>OY757317.1:97045453-97670453 GCA_963583905.1 Stenurella melanura
ACGGTAATATCAGTGTTATCAGTATACGCAAAAACCTACCATACACAGAGCGCACCAGGTGTGTTCACTCAACCGCGACAATCGCGGTTGAACAGGACCGTACTGGGCGATGATGAACAACAACATGGAGATCTCTGACTACAGGGATTCCCAAAATGCAAATACACAGTTAATTAAACAACCAAATGAAATGTCTCAAAGTAAAACAAGTAAATCGTATTCTAACGCTCTAAGTCAGAATCAACTTCCAAAATTTCCTACTAAGCAGCAGGCCATATTATTCAGTTCAACAGAAGGTACCAAATTGCAAGAATATCTACTGGCCTTAGGAGCTATAATCAACCCTAAAAACATCATATTTTTATCTAGAATATCCAACAACAGAATATGCATCTACTTATCTAACAAAGAAACTGTTGACAAATTCATGAACGAACATGGTAGTATCGAAATTAATAGCGAAGTTCTCCAAGCTCGTAGATTAGTTACCCCTGCCGAACGATTAATCATGTCAAACGTATGTCCAACAATCCCACATGAAATCTTGGAACAAAAACTGAAACAACTGAGTCTGAATTTAATATCCCCAACCACATTCTTAAAAATAGGTGCAACAAATCCAGAATATAGTCACATCCTCAGCTTCCGTCGCCAGATATATATATCCCCCCCTGAAAACATCATTATCCCTGAATCCATTATTATATCCTACGATAATACTACCTACCGTATATTCCTCTCCCAAGATGGGCTTTCATGCTTCAAATGTAAACAACCAGGTCACATTGCATTACAATGTCACACAGAAACCAGAGACATCACTGGAAATAACACCCCTACAACCTCTATAGAACGAAACCTGGCTGAAGAGGAAATTCCTCCTGTGGAAGTTTCATCGCAGCCAGATCACACATCACATAACACAGAAATTACAAACATAGAGAATAACACCCCTTCAATCTCTACAAAACGTAATATATCTGAAGTAGTAACCCCTCCTATAGAAAATTCAGAACAAACCTTAAATGAAAAAGATATATTTGTTACACCCGCACCAAGAAAAACAAATAAACCGAAGTCAAGCACTCCAACTGAAAATCTACCTACAACTAAAGACTTAACGGGCCCCGCAAAAAAGTTCATTGAATCGGAATCTCCTTCTTTTGTATTAAACTACGAACAAATCACAGACTTTTTCGAAAACGCATTTGGGTCTCCGGATCCCCTCAGTATTGCAAACGGAATATAAATGGAATATAAATGGGTACTATACCCATTTAGAAATGCTTCAAGTTATTATTTCAGAACAAAATCCAACAATAATATGCATCCAGGAAACCCACTTTAAGGACAATAATGTGCACCAACTAAAAAACTTCTGCAATTTCTTCAAGAATAGACAAAGACAAGACAGGGCAAGCGGCGGTGTTGCTATCTATGTAAAAAACTGCATAGAAGTACACAACTTCCCTATCACAACTAACCTAGAAGCCATAGCAATACAAATACCATACCCTAAGAAAATTTATATATGTAATATATATATCCCACCAAATCAGGAAATCAACATAAATGAAATGAACGAATTACTGCAACAAATTCTACAACCACGAATCATTCTGGGGGATTTTAATGGTCATAATTTAATATGGGGATCTGACACAACTAATGCACGGGGGAGTATGATAGAAAATATTGCAAATAAATTTAATTTAATTATTCTAAACAACGGAGAAAAAACCAGATTTGATGCGTTCTCGGGTAATTCATCGGTACTTGACCTAACAATATGTGAACCATCATTAGCATCTGCACTGTCATGGGAAGTTTTACCTTATCTATACGGAAGCGACCATTACCCTATTAAAATAATTAATACCAACAAAAATAGCATCAATTCTAAACATTTCCCAAAATGGAAACTAAATAACGCTAACTGGCCCTTATTTGCAATGTTAATAGAGGACAATATCACACACTTTCACATACAAGAGAATATTAATAAAACATTAGAAGAATTTACGAACATTATACTTAGAGCAGCAGAACAATCAGTGGGTAAAACGAAACAAATTCAAAATCATACCCCAGTGCCATGGTGGAACAAAGAACGTGAGGAAGCCATAAAACAAAGTAAAAAAGCTTTTAACACATACAAGAGACATAAAACGATGGAAAATCTCCTGACATTCAAAAACCTCAGGGCAAGAACACGATACATAATTAAAAAATGCAAAAAGAATCCTGGATTAAATACGTATCAAGTATCAACAGCTCAACACCCCTATCTATAGTGTGGAACAAAATCAGGAAAATAGAAGGATCAAATACATACAACGGAATTAACAATCTCATGCAGGAGGGAACAGTACTTACATCTAATCAAGAGATAGCGGAACTTTTAGCAGACACATACCACAAACACTCGAATAACTCCAACTATAACCATAACTTTTTAGCGTACAAAATTTCCGAAGAAACACATGAAACCAACTATACCCCTGCAAATGGTGAGCCAATAAACCTACCCGTAACCAGAGCTGAGCTTAATGATGCCATGAATGATTGTAAAAATACAAGTCCAGGTCCAGATGACATACCAATCATATTCCTTCAAAATCTACCAGAAATTGCTAAACAGTACCTGTTACGTATACTAAACATTATATACACAGAAGGAAAATTTCCTCATATGTGGTCCAAAGCTGTAGTAATACCAATATTAAAACCTAACAACGCAAAGTCCGACCCTGAATCATACAGACCAATTTCTTTAACATGTGCCATGTGTAAATTACTTGAAAAAATTGTCAACAAGAGACTTATGTGGTATCTGGAACAAAATAAATTATTAATCAATGAACAGAGTGGCTTCAGAAAACACAGATCAACTACTGACAATATTATAGATTTGGAGACTGAAATACACGAGGCCTTTGCAAATAAACAAAAATGCATAGCAATATTCTTTGACATAAGAAAGGCATATAATACTGCCTGGAGATATGGCATTATCCAAAAACTGCAGTCTTGGGGTATACAAGGTAACATGATAATGTTTGCTAAAAATTTTCTCAACAACAGAACATTTCACGTTCGCACAAACGGGACAATTTCTCAAGAGAGACAACAACAAAATGGTATCCCGCAAGGATCTGTCCTAAGTGTAACCCTTTTCCTCGTAGCAATCAATGATGTAATCAGAAACATTGAACTCCCTGTTAAGGCGAGATTATATGCAGATGACCTTGTACTTTTCTTAAAAGGAAAGAGCCTGACCACAATGCAACTCCTGTTAAAAAAAGAGCTCAATAATATAGAACACTGGTCGAATACCACAGGCTTTCAATTTTCTACCACTAAAACCAAATACATAATTTTCTCCAAACAAATAGACCCAAGTACAATAACATTAACTCTTAATAACCAAAATCTAACATATGTAAGCAGCATCAAATTCCTTGGCGTTACATTCGACCAACAGCTTACTTGGGAACCTCACGTAAAAAACTTGAAGTTATCGTGTCAAAAGGGAATAAATCTTTTAAGGGTACTATCCAACTACAATTGGGGTGCAGACAGCACGACTTTACTCCGTATATACCGTACCCTTATTAGATCCAAGATCGACTATGGCGCTATCGCATATTCCACTGCAAACACTTCTATATTGAAGTCAATCGACACCATCCACAATGCAGGAATAAGAATTGCCCTTGGAGCATATTGTACAAGCCCGACTGAATCTTTGTATTGTGAATCTGGAGAACCTTCCCTTACAATGAGGAGACCGTACCTCAGTTTATCATATGCAGCAGTTATGTCAGCCAACGGAGAAAATCCCACATACAAAAACACTTTCTCAAATCGTTTCAGAATCATATATGAGAGCAGAAGAAAAATAAAACCCCCATTTTACCAACGAATAAACAAATACCTGGCTAACCTGAACGTAACTATTCCCAACACCTATCCCTTGAATATCAAAACACACCCTCCATGGACAATACCCTTACTCATATGTGACACCAAACTAACACAATACAATAAACAGGACACCAATCACGAGATCATAAAAAGACAATTCTACAACATAGTTAACCAGTACCAAGAATACAGCCAAGTTTTCACTGATGCATCTAAAACGGAAGAAGCTGTCGGCGCAGCATTTATAACCACCAACTCAACACATCAATTTAAGCTACCAGCAAACAGCAGCACATTTACAGGTGAAATATATGCCAGTTTAGAAGCACTAAAGTATATTAACATCCATGACAGTCCGAAAACTTTAGTAATAACAGATTCCTTGAGTGCCATCTATGGAATTAAACAACTGTATCCCAATAACCCTTTACTGAAATTAATTAAAGAGGAACTATTCCGCTTGCAGGTCACATTTATGTGTGTACCTTCTCACATTGGGATACAAGGTAATGAGCAAGCCGATAGATCTGCACGAGACGCTACTTCAAGTGTAAACTCTACGGTTGTGACCACATCTCTACATACGGACTTGAAGCAACTAGTAAAGAAATTACTACAAAAACAGTGGCAATATGAATGGGAACAAAAAAGAACTAAGCTAAACGAAGTCAAAGCTTCAGTCAAACCATGGTCCCTAGCCCCTAAAGGTAGACGAAACCACATAATCCTGACGCGGTTACCAATAGGCCACACTAAACTTACACATGAGTACCTCATCAATCGTAGTGAAGAACCTAAGTGTGAAGTGTGCCAAACAAAGGTGACAATTAAACATATTTTAGTGGAGTGCCCTAAATACCAGTTCTATAGATCAAACAGACAAATCCCGGAAGAACAAAACAAAATATTAGCTGATAGTAGTGACTTAAAGAACTTATTATTATTTTTGTCTGATATTAATGTTATGTCAAGAATTTAATATCTTCATTGTAACATGATTATATAATTTATCTTTCACTGTACCTCGCTCATAACCCAAGAGGTTAATGCGATTATTTGTTAAATAAAAAAAAAATATATATCTCCCAACCATTTGGATGTAATTAATTTTTTTGTGGAAATAATGCAATCTGCAGATGGATATTAAAGAAATCACCACAGTCACAATTATGGGTTTTAAGAAAAACTTGTGTGAGTGCCTGTTACGAGGTATCTAATTAATGTTTTTGAATCATTTTCGGTTCCTAAAACTGTACAGGGTGGCCAAAAATTATGTTTTCAATTAAGAACTTTTTAAACTGAATTCTCTCAATTTCTTCACCCTGTATATTTTTCAACTATGTGATGTAGAAATGAAAGACGAACATTTTTTGTATGGAAGTATGGCTAATTGCAACCGTTTTAGTTTTATAAATAAATAAGGGTCAAATTCAAAAATAAACTTAAAAAAGGAGGTTCCCTCAAATAATTAATTAGAAAAAATTATAATAGGTGCTCGACGTATTGCCCATTTTGATTGGCACACGTCTTAATGCAATTTTGAAATGAGGCGATTTAGTGGGACCATTTATTCCAATCCATTGAAATGAGTAAATAGTATTTAACAGGTCATTAACTGTAATGTTTTTTGTGCTTTTTTTTGCCATTTTCGTTATTCGACAAGCAATACACGTCAGTTTGGTATAAATTGTCGTGTACAACGGAGCATTTATCACACTTAGCGGTCGTTAGTTACAATTAGTATTGAATTTAAAATATTTTGAATTTTACAATATGAATTTTAATAAAGCGGAACTTGTAGACATGAGTTGTTTTCGGCGAGTCAGACAGAAACTGCTTAATTGCCAACAGAATTTATCATTAACGTTATCCTGAAAGAAGGATTCCTGATGTTAGCAGCTTCCCAAACCTTCTCGATAGATTTCTGGAAACAGGAAATGTCGAATATAAAAAATGTGAAAGAATAAAACGTGTTGTGAAAGAAGAAAATTAGTCTTCGTGGTGCTGGCAACGGTTGAGAATCCCCATGTTAGCCAAAGAAAAGTGAGCTCATTAGTAGGAATAAGTAGACGGTCTGTGGGTCTAATCTTAAAAACAAATAAGTTGCATGCATATTATATTCAAATGCACCAGAAATTATCTGATGCAGATTTTCAAGAGCGCCTACAATTTTGTAATTGAGCCAGGGGTAAAATGCAAGATAATGTCAACTTCTTCGATAATGTTTTATTCACTGATGAGGCAACTTTTCATAAAAATGGATTTGTTAATAGGTACAATTTCCATTATTATGCTTCGGAAAATCCTCACTTTTTTATGCAAGTTGATAACCAACACTGATGGTCTATAAACGTTTGGAGAGGAATTATTGGAGAACATGTAATTGGGCCACATTTCTTTGATGGCACATTGACTGGAGCTATTTATCTTCATTTCTATCTGCCACAATTATTGGTCAATCTCTCTGAACGAATTCGAAATAGGATGTGGTTTCAGTTTGATGGTGCTCGACCACATAATTTAAATGCAGTTAGAGACCACCTAAATAATACCTACCCTCATCAATGGATTGGAAGAAATGGACCCACTAAATGACCTGCTAGATCCCCAAATCTTACACAAATGGATTTATTTTTATGGGGATACGTGAGGGAAATTATTTATAGAAACACACCAACAAAGGTACAACATATGAAGGAAAGAATAATAACTGCCTTTAGATCTATCATACCGGCAGTTTTAGGAACAGTGGGAATCTCATTTCAAATGCGCATAGAGATGTGTATTAATCAAAATAGGCAATATGTGGAACATTTATTATATTTTTTGTTTATTTGAAGAAACCTCTTTTTTAAGTTTATTTTTGAATTTTGTAATTATTGCTCAATAAAACGAAACTGGTTGCAATAAGCCATAGGGAAGTACTTACAAAAAATTCTCGTTTTTCACTTCTACATCACATTGTTGAAAAATATACAGGGTGTTCCATTTGAAAAAAATTAGAAAATTCAATTTAAAAATTTCTTAATTGAAAAATAATTTTTGGCCATCCTGTACAGTTTTAGGAAATTTCAAAAATATTAATTAGATGTCTCGTAACTGGTATTCACATAAGTATTTCTTAAAATCCATAATTGTGACTGTGGTGATTTTCTTAATATCCATCTGCAGATTGCATTATTTAGACAAAAAAAATTATGTACATCCAAGTGGTTGGGAGATATTCAATGCTAATATAGGAATGAATAGAGCCTAGAACAAGCCTTCAAAAAATATACTGATATACATAGCATTCCATTTAATAAAGGCACTTGGTCCTGTAACCTCTTCTTGGCTCGCCCTGTATATTGGAAAATAATTTCCAGTTATAGACTTTTTTATCTAATTTCCTTGCAATTTTTTAAAAAATATCTAGCTATCGTAGAACTCGAGACATCTAGGTCCGACCCACTATTGCCCCACTCAGTATAGTATAAAAAAATGTTTACGGCTCCTCAGGAGGTGCTATTGGAAAAAAGTTTGAATTTCGTAAATTTCGTGTTTTCTTAACATCCCGGAAAATATTTATTCCATCGGACAAAAAAATAATAATTGTTTTTTAAAAACGAAGAAAAGAGAGCCATACGATTTTTAATGTATAGTTTTTGTGTAAAATGGTGGGGAAATTTATTGTGATTTTCCGATTCGCTTTTGCACGGAATGCTAAGAAATGAAAAATTTCAGAGATACAACTTTATAAAAAATATCATATCCCCAAGAACCAAGACACAACTTTTAAAAATTGTCCTTAAAATACAGGTTTCTTGATAGATAATAGATATGTGAGCCCTATTTATTTTATCTGTGAATTTCTTATCTGTCAAACTTAGACTACAATTAGTAGTCCAAGAAAAATTTTCAAGAAAATTTGTTAGACTTCTGTCTTGGTCCTTATTTGAAACGTGACTGAGACGTGAGAGTGACTTTATTTTTCTGAAAAGCTCAAAACAAGATCGGGGAACTTTTCAAAGGCTAAGCATGGCTAAAAGACAGAATGATAGATAATATTTCAATATGTAATTTCCAAGATAATAGTTTGAGGCAAGTTTGGTAAATAGTTTAGAGCATTACATTACAACCTTTTCTACTTTCTGCAAAATTCTATAAAGAATATGTTTTATTATAAATATATTATGCCAATAAAAAATAATTCACTTTAGCACTATTACACTTTCTAAAATATTGGAAAAATATTTTGCAAGCACAACTTTACTCACTTTGTAAGAGTTTCCATAGCCCTGCATAGGAACGCCAACACTACCTACTTTCTTCTTATTATATTCTTGATGGATTTCACTCCTGGAAAACTTTGTAATAAGATCAACTTCTGTCATACCATACGACTGAGTAATGAATGTATCAGGCAACATTTTCTGCAATCCCTTCTGATACGTTTCGTGTAAACGATATCCTTCCGATACGATTGTTTTTAAACTACTAGTATTAGTCGTAGGTGTCCCTTGTTTATACACCTCTGATATAACTGACGGAATCAGAAATGCAATGTTAACCTGGAACAAATAAAAAATATTTGAGATATAATGATAAACCTGAAAATAACAGTTTCGTTGACCCATCCACTGCAATATTGCTACTATGAGCACGTGTTGCCACGTCACCAGAAACACTATTAACTTGCCTAATTTAATTTGTGATTAAACGAACTTACCTTAAGTGAAGTTCAATCATAATTATATGACCGCCCTTCTACTGTATGATCTCAATGGTAGAACCTCTATTTCCCTCTCGAGTGCAGCACGTATATTGAAAGCCAGCGCAAAAACCGCGATGTCGGTATGTTGGGTATAGGTGCTACCGACTGTGCGTTTGTCATGTCATTCGCTTGAAAGCACTGTATCTCTAAATTGTTAAGGGCCAGGGAAAATTCTATACATTTCGGGAGGGTTTGATAATGCAGTAGAAGGGCGGTGATATAATTATGATTGAACTTCACTTAAGGTAAGTTCGTTTAATCACAAATTATATTTCCCGCCCTTCTACTGCATGATCTCAATGGTAGATGTTTAAAGTATTCTACGATTTAGAGACACAAATAGAAAGTTGTGACCAAGGCACAATAAGTAAATATAACAAAAGTAGTTAATACATATTGGTAGTAAAAATGTCTTAAACTGGGTATATGTCAATTCAGGAATATTTGCGAAATACAATTAGTTGGTCTTTAACTTGACAGGTACGAAATTTTGCAAAAACTAATGCGTTTTCTGTCCAACTTGGCGTTTTTTTTTTAAATCTCATCTATGCTAACTCTAGCGCGACTAACTGAGGATGTAAAGTAGCGGCAAGAGATATTGTAGAGAGGCTACTGGAACAAGGTGGGCCATCGACAGACATTATGATAAACCAGCCACAAGAGCAACTGACAAAAATTACTACCGCTCCCTTCGACCCTTTTTTCTACTTTGTATTTCCTCAACTATGCCTGCATATCTTGTTCTTAATCCATATACTGATAGTTTTGCTAGCGACTTCTTATGTAGTTTTTATGTGTTGCCCCCTCAAAGATTGACATTCTCCCTAAAGAAAGGTAAGCAGAGCAAGGTTTGAAAATTATTTGGATGCAAGTCTTAATGAGAACTGGTATCAAAATCTGAATTTTGTCGTCGCTCGAATTTTTTTTTTTTTTTTAATACTGCTATTAGCAATTGTTCATTTCTTCTTAGTGAGTCAATATAGAGCAAAATCTCTCTAAGGAAACTTTTTATAAAGGAGTCAAAACCGATCCCAGGTTCTATTATTATTTAATGTGAAAAACGCAGATAACTCAGGGAATTATATAACATTCCTTGCTGAAAAGAATAGAATAGATAAGTCATTACATGTCTAACAGATGTTTACATAAAAATCTAATCACTGAAGATTAAAAAAAAACAAATTCCACCATTGCCTCAAATAGCATTTTTTAACGTCTGCATACTTGGAGACAATCACCTCCTGTTTTTTAATTAGCTTCGACTGTATAATCTGTTATTTATGATCAATAGATAAACTAGTCATTTTGTCCACATTTTTCAGCGCAAAGTTGACGTATACTGAAGTTACAAATAATGTAGCCTACCACTCGTCTCCCAATGACAACGAGTGACGGACTACTTGCTTAAATGCATTTGTCCTTACATAATATATTTTTACGAAATAATAGTGCTTTAAAGCTTTTATTATTAATATAAGTAGTGTTGATGACAGAACATCATCACTTTTTGCCTCCTGGTATTCACAATAAGCGTTATTTATCGAATATAAAATTACAGTTAAAAACCACCAGCAGCAAAACTTAAATAAGTTGACCTCGTCTGTCTTGTTCGTTTGTTTATTTAGGGTCATGTATTTATACGACACATTCGTAAAATGTTGACGAACTGCGGTATCCAGACGATCATTTACTATTTTATTACTATTATTTTATTTATATTAATATTTTGTAATCAATAGTAATCACACTTGTCCTAAAAATGAGAAGGAGACGGATAGCCTCGATGTCCACTTGTAGGTGGTTTAAGTTTTTAATAATTAATATTCAATAATGGTTAATAGTCTAAATAAAGACCCTAATGATTAGTGATTGCTCATATAATCACATGTTGAAACATAAAAAGAACTCTCCAATACTGCTGTATCGAGATTTTTAGTTTATGTAAACATACATAGAATAAAAAGCGATCGGCATGACGAAACAGACGTTTTACTGAATGGTATTCCCTGGTACACAAAATCAGCTATTGCCGTGTTATACCTTCCAGAATCATGCGCAGACAAGAATATCAACTGTCACGAGGCCTAAACGCAATGTTTGACGTTCAGGCAAGGATTGCGATTGGTACTGGTACGATACAGTGCGCTGATTACTCCACAAATCGGCATCAGCCTGGATTTGATTCATATGTAAACCATGATAGAACTATCTGGTTGTCTTATTCTGTGGATCGGCTGTTTTATTGACAGACTGATATACTTACATTGCTTATGAATTCAACTGAATACCTTTCGCTAACTCCGTCTAATGTGTGTGACTCATATAAGTATGCCTCTAACTAGAGCACTAGAGCAGTACTCACGGCAAATCATCATGGTTAGAGCCATTACAGGCATTGTACACTAGTACCAGATGGTCTAGGCACATTAGTCATATATAAATTACTTTTGAATTTAGCTGAATATGGTTTACTCATGGTTTTTGTATAAAATTGTGTGGCTCATCTGACGAGTGTGCATCTAACTAGTGCAACACTCAAGCTAAATCCACATGATTATAACAATCATCTACCACTAGTGCCAATTGGACTGGGTTATGCAGAACGTAATGATCTGATCTGGATTCTGTTGAAGAATGGCGGCGACTTTTTTTCTTCTGTACTGCTTTAATTGCCTCTTGAAATGTCGTTCTGGTAGGCGTTGCGGAATTTTTACGTCGATCCATCGCACAAAAAAGGCACAACTTCGTTGATCACAAACTATTAAAACACGCTGACTCGAGCACGAAAAAAGGAACGACATGACAAACGCACAGTCGGTAGCACCTATACTCAACATACCGACATCGCGGTTTTTGCGCTGGCTTTCAATATACGTGCTGCACTCGAGAGGGAAATAGAGGTACTACCATTGAAATCATGCAGTAGAAGGGCGGGAAATATAATTGTATGTATTTTACTATTTCCTACATATTATTAAATGTTGTATTATAATATTATTAAGATAATTTTATTTCAAATGTAATTATGACATTGTCGTTGCTATCTATTTTCCTCTTACTATAATTATCATATTATTATCAGAATCATGTGATAATTCGAAAGAGAACTGCAGTTTCTTATGGACCTTTGGAAGAAGTTAAAAATGATGAGGAGGAGGTTTCTTCTGAACCTCAAGCTAAATCAATCAAGTCCAAGAAGCCGAGAGAGGAAAACAAAATACCGTTGTGAAAAATGTAATATATTTATATGTGAGTAGTTACTATGAAAATTGCGCCTATTCAAATGACCAATATATATTTTTTAATATATTTACGGATACTTCATTTCTTATATATTTTGGTTTGGACTTTTCTCTGTTATTATCAGAAATAGAATTTTACTGTTAGTCCATCGTAATGTTATATTGACCTTGCATTTTGGACAGAACAAGATTTTTTTTGGATGTGTAAAGTATAGAACTCGATTTTCGGGGTTGAAAGCCCCTCCATTTGGCTGCCATCTTGGAAAAAAACCCAAAAAAATATTTGAGAAGTTTTTTGTAGAGAATTGAACTGTCCACATTTTCTGTTTCAACCTCTTTTTTCTCAGCACGCACCTTTCGCTGCTAATGAGCTTCGAATAATTGAATTTTCGGTGTTCCAAATATTTTTGCCGCAAGACGATGGACTTAAAAAAAAAATTCCAGGGTCAATAGTTGTTTATACTCTTACAAGGAACACGTCAGAATTTTTTCAGAATTCTTTTAAGCAAAATTTTATATCTTAAAATGATTTTTTTATTTGGCGTGCTCCTTGTAAAAAAATATACAACTCCTATCTCTGGAAATTTTGTCCTAAAGGACTTTGGGATAAGAGTTGTATATTTTTTCACAAGGAGCACGCCAAATAAAAAAGTCATTTTGAAAATAAAATTTTGCTTAAAAAAATTCTGTATGTTACGTGTATAAACAACTATTGCCCTTGCAAATTTTTTCTTAAGGTCCATCGTCTTGCGGCAAAAATGCAAAAATGGAAAAATGCAAAAATGCAAAAATGCAAAACACTGAAAATTCAATCATTCGAAACTCATTAGCGGCGAATGGTGCGTGCTGAGAGAAAAAAAGATTAGAACTAAAGATGTGGACAAATCAATTTTCTACAAAAAAGGTCCCAGACATTTTTTTGTGAGGCTTACGATTCTCAAAGTATCGCGAAAAAACTGTGTACACCCCCTTTTCCAACATGGCGGCCAAATGGGGGGCTTTCAACCCCGAAAATCGAGTTTTATATTCACACTGACCCCCCCCCTCTGTATATCAACAAAAAAACTTGTCTTGTCAAAAATGCAAGGTTCGACTATAATTTTTTAATATTTCAATGGACTATGTTGGTTGTTCTATTTTTACGTATTTTTTTAAATATACGTATTCATTTGTTAGAGGAATATGTACTGTTTTGATTTTCTATTTATTTTTAATAATGTTTTGTAATATATGGTTTTTTGCATTTTTTTTTATAATCCAATACAGTTCAGAGAATACCAATTTACTAAAGGTTATGAAATAAGAAATTAGAATTCTTTTATAGCAATATTTTGGAGTTTCTTACAACCCATCTGGGTTGTTGTGTAATAGTTTTTTCCCTGGGTGATGTCGGGTTAATAGGAGATTTAAGAGGGGATGAAATATGATGTATTTAGTTGTTAGTTATTTACACGTTAATCATGCTGCTATAGGCTTAACAAATAATTGATATTGTCAATTCTTTCTAATAGAGTGCTCAATTTTAATAAGCTGTTTGGGTCTGAATACATAACAGTTTCTAACTGTCATCCGAAAAAATCAAGTGCATATGATTATCCAGAATAAGTGTGGCATATCTAATTATAACAAACTAAGTTAAAGTTGCAGTTAATCATTGCTGACATCACGTTATAATAGATAATGATTTAGGCCTTCGTTCTCATTTTTAACTGAATCTTCATGATCGTAGGGGGTTATGTAGATACTAGTTTAATCTGCATGGCCGTAGGAGACTTTGTGGATGCTAGTGTTAGAATGAGAAGTGTCAAATAAGAAATTAGACAAACTCATTTTAGGATTTTAATTTGCTAGCATAACCAGAATTCAGGTTATCGAAAGAATGCAAAGATTTCATTAATATTTTTACACAAAGGTTTTCTTTTAGTTATAGATAGTTATTTTTTCTGCTGTTTGCAAAATCCTATAAAGAATATGTTTGAATACAATTATAAGCAAACAAATAATGATTCATTTCTAAACATTTTTACACATGCTCAGAGTATACAAGCTCCAATACTAGTTAGCTAATAGATAGGTGAGGTTATTTTTATCAGTCAATGTTAAATATAATTATTTCTCACTTATTCATAGAAATTGTCTCGGTATTGCATGAAACATCTTAATGGGTGACTTTATGTCTTTCTGATGAGCTCCAGAATAAAGGCGAAAAACGTTTTGAAGGCAAAGCATTTACAAGAAACAGAATGATATATTTCATGAAAATATATTAGAATTAAAATTTTTTAAAAAGAAGGTAGATAAATATATTCATGTTAAGCCTTTGTTCTAATTTTTAACTGAATCTTCATGATCGTAGGGGTTATGTAGATACTAGTTTAATCTGCATGGCCGTAGGTGACTGTGTGGATGCTAGTGTTAGAATGAGACGTGTCAAATAAGAAATTAGACAAATTCATTTTAGGATTTTAATTTGCTAGCATAACCAGAATACAGATTATCGAAAAAATGTAAAGATTTCATTAATATTTTTACACAAAGTTTTTCTTTTAGTTATAGATAGTTATTTTTTCTGCTGTTTGCAAAATCCTATAAAGAATATGTTTCTGAAGTTACTGACTTTCATCTATAAAAACAGACACGCCTATAAAAAACAGGAAGATAATCACAAATACTATACTAGAGAAAGGAAAAGTTACCAGATACCAAAACACTCGCACATTTTTTTCGAAAGATCGCCAAAATACGCTGGCATTCACTATTACAACATGCTTCCTGAGGATATAAAAAATGCAACTTCGACTAAACAATCTAGAAACAATCTTAAAAAATTCTTATAATCAATACAATATATACACTGGACGAATTCAAAGTCGCTGTACAAAATACTTAGGTGATACATTTTCTTATATACTTTTTATCCTGTAGTTTATTGTTTTTTCTTACAGTGTCTCATTATGGTAAAATTATTTATTTAGCGTATTACTATCTTCTGTGTTATTTATCAAATACTGATTTATATACTATAGTGTATTACAATGTCTCTTATACACATATACCTACTGTAACTTTAATTTATATTGGCAATACTCATGCAAAGTGTATTTGTAAACGAGGGCTGATGAAATAAATAAATAAATAAAAAAAATACATATTCATGTAGTGTAAGTATGCTCATCAGAGAAAATAATGATTAAAAATTGATCATGAACAAGAATGAACAAGATGTTAAACCTGTCACAAGTTCATAGCATTCGACGTGAGAACTAATATATTGAAGCTTAAAGAATGCTTACCTTATATTTCTCTATCAAGTTCCAAAATTCATTGAGGTTAAACCGTTCAAAATCTGCTATTACATTAGTTCTTCCCTGCCGAGTTATTGATAATAATCGCAATGATTCTGTTGTCCAATATAGCGAGTCAAAGCTTAAAATGACCTTATATTCGTCTCCTTTCGTAACATCTCTTAGTCGATCAGCACATAACATTCTGTAGTGACTCACACATATTCCCTTTGGATAGCCGGAGCTTCCGCTGCTAAAGTAAATAGCTGCAGTTTCTTTTAAGTCATCTACGTAAATAGGCTTGAAAGAGTCCTCCTCGACTTGTGGTTTAAAAAAATCGTCATAAAAGATGACTACCTCCATATCAAGGTTTGTATTTTTTATAATTTGTTTAATTTTTTCAAAATTCTCTGGGTTAGTGAGCAGTAGTTTTGGTTTCACCTGTTTAAGTAAATAAGAAATTTCAGAAGAAGGTAATGAAGTATCTATAAACGGTAGTATTGCTCCTAGGAAATAGGATGCAATTAGTGGGACACATGCATTTAAGTGAACACCAGAATAGTACACTATTAAGTCTCCTTTCGCTATTCCTCTCTTGCGTAGCTCTATACTTGTTCTAATGCATTTCTGCAGAAGGGAATGGTAGGTGTCGGTTTCACCTGTAATTGCGTCTATCTGAAATGAAATAATAAATAAGATTGTAAAACTAAGAAACATCGGAAAATAATATTTGGAATGTAAAGATAAAGACTATCGGCCGAAAGGCGGAGCTTACTACTAGCACACGCGGCGGCCTTGTCAATAACCTACGTGCAGTACCTAACCTAACCTACGTGCAGCACCTATCACAATTGTCAAAAAATCAGTTTTTGATTTGCTCATGCCGACTTGAATTTCTGATTTCGCCGGCGCAATTTACGATGCCGACAATGTGCCAATCTTTCTTTTCCGTAGAGGTATCACACGACCTTCCACTAGACATATTTATTTAAATACTGTTTGAAATTTTGATTTTATTGAGATTTTACCTTTCCCGCCGTTATATTCGAATTTAATACTGAGATACGTCGTAGCTGATCGAGATAAGCGACGACCTCCCAAGAGGTTTTCCTGTTTCGAGTCCCATCACCAGAGTACTTTTTTTAAATTTTATTTTAAATTTTTGGTAGATGTTTTTATTCTAAAATTATCTTTCGCATGTTTTTACCCGACCAACTTTTAAGAATTTAATCAATTTGCCTCTTTTTTTCGACGATAATTATGGGAATACTTTTTAAAATTTATTTCCAACTTTTCGGCAGATATTCTTCATTTCAAAATTACTTAACGATTATATTACTCGACATTTGACAATGGTAAAATTTGAACCCTTGGCCTCTTCTCTCGGCGACAATAATTAGTCAAATCTTTGTCACTGTATTCAAAACTGTTAAGTCTTAATAATAGGTTGAAAAATAATCTATACATATAATAAGTTCAACGGATTCAACACAATAAATAAATACAATGCTTATAAAAATTTTGTTTACTTTGTAATAACAGTTATTTGTTTAACTAGGCAGCAAAATAGTGGATTGACTGCCGCGGCTGATAATTCCTCCTCGCTACACTCGGCTAGGGACTCAGCCAAGGCAGTCAATCTAATTTGCTGCTGAGTTGAACACATAATTTTTCCGTCCATTATTTAAATATATCCTAAAATAATTAAATTATTACAATTCTCAATCTCTTTATTTTTGTTGAAATAAATTCAATAAAAATTCATTAAAAATCGCAATTGTTGCTAGTTGGTTACCGTGGAAATTCTATATGTCAAACTTTGACAAGTTACAAACGTCTTTGCTAATTTACAGAAAGATATTAGTATATTTTCATCATGAATAGTGAATAGTGATAGTGACTAGAAATACTTACTCTCCAGAAATTACAAATGTGGCAAAAAATGTCATACTAAATTTACTGCCGGATAAGTCTCGGAATAAATATGAAGGATTCATGGATTATTGTATGGGCAAACAAATGAAGAGTATTTCAGAGAATGTGTTAATTGCTTACTTTGCTGAATTATCTAAAAGTATGAAGAGTTCTACACTTTGGTCCGTTTATTCCATGTTGAAGGCAACTATGAATATTAAAAGTAAAGTAGGCATAGGAAGATATTTAAAACTGCGGGCTTTTTCAAAACGTAAATCTGAAGGCTACAAAGCAAAGAATTCTCGAGTTTTCGAAAAACAAGATATTGCAAAATTTATACTGTGGGCTCCAGATAATTATTATTTATTAGCTAAAGTAAGTTCTGTATACAGGGTGTCTCACCGGGAATTGAATCGATTGATATAGAGGAAAGTACGCATCAGAAATTTTCGACAATTTAGAGAGTTACTAATGTCGGTGTGGCCAATCCAACTAAAATAATTAGAAGCATGGGGTACTTCCGGTTATACCGGAAGTCGATACCAACTTGTTTATTTTAAATAGAACACCCTACATATTTTCGACTTTTCGAGATGAAAATAAAATTCTGAGTTGAGGCAGGTAGCACGCCCTATATCTAAACTCAGTAGCTTCGAAGATTTTTGAGATTTTATAAAAAATTTGAGAGGTGCAACGGCTTGCAAGAACCGTTATAACTTTTTCTGTGTAGGACATCCTCATTTGCTATTTGGCACGGAGGAAGAACACAAGAAGAACTATGTTCTACAACTGAAACAAATTCAATAATATCATACCAAGTGTTCCGTTTTTGCGTTACATTTTGTCAACTTCAAACCCCGAAAAACTGTTTAGGTCAAATGGAATACCCTGTATTTTTTACATCAAGTTGTGTAAAATTGAATTCCCATTTTTCTAATATTACCATTGAGGGATTAAAGTTTTCAACTTTTTGAAATATTTGCGATTTTATTAGAAATTCATGGTTTGTTGTAATCATTTCATCAAAATAGCCATGATTAAAGACAATCAGTCATTATCTTTTGTGAAGAAATGCCGGCACGTTTAAATTACACTCACGAAGACTTTTTAAATTTGTTTAATATTTATGGAGAATGTAATACCAAGAACTTGCAGCACATTTGCTACTCGATATCCAGGAAAACAGAAACCGTCACCAAACACTGTAAAATGCATACTGGAAAATTTTGAAAATTATGGCTCTGTGAAGGCAAAATACAAAGAAGAAAGCCTATTGTTGATGATGAAAACATTGGAATAGCCATTCTGGGATATTTTCATGCCTTTCCAAGGATGTCATTAAGACAAGCTGCTCTGGGATCGGGACTATGCAAGGATTCAATTCATAGAACCTTATTAAAACAAAAGTTTCACCCGTTTTCATTCCATATGGTTCAAGGATTAAAAGAAACAGATTTCCTAAGAAGACAACATTTTTGTGAGTTTATTCTAATAAGGGCTGAGGGTGACTATTCTTATTTGGGAAATATTATATGGACAGATGAAGCAAAATTTACTAAAAATTGACCTTTCAATAGACACAATTCGTTTATTGGAGTGACTCAAATCCTCATATGTTCAGAAAGCGAAACTTTCAGGAAAGTTGGCAGTTCAATGTCTACTGTGTCATAAGAAACGATAGAGTGGTGGCATTACAATTTTATCAGGAAAATTTAAACGCTAAATTAAAGTTTCTCTTCTGCTAATATGTATAGGTAAATTTTTGTTTTTTTTTTTTTTTGGTAAAAGATATCTGAATATCTTACAAAATTTGAATAATAACTATTTAGAAAATTTACCTCTCGCCGAACATAGAAACATGTTTTATCAGCACGACGGTGATCCCCCACATAACGCATATTTAATTAATAATTATTTACAAGAAACTTTTTATGGTCAATGGATTGCCAATAATGGACCTTTCTTATGGCCTCCTCGCTCGCCCGACTTAACAGTTCTGGATAATTTTATTTGGGGAACTATTAAAAATAATCTTTATGAGAGAGATTGTATGCAAAGAGTAAGAAATGCATTTCAAAACATATCACAGGATTCAATTAGAAGAGCTACCCATGAGGAACTAATCCGAAGGGGCGAAAAATGTGTCGAGGTTCGAGGGCGGAATTTTGAGCAATTATTAAATTAAAATGGAATCATGTTTTAAATTGATCTTATCTGTGCTATTTTAGTTCATGCCATATCTTCAATTCGATTAATACGCATGTTACAGTGCTAGTGTTATTTTCCGTTCTTCTGGATATCGAGTAGCAAATGTGCTGCAAGTTCTTGATATTACCTTATCACATTCTCCATAAATAATAAACAAATTTAAAAAGTCTTCGTGGGTGTAATTTAAACGTGCTGGCATTTTTTGACATAAGATAATGACTGATTGTTTCTAGTCATGGCCATTTTGATGAAATGATTACAACAATTCATGAATTTCTAATAAAATCGCAAATATTTCAAACAGTTGAAAACTTTCACCCCTCAATGCTAATATCAGAAAAAATGGAATTCAAATTTACACAACTTGACGTAAAAAAATTGAGGGTGTTCCATTTGACCTAAACAAGTTTTCGCGGTTTGAAGTTGACAAAATGTAACGCAAGAAACGGAACACTTGGTATGGTATTATTGACTTTATTTCAATTGTAGAACGTAGATCTCCTTGTGTTCTTTCTCCGTGAGAAAGAGCAAATGAGACAGAAAAAGTTATACCGGTTCTTGCAAACCGTTGCACCTGTCAAATTTTTTATAAAATGTCAAATATCTCCAAAACTATTGGGTTTAGATATAGGGCTGCTACATGTCGGAACTCAGAATTTTATCGTCATCTCGAAAAGTAGAAAATATATAGGGTGTTCCATTTCCATAAACCATAAGCAAGTTGGTATAGACTTCCGGTATAACCGGAAGTACCCCATGCTTCTAATTATTTTAGTTGGATTGGCCACACCGACGTTCGTAACTATCTAAATTTAAAAAAATTGCCGAAGCGTACTTTTCTCTATATCGATCGATGCAGTTCCCGGTGGGACACCCTGTATATATTTATTCTATTTAATTATGATAAAAGTACTTATATTTTTTTTAGGTTACATTAATTTTTGGAGTTGCCGCTGCTTGTCGATGCGACGAATTATTGAATTTGAAATTAGAAAATATTTAAGATATAAACAACAAACTATTGGTATCCCTCTTAAACGCTAAAACGAAGAATTCAAGAACTTTCGTAATAATGGAATATTTAGATACCGTTAGAAAATATGTAGCTCTCCGTCCGATTGAATTAAAGAAAACAAGATTTTTGTTTTAAATACACAAACTGTAAATCTGTAAAATAGTATGTCGGTATCCATAAATTAGGTAGCATACCCCAAGAAATAGCTGCTTATTTGAAATGGCCAAACATTAAAAAATATACTGGACACTCCTTCCGTAGAATTTCCCCCACTTTACTTGTAAATTCTGGAGGTGATATCACAATGTTGAAGAGACATGGCGGTTGGAAGTCCTCAACTATAGCCGAGGGGTATATTCAGGTCTCAGTAGCAAGCAAAACTAGCATAGCGAAAAATTTTTAACAAATGTAGTAACCAATGCTGACCTAAATCAAACCAGTAATATAATCAATGTTAGTAGAAAGGTAGGAGAAGTGGAGAAAGGAAGGATCCTTATACAAAATTGTACTCATTTTACTGTAAATGTTAATAATAACTAAATGTCTGTTGGAAATGTTATTTAATTACTGTTTCTTCATAAATGTTACCAAAGAGTGTTAAATATTTACTTGTACTGATGACCAACCACTTACCCCGCCTAGGTAGGAAAGTGAGCAATTTCCTGCCTAGGCAGGGAAAGCGACCACTATGCTGATTGACATTAGTCAGAAAATTTTGTACTTTGCTGTCAATCGGCGAAAAATTGTATGTACTCACCATTAATAACAATTGCAAATAGAAACAATATGTTTCGTATTGAAGAAAATATGAAAAATCAAATCAACGCATAGAACACATTACAAAAGTCACCGTACAATTATGGGAAAATATTCCGATCCGCGGCGCTAGTAGACATTCTGTCGAAAGTCTATAGTTGATACCAACTATTATAATGAGAAAATCTAAGATACTTTAAGGTAAGAAAATTTAACAGGACATATAATTAATGAATAAAAGTTAGCGCATAAAGAGGGAAAGTCTGTGCAAATACTTTTACCGGATTTTTTTAATTAAATTTTTGTCTACCATTGACTAAAGCAAATATGTTTATTGCCTCTGATAAAGTAGATATCTAGTATCTAAAGTTTTACCTACTTGAACGGTTTTCTCGCCATGTTGTTTCATATGTTTAAAATAAAAATGGCCAATTCCACCCAATTCGGTTTGATCTGAGGGCGTATCCTCAGTTCTGATAATATTGTCCTCTTGGCGGTACATTTGGATTACCTAAAATATAAAATTAATTATAAAGCAACACTACATCCACAATTTTTCCAAAGATTGAACCTCTCTCTACTTCAGGAAGATTAGGTGTGGAGGATTACATTACATTAGAAAAAAAATATGTCATTGGCGGCAAGTTTTTCCAAACACAACCTGTCTCATTGAAAACTTTATTAATTCGTTGTACATTACTTCGACTTACTCGTCTATTTGGATGTCTATTATTGAATTCAATCGCACCTTCTCTTGTCGTACGCACATTATCGCCAATAAGACGTATAATTTCTATTTTATCTCTTACAGTTAGGCTTTCCATGACTATTAATACCAGATTATAATAACTTTCCTACAATTGTTGCTTTTGTCAATTAGTGGAGTAAATCGAAGGGTCTGAATTGCCTAGAAAGGAATTGTCTTACCATAGCAATTTTTTTGCTGAAACTTGTTGAAAACGTTTCAAGAAGTGTAGTAAAAAGTTTTGGATTAAATTCGTGTGGCAGAAAGCCTTTGTTTAAACAAAAGAATATTCAGAATCCTGTTTCTTTGCAGTTTTTATTAAATATCTCTGGTTATATAACCCGTATCGCAAAAAAGAAAGAGAAAATGCGGAGAGAACTAGATTTGTCCAAAACTTTTTGGTCAATATGCCGAGTCGTAAAACATGAAAACATTTTAGGGAGGCCATTTTGAAACCATTGTTGATAACTTGCACAATAATGCACATGTTCTAAAGAAACTTTAGAACAGTATACCCCTTGTGGTGCTAAACCATCAAGCCAAGTTTTAAGTTAAAATGTTTACAATAACTCCTAAAAAACAATTGCAAATTCTAAAATCGAATCGACGACTGCTTTTGGGCCTCAAGTTGTATTTCAAAAATTTCAGATTACAGTTGTTCTTATGTTCTTTGTGGTGGTATAAACAAAAATAAATTTTAAATTTTTTATAACCGAAAAAATGTTCGTCATGTCTATTAGTTTGCTTATAAATAGTTATAATGCAATAAAATGTCATATCTAGGGTCCTAATCGCCGGCGATAAAACCACTATTTTTTAATAGCTCGCCTTTTATGAACTTTTAAGATATACCAATAATTTTTATTTTTGGGCCAAATATTTTTGAGTAAAAGTCATTTCTTAAAAAAAAAGAAAATAGACGAATTGAATGAAAGTGGTCTTAAAAAAATTAAAATATATTTTTGTCTATGCCAATTGTAAAAAATTGCTATAGTAAGACAATTCTCTAGAAATTTTAGTTTTACTCTACTAAATTTACGTTTCAGTTTTTTCTCATGGGTAACTTTAGAATAAATTTATGAAAATAATGCGTACTGTGCATTTCTAATAATGTCTACAAAAACGTTATTATTTAAAAATTTCCAACAAAATTTCTTGCGCACAGATTTCTCTAAAAAAATCTCTAATATGAATTACTAAAATATTACTTCGAAAAGGTATCGTAGTAGGCCTTGGATTTTGTAGGAATCTGGTGCTTTTTGCTCTAAAAACGCAGTTCAACAAGCTGTACAATAAAAAAAAGACTGTGAAAATCGCACACTAAATAAAGATTTTACAGGGTGACTCCAAAACAAATGAGTCACGCTGTATATGAGCAACCGACTTGCGTTGCACGTAGATGTGATGCGAGAGTTTATGGATATTTATTAGTCAGGTAGTCACAGACTCAGTACTACGTTTTAGTTCGTTGGGGGTGGACGCATGTTCATTTATCTAATTTACGATGTATGATTCTCTTTTGTCTTCCAGGAGAAACGCACCCATGCTCTCCAACTTATTATGATTCAAGTGGTTGTGTCTAAAGTATATTCACGGATAGCTGAGACAAACAAATATGCGTGATTGCCTCGTGATCGCAACGTGTTTCATCCCCATTAGTTGCATTTTTCAGGAGATTGCCAACGGTTTTCTTGACTTTAGTTGTATGTTATTTGCGTAATAGTGTATTTACATTTGTTCTTCGACTTGTGAATTGTTTAATTTCAGTTATTGTGTAAGGATGTGATAATGAATAGTGTTGTAATTGTATTGTTCAAAACTCAAAACATAATAACTTCATTTATTGAGTATTGGTATAATTTTACGCATGAATGCTCTGGTGAACTAAGCTCATGTGAACAGCACATGTTTTGTCTCAGAGCTCGGTGAACAGACTTTAGTGCAGGAGAAGACCTATATGGATATGTAGTATGAAATATTTTTGAATTGCATGCGTTGAACGTGCACCATAATACCACTTAATTATCTGAATCTTTTCGACAACCTGATAACCATCTATTTTGTTAAAATAACTGTGGTAATATTCTACAAAACAAACGTTTATATGCTTCTGCACAAAGTCAAACAATTGTAAATACCTTCATATACAGTGCGATCGAGAAAGAGTGAACGTCACGTGACACAGGAAAGTCACTAAAATTATCAAAATTGACTTCTATTCTAAGTATTTTACTAAAACTAATTGCGTATGTTACTAGTTTAGGGAATACTGAAAAAATGCAAATGGCCGCCACTTTGTGTTTTGTGATCAGCTGATCGAACACAATTTATCTGGCGGTTCACCCTTTCTCTATGGTATATTTATGCACCGAGCTGTGCGAACCAGTGTAATATCTGTAAGAACTTTTTATCATGTCGTATTAATGTTACTATTGTCTAACTTATGCGTGTTATTAAATATTCTCCTTTCTTTTTAATATTTTATTTATCACTTACTATCGTTAGGTAGGTTGAATGTCGACTACAATGAACTAATACATGCAAACTTGAAAAGAAGACTAAAACAAAATATATCTCCTAAGTAAATATACAATTATTTATTATCACCAAGTTTATCATTTGTAATATAACTTATCTAAGTCAATAATTAGTTAAGTATAAATGCCATTCGGCATTTATACTTCAGTAATTACAATTCTAGTGAATGTATATTGTTTTAAAATATATCGTGTGGTGTGTAAAAACTACTCAATTCTCTTGTTTAACATTACAAAACTGTGAAAATGGGTTAAAGTCAGCGTTCAGACTTAAATATTAAATAATCCAACAGAGTGGTTCTTAAACAACAACATATACTTTAAAACAATACATTTAGTTTCCAGATCATCGATGACACTTTGACCTTTCATTCTTAATCTACAAACTTTATCAGATATATAATCTGTACCTTTTCTTTGAAGTTCCGCTTGTTATCTCTGTACATTTTTCTCTTTCGACGCGAGCCTCTTCCTCACTCAACTTAAGTTTATATACAAAAAATATCAGTCAAATCAATATAAACTGTTAATTTCTATACCAAATTGTTTATAGATGTTGTTAGTGCACAGCACTTATTTTATTACAACCACTTTCAGTTTCATAGCTGGGTTTTAAGTTGCATCTTACGTTAAGAAAGGAAACCTAACTTGATTCTAGTCTTGTAACACAGCAGTGTGGCCTACAATATGAACCCACGCTAAGAATAAAATTCTTACTTTAACATGTAACAATTCACTGGATCGAGTATGTGGTAGGTTCCTTGTGAAACATCTTTAGAATAATTATTTTTAGAAAAAGGAAAAAACAATGCTTTTTGATGTTTCAAATAAAAACTGTATTTTAATATTTATTACTTGAAATCCCCGTAATTTCACATGTTTTCAAGTAATTTATTACTTGAAATCCCCGTAATTTCAGTGTCAAGGAGTGCGTTGGCTCACTCGGCCCCTTAATTGGGTTTACCGGGGTGGGCTGACGCACACCAGGGACGGTTGACGCGAATATAGCATTCTTGCCCTAGCCTATCACCGTCCCAGACCGTCCGCCAGCTTCACCAATGCCCCTTCGGAGGTGCTGGTAAGCATGTGGTGAAGAACCACACCCTGCACGAGGTGACACTGCTTAAACAAAAGGCGGCGGATCTAGACCGGGAGGTTCGAAAAACATCCCCCAAGTCAAGGTGTAAACCATCGTGCCGAGGACTGAATGGTACCAGGGTTAGGGTACCTCTAACGATGCCTATGGGAAATTGGGCGACATCCCATAGTAACCAGCCCCCACGTGTTTGTGCCGTGCGTGGCGACCCGTGTCGTCGGATGAAGGAATCCTGGTGGTTGAGTGGGCCGTGCCTGCAACACGCCACTTTGGTCCGGAGTTCGGCTAGACGGGCGGTCGGGAGCTAACCCACTCCTGATCAACCGGCTGCGTCGTCCCGTCAGAGGGCCGGCAGGGTGAGTCTCTGGCGGCAGGGGGCGCGTAGGGGGCCGTGGATCTGGCTGTCGATGGCCTCGGCAGTCAGGTTTGCGCCACCCTCTCACAGCGTCGCCTGTCTCTGGGGGCTATATCCATCTGGTATCCTTGGTGATCGCACGGGCTTGCCGTGCGACATCCCCAAAGAGGGCTCCGTGGCGGGTGGGGAACCAGATGGACGAAATCAATCAAAAACCCACATGGATAATCAAATTATAGCCAATCAAGCGGCAGAGCGGCCACGCTCGCCGCACCAACCTGTGGATGAGCGCCAGCGCCCACCACAACAAGTACAGTCTGCGGCAGAGCGACAACGTTCGCCACAGAACGAACCAACAGCTGAATCCGCCTCTGAGGGATGGAAAAAATCTCGAAGAGGCAAAAGAATCAGCGGGGCCGAGGCCAAAAGGAGGAGGAGAGCACGCGAGGAGGAACAACGTGCTGCTATAGCGCACCCCTCGTCGTCGTCGCTCCCACCTCCTGGACAGCCTCCAACCAAAGCTGTGCACCCCAAAGGTGTGCCACCTTCCGGAAGGCACCCACATCCGTTCAGGAGAGGTGGGTCGCCCGCAAAGAAGGCTGAGCACCCAAAAACGGTGCCAGCTAAAAAACGAAACCGATCGGGGACATCTTCGGAGCCCACTCCGAAGAGTAACTACAAGAGGGCAAAACAAAACCCTGGACCAGGGTCCAGCTCCGCCCCCCCGATCAGCTACAAAGAAGCTGCCTTAAGCCACCTTAAGGTAGCCATAATCGACAAGGACAACCCCCTTGGGAAAATTCCCAAGGATAAAGAAGTCACTGTCAAAAAGACGCTGAAGGGAGAGCTGGACAAGTGCATCTTCTCCACTCCCGGAAGCACAACAACAAAGCCACCAGCGTTTCGCTCGTGGACATATTCTGGTGAAATCATCAGAATTGTCTGCGAAGACGAGTATACGTTAGGATGGCTAACGAAATCCGTGGCTAACCTGAAGCCTTGGGAGAGCGCCTCACTCGCCGTGGTGCGTCTTGACCAACTGCCCAGGCTGACTAAAGCCACTCTCTGGATCCCGGTGGAAGCCGAAAGCGACCACGAGGAGAAAGAGATGGTGATTGGTCGCCTGGCGGGTCAAAACCCTATGGTGAGTGTGCGCCGGTGGTGCCTTTTCCATCACGAGGCCAAGGTAAACCCACGGGGACTCCTACTCGTCTTTGGAATAGGAGACGACGACATGCAAACCCTGAGAGCACGATCAATGAGACTGCATTACATCTTTCAGTCTCTTACTCTCAGGGTAAAATCAGCCAAAGAAGAGGACCAGCCCACCAACAGGATGGAAACGGAGGTTGGAGAGGCTGAGCACTCTGCAAGGAGTGCCACCTCCCCAACTCCACTTCCAGACGAGATGGACGTTGCCCCCCCTCCCACTGAGGAACAGGAGGCAACTAACTTAAATTGAGCTACTCCGTTTTCTCTTCGCGGAGCTGCAATTAAATAAGGTAAGAGTAGTCCAGTGTAACCTGCAACACAGTAGAGCGGCAACGGCAACATTGTGCCGACGACTCGATGTGGAGCAGGATACACTGGCTCTAATCCAAGAACCCTGGATAGTTAAATCTAAAATATCTGGTTTAACAAAACTAAACGGAGTTATTTTCAGCTCACCAACAATGACGCCGAGGACAGCGATTTATGCCCCTCGGCACATCAAAATCCAGCCATTACAACACCTTTCAACCTCTGATCTCACGGCCGTGAGGGTGGAATGTGCAATATTAGGCAAACCAACAACAGTCGTTATAGCATCAGTGTATCTCCCCCAGGACCAGGCAACACCACCGCCGACAAGGGAAATGGAGAACCTGGTAACTCATTGCCTCACCCAGAAATGGGAACTAATCATGGGATGTGACGCCAATGCTCACCATGTAACCTGGGGCAACAAAGACAACAATGTTAGAGGTAAGTCACTTTACGACTATATAATCGGTAATAACCTTAATATAATTAACCAAGGCTGTACACCGACATTTATTAACTCTAGAAGTCAAACCATAGTAGATATAACCTTAGCTACAAACCGTATATCCAACTCGATCCAAGACTGGCATGTGTCTGACGCTGCTTCAATGTCAGACCACCGCTGGATTGAATTTGGCATTAAATTAATCAAAGCACCAAGAAAACTCCTCAGGAACCCACGAGACACTGACAGAGATGAATATCGACGTCAACTCAGGGAGAACCTGATGGATGTACACAACGGGGTGCCACAAAACAACGGAGAGATTGAGCAGTATGTTAAAACTGTTCAAACCGCTATGAAAAAAGCTTACGAAGCATCGTGTCCCTTGAAGGCCGTACAACAGCAGCCTGGGGAAGCCACTAAATGGTGGTGCCAGACGCTGACCGACCTCAAGAAACAAGCTAGGACATCGTTCAACAAGGCGAAAATGACAAAACTTGAATCAGATTGGGAGTCATACAGAACCAATCAAAGAGAGTTCAAAAAACTAGTCAGACAGAGACAACGAGAGGCATGGAGAGCCTACTGCGAGGAGATCGAGGACTACTCGCAGGCTGCTAGGCTACATAAAATACTTGCCAAAAACAAAGACAATCACCTAGGTCTACTGAAAAAGGATGATGGTACCAGTACCAACGACCTACATGAAAGCCTAGAGTTGCTTATGGAAACTCACTTCCCAGAATCTGTAGTGACAGATCGGAAGGAATGGCCAAATGAAACCGACACTCAACCCACCGAACTGGATTGGCAAACTGCCAAACAAATTGTGAGTGAAGACAGAATTAAATGGGCAATACTGGGCTTCTCCCCCTTCAAATCGCCAGGTACTGACGGCATTCATCCAGCCCTTTTACAATGGGGTCTGGATGAAATAGTGCCGCACCTGACAGCAATATTCAGGACGTGCCTAGCACACCTTTATATTCCGAAGGTGTGGAGAGAAGTCAAAGTAGTGTTCATACCAAAGGCGGGAAGAATAGACTATACTACCCCCAAAGCATACCGACCCATTAGCTTGACCTCGTTCCTTCTCAAGGCGATGGAAAAGCTATGTGAGCGATACTTGAGGGATGTTGCGATCACTGCTAATCCCACACATCCCAATCAGCATGCATACACCCCGGGCAGATCCACCGACACCGCCCTTCATGCGGTTAGCGGTCGGATTGAAAAGTCTTTGGACAATAAAGAGTCCACCCTGGGTGTCTTCATAGACATAGAAGGCGCTTTTGATAAAACCACCTTTCCAAAAATCACAGCAGCCCTCACGAACAGGAACGTTTCTCCGATCGTAAGTGGCTGGATATCCAACATGCTCTCAAAAAGAGCGGTACAGATTAACATGGGAGACACCGCTGTTAGAGGAATGGTTGCAAGAGGCTGTCCTCAGGGGGGTGTCTTATCACCTCTTCTATGGAACTTAGTTCTTGACAGCCTCCTGCGCCGCCTCAACTCCGAGGGATTCCACACAATTGCATACGCAGATGATCTAACGATACTGCTTAGTGGTAAATTCGAAGGAGTCCTCTGTGATCGAATGCAGATGGCCCTGAGAATAATCGAAAGATGGTGCAGAGAACACTCTCTGTCGGTCAACCCCAGGAAGACAGAGCTGGTCCTCTTCACAAGGAAAAGGAGATTGGGGCCAATGACGGCCCCCGTTCTCCTAAATACCACACTAAATTTCGCATCAGAAGTAAAATACCTTGGAGTAACTTTTGATGCCAAACTAACATGGAATCTTCATTTAGACAGAAGACTAAAGAAGGCTTACATCTCTTTTGAGCAGTGCCG
This sequence comes from Stenurella melanura, assembly GCA_963583905.1. Lineage (NCBI taxonomy): Eukaryota > Metazoa > Arthropoda > Insecta > Coleoptera > Cerambycidae > Stenurella > Stenurella melanura. Next base: position 97,075,112 of record OY757317.1, read on the forward strand.
CAGAACCATAGGGAAAACCTGGGGAATGAAACCCAAAGTGGCTATGTGGATTTACACTGCTATAATAAGACCAATGATAGCCTATGGAGCCATCGTCTGGTGGCCTAAGAGTCAGCAGACTGTAGCGAAACGTAAGCTCAGCCAGGTACAACGAGTAGCCTGTTTAAACACAATTGGAGCTATGAGAACAACACCAACAAGAGCAATGGAAGTGATGCTGTGCCTGCCACCACTAGACATATATCTAGAAGAGGTGGCCCTAACTACTATGGCACGTCTCAAATCCGTTGGCATACAGCCAAACATAGGATGTGGAGTGACCAGATGCCGGCTGTGGAATGAGGCAATTAAACAAATGCCACTTCTGCAGGTACGTGCAGATGGTATTTCTCCACAGTTCATCTTTGATAGACCCTATGAAATACACACCAACAGTAGCAATGAGGCCGTCAGTGAAGGAACAGTTAACATCTTCACAGACGGATCGAAAAAGAAAGAAGGAACAGGTTGTGGGGTATACTCCAGGAACCTGCAAATTCAAATTAAATGGGCTATGGACAAACAAGCCAGTATAATACAAACAGAACTGGCGGGAATAACCATAGCCGCAAAAGAAATTTCCCGTAGACAAATAACAGGAAAAACAATAAGAATCTACACTGATAGTAGACAATCACTACTGGCCCTACAGAGACACAAAATAACAACAGGGTCAGTATGGGAATGCCATCAGGCACTCGTGGGCGCCTCCAGCATGAACAGTGTCATTCTATGCTGGGTCAAAGGGCATGCACAGTGCAGAGGCAACAGGGAAGCTGACAGTCTGGCTAAGAAGGCAGCCAGTCTTAGTATACTTGGACCTGGCCCTTCCAACATACTGCCGACCTCAGCAATAATGCTAATGATTAAAGAAGACACCCACAGAAAATTTAAAAAACTGTGGGATGAAACTCACAGTTGTCAGTTGGCCAGGGATCTGCTTAGATACCCTGACAAGGATACAACGATGATCTACCTGGGAATGTCCAGGAAGAACCTGCGCTTCGCGACAGGAATTCTTACTGGTCATTGCCAGCTGAGGAAACACCTTTACAACATGAAGTTAAATGACACACCCCTATGTAGAGGTTGTGAACAAGAAGACGAGACTGTCCAACACGTACTCTGTGAGTGCCCGGCAGTCTCCTCTAGCAGAGAATCCATTTTGGGAGAACGTTGGCCTACACTGGCCGACTTGAGGGATATTCCCCTAGGCAGCATCACCACCTTCTTCACAAGATTAGGATGGTTGGAGGCCTAGGTGGAATCCTGTATCCCTCGGGAGGACGTACAAGGGGCCCAATGGGGCCTAGGTGCTGCGGTCACCTAAATGTGACTGCCCTCCCACAAACTCCAACTCCAAACTCCAACTCCCCGTAATTTCACATGTTTGGGTATTATTGCATTTATTTTTAGAGCAACCGCCCTCATAGCTTTAGCATTCATCTGTGATGCTCTTGAGAAAGGCCTAACTAGCCGAAACATGTAGAATGTATTAAAATACAGTTTTTATTTGAAACATCAAAAAGCATTGTTTTCCCTTTTCTAAAAATAATTATATAACAATTTACAATTAAAAAAATACTCGGAATACTCCTGTAAAATCATTTCTTTTTACTGCTTGCATTCAATTGACGTGTTCCAAATCAATGATATCCCTTGGATATCGGCTAAATGAAAATTGTTCAATATTTACGGCAGAGTGTATGGCTATCAGTAAAGGTCTCGACTGGGCAATCGAAAGTCACAACTACTTTATAATCATGTCCGACTAACAATCCGTCTTAGGTGCAATTTCAAACCCAAACAAGCACATTATGAAATATAAAATAATAACAGATATTTTGGAAAAAGTTGAAAACTCTAAACAAGGAAGTTGTCTTTATTTGGGTAAAAGGACACTCTGGTATAGTTGGTAACGAAACAGCAGATTTAATAGCTAGAACTACCAAAGGTCCCAAAATCGAGTATTTACCATATTATGACCTGATATCCAGTGCCAAAATGGATATGAGAAAAAAATGGGAGGAAGAATGGATCCACACAAGGCAAAACACCCACTATTGTCGCATATATAGCCGCCTACCTTCTACACCATCTTTCATCTCATTCTCGTACAACAGGCAAATGTTTATAACATACATTCGTTGCCTATTTGGTCACGGAGCTTTCGAATCCATACTGTTCAAGATGAAAATCCTTGATAGTCCTATCTGCGACTGCAACGGAAATATTGGCGACATCAATCACTGGTTATTTGATTGCAATTTTAAGGCAATTGGTGTGAACTTCTTGAAAAAAAAAATGTTGGAGAACTGTATTCCACTACCATTGGATAGTACCTCGCTGCTATACATAGTAACCACAAATGAAAATTTTAAATAGATATTTTCGGAGTTTATTAGGTTATGTCGTGTCAAAATATAGGTTTAGATGAGTTCCTCTGTTTTTATCCACTGTTTTTTATATCACCACCTTACCGTTGCCCCGTGTGTGTTACGTGTTAAACAAAGGCGTCATGAAGGGCACCTTGACGTGAAGTGTGTGTCCCTGTCCAATAATCCTTGAGTCTTGTAACACTAGCTGGTCCTCTCGTGTTAGGTTATAGGTCGATTAGTTTATGGAATTATAGATTTTAAATATAGATTAGTTGTGTTATATCTAGTATAGCGTAAAATAAAAACATCGTGGCTAAATGGAGACATCCAAAGCCAGTGAAGAAGAAAAAAAAAAAAAAACTAGCGTCATTTCGTATTGCCACACTTTCACAATTATTAATACAGCCGAAACCTGCCAAATTGTATATCATGTTCACAAAAGTAGTAATTTAATGAAAATTTTGATTAGCTATTTAACACTTTAGGAATTTCGGATTGTTGTCCCTAATCTGACAAATGTCAAAATTTGTGACGACATACATAAATCAATAAGTCACTGTCGCTAACGTGCAAATATTGAAAGTATCAGAAAATAGTGTGAGTGGCACACAGAAAATCTTTAGAGAGCGGCGCATTCAGTTTTTCTCGATCTCTCTGTAGCATGGCATAATTCACAGCTGTCTCGATCGAGTCTGTCTTTGTGTCGTTGTGTCTAGGTACTCATAAATTCGTCCGTCTACATACTTGGCTGCCGCTATCTGTATATAAAAAAAGCGTGACATGCAGGTCACTAGAATGTCTACCCGACATGTTTATCAAAAATTCGTTAATTTTACAATGCAGCCCACAATCTATGTCTAACATTCGTACAATTTGTTGATCTTCCATTATTTTATTCATCACCAAACAGTGTATACTGAACGTACTAACTTATTACTTAATGTTTATTAGTCTTACCGTACACTTCACTTTCTGAACTTCACAGTATCAACCTTGAACTAACATGTTTTTATTTAAAATTAAGGTTATTAAGAACCCGGATACATTTTTGTCTTAGCTTAAATACATACAAATACATCTATAATATTTACTTATTTTTATTATCATTATATGTATGTATATAAGCTGGTAGATGGAACCTTATAAATGATTTAAATGCAGTGTAAATAATTTGTTATGCTATTAACACTTAAATAATACCATCAAGGAGTATAAATAGCATGTCATTACATAGTTTCTGGTGACGACACTGATAAAATTAAGCTTAGGTTATTATTACTTTACATCGAAAATAGATAAATTGTTAAAATTTCTCAGTTAGCAAACGTTTAAAAAATCACAATTTCTATTATCAGAAATCGAAGTCGACCGTAGCCAATCTATCTTGCTCTAATAATTTTATGTGATGCCACTGAGATCTAGTACATTGTAATATAAAGTGCCCATAGTAAACCAGTAAAGAATAAGTTTAACGCATTATTGCTGAGGTGCTATTCAATTGTTAGTAGCCTAATAACCCGAGAGCTCACGACACCGAGGGTGAAAGAGCTTTGTAAAATCCAATATTTATTTGTTAGTTTATTTATTTTATCTTTTTTTATTATTTATTCAAAAATAATAGTCAGCCTGTGCGCTGATAGTACAACGAGCAGTCAGCTTCCATTTTCGAAGCTGACCTGTGTCGCTGGAGAAGCGAAATGCTCGGATCTCTTGCTTTGGCGGTCGCTACCTCACTTAAAAATTACCGTAGCATATCGTGCCCCACATCATCGAATTGGAAATTTAATTTCCAATGGATCAAGCATAAGAGATGGGGAGGAGGGGTCAATTTTGTCTAGAAAAAGTGCGAAGACATGTAGAAATCGCATACATTTTTTAATATTATGGTCCGGTTTTCCAAAAAAAAAAAAAAAATGAAAGTGCCCGCAAGAATCTGAAATAATTCAGGAGTACGTAGGAAGGTGAAAGAATTCGAATGGTGCACACCGCAGTTCCGTATCTCCTTTAATTTTCGAAATTGGCCCGTCGGAAATAGGTAAAAATCGGTCTTTTTTCCTACTTCCGGTGACTTAACCTCGAAAAAGAAACGAGTTACAGAGCTGCGGTTTACGCCGTTCGATTTCTCTCGCCTTCCTACGAACCCCCGAATTTTTTCAGATTCTTGTGGGCACTTAAATTTTTTTTTTGGAGAAACCATACAATAGTAACGAAATTGAGTAAAACACTACTATGTTTTTTACCACTATATTTGCACAAAAACGTGACTGCAGTTTCAACCCTTTTTAGGTCATTTTCAAACAATGATTCGACTAAGAATGAAATACAAAAGATTTGGTTCCTATTTAAATATGTTTCTAAAATAAAACAGATTAGAGAATTATGAAAGTATATAGGTAGTTTATGATATCCTAACTATCTAAGGATAGGGTTTCTCAGAAATTTTAATTACATCTTGGTAGCAGTAAAAAGAGGTGAGTACATAATATCTAATTGATCATTTAACAAAATTAAATCATTCTTATTATTGTATTTGTATATTTCCAATGCTTCTAACAAATTAAGTTTAAAACCTTTGCTGGCATAGTGTAGGATTTCCATATTATTAATATCTGGGAAGTTATGTCCACTCTCTAATATGTGATTAGAAAAAGCTGAATCTGTTTTTTGTAGTCTGAAGGACCTATCAAGATCGATGTATCTTGTTCTAAAATTACGTCCGGTCTGTCCTATATATATGCTATTGCACTCTGAGCAATTTAACTTATAGACTCCAGATTTTTCGTATTTATTTGTTTTATCCTTGGCGTTGTAAATTAAATTTGATAATTTTTGTTGGGGTTTAAATGCTATCTTGATATTATGTGCTTTGAGATTATTTGATATTTTCTCTGTCAGCGTATCACAGTATGTGAGTGTAGCGTGAGGTGTTTGTTTTTCTTCTCTGACTATGGGATAAATTGCTTTAAAAGAATACTGGTTTTGTTTCTTATTTATTAATTTGGCGATAGCTTCTGTGGGGAAGCCATTGTTCTTGGCTATTTTTTGAATTATTGAGAGCTCTGCTTTTATTTGCGTTTCTGATAAAGGCAATGAAAAAACTCTATGTAGCATTGAATTATAAGCTGCTAGTAAATGTAGGTTTTCTAAAAATATCAAATTAGAATTGGTTATTTTTGTGTGTGATAGTTAGGTCTAGAAAATTTATTGTATGATTTGTTTCTCGTTCTAATGTAAATTTAATTTTTGGGTGTATGTTATTAATAGAATCTAGAAAAGTGTGTAATTGTCTAGTAGTGCCCTTAAAGCATGCCAAAACGTCGTCGACATATCTATACAAAAAATGAATGTGATTCTTGCCTGGTTGCGAATTTAGTATACTTTCCTCTAAATTAGACATAAAAATATCCGCTAATAAAGGGCTTAGAGGTGATCCCATCGGTATACCGCTGTTTTGAATATAAAACTGATTACTGAATTGAAAGTAATTTTGACTGATGCATGTGTCGAAAGCTAGTAAAAGTTCTGTTGATATAACGCTATTTAATTTACTTTTATCTAGTAAATTTTGAATAAGTTTGAAAACATGTTTTTAACGTCGAATGTTTCTACGATTTCATAACCTCAAAATGAAATTAAAGCAGCCACATGTGAAACAACTTTTAAATCCATAACCATCCGAGAACAGGACCGTATCTAGGAGTTCTCTCCATCAGGATAACAAAATAAAAGATAAGTACTTTTAATTGTTACCAATAAAAGGGATTATTTTCACATGATTGTTGAGCTATAAGAGCCAAAAGTGTCTAGATTTAACATATTAGATACAAGTGAAATCTATTATATTTTTGGCTATTTGCAATTTAAATCCGTTGTTATAATTAAATCCACTGTTGTATATTAATTCGCAGTTGCTTGTATCTTGAATTCGTTGTCGCAGATACTTCGCCGTAGTATTGTTTCGTAGTCGCTTTTGTTGTACTTCCTCATGATTAATATCTTATTGTAGTACTATAATGCACTTTTGTTGTTGATACAGTAAGTCGTGGTTCAATTTTTGTTGTAACGAGAGTGTCTAAAGTTTATAAATTTTGAGGTAAATATTTATCTTTTGTAATATAGTTATTTTGTCTCTCGTAAAAGATCTCAAGTTTATCTAAGTTTGTTGTAATATGCGATTTTAATTTTGAGGTAAAAGTTACGAGACGTATCTTTTGTAGTATATTTTGGTTCTCGTAAACACCTCAAGTTTATTTTGCTGTTGAGCAAATTTGTAATATAGCGTAACTTGTAATATAGTATTTTATTGTCGTGTAATATATACTTTTGGTTCATAATTGAGACAATTTACGAGTCATCTCTTTTGTAATATATTTAATTTGGCTCTCGTAAAAGTCTGAGGCTTATCTTGAACTTCGGTTATTGTAATACAGTATTTTGTATATATTTCTGGTGATATTTTGCTATACAGTATCGCTGATGCTGTGATAGCTCGTTCACTTTTTGTAATATAATATTTTTGCAGTATAGTACTATTGTATATATGTAACTTTTGTCTTTTGTTTAGCTTTCTCTTTGATTTTCCCTAATTACACTAAGTAATCAATGGCGCCCAAGCCTTAAACTCGACGCCCTTTTGCTCTCCGTATCTCTACTGTGCTAGCCAGGTGAAACCAGTGACGCTAACCACGTCGCTCGTAGGGTGGCCCACACTTGAACAACTTGGGCAACATAAAACCTTGCAAAACAACGCCACACAAAGTGGCGCCCCACGTGGGGCCACCCTACGAGCCCAAATTATCTGTGTTATTTGATATATGTTGTCCCAATGGGTCACATGTATAGGATTTCGGATATAAAATCGAGACCAAATTCAAGACAAATCAGTGCTTATCTGGCATTGACCTTCAACTTGCTGTGCTGGATTGATTACAGTTAGTACTCTATTACGACGTACCTCTTGCCTACACACGCTCGCATCCTCGTCAGTTTTTTCAGATCAACATTTGGAACATTACAAATTAGAGAAACAACAAGGGCCCAAGTACAGATCCACACTCAATATTAATTAGTTTTCAAATAAAAAGTGCTTTTATAACAGTGTGCAACATATCGTGTGACCTTATTATTTATTATTTAGCAACAAAGCATCATTTTAGCTTCTGAGAGCCAAAGTATATTATTGGGAAAGATGCAAATTAGCAATCATTTCGCCATGTGTGTGCTAAGTCAATTTATGGACCAAGAGCATACAACACTTCAGTTGAGTTCTTGATCAATAGATCAAGGTGGTAAAATTACTAAAAAGACTTAAATAGTTGAAGTTATACAGCCAAAGGATGATAGGATTCTGGAGAATTCGATGGAGGTTAAGTTGTTCCATTATCTGATAAATATAATAGTCTGTATTGTCTAGCAAAAAAATTATTTCATCCTCAATTGAAGACATCTTTCTGTCTCAAAAAAAGTGCCCATTAACCTGAATCTGCTTTATAGTTTTCTAAGTGATCATTATCGTAAGCGTGAGCAAGCGCAGAAAACAAGCATTGGTAGACACAAGTAACAAGTGTTCTGATCTTCCAGTATATTACATCACATGTAAATACGCAAAAGCGACAGGATTTTCGTATACCATTCGCAAAACTCAATATTACTGGTAATTCCCTAAATTATATAGGACCTAAAATGTTCAATAATTTACCCACAGAATGCAAGTTAGCAAAAAATTTGTTCGAATTTAAATCAAATTTAAAAGTGTTTTTGCTTTCAAAATGCTTATATTCTGTGTCTGATTTTTTCTCTAATTAGTTTGAGTAACATCTGTTACCCCTATTTCCACCCGCTCGCCAATATTAAAGGGGTTAACAAAATAAAATTAAACTATTGACTTGAAATTTGAATGGCTGGGGGCAAATAGGAGCGGATCGTGATAAATCAATAAATACAGAAATTTGGGATTTGGCATATGTACTAGAAGCCAAAGTATTATTTCTTTTATGTCATCTGCCAGTCCTATCACAACTCATGCTCCATTATTAAAGAAGTTAACAAAATAGAATTGTGACTTAGTTTGTACGGGAGCAAATGTTCTCAAAAGAAAATTGTTTCATCGGTCACCCCGCAATACCACCTCGGGACAGACGATTTCAAACATTGTATTATTAAAACTCTATGAGCAATTACTTCCATGGAGTGCGAAAGTTACCACAGGGATAACTGGCTTGTGGCGGCCCAGCGTTCATAGCGACGTCGCTTTTTGATCCTTCGATGTCGGCTCTTCCTATCATTGGATGAAACACTTATATTGCAGAAAAAGATTTTACGTACTATGACCTTTAAAAATATACGTCATTCCTGCAGAACTCTATTCAAAGAACTCGATATTTTAACAATACCATCCCTTTGCATACTTAAATGTGTGTCCTATGTAAAGTCTCATTATGACAACTATATTCCCAGGGATAACTTTACTGAGCATGATTTAAGGATCAGTCAAAATCTGACGATTTCCCAACACAAACTGTCAATAGTGGCAAATGGTCCCAATGTCGTGTCCATCAAATTATGTAATAAACTCCCTAAAAACATAAAAAGTATAAATGGCATTCACCTCTTTAAGAGCACAGTTCGAGCCACTTTAATCAGTCACAGCTTCTATTCCATAAAAGAATATTTAAGTTGTACTAGTTTTTAGGAGCGTACTTAGTAATATTAGCAATTCTCGTCCTTATTTATTGTTCTGTATTCTGTTTACTACACTATGGTTTTGTCCTGAGTTACGTGTTTTACTATATTTTACAATGTTTTACAATTATATGACTGTATTTCTATACCCTTAATAGGGTCCTATGAAAATAAAGATATTATTATTATTATTATCATATTATTATTATTATTAATACAGTATAAACATATTTTCGTTCAAAGAAACTTGTGTGGGAAATTGGAGGTGGAGGTAGTAATTCCTTAAGCAGCGGCTGTATTGGAATACTTCATAGATTCCATCTTTAAACAATGAGGATTTTCAAAAATATTTCCAATTGAATAGAGAACAATTTGTAGAAAATGAAATAACACGTCACGATATTCAAAAGGAACAGCGCACAGCAAAACAACTGGAATCGATTTTGAAGTGAAAGAAAGTTCACGGTTTGTTAAGATCGCAGCGCTTAGCCCTAGTGGATGATTATTAATTTAAAACAATTGTACTTAGATTAGATGCTGACAGCGTCGAACACAGCACAACACCGTTTAGTGCAACTTCGAATACAGTACAGGTTTAAGATATACGCTAGAAGCTTTATTAATAATAAACAATTTATCTGTTTTCAACTTATGCTTAGATTATTATTATATAAGTTATATTTCTCCAGCGAGAACCATTCTCTTTAATTCTTGTCTTTTCACTTTCCTGGTGGGTGTTAATGGAAGCTTATCCACAATTCTTATTCCTCCACTCAGCTTCTCTTTTTCGGAAACTCTTTCCTCCATATACTTCTCTATTTCAATTGTAGTTGTATTCTCGTAGCCTTTATTCAAAACCACTACACCTAATGCTTGCTCTCCATCATCTTCGTGCGGTATTCCTATAACAACAGCTTGCATTATTGCTGGATGGGACAGCAGTTCATCTTCTAAAAAGGCTGGTATAATATGCCAACCCTTGCATATTAACGTTTGCTTGATTCTGTCCACTACAAAAAAGCAATTATCTTCATCGTAGTACACAATGTCTCCAGTTTTAAACCAGCCATCTTTATCGAACTGGTCAGAACTATCCAAGTTATAATAACCATTCATAATAAATTTACTCTTTACAAGAAGTTCTCCTTGTTTGTTGGGACCCAAACTTTCCCCAGTCTGTAAATCTACCACCTAAAATAGAATAAGTAATCTAGTATTTAAATTAAGAAAATAGTATTTCTCAAATCCAGATTATTAAAAGCTGAAAATAAGTCACGAAGAAAAGATTTCCTACATCCTGGGAGACTCAGAATTTTTTTTAAAATTTATTGGCAATTGAAGCTCGAGAACTACGAAACTGATGAAAATATTGAAATCCGTTTTTAAACTTTCTATATCTTTCCGTTTTCAAAATATCCGGTTATCTCAAGCCTTTGGTTAATAGTACTTTCGTAGTTTAATTACAAAAGGTTTTAATTTCGCTAAAAAAAATTGCTAAAATTCTATGCACGATATTACAAGGTGGGGCAATAGTGCGTCGGACTTTCGATATCTTGAGTTCTTCGATGGCTAGAAATTTTTTAAAAAATTGCGAGTAAACTAGATAAAAAAGTCTATAACTGGAAATTATTTTCGAACATACAGGGCGAGCCAAGGCGAAATTACAGAACCGAGTGCCTTTTTCTAAATGGAATGCTATGTATATCAGTAAATTTTTTGAAGCCTCTTTCTAGGCTCTTTTCATTCCTATATTAGCATTGAATATCTCCCAACCACTTGTATGTAATGAATTTTTTTGTTGAAATAATGAAATCTGCAGATGGATATGAAAGAAATCACCACAGTCACAATTATGGGTTTTAAGAGAAACTTGTGTTAATACCAGTTACGAGATATCTAATTGAAGTTTTTGAATCATTTTCGTTTCCTAAAACTGTACAGGGTGGCCAAAAATTATGTTTTCAATTAGGAACATTTTAAATTGTATCCTCTCAATTTCTTCACCCTGTATATTTTTCAACTATGTGATGTAGAAATGAAAAACAAACATTTTTTTAGGGAAATATGGCTAATTGCAACCGTTTTCGTTTTATAAATAAATAAGTGTCATAGTCAAAAATAAACTTAAAAAAATCGGTAAAGGTATTTACACAGAACTTCCCTCGTTATTTGTGCATGGCGGTCACTCTAAAAATAAATTATTACGAAATGGCATTAAAAATAATAATCGGAATATAGTTATTGCTATTATTACAAAGAAAACTTGATAAGTTTTGGTCAAAAAAATATACAGTTTGCTCATCCAACAGCAAAAGTTCAATACTAAATAGCAGGTGCCACATATGGCAGGCTTGCGCAAATACCTTCACAAATTTCCACCATGACTGAATTATTTCTTGGGATGACCACCACATTTTTCAATAAAAGTATAATAGGTGCATATGCCAGATATTATTGCCATCTGTCACATTTTCAATCCAACGTTCACGTAATGGAGTGGAAGTATAGTCGTGGTTAAAAAATTTCATTTTTTTTAAATGTTGGTAAAAAAATTTTCAAAATTTTTTCTTCTGAAATAGGTTTAAAATGTCAAACGCAGAAATTTTAAATTTAAGCAAAAAGGAAAGTTTCCTTCTATTCTATAGTAGTGATAAAAAAAGTTTAAAAGTTAAAAATTATATATTTTTTTAAATAGGTTTAGAATGCTACGAAACGTGAAAATTTTAAATTTGTGCAAATAAAAAATAATTCGATCTATTTTGGTAGTAAAATCTTTTTGAAAAATGTTGGTGAAAAAATTTTCAATTTTTTTTTTCTGAAATAGGTTTAGAATGTCATGAAACGTGAAACTTTAAAATTTGAGCAAAAAAAAAGTTTCCATCTATTCTAGTGTTAAATTTTTTTCCGAACTGGTAACAAAACGTTGCAATTTTTTTTTCCGAAATTGGTTTGGAATCTCATGAAACCTGGAAATTTTAAATTTGAGCAAAAAAAATTTTGCGTCTATTCTATGGTAGGTACTGATAAATAGATTAAAAAATGTTTTCAATTTTTTTTTTATTTTTCAAAAACATTTTTAAATTTGTTTGAATAGTTTTAGAATGCCATGGAAACGTGCATAATTTAAATCTGAACAAAGAAAAAAAATCTATATAGTGGTAAAATTTTTTAAAAATAGTAAAAAAAATGTCTAATTTTTCCTTTAAATAGATTTAGAACGCTATGAAACGTGGAAATTTTAAATTTGAAAAAATAAAAAAAAAATCCATCTATTTTAGTGGTAAAAAAAATTTCAAAAATGTTGGTAAAAAAAATTTTCAAAAAAATTTTTTTTTAATCAGGCTTAGAATGCCATGAAACGTGAAAATATTAAATTTGAAGAAAGAAAAAATTTTTTTCATCTATTTTAGTAGTAAAAAATTTTTCAAAATGGTACAAAAAAATTCAACATTTTTTTTTTTGAATTAGGCTTAGAATGCCACGAAACGTGAAAATATTAAATTTGAGCAAAAAAAAATTTTCAACTATTTTGGTAGTAAAGAATTTTTCAAAAATGTTGGTGAAAAAAATTTTCAAAAATTTGTTTTTGCCGAAATAGGATTAGTGTGTCATGAAACGTGGAAATTTAAAATTTGAGCGAAAAAAAATTTATTTCACTATTTATTCCGTTTAGACGGTCCACCCTGTATATTTTCCAGTGAAAATTCTACCATTTCTTCGCTGTCAGTAGGGTCAACTACCTATCAAATTTGCCTGCTCTCCGTCAAGTAGTTTTTTAGTTAATGCACCAACAAATAGACAGACAGACAGACAGACAGACTGACGGAATTGAAAAACCTATATTTTCGTAATCTCCGTGATCTGAAACGTCAGAATCCGAAAAAATCTCGAAGGGTGATTTTTTCTCGAATACAATACTTCCCTTCGGTATGCGAGGGAAGTAAAAGAGATACCCTCAAATATTTCATTAGAAAAATTTTTAATAGGTGCTCGACGTGTTGCCCATTTTGATTGGCACACGTCTTAATGCAATTTTGAAATGAGGCCATTTAGTGGGACCATTTATTCCAATCCATTGAAATGAGTAAATAGTATTTAATAGGTCTTTTACTGTAATGTTTTTGGTACATTTTTTTGCCATTTTCGTTATTCGACAAGCAATAAACATCAGTTTGGTATAAATTGTCGTGTACAACGGAGCATTTATCACACTCATCGGTCGTTCGTTACAATTTGTATTGAATTTAAAATATTTCGAATTTTACAATAGAATTTTAATAAAGCGAAACTTGTAGACATGAATTTTGTTTTGGGCGAGCCAGACAGAAATTGCTTACTTATCAATATAATTTATCACCAACGTTATCCTGAAAGAATGATCTCTGATGTTAGCAGCTCCCAAAACCTTCTCGATAGATTTCTGGAAACTGGAAATGTCGAATATAAGAAAAGTGAAAGAATAAAACGTGTTTTGAACGAAGAAAATTAGTCTTCTGTGGTGCTGGCAACGGTTGAGAATCCCCATGTTAATCAAAGAAAAGTGAGCTCATTAGTAGGAATAAGTAGACGGTCTGTGGGTTTAATCTTAAAAACAAATAAGTTGCACGCATATCATATTCAAATGCAACAGGAATTATCTGATGACGATTTTCAAAAGCGCCTACAATTTTGTAATTGAACCAGGGGTGAAATGCATGATAATGTCAACTTCTTCGATAATGTTTTATTCACTGATGAGGCAACTTTTCATAAAAATGGATTTGTTAATGGGTACAATTTCCATTATTATGCTTCGGAAAATCCTCACTTTTTTATGCAAGTTGATAACCAACACAGATGGTCTATAAACGTTTGGGGAAGAATTATTGGAGAACATGTAATTGGGTCACATTTCTTTGATGGTACATTAACTGGAGCTATTTATCTTCATTTCTATTTGCCACAATTATTGGTAAATCTCCCTGAAAGAATTCGAAATAGGATGTGGTTTCAGTAAGATGGTGCTCCACCACATAATTTAAATGCAGTTAGAGATCACTTAAATAATACCTACCCTCATCGATGGATTGGAGGAAATGGACCCACTAAATGACCTGATAGATCCCCAAATCTTACACAAATGGATTTCTTTTAATGGGGATACGTGAAGGAAATTATTTATAGAGACACACCAACGAAGGTACAAAATATGAAGGAAAGAATAATAACTGCTTTCAGATCTATCACACCGGCAGTTTTAGGAACAGTGGAAACCTCATTTCAAAAGCGCATAGAGATGTGTATTAATTAAAATGGGCAACAAGTGGAACATTTATTACAATTTTTGTTCATTTGAAGAAACCTCTTTTTAAGTTTATTTTTGAATTTTGTAATTATTGCTCAATAAAACGAAACTGGTTGCAATTAGCCATAGGGAAGTACTTAGAAAAAAATTCCTTTTCTCATTTCTACATTACATCGTCTAAAAATATACAGGGTGCTCCATTTGAAAAAAATTGAGAAAATTCAATTTAAAAAGTTTTTAATTGAAAAATAATTTTTGGCCATCCTGTACAATTTTAGGAAATTAAAATGATTCAAAAACATTAATTAGATGCCTCGTACCTGGTATTCACATAAGTTTTTCGTAAAACCCATGATTGTGACTGTGGTGATTATTTTAATATTCATCTGCGGATTGCATTATTTAGACAAAAAAATTAGTTACATCCAAGTGGATGCGAGATATTCAATGCTAATATAGGAATGAATAGAGCCTAGAAAGAGGCATAAAAAAATTTACTGATATACATAGCATTCCATTTAAAAAAGGCACTCGGCCCTGTAATCTCGTCTTGGCTCGCCCTGTATATTGGAAAATAATTTCCAGTTATAGACTTTTTTTTCTAGTTTACTTGCAATTTTTTAAAAAATTTCTAGCTATCATAGAACTCGAGACATCTAGGTCCGACCCACTATTGCCCCACTCAGTATAGTATGCAAAAATGTTTACGGCTCCTCAGGGGGTGCTATTGAAAAAAAAGTTTTAATTTCGTAAATTTCGTTTTTTCTTAACATCCCGGTAAACATTTATTCCATCGGACAAAAAAATAATAATTGTTTTTTAAAAACGAAGAAAAGAGAGCCATACGATTTTTAATGTATAGTTTTGTGTAAAATGGTGGGGAAATTTATTGTGATTTTCCGATTCGCTTTTGCACGGAATGCTAAGAAATGAAAAATTTCAGAGATACAACTTTATAAAAACTATCATATCCCCAAGAACCAAGACACAACTTTTAAAAATTGTCCTTAAAATACAGGTTTCTTGATAGATAATAGATATGTGAGCCCCATTTATTTTATCTGTGAATTTCTTATCTGTCAAACTTGGACTACAATTAGTAGTCCAAGAAAAATTTTCAAGAAAATTTGTTAGACTTCTGTCTCGGTCCTTATTTGAAACGTGACTGAGACGTGAGAGTGACTTTATTTTTCTGAAAAGCTCAAAACAAGATCGGGGAACTTTTCAAAGGCTAAGCATGGCTAAAAGACAGAATGATAGATAATATTTCAATATGTAATTTCCAAGATAATAGTTTGAGGCAAGTTTGGTAAATAGTTTAGAGCATTACATTACAACCTTCTCTACTTTCTGCAAAATTCTATAAAGAATATGTTTTATTATAACTACATTATGCCAATAAAAAATAATTCACTTTAGCACTATTACACTTTCTAAAATATTGGAAAAATATTTTTCAAGCACAACTTTACTCACTTTGTAAGAGTTTCCATAGCCCTGCATAGGAACGCCAACACTACCTACTTTCTTCTTATTATATTCTTGATGGATTTCACTCCAGGAAAACTGTGTAATAAGACCAACTTCTGTCATACCATACGACTGAGTAATGAATGTATCAGGCAACATTTTCTGCAATCCCTTCTGATACGTTTCGTGTAAACCATATCCTTCCGATACGATTGTTTTTAAACTACTAGTATTAGTCGTAGGTGTCCCTTGTTTATACACCTCTGATATAACTAACGGAATCAGATATGCAATGTCAACCTGGAACAAATAAAAAATATTTGAGATATAATGATAAACCTGAAAATAACAGTTTCGTTGACCCATCCACTGCAATATTGCTACTATGAGCACGTGTTGCCACGTCACCAGAAACACTATTAACTTGCCTAATTTAATTTGTGATTAAACGAACTTACCTTAAGTGAAGTTCAATCATAATTATATGACCGCCCTTCTACTGTATGATCTCAATGGTAGAACCTCTATTTCCCTCTCGAGTGCAGCACGTATATTGAAAGCCAGCGCAAAAACCGCAATGTCGGTATGTTGGGTATAGGTGCTACCGACTGTGCGTTTGTCATGTCATTCGCTTGAAAGCACTGTATCTCTAAATTGTTAAGGGCCAGGGAAAATTCTATACATTTCGGGAGGGTTTGATAATGCAGTAGAAGGGCGGTGATATAATTATGATTGAACTTCACTTAAGGTAAGTTCGTTTAATCACAAATTATATTTCCCGCCCTTCTACTGCATGATCTCAATGGTAGATGTTTAAAGTATTCTACGATTTAGAGACACAAATAGAAAGTTGTGACCAAGGCACAATAAGTAAATATAACAAAAGTAGTTAATACATATTGGTAGTAAAAATGTCTTAAACTGGGTATATGTCAATTCAGGAATATTTGCGAAATACAATTAGTTGGTCTTTAACTTGACAGGTACGAAATTTTGCAAAAACTAATGCGTTTTCTGTCCAACTTGGCGTTTTTTTTTTAAATCTCATCTATGCTAACTCTAGCGCGACTAACTGAGGATGTAAAGTAGCGGCAAGAGATATTGTAGAGAGGCTACTGGAACAAGGTGGGCCATCGACAGACATTATGATAAAGAGCAACTGACAAAAATTACTACCGCTCCCTTCGACCCTTTTTTCTACTGTGTATTTCCTCAACTATGCCTGCATATCTTGTTCTTAATCCATATACTGATAGTTTTGCTAGCGACTTCTTATGTAGTTTTTATGTGTTGCCCCCTCAAAGATTGACATTCTCCCTAAAGAAAGGTAAGCAGAGCAAGGTTTGAAAATTATTTGGATGCAAGTCTTAATGAGAACTGGTATCAAAATCTGAATTTTGTCGTCGCTCGAATTTTTTTTTTTTTTTAATACTGCTATTAGCAATTGTTCATTTCTTCTTAGTGAGTCAATATAGCGCAAAATCTCTCTAAGGAAACTTTTTATAAAGGAGTCAAAACCGATCCCAGGGAATTATATAACATTCCTTGCTGAAAAGAATAGAATAGATAAGTCATTACATGTCTAACAGATGTTTACATAAAAATCTAATCACTGAAGATTAAAAAAAAACAAATTCCACCATTGCCTCAAATAGCATTTTTCAACGTCTGCATACTTGGAGATAATCACCTCCTGTTTTTTAATTAGCTTCGATTGTATAATAATAAAATAATTATTTATGATCAGTAGATAAACTAGCCATTTTGTCCACATTTTTCAGCGCAAAGTTGACGTATACTGAAGTTACAAATAATGTAGCCTACCACTCATCTCCCAATGACAACGAGTGACAGACTACTTGCTTAAATGCATTTGTCCTTACATAATATATTTTTACGAAATAATAGTGCTTTAAAGCTTTTATTGTTAATATAAGTAGTGTTGATGACAGAACATCATCACTTTTTGCCTCCTGGTATTCACAATAAGCGTTATTTACCGAATATAAAATTACAGTTAAAAACCACCAGCAGCAAAACTTAAATAAGTTGACCTCGTCTGTCTTGTTCGTTTGTTTATTTAGGGTCATGTATTTATACGACACATTCGTAAAATGTTGACGAACTGCGGTATCCAGACGATCATTTACTATTTTATTACTATTATTTTATTTATTTTAATATTTTGTAATCAGTAGTAATCACACTTGTCCTAAAAATGAGAAGGAGACGGATAGCCTCGATGTCCACTTGTAGGTGGTTTAAGTTTTTAATAATTAATATTCAATAACGGTTAATAGTCTAAATAAAGACCCTAATGATTAGTGATTGCTCATATAATCACATGTTGAAACATAAAAAGAACTCTCCAATACTGCTGTATCGAGATTTTTAGTTTATGTAAACATACATAGAATAAAAAGCGATCGGCATGACGAAACAGACGTTTCACTGAATGGTATTCCCTCGTACACAAAATCAGCTATTGCCGTGTTATACCTTCCAGAATCATGCGCAGACAAGAAAATCAACTGTCACGAGGCCTAAACGCAATGTTTGACGTTCAGGCAAGGATTGCGATTGGTACTGGTACGATACAGTGCGCTGATTACTTCACAAATCGGCATCAGCCTGGATTTGATTCATATGTAAACCATGATAGAACTATCTGGTTGTCTTATTCTGTGGATCGGCTGTTTTATTGACAGACCGATATACTTACATTGCTTATGAATTCAACTGAATACCTTTCGCTAACTCCGTCTAATGTGTGTGACTCATATAAGTATGCCCCTAACTAGGGCAGTACTCACGGCAAATCATCATGGTTACAGCCGTTACGGGCACTGTACGGCATTAGTACCAGATGGTCTAGGCACATTAGTCATATATAAATTACTTTTGAATTTAGCTGAATATGGTTTACTCACGGTTTTTGTATAAAATTGTGTGGCTCATCTGACGAGTGTGCATCTAACTAGTGCAGCACTCAAGCTAAATCCACATGATTATAACAATCATCTACCACTAGTGCCAATTGGACTGGGTTATGCAGAACGTAATGATCTGATCTGGATTCTGTTGAAGAATGGCGGCGACTTTTTTTCTTCTGTACTGCTTTAATTGCCTCTTGAAATGTCGTTCTGGTAAGCGTTGCGGAATTTTTACGTCGATCCATCGCACAAAAAAGGCACAACTTCGTTGATCACAAACTATTAGAACACGCTGACTCGAGCACGAAAAAAGGAACGACATGACAAACGCACAGTCGGTAGCACCTATACTCAACATACCGACATCGCGGTGCTGCACACGAGAGGGAAATAGAGGTACTACCATTGAAATCATGCAGTAGAAGGGCGGGAAATATAATTGTATGTATTTTACTATTTCCTACATATTATTAAATGTTGTATTATAATATTATTAAGATAATTTTATTTCAAATGTAATTATTATGACATTGTCGTTGCTATCTATTTTCCTCTTACTATAATTATCATATTATTATCAGAATCATGTGATAATTCGAAAGAGAACTGCAGCTTCTTATGGACCTTTGGAAGAAGTTAAAAATGATGAGGAGGAGGTTTCTTCTAAACCTCAAGCTAAATCAATCAAGTCCAAGAAGCCGAGAGAGGAAAACAAAATACCGTTGTGAAAAATGTAATATATTTATATGTGAGTAGTTACTATGAAAATTGCGCCTATAGTCGGGGCAAACTAACATAATTTTAATCAGCATACGGAAAAATAGAAACCAGAACTAGCCCAACGGGAAATGGTTGGGGGGGTTACTAACATGAAAAAAAAAATAAATGCAGTTACTGACCTTGGGGACTAACTTAAAGGGGGGGGGTAAAGTGAAAAAAATTCAAAGTCAATAGTTTGGATGCGTATTACGAGAAAATTTGACGTCGGAGATAAAAATGTTCAACAGCAAAGTTGTAGGTAATAAAAAGATCTTTCATTTTTGTTAAGGGTACTTTTCATCATAACCTCAAAATTATCGAGAAATTTAAAAATTTTCCAAAAAATAATAAAATTTTCGTTTTTATATTATAACTTTTATAAAAATTAATGAATTGTTATGAAACTTGGTGAAAAGATACCTTTATATATTATAAATAACCAAAAAAATTTTCAAAAGAAAATAATGGAAAATGTTTGATTTTGAATTTTTTCAAAAAAAAAAAGTCCTTTTTTCAGACAAAAATTGTATGGTGGAAAATCATCGTAAATAGATTTTTCAAAGCTCATTTTGTTTGTTTTTTCGTCTACTTTTTGATAAATCAGAGACACAATATAGCTTCTATTTAAGAATATGCTAAAAAATGCAAAAAACGAAAAAAGTCAATTTTGAAAAAAAAAAAATTTCAGTAATTGTTGATAATTTTGTTTAAATTTCAAAAAAATGTTAAAATTAATTTCACCAATCGATTCTACGTGAAAAAATATTTAAGAAACTGTATTTTGTTGTTAAAAATTACTCCAATATTTAGGGGTGGTAAAGGGTTGCTTCTGGAGGGTGAATAAAGTAATGATCGTTCTCATGCAATTTTCGGCTAAAATTGACGTTAAACAAAAAATTAGTAATCAATAAAAGTTGTAGATTTTGAAAAATTCTTCAAGTTTTGTAGAGGTCATTTTTACCATAACCTCAAAATTAAAAAAAAATGCAACAAATGTATTTTTTTACATTTTTTACTTTTTTAAACTTTCTTATTATTTCTTTTCTTCTTATTTTTGTGTACTTAGTAGACAAAATGTGTGGTTGAATAAAAGTATTATAGTTGTATTTGGAAAAAATGTTCAAGATTTTGAGGAAACTCACAGGAAGTTCATGAGGAAAATATGTATTTATTTTGTTAAAATATGATCAAAACTTAAAAAAAAAGAACTTTTTATTATAAAAAAAATGATTAAATCTTAAAAATACACATTGCAAACTACACTAATCTTTTTCTTTTATTTACATGAATCAGTTCTTCTTCTTCACCCTCCGATTCTTCGCTAAACTGCGAATCTTCACACTCCATCTCTTCTTCAAAATCATCTTCGACTTCCTCATTGTTTATATTATTTTGAGGACTTGGCTCTTCGTCTTCACCATCGCTTACATCTTCTGAAACTTGTTGTATATTGCAACAATTACCAGAATCTTGACAACTCGTGCAGAGATCTGTACATTGTAAACCAACTTTTCTACATCCGCATCTGTTCGTAGAACAAGTCGTTTTGTAACTGCAAGAGACTGTTTTTAACAAGGTTTCTGGTATAATTGGCATTTCCGTAAAGCGAGGCATTAATAATTTACAATTAGAGTGAATAACTTCTCTCCAACCCCACTTGGTTGGATCAAGTTTATTTCCAAGCCACGTTTGGATTTGAAAATAGACTCTATAACAATGCTGCGTTCCCCCGCCAACAGTTGGAGGCAAGTTTTCTAATTTAAACGTTTTTTTTGCAGTCAAAATTTTATATCGCTGGAATCTCAAATCATCGAGCGATATATTACTATTTTACATTTGTAGATGGATGAAATTATTGCACGACCCATAGAGCCTATATGATTGAGAGATGGGTGTACTGTCTGTAGTTCTGATCATGCGCGTTAATCTTTCCGTATATTTTTTCTAATTTTTAAAGTTTTCTAATATCATTACTATAATACTTTTATTCAACCACACATTTTGTCTACTAAGTACACAAAAATAAGAAGAAAAGAAATAATAAGAAAGTTTAAAAAAGTAAAAAATGTAAAAAAATACATTTGTTGCATTTTTTTTTTATTTTGAGGTTATGGTAAAAATGACCTCTACAAAACTTGAAGAATTTTTCAAAATCTACAACTTTTATTGATTACTAATTTTTTGTTTAACGTCAATTTTAGCCGAAAATTGCATGAGAACGATCATTACTTTATTCACCCTCCAGAAGCAACCCTTTACCACCCCTAAATATTGGAGTAATTTTTAACAACAAAATACAGTTTCTTAAATATTTTTTCACGTAGAATCGATTGGTGAAATTAATTTTAACATTTTTTTGAAATTTAAACAAAATTATCAACAATTACTGAAAATTTTTTTTTTCAAAATTGACTTTTTTCGTTTTTTGCATTTTTTAGCATATTCTTAAATAGAAGCTATATTGTGTCTCTGATTTATCAAAAAGTAGACGAAAAAACAAACAAAATGAGCTTTGAAAAATCTATTTACGATGATTTTCCACCATACAATTTTTGTCTGAAAAAAGGACTTTTTTTTTTTGAAAAAATTCAAAATCAAACATTTTCCATTATTTTCTTTTGAAAAATTTTTTGGTTATTTATAATATATAAAGGTATCTTTTCACCAAGTTTCATAACAATTCATTAATTTTTATAAAAGTTATAATATAAAAACGAAAATTTTATTATTTTTTGGAAAATTTTTAAATTTCTCGATAATTTTGAGGTTATGATGAAAAGTACCCTTAACAAAAATGAAAGATCTTTTTATTACCTACAACTTTGCTGTTGAACATTTTTATCTCCGACGTCAAATTTTCTCGTAATACGCATCCAAACTATTGACTTTGAATTTTTTTTACTTTACCCCTCCCCCTTAAGTTAGTCCCCAAGGTCAGTAACTGCATTTATTTTTTTTTTCATGTTAGTAACCCCCCCAACCATATCCCGTTGGGCTAGTTCTGGTTTCTATTTTTCCGTGCTCAAATTTAGTTTGCCCCGACTACTATTCAAATGACCAATATATATATTTTAATATATTTACGGATACTTCATTTCTTATATATTTTGGTTAGTTTGGACTTTTCTCTGTTATTATCAGAAATAGAATTTTACTGTTAGTCCATCGTAATGTTATATTGACCTTGCATTTTGGACAGAACAAGATTTTTTTTGGATGTGTATAGTATAGAACTCGATTTTCGGGATTGAATATAAAATTTTGCTTAAAAAAATTCTGTATGTTACGTGTATAAACAACTATTGCCCTTGCAAATTTTTTCTTAAGGTCCATCGTCTTGCGGCAAAAATGCAAAAATGGAAAAATGCAAAAATGCAAAAATGCAAAACACTGAAAATTCAATCATTCGAAACTCATTAGCGGCGAATGGTGCGTGCTGAGAGAAAAAAAGATTAGAACTAAAGATGTGGACAAATCAATTTTCTACAAAAAAGGTCCCAGACATTTTTTTGTGAGGCTTACGATTCTCAAAGTATCGCGAAAAAACTGGGTACAACCCCTTTTCCAACATGGCGGCCAAATGGGGGGCTTTCAACCCCGAAAATCGAGTTTTATATTCACACTGACCCCCCCCCCTCTGTATATCAACAAAAAAACTTGTCGTCAAAAATGCAAGGTTCGACTATAATTTTTTAATATTTCAATGGACTATGTTGGTTGTTCTATTTTTACGTATTTTTTTAAATATACGTATTCATTTGTTAGAGGAATATGTACTGTTTTGATTTTCTATTTATTTTTAATAATGTTTTGTAATATATGGTTTTTTGCATTTTTTTTTATAATCCAATACAGTTCAGAGAATACCAATTTACTAAAGGTTATGAAATAAGAAATTAGAATTCTTTTATAGCAATATTTTGGAGTTTCTTACAACCCATCTGGGTTGTTGTGTAATAGTTTTTCCCCTGGGTGATGTCGGGTTAATAGGAGATTTAAGAGGGGATGAAATATGATGTATTTAGTTGTTAGTTATTTACACGTTAATCATGCTGCTATAGGCTTAACAAATAATTGATATTGTCAATTCTTTCTAATAGAGTGCTCAATTTTAATAAGCTGTTTGGTCTGAATACATAACAGTTTCTAACTGTCATCCGAAAAAATCAAGTGCATATGATTATCCAGAATAAGTGTGGCGTATCTAATTATAACAAACTAAGTTAAAGTTGCAGTTAATCATTGCTGACATCACGTTATAATAGATAATGATTTAGGCCTTCGTTCTCATTTTTAACTGAATCTTCATGATCGTAGGGGGTTATGTAGATACTAGTTTAATCTGCATGGCCGTAGGAGACTTTGTGGATGCTAGTGTTAGAATAAGAAGTGTCAAATAAGAAATTAGACAAACTCATTTTAGGATTTTAATTTGCTAGCATAACCAGAATTCAGGTTATCGAAAGAATGCAAAGATTTCATTAATATTTTTACACAAAGGTTTTCTTTTAGTTATAGATAGTTATATTTTCTGCTGTTTGCAAAATCCTATAAAGAATATGTTTGAATACAATTATAAGCAAACAAATAATGATTCATTTCTAAACATTTTTACACATGCTCAGAGTATACAAGCTCCAATACTAGTTAGCTAATAGATAGGTGAGGTTATTTTTATCAGTCAATGTTAAATATAATTATTCCTCACTTATTCATAGAAATTGTCTCGGTATTGCATGAAACATCTTGATGGGTGACTTTATGTCTTTCTGATGAGCTCCAGAATAAAGGCGAAAAACGTTTTGAAGGCAAAGCATTTACAAGAAACAGAATGATATATTTCATGAAAATATATTAGAATTAAAATTTTTTAAAAAGAAGGTAGATAAATATATTCATGTTAAGCCTTTGTTCTAATTTTTAACTGAATCTTCATGATCGTAGGGGTTATGTAGATACTAGTTTAATCTGCATGGCCGTAGGTGACTGTGTGGATGCTAGTGTTAGAATGAGACGTGTCAAATAAGAAATTAGACAAATTCATTTTAGGATTTTAATTTGCTAGCATAACCAGAATTCAGATTATCGAAAAAATGTAAAGATTTCATTAATATTTTTACACAAAGTTTTTCTTTTAGTTATAGATACTTATTTTTTCTGATGTTTGCAAAATCCTATAAAGAATATGTTTCTGAAGTTACTGACTTTCATCTATAAAAACAGACACGCCTATAAAAAACAGGAAGATAATCACAAATACTATACTAGAGAAAGGAAAAGTTACCAGATACCAAAACACTCGCACATTTTTTTCGAAAGATCGCCAAAATACGCTGGCATTCACTATTACAACATGCTTCCTGAGGATATAAAAATGCAACTTCGACTAAACAATTTAGAAACAATCTTAAAAAATTCTTATAATCAATACAATATATACACTGGACGAATTCAAAGTCGCTGTACAAAATACTTAGGTGATACATTTTCTTATATACTTTTTATCCTGTAGTTTATTGTTTTTTCTTACAGTGTCTCATTATAGTAAAATTATTTATTTAGTGTATTACTATCTTCTGTGTTATTTATTAAATACTGATTTATATACTATAGTGTATTACAATGTCTCTTATACACATATACCTACTGTAACTTTAATTTATATTGGCAATACTCATGCAAAGTGTATTTGTAAACGAGGGCTGATGAAATAAATAAATAAATAAAAAAATACATATTCATGTAGTGTCATTAAGTATGGTCATCAGAGAAAATAATGATTAAAAATTGATCATGAACAAGAATGAACAAGATGTTAAACCTGTCACAAGTTCATAGCATTCGACGTGAGAACTAATATATTGAAGCTTAAAGAATGCTTACCTTATATTTCTCTATCAAGTTCCAAAATTCATTGAGGTTAAACCGTTCAAAATCTGCTATTACATTAGTTCTTCCCTGCCGAATTATTGCTAATAATCGCAATGATTCTGTTGTCCAATATAGCGAGTCAAAGCTAAAAATGACCTTATATTCGTCTCCTTTCGTAACATCTCTTAGTCGATCAGAACATAACATACTGTAGTGACTCACACATATTCCCTTTGGATAGCCGGAGCTTCCGCTGCTAAAGTAAATAGCTGCAGTTTCTTTTAAGTCATCTACGTAAATAGGCTTGAAAGAGTCCTCCTCGACTTGTGGTTTAAAAAAATCGTCATAAAAGATGACTACCTCCATATCAAGGTTTGTATTTTTTATAATTTGTTTAATTTTTTCAAAATTCTCTGGGTTAGTGAGCAGTAGTTTTGGTTTCACCTGTTTAAGTAAATAAGAAATTTCAGAAGAAGGTAATGAAGTATCTATAAACGGTAGTATTGCTCCTAGGAAATAGGATGCAATTAGTGGGACACATGCATTTAAGTGAACACCAGAATAGTACACTATTAAGTCTCCTTTCGCTATTCCTCTCTTGCGTAGCTCTATACTTGTTCTAATGCATTTCTGCAGAAGGGAATGGTAGGTGTCGGTTTCACCTGTAATTGCGTCTATCTGAAATGAAATAATAAATAAGATTGTAAAACTAAGAAACATCGGAAAATAATATTTGGAATGTAAAGATAAAGACTATCGGCCGAAAGGCGGAGCTTACTACTAGCACACGCGGCGGCCTTGTCAATAACCTACGTGCAGTACCTAACCTAACCTACGTGCAGCACCTATCACAATTGTCAAAAAATCAGTTTTTGATTTGCTCATGCCGACTTGAATTTCTGATTTCGCCGGCGCAATTTACGATGCCGACAATGTGCCAATCTTTCTTTTCCGTAGAGATATCACACGACCTTCCACTAGACATATTTATTTAAATACTGTTTGAAATTTTGATTTTATTGAGATTTTACCTTTCCCGCCGAAGTTATATTCGAATTTAATACTGAGATCCGTCGTAGCTGATTGAGATAAGCGACGACCTCCCAAGAGGTTTTCCTGTTTCGAGTCCCATCACCAGAGTACTTTTTTTAAATTTTATTTTAAATTTTTGGTAGATGTTTTTATTCTAAAATTATCTTTCGCATGTTTTTACCCGACTAACTTTTAAGAATTTAATCAATTTGCCTCTTTTTTTCGACGATAATTATGGGAATACTTTTTAAAATTTATTTCCAACTTTTCGGCAGATATTCTTCATTTCAAAATTACTTAACGATTATATTACTCGACATTTGACAATGGTAAAATTTGAACCCTTGGCCTCTTCTCTCGGCGACAATAATTAGTCAAATCTTTGTCACTGTATTCAAAACTGTTAAGTCTTAATAATAGGTTGAAAAATAATCTATACATATAATAAGTTCAACGGATTCAACACAATAAATAAATACAATGCTTATAAAAATTTTGTTTACTTTGTACGAACAGTTATTTGTTTAACTAGGCAGCAAAATAGTGGATTGACTGCCGCGGCTGATAATTCCTCCTCGCTACACTCGGCTAGGGACTCAGCCAAGGCAGTCAATCTAATTTGCTGCTGAGTTGAACACATAATTTTTCCGTCCATTATTTAAATATATCCTAAAATAATTAAATTATTACAATTCTCAATCTCTTTATTTTTGTTGAAATAAATTCAATAAAAATTCATTAAAAATCGCAATTGTTGCTAGTTGGTTACCGTGGAAATTCTATGTCAAACTTTGACAAGTTACAAACGTCTTTGCTAATTTACAGAAAGATATTAGTATATTTTCATCATGAATAGTGAATAGTGATAGTGACTAGAAATACTTACTCCTCCAGAAATTACAAATGTGGCAAAAAATGTCATATTAAATTTACTGCCGGATAAGTCTCGGAATAAATATGAAGGATTCATGGATTATTGTATGGGCAAACAAATGAAGAGTATTTCGGAGAATGTGTTAATTGCTTACTTTGCTGAATTATCTAAAAGTATGAAGAGTTCTACACTTTGGTCCGTTTATTCCATGTTGAAGGCAACTATGAATATTAAAAGTAAAGTAGGCATAGGAAGATATTTAAAACTGCGGGCTTTTTCAAAACGTAAATCTGAAGGCTACAAAGCAAAGAATTCTCGAGTTTTCGAAAAACAAGATATTGCAAAATTTATACTGTGGGCTCCAGATAATTATTATTTATTAGCTAAAGTAAGTTCTGTATACAGGGTGTCTCACCGGGAACTGAATCGATTGATATAGAGGAAAGTACGCATCAGAAATTTTCGACAATTTAGAGAGTTACTAATGTCGGTGTGGCCAATCCAACTAAAATAATTAGAAGCATGGGGTACTTCCGGTTATACCGGAAGTCGATACCAACTTGTTTATTTTAAATAGAACACCCTACATATTTTCGACTTTTCGAGATGAAAATAAAATTCTGAGTTGAGGCAGGTAGCACGCCCTATATCTAAACTCCAGTAGCTTCGAAGATTTTTGAGATTTTATAAAAAATTTGAGAGGTGCAACGGCTTGCAAGAACCGTTATAACTTTTTCTGTGTAGGACATCCTCATTTGCTATTTGGCACCGAGGAAGAACACAAGAAGAACTATGTTCTACAACTGAAACAAATTCAATAATATCATACCAAGTGTTCCGTTTTTGCGTTACATTTTGTCAACTTCAAACCCCGAAAACCTGTTTAGGTCAAATGGAACACCCTGTATTTTTTTACATCAAGTTGTGTAAAATTGAATTCCCATTTTTCTAATATTACCATTGAGGTATTAAAGTTTTCAACTTTTCGAAATATTTGCGATTTTATTAGAAATTCATGGTTTGTTGTAATCATTTCATCAAAATAGCCATGATTAGAGACAATCAGTCATTATCTTTTGTGAAGAAATGCCGGCACGTTTAAATTACACTCACGAAGACTTTTTAAATTTGTTTAATATTTATGGAGAATGTAATACCAAGAACTTGCAGCACATTTGCTACTCGATATCCAGGAAAACGGAAACCGTCACCAAACACTGTAAAATGCATACTGGAAAATTTTGAAAATTATGGCTCTGTGAAGGCAAAATACAAAGAAGAAAGCCTATTGTTGATGATGAAAACATTGGAATAGCCATTCTGGGATATTTTCATGCCTTTCCAAGGATGTCATTAAGACAAGCTGCTCTGTGATCGGGACTATGCAAGGATTTAATTCACAGAACCTTATTAAAACAAAAGTTTCACCCGTTTTCATTCCATATGGTTCAAGGATTAAAAGAAACAGATTTCCTAAGAAGACAACATTTTTGTGAGTTTATTCTAATAAGGGCTGAGGGTGACTATTCTTATTTGGGAAATATTATATGGACAGATGAAGCAAAATTTACTAAAAATGGACCTTTTAATAGACACAATTCGCTTATTGGAGTGACTCAAATCCTCATATGTTCAGAAAGCGAAACTTTCAGGAAAGTTGGCAGTTCAATGTCTACTGTGTCATAAGAAACGATAGAGTGGTGGCATTACAATTTTATCAGGAAAATTTAAACGCTAAATTAAATTTTCTCTTCTGCTAATATGTATAGGTAAATTTTTGTTTTTTTTTTTGGTAAAAGATATCTGAATATCTTACAAAATTTGAATAATAACTATTTAGAAAATTTACCTCTCGCCGAACATAGAAACATGTTTTATCAGCACGACGGTGATCCCCCACATAACGCATATTTAATTAATAATTATTTACAAGAAACTTTTTATGGTCAATGGATTGCCAATAATGGACCTTTCTTATGGCCTCCTCGCTCGCCCGACTTAACAGTTCTGGATAATTTTATTTGGGGAACTATTAAAAATAATCTTTATGAGAGAGATTGTATGCAAAGAGTAAGAAATGCATTTCAAAACATATCACAGGATTCAATTAGAAGAGCTACCCATGAGGAACTAATCCGAAGGGGCGAAAAATGTGTCGAGGTTCGAGGGCGGAATTTTGAGCAATTATTAAATTAAAATGAAATCATGTTTTAAATTGATCTTATCTCTGCTATTTTAGTTCATGCCATATCGTCAATTCTATTAACATGCATATGTTACAGCGTTAGTGTTATTTTCCGTTTTTCTGGATATCGAGTAGCAAATGTGCTGCAAGTTATTGATATTACCTTATCACATTTTCCATAAATAATAAACAAATTTAAAAAGTCTTCGTGGATGTAATTTAAACGTGCTGGCATTTTTTGACATAAGATAATGACTGATTGTTTCTAATCATGGCTATTTTGATAAAATGATTACAACAATTCATGAATTTCTAATAAAATCGCAAATATTTCAAAAAGTTGAAAACTTTCACCCCTCAATGCTATTATCAGAAAAAATGGAATTCAATTTACACAACTTGACGTAAAAAAATACAGGGTGTTCCATTTCACGTAAACAAGTTTTTGCGGTTTGAAGTTGACAAAATGTAACGCCAAAAACGGAACACTTGGTATGACGTTATTGAATTTATTTCAATTGTAGAACGTAGATCTCCTTGTGTTCTTTCTCCGTGCCAAAGAGCAAATGAGGATGTTCTACACAGAAAAAGTTGTACCGGTTCTTGCAAACCGTTGCACCTGTCAAATTTTTTATAAAATGTCAAATGTCTCCAAAACTATTGAGTTTAGATATAGGGTGTGCTACATGTCTGAACTCAGAATTTTATCGTCATCTTGAAAAGTAGAAAATATATAGGGTGTTCCATTTCCATAAGCTATAAGCAAGTTGGTATAGACTTCCGGTATAACCGGAAGTACCCTATGCTTCTGATTATTTTAGATGGATTGGTCACACCGACATTAGTAACTATCTAAATTTTCAAAAATCTCTGATTCGTACTTTTCTCTATATCGATCGATTCATTTCCCGGTGAGACGCCCTGTATATATTTATTCTATTTACTTATGATAAAAGTACTTATATTTTTTTTAGGTTACATTAATTTTTGGAGTTGCCGCTGCTTGTCGATGCGACGAATTATTGAATTTGAAATTAGAAAATATTTAAGATATAAACAACAAACTATTGGTATCCCTCTTAAACGCTAAAACGAAGAATTCAAGAACTTTCGTAATAATGGAATATTTAGATACCGTTAGAAAATATGTAGCTCTCCGTCCGATTCAATTAAAGAAAACAAGATTTTTTTTTAAATACACAAACTGTAAATCTGTAAAACAGTATGCCGGTATCCATAAATTAGGTAGCATACCCCAAGAAATAGCTGCTTATTTGAAATGGCCAAACATTAAAAAATATACTGGACACTCCTTCCGTAGAATTTCCCCCACTTTACTTGTAAATTCTGGAGGTGATATCACAATGTTGAAGAGACATGGCGGTTGGAAGTCCTCAACTATAGCCGAGGGGTATATTCAGGACTCAGTAGCAAGCAAAACTAGCATAGCGAAAAATTTTTAACAAATGTAGTAACCAATGCTGACCCACATCAAACCAGTAATATAATCAATGTTAGTAGAAAGGTAGGAGAAGTGGAGAAAGGAAGGATCCTTATACAAAATTGTACTCATTTTACTGTAAATGTTAATAATAACTAAATGTCTGTTGGAAATGTTATTTAATTACTGTTTCTTAATAAATGTTACCAAAGAGTGTTAAATATTTACTTGTACTGATGACCAACCACTTACCCCGCCTAGGTAGGAAAGTGAGCAATTTCCTGCCTAGGCAGGGAAAGCGACCACTATGCTGATTGACATTAGTCAGAAAATTTTGTACTTTGCTGTCAATCGGCGAAAAATTGTATGTACTCACCATTAATAACAATTGCAAATAGAAACAATATGTTTCGTATTGAAGAAAATATGAAAAATCACATCAACGCATAGAACTACAAAAGTCACCGTACAATTATGGGAAAATATTCCGATCCGCGGCGCTAGTAGACATTCTGTCGAAAGTCTATAGTTGATACCAACTATTATAATGAGAAAATCTAAGATACTTTAAGGTAAGAAAATTTAACAGGACATATAATTGATGAATAAATGTTAGCGCATAAAGAGGGAAAGTCTGTGCAAATACTTTTACCGGATTTTTTTAATTAAATTTTTGTCTACCATTGACTAAAGCAAATATGTTTATTGACTCTGATAAAGTAGATATCTAGTATCTAAAGTTTTACCTACTTGAACGGTTTTCTCGCCATGTTGTTTCATATGTTTAAAATAAAAATGGCCAATTCCACCCAAATCGGTTTGATCTGAGGGCGTATCCTCAGTTCTGATAATATTGTCCTCTTGGCGGTACATTTGGATTACCTAAAGTATAAAATTAATTATAAAGCAACAAAGCTACATCCACAATTTTTCCAAATATTGAACCTCCCTCTACTTCAGGAAGATTAGGTGTGGAGGATTACATTACTTAAAAAAAAATAATGTTATTGGCGGCAAGTTTTTTGAAACACAACCTGTCTCATTGAAAACTTTATTAATTCGTTGCACATTACTGCGACTTACTCGTCTATTTGGATGTCTATTATTGAATTCAATCGCACCTTCTCTTGTCGTACGCACATTATCGCCAATAAGACGTATAATTTCTATTTTATCTCTTACAGTTAGGCTTTCCATGAATATTAATACCAGATTATAATAACTTTCCTACAATTGTTGCTTTTGTCAACTAGTGGAGTAAATCGAAGGGTCTGAATTGCCTTACCATAGCAATTTTTTTGCTGAAACTTGTTGAAAACGTTTCAAGAAGTGTAGTAAAAAGTTTTGGATTAAATCCGTGTGGCGGAAAGCCTTTGTTTAAACAAAAGAATATTCAGAATTCTGATTCTTCGCAGTTTTTCTTAAATATCTCTGGTTGTATAACCCGTATCGCAAAAAAGAAAGAGACATAAATTATTCGCTGTGCGAACCATTGTAATTTCTGTAAGAACTTTTTTATCATGTCGTATTAATGTTACTATTGTCTAACTTATGTGTGTTATTAAATATTATCCTTTCTTTTTATTGTTTTATTTATCACTTACTATCGTTAGGTAGGTTGAATGTCGACTACAATGAACTAATACATGCAAACTTGAAAAGAAGACTAAAACAAAATATATCTCCTAAGTAAATATACAATTATTTATTATCACCAAGTTTATCATTTGTAATATAACTTATCTAAGTCAATAATTCCTTAAGTATAAATGCCATCCGGAATTTATGCTTCAGTAATTACAATTCGAGTGAATGCACATTGTTTTAAAATATATCTTGTGGTGTGTAAAAACTACTCAATTCTCTTGTTTAACATTACAAAACTGTGAAAATGGGTTAAAGTCAGCGTTCAGACTTAAATATTAAATAATCCAACAGAGTGGGTCTTAAACAACAACAACAACATATACTTTAAAACAATACATTTAGTTTCCAGATCATCGATGACACTTTGAACTTTCATTCTTAATCTACAAACTTTATCAGATGTTATATAATCTGTACCTTTTCTTTGAAGTTCCTCTTGTTGTCTCTGTACATTTTTCTCTGTCGACACGAGCCTCTTCCTCACTCAACTCAAGTTTATATACAAAAAATATCAGTCAAATCAATATAAACTGTTAATTTCTATACAAAATTGTTTATAGATATTGTTAGTGCACAGCACTTATTTTATCACAACTACTTTCAGTTTCATAGCTGGGTTTTAAGTTGCATCTTACGTTAAGAAAGGAAACCTAACTTGATTCTAGACTTGTAACACAGCAGTCTGCCCAACAATATGAACCCACGTTAAAAATAAAATTCTGACTTTAACATATAACAATTTACAATTAACAAAATACTCGGAATACTCCTGTAAAATCATTTCTTTTTACTGCTTGCATTCAATTGACGTGTTCCAAATCGATGATATTTAATAAAAACTAGCGTCGTTTCGTATTGCCACACTTTCACAATTAATAATACAGCCGAAACCTGTCAAATTGTATATCATGTTCACAAAAGTAGTAATTTAATGAAAATTTTGATTAGCTATTTAACATTTTAGGAATTTAGGTTTGTTGTCCCTAATCTGACAAATGTCAAAATTTGTGACGACATGCATAAATCAATAAGTCACTGTCGCCAACGTGCAAATATTGAAAGTATCAGAAAATAGTGTGAGTGGCACACAAAAAAATCTTTAGAGAGCGGCGCATTCAGTTTGCTTAGCAGGTGTGAATATGAAATGTCTAGATATTCATAAATTCGTCCGTCTACGTACTTGGCTGCCGCTATCTGTATATAAAAAAAGCGCGACATGCAGGTCACTAGAATGTCTACCCGACATGTTTATCAAAAATTCGTTAATTTTACAATGCAGCCCACAATCTATGTCTAACATTCGTACAATTTGTTGATCTTCCATTATTTTATTCATCACCAAACAGTGTATACTGAATGTACTAACTTATTACTTAATGTTTATTAGTCTTACCGTACACTTCACTTTCTGAACTTCACAGTATCAACTTTGAACTAACATGTTTTTATTTAAAATTGAGATTATTAAGAACCTGGATACATTTTTATCTTAGCTTAAATACATACAGATACATCTACAATATTTACTTATTTTTATTTTCATTATATGTATGTATATAAGCTGGTAGATGGAACCTTATAAATGATTTAGATACAGTGTAAATAATTTGTTATGCTATTAATACTTAAATAATATCACCACGGAGTGTAAATAGCATGTCATTACATAATTTCTGGCGACGACACTGATAAAATTAAGCTTAGGTTATTATTATTTTACATCGAAAATAGATAAATTGTTAAAATTTCTCAGTTAGCAAACGTTTAAAAAATCACAATTTCTATTAGCAGAAATCGAAGTCGGCCAATCTATCTTGCTCTAATACTTGTATGTGGTGCCACTGAGATCTAGTTCTGAGATTATTGTAATGTATTAAACCGGCAAAGAATAAGTTTAACGCAGTATTGCTGAGGTGCTATTCAATTGTTACTAGCCTAATAGCCCGAGAGCCGGAAAATGGTATAAAAAATATTGTAGCCCAGCCCTTCACCGTATATGTTCAAAAAGCAATCCAGTTCCAGATCTCGTTAAAATACATACGTGTACAAAATTTCATGTCAATAGCACATATAAATTCCATATGCGACACTCCTTTGATCTAGCAGAAATGCTGCCGATGACCTCGGACTTTTGCTGTGGATTTGACACCTCAAGATTAAATACACTCGGGATGATTCGGATAATCCGAATCGGAGTTTTAGTACCTGATTGAAGTAGGTAATAGAGGATTATAATCGTATAATTGTAATATCTGCATCATATAGTACATTTACCTACATCGCATAATTCCTTACATTACCTATTTGTATCATTTGTAAGGCTTATTTTAAAATAATAGTGAAATTTGTACGTCTTACGAATATTCAATCTTTTATTGGAGCTAAATTGTAAGTTGATGTTCAACTGTGTATGAGTCTCGGCTCTTTAACCTGGATATATCTCTGCTAGTGTTGCACAAAATATCGCTGTCCATTTCAGTGTCGCATATGGGATTTATATGTGTCAATAGCTTAAACAGTTCCAGAAAAAACGTGCGGACAAAAAAAGTTACAGAGAGACAGACAAACAGAAAATTTAAATCTCGACATATTATGACATTCTAAACCTATTTCAACAAAAAAAAAATTGAATTTATTTTTAGGATTACTATACTTCCAATCCACGTGGATGTGTTGAAATATATTAGAAATAAATCTGAAGCCTTGGTTCCTAGTATATACAGCAAATCCCAAGTTTCTGTACTCTTAGAGCTTGCCTTACTTATTTTTCCCTATTTACCTCTACTTACCCCCACTTCTTCAACGGAATCATGTCAAAATATAATGTAGTTTCAGATGTCGCTATAATACATACATGTACCAAATTTCAAGTGAAAATCTCAATTTGATTTTGTCAACTCTTTTAATAAGGGAGTGGGGGGACGGAAAATATTTAAAAAAACCTGTATAGTATATACACCAAATCCCAAATTTCTGTACTCTTACCAGCTTGCTTTACTTATTTTCCCATATTTACTCCTATATAACCCCCAACCCTTCAATGGAATTATCTCAAATCATAATCTGGTTCCTGATATCATTATAATATATACGTATACCAAATTTCAAGTGAATATCTCAATTTTATTTTATCAACTCCTTTAATAATGGAGCCTGGGGTGGTGGGGGGCTGGAAAATATTATAAAAAAAAGTTGAGGCCTAGGCCTCTAGGCCTAGGCCTCTAGTACATACACCAAATTTCAAGTTTATGTACTTTTACCAACTTGCTTTACTTATTTTCCCCTATTTACCACTATGTAACCCCCAACCCTTCAACAAAATCATTTCAAAGTATAGTCAAGTTTCAGATGTCGTTATATTACATAAGCGTATCAAGTGTCAAGTGAATATCTCAATTTTATTTTATCAACCTCTTTAACAATGGAGTAGGGGTGGTGGGGGTTGAAAAATATTGTAAAAACATCTGAGGCCTTGGCTTCTAGTATATACACCGAATTTCCAGCTTGATTTACTTATTTTCCACTATTTACATCTATTTAACCCCCAACCCTCTAACAGAATA
The DNA here is from genome assembly GCA_963583905.1 of Stenurella melanura. NCBI lineage: Eukaryota > Metazoa > Arthropoda > Insecta > Coleoptera > Cerambycidae > Stenurella > Stenurella melanura. The sequence continues at coordinate 97,111,269 of OY757317.1, forward strand.
ATCCCAAGATATAATCTAGTTCCTGATGTCATTGTAATATATACTTATACCAAATTTCAAGTGAATATCTTAATTTTATTTTATCAACCCCTTTAATAATGGAGTGAGGGGGGTGTGGGGGGCTGAAAAATGTAAAAAAATTTTAGAATTTGGCCTCTAGTACATACACAAAATTTCAAGTTTCTGTACTCTTACCAGCTTGCTTTACTTATTTACCCCTATTTACCCCTATTTAACCCCCAACCCTTCACTGGAGATTTTCAAAAAACAATTCAGTTCCAGATCTCGTTATAATATACACATGTACAAAATTTCAAGTCAATATCTTAAACCGTTCCGGAGAAAACATGCGGACAAAAGACAGTTATAAACAGACCGACAGACAGACAGACAGACAGACAGACAGACCGACAGACAGAAATTTTTTTTCGCTCAAATTTAAGATCTTGACGTTTCATGGACATTCGAAACCTATTTCAAGAGAAAAAAATTTGAATTTTTTTTACGATTACTATTATACTTCCAATCCACTACGTAGATGTGGAAGTAATTTATGCGATGTCGACATCTCTTCGCATAAACCGCTCTAATTTCTGCTGGACGAAATTGACCCCTTCTTTTTGGTGTTCGATTAATTGGAAGTTAAATTTCGAAACCGATAATGAGGGGCACGATATGTTCCGGTAATTTTTAAGTGAGATAGCGGCCGTCAAAATAAGAGGTCCGAGGATTTCACTTCTCCAGCGACACGGGTCCGCTTCGAAAATGAGACCTGACTACTCGCTGTTCTATCAGCGCGCAGGCTGACCATTATTTTTGAATAAACTAATAAACAAATATTACATTTTACAAAGCTCTTACACCTTCGGTGTCGTGAGCTCTCGGGCTATAATTACAAATACGAATATATGAGGTGTCATCGGAGAATGCTTATATATAATAACAAATTGCAATAGCGTGGCCTCCGGGAAGTGATATCTACTATACGACTATACGAATTAATAATTATTATTAATCTATATCCTAGTATTCTACACTTTCCTCCCATTACATACGAAAAAGAAAACAATTGATAATTATGTTTCATAATTGACAGGTTTAATATTCCTGTGGGTTCTTCTTGAAATTAGTTTTATGACTTTATGAGAATTTTTATTACTATCTGCGATTACAGCCTCCTTTACTGTGTTAAAAGTTTTATTATTTTCACTAGGACCTTCTATGTTTAAGTCCTTATTAATTCTACCTTCTATCCCATCAGAATTATTTAAACAAAAATCATGATCAATTATTTGATTTATGTGCCTACGCCATGTCTTATGTATGGTAGGTATATATACAAAATAAGTTATAGGACCAATTTTCTTTTTAATGATGCCTTTTACCCAATATTTATTTACCTTCCTATAATATCTAACTGCTACTGTCTCATTGGCTGTATATGTCCTTCTTACCTTTATAATATTTTGTGTTTTTGTTGAGCGTTCTCTACAGTATCTCTTACGTCTAAGGTTAATCCATTATTTACATTTTCCATTACATTCGATGTATCATCCATAATAAAATCTAATACAGTTCCAATTTTCCTACCAAAGATTAATTCAGAGGTTGTTACCACAGTTGCACAATGTGGCGTTTCTCTGTAAGACAGCAAAAAATTGTTGAGTAACACATTTGAATTTTTAATGGTTCCCTTACCTGCGACTCTTAAATAGTCATGCTTAACAATTTTAACACCAATTTAACTCTGTCCACTTGTCTCGAGATAAAATGGTGGAGAGGATTTAAATTTGATATTTTCTTAAACGGATTTGACATTCGACATATGTAAAATTGCTCGCGTTGTTTGAAACTGAACAGATTGGTAAATCAAATCGGACAAATAAATTTCTCAAATTATTGACAGTTGTAGTCGAATCAATATTTTTTATAATTATTGCCTCCAGCCATTTGCAACAAGCATCAAATACTACTAACACATAATATTTGTTAAACATTGGACCTAAATGATCTATGAATTCTTTCCCAAGGGTTTTCTGGAAATTGCTAACTCTGGCTTAGGAGGTGAATTGCGCGTTACTAAGTAATTATTACAAGATTTAATCATTTCTTTCAATATCCTTACATATTTCAGGCCAACAAATATAAGATAGTGCAAGATTTCTTATTTTGACCATGCCCATGTGAGTTGTGTGGAGTTGAGTTAGAATCTTTGGTTGCAGAGAAAGATTTACTACAATTTTATGCCCTAATATGACACAATCTCTTTCAACAGTTAACTGATTTTTATAAACAAAATAGGATTTTAATTCGATAGGCACCCTACAAGGTATCTCTGTTTAATATATGTTTAAACTGTTAATAAAATCTCATCTGTTTCTGTGTCCAGTCTAATTGAATTGCAATAAGCAGGTGTATCATGATTATCAGCAATAAAGTTAAAATAAGGTGTGTCTATATTAAGTTCCTTTATCTCAGTCTCGAGGGGTAACCTAGACAGACAATCAGATGTATTTTGCTTTGTTATTACATATTCTATATCATACTTATAATTTGCTAAAATCAAAGCCCATCGCTGAAGGAGATGTATGGTTAAAATTGAAATACCCTTCTTTAGACCAAGTAATGCTACAAAACACTTAGGCATCAGTCCTAAATTTGCGTGCACCAAAAATTATACTGGCAGCTTAATTTTCCACTTGTGAATAACTTTGTTGACTTTCTGTCAATGTTTAAGATGCATATGCTATGGATCCTTCATTGTTTTCCCCATATGAGTGAGAAATAACGGCCCCAACTCCATTAATGGACTGTCCATTGGTTAAATTATGGGCAAGTTAGGATAATAGTGTACTAGCATACTGGCAGAAATTAAAATTAGTTTAACATCATTAGACGCTTCGTTGCATTCGTTTGTCAGAACAAATTGTGATTTTTTTTATAACAATTTATAACGTCGTGTTAAAATAACGCATAAAAGTTGATGCTACCTCCCCGACGAACACCCTCATATCCTCCTCATTTTTTTCATATCAAAATGTGGAATATCATTTACAAATTAGTGAAACAATAAGGGCCAAGTACAGATTCTCGTGATTCCACACTCAATATTAATTCATTTTCAAATACAAAGTGCTTTTATAACAGTATGCAACATATCGCGTGATCCTGGTATTTAGCAACAGAGCATCGTTTCAGCGTCTGCGAGCCAAAGGGTTAAATGAAAAATGTCCAAAGTATATTATTGCAAATTAGCAATTATTTCGCCATATGTGCGCTCGCTGTATTTATGGACCAAGAGCACACAACACTTTTGATCAATAGACCAATGCGGTAAAATTACTGAGTTACTAAAAAGTGAGAATAGGAAGAAGAAGATTTAAATAGTTGTACGATTCATAAAACGCTACTGTCCCCTCTGGTCTTCAAATAAAACACATTATCATATTATGCTTAATTTATTAATCCAGTTCATTTACTAGCTAATTAAGGACTCAATATAACCATATAACACTAAATTATTTAAGATAATTAATACTGCTAGCAGATATTATACTTTGCAAATTAGTTATTGAAGCTGTAAACGTGCACGATAGATTTAAATTTAATAAATAAATGCGCAGACAGTTCGCAAGTGAGCGAGGCGAGCCAGCGCTATGTGTGGGTACGGTCACGTAAAACGACGGTTGATGGCATTGGCGAATCAACACTGATAAGCGGCAATAAGCGAGAATGGATATTGCCATGTTTTCAAGTGTACCTACCCGAACACCAAAGAAGCAGGTGCGAATTGGTCAAAACTTTCAGCCATCATAACAAATCAATTTAAATTAATAGAGTACAAACATTCTCTCCCCGGATCGTGATCCGGAGCCAACCAAACAACCACGTCGCGCAGCGCCGTGGTGTACGTAGGGTTGGGTGAATCACGACCGGCTCTTCTCAATAAAATTAATACACAAGTTAGAACTCCTGCCGTCGGTGGCGGCTTAAAATTAACATTGAAATTAGTATCTGTATTACACATTTAAAACATTTAAAATTAACACTAAAAACTATTGGGGCACAAGACATTAAACACTATTTAAATTTTGGTTGCTGGCACGGGGGAAGAAACTCAACGAAAAAACCCGTTAGAGGCAATTGGATTCAACGATATACCCGCTGTCGGGAAGGTAGGGAAGGCGAAGAATTAAGATTTTTAATAGTTACAATTTTTAAAAGGTTTTTCGGTCTAAAGTGAATTTAGAAGAAAAAGGACAAAATGATAAAAAAGACAAAAAACAAACAATTGACAAACAGACAAAAGAAGGAAAGGATAGATACATATATAAAGGTGTGAAGGGAAAAGTGTGTGATAGAGAAAAGTTATGATTAAGGAAAGTATGGCTAGAGAGGTTGCCGGAAGATAGGCAACGCCTGGTATGGTAGGGGGTGATTGATCTGGAATGGGGAATTATGCATTCTGATTCTGGGTGTGTTGCGTGTTAGCGGACTGTCGCTCAGCGGAAAGCCATAGAATTTTTGAGATGTTTACCGGATGAAATCCGCTAGCGGCGTTATGTTGTTGCAACAATCATATAAATCTCTGGGTCAAAACTTACAGCCAGCGCTTATCAGCGAAAAAGAATGTGTAAACATTTATTTCAGTTTTCAGTGGGCTGATAGTCGACTTTGAGTTTGTTTGCGGTAAATAAGTGAAGCAAGCTAGTAAGAGTTCAATAGCTTGCGATTTGTTGAATATACTAGAAGCCAAGATCTTATTTTTTTTTATGACACCACCCGATCTTCGTTACTAAAGAACTTAACGAAATAAAATTAAGCTACTGACTTGAAATTTGGCATACGTATGTATATATAATAACGAGAGCTAGAATTATTCCGTTCAATGGGTGTATCCTGGATCGTTATAAATAAATAAAGCGAGCTGGTATGACTCCAGAAATCCCAAGGAGTTGGTGTAAATGGTAGAAGCCAAATTATAAATTTTTTTACATCATCTGCCACCTCCACCACAACCCCCGCTCCATTATTAATTGGTTTAACAAAATAAAATTGTGATTTAGTGGGTGTACGAGATCAGATGTTTTCAAAATAAATTGTTGCACCAGTCACCCCGCAATAACGGTGGAAGGACGATTTCAAATATTATATTATTAAATAAAATTATATTATTAAAATTCTATGACAACAGTATAAAGATATTTTCGTTCAAATATACTTGTATGCAAAATTGGGTACGGATGTAGTAAATTCTTAAGCAGCGGATGTTTTGGTGTATTTCATAGTTTGCTTTCATCCTTAAACGATGAGGATTTTCAAAAATATTTCCGATTAAATAGAGAACAATTTGTAGAAAATGAGATGATACGTGAAGATATTCAAAATCAACGCAACGCACAGCAAGATACCTCGAATCTTTTTTGAAGTGAGAAAATGTTCGCAGTTTGTTAATATCGCAACTTTTAGCCCTAGTGGATGATTATTAACTTAAAACAATTATTGTACTTAGATCAGAAGCTGACCCCGCCGTGCAAAGCACAACACCGTTTCTTGAAACTTCGAATACAGTGGAGATCAGATTTAAGATGTCTGCTAAAAGATTTATTAAACATAAAAATATTATATGTTTGCAACTTATACTCAAATTATTATTACACAATTTATAATTCTCCAGAGAGAATCATTCTCTTTAATTCTTGACGTTTTACTTTTCCGGTGGGTGTTAATGGAATTTTATCCACAAATCTTATTCCTCCTCTCAACTTCTGGTTTTCGGAAACTCTTTCTTCCATATACTTCTCTATTTCAATGGTACTTGTATTTTCGTAGCCTTTATTCAAAACTACTAAAGCCAACGCATGCTCTCCATCAGCTTCATGCGGTATTCCCATAACTACAGCTTGTTTGACTGCTGGATGGGACAACAGTTCATCTTCTAATAAGGCTGGGATAATATGCCAACCATTATATATTAACATATGTTTCATTCGGTCCACTAGAAAGAAGCAATAATCTTCATCGTAGTAGAGTATGTCTCCAGTTTTAAACCAGCCATCTTTATCGAACTGGTCAGAACTATCCAAATTGTAATAACCATTCATAATCAATTTACTCTTTATACGAAGTTCTCCTTCTTTGTTGGGACCCAAACTTTCCCCAGTCTGTAAATCTACCACCTAAAATAAGGATAAGTCTGTTGTATCTAGTATTTAAATTAAGAAAATAGTGTTTATCAAATCTAGGTTATTTAAAGGTGACAATAAAAGTTATTAAAAAAAATTTCTGTGGATCCTTGGAGACTTTCTCAAAATATTGACAATTGAAGCTCGAAAACTACGACACTGATGAAAATATAGAAATCAATTTATAAACTTTCCGTATTTTTCTGTTTTCAAGATATCCGGCCAACTCAAACCTTTCGAGAATATAGTACTCCTATAGTTTAATTACCAAAGGTTTTAATTTCAGTAATAGCCCAGGCGGTGTAGATAATTTTGTCCATAAATCTCAAACATGTTCAGAGGCAGATGAATTATTTTTCTATGAGTTCTCTGAAGCATAATTAATAAGACCATCTAAAGTTTGGATGATTTCCAGACCGACATCATTAAAAAAATCAAAAACTTTGTTTTTTCGGTACTTTTTCAATATTTTTAACATGAGTCGATGTATTGGAAACTAAATAATATTTTCATAAAGGGCATAAGTACATTTTTTAAGAAAAAAATTTCTATACAATTTTTACTTCCCTCGCATACCGAAGGGAAGTATTGTATTCGAGAAAAAATCATCCTCCGAGATTTTTTCGGATTCTGACGTTTCAGAACACGTAGATTACGAAAATATAGGTTTTTCAATTCCGTCAGTCTGTCTGTCTGTCTGTTGGTGCATTAACTAAAAACTACTTGAGGGAGAGCAGTCAAACTTGGTAGGTAGTTGACGCTACTGTCAGCGAAGACATGGTAGAAATTTCACTGGAAAATATACAGGGTGGACCATCTAAACGGAATAAATAGTGAAAAAATTTTTTTTTGCTCAAATTGAAAATGTCCACGTTTCGTGACGCGCTAAACCTATTTCAGAAAAAAAAAATTTGAAAAAATTTTTACCAAGATGAAAAAAATTTTTTTTTGCTCAAATTTAAAATTTCTACGTTTCATGGCACGCTTAACCTATTTCAGGAAAAAAAATTTTGAAAATTTTTTTCACCAATATTTTTGAAAAAATTTTTACTAAAATAAAATAATTTTTTTTTTCTTCAAATTTAAAATTTCCACGTTTTTGGCATTATAAGCCTGATTAAAAAAAAAAAATTGAATTTTTTTTTTACCATTTTCGAAAATTTGTTTACCACTAAAATAGATGGATTTTTTTTATTTCTTCAAATTTCAAATTTCCACGTTTCATAGTGTTCTAAATCTATTTAAAAGAAAAATTAGAAATTTTTCTTACTATTTTTAAAAAATTTTACCACTAAGACACAATTTTTTTTCTTTGTTCAGATTTTAACTATCCACGTTTCCATGACATTCTAAAACTATTCAAACAAATTTAAAAATGTTTTTCAAGAATTTTTAAAAAAATTTGAAAACATTTTAAATCCATTTATGTATCACTACTATAGAACAGACGAAAACATTTTTTTTGCTAAAATTTAAAATTTCCACGTTTCATGATATTCCAAACCAATTTCGGAAAAAAAAATTTGCACCGTTTTACCAGTTTGGAAAAAAATTTAACACTAGAATGCTCAAATTTAAATGACATTCTAAACCTAGGTATTTCAGAAAAAAATTTTTGAAAATTTTTTTCACCAACATTTTTCAAAAAGTTTTTACCACCAAAATAGATCGAATTTTTTTTTATTTGCTCAAATTTAAAATTTTCACGTTTCATAGCATTCTAAACCTATTTTAAAAAATACATAATTTTTAATTTTTAAACTTTTTTTAGCACTACTATAGAATAGAAGGAAACTTTCCTTTTTGCTAAAATTTAAAATTTCTACGTTTGACATTTTAAACCTATTTCAGAAGAAAAAATTTTGAAAATTATTTTACCAACATTTGAAAAATTTAAAAAAAAATGAAATTTCTTAACCACACACTATACTTCCACTCCATTATGTGAATGTTGGATTGAAAATGTGACAGATGGCAATAATATCTGGCATATGCACCTATTATACTTTTATTAAAAAATGTACAGGATGGTCATCCCAAGAAATAATTTAGTCATGGTGGACATTTGTAAAGGTATTTGCGCAAGCCTGCCATATGTGGCACCTGCTATTTAGTATTGAACTTTTGCTGTTGGATGAGCACTCTGTATATTTTCTTGACCAAAAGTTATCAGGTTTTCTTTGTAACAATAGCAATAACTATATTCCAATTATTATTCCCAACGTCATTTCGTAATTAAAACATTTTTAGGGCGACCTCATGCGCAAATAACGAGGGAAGTTCTGTGTAAATACCTTTACCGATTTTTTTTAATAGTCACAGGATTTCCGCAAAAAATTATTGAAGTTAAAGTAGTGGTGTAAGCGAGGTGGAATCTGCGTTGTGATATATTTTCAAAATATTACTTCAGGTGCGAAATACTTTATGTAAATTGCATAATAGAATAATACTTGTTAGATGAGATAATAGAAAATAATTGATATTAAAGATATTTATTCTATAAAAAGTGCTGACGCTCCTGCGACGGTACTTGAATCCAGTGCCTTGTATTATACAATGTGAACCTAAAGAAACACACAAAATTAATATCTTTGGTATGTGTCATTTTTCAAAGAAATCCTCGAACAGGTCGATTTCAGTTTTGTAAATGCTATATTTTGTCACTATACCAAAATTTATGACGTCATTGGTTTTTGAGTTATTACGCCATCATAAATTTGTTTTAATGGAAACAGAAATTTTTGTTTACTGTTTGTCGTGGTATATTTCTTTAGCTTTCTGGTGATATAAAAAAATGATATTACCCGAGCCATTCTTATGGAAATGACATTTTATGTAAAAATAGCTTAGATAGATAGATAGATACTTTATTGGTGTTGATATTCACAAAAGTGCTTACACACGTCAATAAAAAAAGTAAAGGTTAACTAAGATAAGCTAATAACGTAAAGTAAATAACCATAAAATGTATAAAACTAAGCACTACAATTAAAGTCAATAATTAAAAACAAAGATATATGGTGTGGTTAGAATTAAGTAGCCATTAATAATTTAAGATGTGGAATAAAATAACATTTAAGTGTAAAATACTTAGACAAAAGGACTGACAATTTGGACAAACTTAAATCAATAACAGTGGAGAAATAAACGTTGGGAGTATTATATCACAAATTTATATATAGAGAAAACGAATAAATTGTAGCTAAATTTCGAGAATACTGCATCAGTACATACAAAGCACTTTATTTAGTAGTGATGATGAGAATCTGTGAATTCTCGTATACTGTAAAAAGCTCTGTCAAGCAAGTATTGCTTCACTTTCACCTTGAACTTTTTTATGCTAAGAGATCTTACATTGGGAGGTAACATATTGAAGAACTGAATTCCTAAGTAGCCAGTGCCATTTCTGGTTCTAGTAAGACGTAAGAAATTATTATCTAAATTATCTTTGGTTCTGGTATTATAGGAATGGATTTTACTTCTAGGGAAAAACGATTCTTCATTATTTTTTACGTATAGGAGACACTGAAATATGTATGTACACGGTACTGTCATTATTTTTAATATAATAAACTGTTGTCCACAATCATCTCTAAATTTTAGACCCGAAATTATACGTATTGCTTTTCGCTGGGCAGAAAACACGTCTGTGGATGTTGTAGCATGCCCCCAGACTAGGATGGCATATGATATTGTGGAGTGTATGAGGCTGTGGTATGCAGTTGTTAGGGTACTTTGAGATATTTTCCCAACAAGATTTCGAAGCAGATAAGAATACTTGGATATTTTATTACAGACATAAGCGGTGTGATTTTCCCATGATAATTTAGGGTCTAAATTGACCCCAAGAAATTTTATGGTATCTGGGTTGTTAATTTCTCGTAGGCTGCGCAAGCTAAATATCATGATTTCTGTCTTGGATGCATTTAAACATAAGTTATTTGAGGCAAACCAGTTTTGGACCTCTAGCTCATTGTTAGGTATTTCACGTAGCAAATTCAAAATATCACTGTTGCAGATAGTTAAACTGGTGTCATCAGCAAATAATATGGGTAGGATATTGTTTCTACCTTTCGCAAATTCACGAGTAATGTTCCACTTTCTTATCGACTGATAAATCTTGTTGCCTACATTTTTTATTTAACTAGCATGAACACATTTGAATAAAAACAAAACAAAGAAAATAATAAAACAACAATTACCTTAACAACAGAGAGATACAGGCCTTTTTGTATAAAGTATCGATAACTTTTTTATTCCTGGCACTTGTAACACTTCTGAGGCAATGTAAAACTAGTGAATGCAATGCCACGTTTAAGTGAAAGAGAACGCGTAGATCTTTTGATGATGGTTGGATATGGTGATAGGCTGAGAACTAATCAGGAAGCATGTGATGTTTTAGATGCCAAGTATCCCAAAAAGCAAATTTCTATATCCACTGTAAGTAGATTGGTGGCTATATATGACGAATCTGGCAGCGTAGCTGATCTACATCGATCTGGTCGCCCAGGCACAAGCAATGAAACCAAATTAAATATTCTTCTAGAAAGTGAGGGAAACTACCATTATCGACAAGGCAGCTGTCTTTAAATCATAACGCGAGTCAAACTTCTGTTATATGTTTATTGAAAAAAGATAAATACCATCCATGCAAAGTGCAATTAATCTACGAATTGAATGAGGACGATCCAGATCGGCGCTTACAGTTGATGACCTTGTATGATGAAAACTCAATTTATTTAAAGAACATTGTTTTTTCTGACGAAGCTACATTTTCTTTAAAGGGGACTGTACATCGGCATAACTGTAGGTATTGGTCAGGCGAGAATCCTCATTGGACTCAAGAAGCCCATATACAGCGACGAGGCAAAGTAAACGTGTTGGCAGGTATGATTGGTGATCGTTTATTAGGACATTTTTTTTAAAGAAAATCTTACGGCCGCAAGATACTTACAGCTTTTCCGAGTTGAGTTAGTGCCAGCCTTAGTACTTATGTTTCCGTACAATGAAGATGAAGATATTCCTGCTGAAAATATCTGGTTTCAGCAAGACGGGGCCCCACCTCATTTTGGGATAGCAGTGCGTCAGTTTTTTATTGAAAGGTGGATAGGTCGTCGAGGTCCGATTGAGTGGCCCCGTGTTCACTGGATTTAACCCCCTTAGACTTTTTTCTTTGGGGTTGCTTAAAGTCGAGGGTGTATTTTAACAGACCGGATACTATAGAAGAATTGAAAGACAGAATTGGCTTCGAGGTGAGACGAATTGCCCATGAGATGATTCATAACAGTGTGCAAAGTGTCTACACCCATTTTGGCCAATGCCAAATGGTTGGAGGGTCGCAATTTGAGCAAAGGAGATGATTTATTTTTCACAATTACTTATAAGGTATCAATCAATAAAAATATTTGTTTCCAAAAGAATGGCTTAATATCAATTTTTTTCATATCACCAGAAAGCTGAAGGAACATACCACCAAAAACAGTAAACAACAATGTCTGGTTAAATTAAAAAGAATTTATGGTGACGTCATTACTCAAAAACCAATGACGTCATAAATTTTTATATTGTCACAAAATGTAGCAATTAAAAAACTAAAATCGATCTATTCGAGGATTTTTTGACAAATGACACGTACCAAAGATATGAATTTTGTGCGTTTTTTTAGGTTCACGCTATATATATATTTGTTCCACAAATTCTGAAATTACGATATTATAATAATTTCAGAAGTTGTGTTTATTTAAACTACATTAACTTATGGTGGAGTAAGACTAATATTTCTAGGGAACTGTCTTACTACAGCAATTTTTTGCTGGAACTTGTTGAAAACATTTCAAAAAGTGTAGTAAAAAAATTTGTATTAAATCTGTATGGCGGAAAGCTTTTCTTTAAACAAAAGAATGTTCGGAATCCTGTTCCTTCGTAGTATTTCTTAAATATCTCTGGTTGTATAACCCGTATCGCAAAGAGGAAAGAAACACAAATTATTCAAAATGAAATTGCGAAAAGAACTAGATTTGTCAGAAACTTTTTGTAAAAGTCGTAAAACACAAAGATATTATAGGGACGCCATTTTGCAACAATTGATGATGATTTGAACAATAATGCACAATATGCACACATTCTAACGAAACTTTAGAAGATTATACCCCCTGTGGAGTTAAATCTTTAAGCCAAGTTTCAAGTTAAAATGTTTACAATAACACCTAAAAAACAATCACAAAGTCGAAAATCGAATCTTCTATTATTTGTGGGCATCAAGTCGTATTCCAAAAACTTATGTATCAGATTATAATTGTTTTTATGCCGCTTGTGGTAGTATAAACAGAATAAATTTTAAATTTTTTAAGACCAATTTTATTCAATTCTTCTATTTTCTTTTTTTTTTAAACAAATGAATTTTCCTCAAATATTTCTTGCATAAAAATAAAAATTATTGGTAAATCTTAAAAGTACGTAAAAACGAGCTATAAAAAGAAATAGTTTTTTCTCCGGAAATTGGGACCCTAGATATTAGGGTGGAGTGAAAAAAGGCACCTTTTCACTTTTTTTCGAAATAAGAAATGCTTGGGGTTGCAAAAGTTGCTACACCAGATAAGCAATACCAGGATAAAATATTATTAAAATCTAATGTTATTTTGAGGTGCCGCAAAGACCTTAAAGTTTTGGAAAAACCCGCTTGCAAATAATGTTCATATCTATTTATTTTTTTGTATAAAAGTTTAGCTTGGGTATAAAAAGTCATTCAAATAGTTTTGCCAATCTCTAAAAAAAAACTCAGTTATGTATTAAAAAGTTATGAGTTGCCGCAAGGCTGCTAAATATTCGAATTTTTAGCCTCTGGGCCTTGTTTTGGAATACAACCCGCGCCTGCGTTAAGACCTAATAAAATCTCTTCACTGGTTCGTTTTCCTCCTTCATATGAATGAGCTTCCACTTGCTAATACACTTGAATGGAGCAACACATGGACCTAAGTCTTTCCCAGGGCTGATTGGTATCTCTTTAAAGGTTCGGTCTATTGTTATTTATGAACAGATTGAGGGAATTGCGCTACCCAAAATTGATTTACGTCATGTGAGTAATGACCAAAAATATCTCTATAACATTACTGAAACTGTTACATCTGGCACGTGCCCTCAAAATTTTGCTGATCTTCAACCGGCCCCAGTAGCACATTCAAGATTGATGACGATTGCAAGTCGCATACTTCGCCTCTATACAAGTACCAGTGACCCATCAGAAACTCTCATTTCTTTGGCCACTTATATTGCCAAAGTGTATGCCCCTATCTGGTTTTCAATTAAGACAGAGCTAGAATAATGCTGGAATGATGCACGTCATATTTGGAAGTTGATTTCATATAGCAGATATTTACCAAATAAACTTAAAGAAGTTGTTGATCCGGTGATACAAGGGAACTCATATTTTGCGCATACTGAAAATGTAATGTTGGCTATGCTGAAAGATAACAACGAAACCAGCAGAAGAATAGCATTTTTAAAGACTAGAAACAATAAAAGGGTGTCGAACAGTGTTAGAAAGTTTGTTCCGGAGCTGAATTTTAAGGCTTTAAACTACTATGAGATAATAAGCTACGATGACTTTTCTAATGTTGAACCTTCCATAACTAAAACGATTAATCGCGAAGAAATCCAAAGATCCATCACGGAACATTGTCAGCTAACTTTTCCAAGATTCTTATGTCACACACAAGCTGTAGAGCGGTGCATTCGCTTAGGGACTGAAGCTTCTGCAACAGTTTGCGAAACTGAAAGGAATGGGAACATTAGAAGCATATTAAAAGAACCATAATGCCCAGTTTTAATAAAAAGTCCGAGTTCAAAATAGAACAATAACTTTTGGTGGTTGGTTTATTCTGTTTTTGTGATTCTCTAATAAATTTGATTTACCTATATCTATAATATATTTTTTGCAGTTAAAGTTACGCATTGTTATGTTATTTATTTTTATGTTCTTATGTTCTTGAATAAGCTTATAAATATATATCAGCTACTTTTTACGCGTATGACATATTTTATTAAAATTATAAATTAAAACGATTTTCAGCTTTTTACTAATATTTACGGACTCTTGTGGCACCTAAAGGTTAAATCCGTAGGAAGTAGTATTACTTTTTTCAAGTTAATCTTGAATATATCTACTCTAATAAATTACAAGTATAATTAAATTTGAAAAAACCACCAGTTTTTCAAAACGTTCATAAATGGCGTCATTCACGAAAATGGAAATAAAAATGGAGATTGCGGCAGCTTAAAAAATTAACAAAATTTAAAAAATAAATTATGACGTGTTTACGTATGCTAAGTGGCAACTTTTGCACACCCAAGCTTTTTGAAAATAAAAAAAATTTTTTTTCACTCCACTCTACTAGATATGACATTTTTTGCATTATGACCATTTATAAGCATACTAATGGACATAATAACTAGAACACTTTTTCTGTTTTAAAAATTTTAAAGTTTATTTTTGTATATACCACCACAAAGAACATAAAAACAACTGTAATCTGATATACAAATTTCTGAAATACGACTTGATGCCCATAAACAATCGACAATTCAATTCTCGAATTTGCAATTGTTTTTCAGGAGTTGTTGTAAATATTTTAACTTGAAACTTGGCATGGTGGTTTAACTTCACAGAGGGTATATTCTTCTAAAGTTTCGTTAAAATAGGTGCATTATTGTTCAAATTATCATCAATTGTTGCAAAATGGCCTCCCTAAAATGTTTTCATGTTTTACGACTTGGTATATTGACCAAAAAGTTTGGGACAAATCTAGTTCTGTTCGCAATTATATTTTGAATAATTTGTGTCTGTTTCCTTTTTGCGATACGGGTTATACAACAAGAGACATTTACGAAATACTGTGAAGAAACAGGATTCTGATCATTCCTTTGTTTAAACAAAAACTTTCCGTCATACGGATTTTATCAAAAATTTTTACTACACTTCTTGAAATGTTTTCAATAAGTTCCAGCAGTAAAATTGATATAGTAAGACAATTCCTTTCTAGACAATTCAGACCCTTAGGTTTACTCTACTATTATGCAAATGTATGTTAATGAGTTTCAAACTGACATATTGCTCGAATATTTCCCATGGACCAAATGAAAGTTCGAACATTTCCTACATTTTCGAAATGACGAAATTATTGGAGACGCAATTTTTGTGTGAAAATGTATGCTTTTTCTAAAAATGCATTTAATTTCTTCCTGCTTCAGCTCATTTTAGACATTTTGGGAAATAAAAATAATAGAAAAATAAAATTTTTACATTTTATTCTAAATGTTGCGGTCTTGCAGTTATGCAAGCTTTACTTGATGTTATTGCTTACCATGCAAGGAACTCATTAAAAAAAATCATTTGCCTGCGATTTGTTTAGAGGTAAATGTCTCTAATGACTGGGTAATAAAGTCGTGGCTAAAATTCGATGCACGATATTCTATAACCATATAGTATCAAAAAAATGTTTACGCTATATTGAAAAAAATATTTATCTGACAAAAAAAATTAAACTGTTTTTTAAAAACGAGAAAAATAAGGCCATATGAAAATTTGTTTGTCTTTGCTATATGGGATACATTCCCAAAGCCATTTCTTTAGGGGGAAAGAAAGTGAAAATTTATTCTGAATTTACGATTCACTTTTGCACGTAATGAAAATGAGAAATTTAAAAGATCAACTTCATAAAAAGAGTCATATCCCCATGAACCAAGGCACAAGTTTTAAAAATTATCCATAAAATGGAAGTTTTTTGATAGATAATAGATATGTGAATCCTATTTATTTTATCTGTGAATTTCTTATCTGTCAAAGATTTGACAACGAATTGAAAAATTTCATTTTTATAGAAAATTTGTTAGACTTGTGTCTTGGTCCTTATCTGAAACGTGACTGAAACGTGAGTGACTTTATAGTACAGGCAAAGAAGGCAAAATGTTGTAAAACCCTCGCAAAAATTAATAAAAGAATCATCTCTGGGATTTAAGTAGTTAATAATGTGTAGAATGGAATGATGCATTCTCTGCGCTTCCAAGTTCCGGGGAAATTCAAAAAAATTTGGAAAAACTTTTTGATTTTCGGGTTTTTTGCTCTAACGGCTAAAATAATGAAAACAGAGAAAAGAGTTTTCAACAAAATTTGTAGCTCGCCTCATTCTCTACAAAATAGGTCTTTACAAATGTTTGTCTTACTTAAGCCGTTTAGGAGATAAATCCGGTTTTCCACTTATAGTTTTGAGCCGCTCCGAAATGCGCGGAAAATGAGAATTCTCTGGGAATTTCGTACGATAGGACATATCGATCGATAATTATTACTCAGAGCCGCTAAAAAAATGAAAACAACGTAAAGTATAGAGAAAAGTCTCAGCTTTAATGTGGAACTATTCACAAAATTCATACAAATTTTTATCATAGAGAAAAAAGTGTTGGAAAGTGGCTTAGTAAACTTTATACATTTGATTTATTCACATCTTTGAGTTTTATGTATTCTTCCCATTTCTCTCGTAACAGTGGGTGCTTTTTCACTACATGGATTTGATTCCACGCACTTTAATCTATATTTCGTGAAAATTTGATTGGAGAATATTAAGAAACAACTGAGTTGTTTTACTGTATAATTGAGCATTTTCTGAACGTGTATGAATAATGTAGACAAATTCAAAAAGTGCTGCGCGCATTTAAAAAACTCTAAAGTCATGCGAAAGAATATTGTATTTATAATCCAAAAATTAAGACTGTGCTATTATTATTACTTAAGATACAGCGAATTGAACTCCAAAATTTGGAAGTGATTGATCGAAGAGAAATATATCCTCTACTTTGATCGTAAGGCATATTTTTCCAACAAAAGTAATTGCAATTAAATGTTAATTGGATTAATATATCATTATATAAGAATATGAAATGAATTATCATTCTAACGACTCCCGGCAAAGATATGAATAAATCTGTGGATCAACTGTACAAAGTTCACTAAGTCATCTTCTGACACTTTCTCTCTTTGATAAATTTTTTTATGAAATTTGTGATTAGTTCCACATTAAAGCTGAGACTTTTGTCTACATTTTATGTTATTTTCATTTTTCTTAGGGGCTCTGAATAGTAACAATTATCGATCGATGAGCCCGGTTGTACGAAACTCCTGAAGAATTCTCATTTTTCGCGCATTTCGAAGCGGCTTAAAACTATAAGTGGAAAACTCGATTTATCTTCTAAACGGCTTAAGTAAGACAAAAATCTGTAAAGATCTACAACTTTTATTAGGAACTTATTTCTCTATTTTCATTATCTTGGCCGCTAGAGCAAGAAAACCGAAAATCAAAAAGTTTTTCCAAATTTTTTTGAATTTTCCCGGAACTTGGAAGTGCAAAGAATGCATCATCTCATTCTCCAGGTTATTACCTACTTAAATCCCAGAGATGATCCTTTTATTAATTTTTGTTACCCTAAATTGTTAATTTGCCTGTACTATTATGTCTTTCTGAAATAAGGGCGAGAAACATTTCAAAGGCTAAAAGACAAAATGATATATAATACTTCAAGGTGTCATTTCCAATATAGTCGTTTGAGGCAAGTTTGGTAAATAGTTTAAAGCACTACTGCATTTTGCAAAGTTCTATAAAGAATATGTTTGATTATAACTATACGCAAATAAAAAATAATTCACTTTAACACTATAACACTTTCTATAACCTTGAAAAATTTGTAACCACAACATGACTCACTTTGCAAGAGTTTCCATAGCCCTGTAAAAGAACACCAACACTTCCTACTTTCTTTTTATTAAATTCTTGATGGAGTTCAATTCTGGAAAACCTTGTAACATAACCAACTTCTGTCAAACCATACGACTGAATAATGAATGTATCAGGCAACATTTTCTGGATTCCCTTCTGATACGTTTCGTGTAAACGATATCCTTCCGATACGATTGTTTTTAAACTACTAGTATTAGTTTTAGGTGTCCCTTCTTTATACATCTCTGACAGAGTCAAGGGAAGCAGAAATGCAATGTTAACCTGGAACAAACAACAAATTGATTTTCTTTTTCCTTCTTCAATTCTTTGGGACTTCCTGCCACATGTATGTTTCCTTTTTAAGCGGTGCTAGGGGAATCTACAAAATATATCACAATTAACCAGTATGATACTGGTAAAAAAACCTCTACGCCTCTGACGTTTACGTCAAAGCATCAGTTAGAGGCTGGCTTTTTTAAATAAACAACACAAATAAGTATAAAAACTTGAAATTAAATATTTCGCCGACGTTTCGGAAATTTAATCTGTTTCCTTTTTCAAGGCTTTTTTGAAAAATCTTTTTTGCTGTGTATGACAAATACACAGCTCTAAGAATTTGTCATACACAGCAAAAAAATATTTTTCAAAAAAGCCTTGAAAAAGGAAACAGATTAGATTTCCGAAACGTCGGCGAAATATTTAATTTCAAGTTTTTATACTTAGTTGTGTTGTTTATTTTAAAAAACCAGCCTCTAAACTGATCCTTTGACGTAAACGTCACAGGCGTAGAGGTTTTTTTACCAGTATCATACTGGTTAATTGTGATATATTTTGTAGATGCCCCTAGCACCGCTTAAAAAGAAAACATACATGTGGCAGGAAGTCCCAAAGAATTGAAGGAGGAAAAACTAAATTTAGATAATGCCACAAATAACATTTAGACAATATTTAAAGAACAAATTGTTTGAGATATAATGATAATCCTGAAAATTGCACTTTCGCTCTCCCACCCACGGCCATATTGCTACTATGAGCACGTGTTTCTACGTTGTTTGTATTTTACTGGGTATTTTCTACGTATTATTAAATGTTATGTTTTACATGATGAGTTTTCCTTTATATTTAACAATAGGTGAGACTAGTACATAATGAGTGAAAATGGAAACATTATTGGATGTGCGTTACTTTATCTTTCCAATAGACATTTTAATGAAGAAATGCTATAAACAATCCAAAACTAACAACGATACTGCATTTAGTAAATGTTGTAATTAACGATAAGCCTATCAACATGGAATTGGACACTAGTGTATTAAAATCAGTCATCAATGGCCAAAATTTTCAGTAATTTTGGTCAAATTCAATTTTAAATTTGTACAGTCTGTTAAAAAATCGACCGCGAAGTAACAAACTACCTGCTGATGTAAAAGAGACTAATAACATAAAGCAGTTTAAAGCAAAGATATTTAATTTGTTATGAACTAAATGCTTTTACTCTGTGGATGAATATATAAATCAAATATAGTGAACTTTTTTCCTTTTTCCTTCCACAACCACGTAGTGGATTGGAAGTATAGTAATCGTAAAACAAATTTCAATTTTTTTTTCTTGAAATAGGTTTAGAATGCCATGAAACGTCCAGATTTTAAATTTGAGCGAAAAAAAGTTTCTGTCTGTCTGTCTGTTTTTCTGTCTGTCTGTGTTTCTGTCTGTCGGTCTGTCTGCCTGTAACTTTTTTGTCCGCATGTTTTCTCCGGAACGGTTTAAGATATTGATTTGAAATTGTGTACAAGTATATATTATAACGAGATCTGGAACTCGATTGTTTTGTGATGATATCCAGGGAAGGGTTGGTGGGTAAATAGGGGTAAATAGGGGTAAATAGGGGGAAATATGTAAGGAAAGCTTGTAAGAGTAGAGGAACTTGAAATTTGATGTATCTACTACAAGCCAAGGCCTCAACATTTTTTATAATATTTTTCATCCCCCCCCCCAATTATTTCATTATTAAAGGGGTTGATAAAATAAAATTGAGATATTCACTTGAAATTTGGTACACGTATATATAATAATGACATCAGGAACTAAATTATATTTTGGGATTATTCTGATGAAAGGTTGGGGGTTGAATAGGGGTAAATAGGGAAAAATAAGTAAAGCAATCTAATGAGAGTACAGAAACTTGAAATATTTTGAGATGATTTCGTTGAAGGGTCTCTGGAGGTAAACTAGGGGTAGATAGCAAGCTGGTAAGAGTACAGAAATCTGGGATTTGGTGTATATACTAGAAGCGAAGGCCTCAGATTTTTTATAATAGTTTCCATCCCCCCCACCATCACCACTCCCTTATTAATATAGTTGATAAAATTAAATTTAGATTTTCACTTGAAATTTGGTACACGTATGTGTATATTTTGACATGATTGCGTTGAAAGAGTGGGGGGTAAGTAGAGCTAAATAGTACAGAAAGTTGATATTCAGTGTATGTCCTAGAAGCCAAGGCTTCAGATTTTTTATTATATTTTTCAGCCCCCCACCACCCTTACTCCATTATTAAGGGGATTGATAAAATAAAATTGAGATATTAACTTGAAATATGATAGTTTGTATTATAACGACATCCGTTGAAGTGTTGGGGTTAAATAGGGGTATGTAGGGGAAAATAAGAAAATCAAGGTGGTAAGAGTGCAGAAATTTGGGATTTGGTGTATATACTAGAAACCAAGGCCTCAGATTTTTTTCTAATAATTTTCAAACTCCGCCACCGCCGCTCCATTAATAATGGGATTGATAACATATAATTGAGATATTCACTTGAAGGTTAGTATAATTATGTATTGTAATGACATCAGACTGAGATGATTCCATTGAAGTTCTGGGAGGTGGCAGTTTGTGAATAGGGGAAAATAAGTAGGGAAAGTTAGAAACGTAATTTTTATTATATGGTAGAAACCAACACCTCAAACTTTTCTATGACATCTGCCCCAAATATTATGAAAATACTATGACCAATTGACCAATAATTTGCACATACTAGAGTGCAAATCTAGTCAAGGTGTTTCCTTTAAAATGACTTGAATGGAAAATCTGGATGTGGAAGTAGTGATTCCTTAGACAGCAGTTTTTTTATTGTGACTTTAAATCACGTAATATACAACCGCTAATAACTATATTTTATTCGTATTTTATATGTGAGTAATATGTATGTAGCTACTCTTGTATCCTATGTAATTTATATATTTTTTATATATCAAGTATTTCTAGACAATTTTAAATTTATTTTCCATGTATTGACGTATTCGATCCAATCTTTGTAATTGGCAATAAGAATAAATAAATCTATCTATCTATTTATCTATTATTACCAAAGCCTGGTGCATATATCTTACCTACAAATAATGAGAAAACAAACACTACAACCATTCTTAGAAAATCCCTTAAAAAGAATGAAGGGTCTTGTACATGTCTACGGCGCCTGTCACAACAAAATAAATAAGAATCCTCCAATTTCCCATGAAATTATTACAAGGTGAGGTGAAATCGTAAAATCTCCAAATAGATGGGGGCTTTAGAAGAGATTTAAGATGGGGAGATAGTATATATAGTAGAGGCAAATTAACAATTTAGGGTAACAAAAATTAATAAAAGGATCATTTCTGGGATTTAAGTAGGTAATAACCTGGAGAATGAGATGATGCATTTTTTGCACTTTTGCAAATTTGGTACACGTATATATAATAATGACATCAGGAACTAAATTATATTTTGGGATTATTCTGATGAAAGGTTGGGGGTTGAATAGGGGTAAATAGGGAAAAATAAGTAAAGCAATCTAATGAGAGTACAGAAACTTGAAATATTTTGAGATGATTTCGTTGAAGGGTCTCTGGAGGTAAACTAGGGGTAGATAGCAAGCTGGTAAGAGTACAGAAATCTGGGATTTGGTGTATATACTAGAAGCGAAGGCCTCAGATTTTTTATAATAGTTTCCATCCCCCCCACCATCACCACTCCCTTATTAATATAGTTGATAAAATTAAATTTAGATTTTCACTTGAAATTTGGTACACGTATGTGTATATTTTGACATGATTGCGTTGAAAGAGTGGGGGGTAAGTAGAGCTAAATAGTACAGAAAGTTGATATTCAGTGTATGTCCTAGAAGCCAAGGCTTCAGATTTTTTATTATATTTTTCAGCCCCCCACCACCCTTACTCCATTATTAAGGGGATTGATAAAATAAAATTGAGATATTAACTTGAAATATGATAGTTTGTATTATAACGACATCCGTTGAAGTGTTGGGGTTAAATAGGGGTATGTAGGGGAAAATAAGAAAATCAAGGTGGTAAGAGTGCAGAAATTTGGGATTTGGTGTATATACTAGAAACCAAGGCCTCAGATTTTTTTCTAATAATTTTCAAACTCCGCCACCGCCGCTCCATTAATAATGGGATTGATAACATATAATTGAGATATTCACTTGAAGGTTAGTATAATTATGTATTGTAATGACATCAGACTGAGATGATTCCATTGAAGTTCTGGGAGGTGGCAGTTTGTGAATAGGGGAAAATAAGTAGGGAAAGTTAGAAACGTAATTTTTATTATATGGTAGAAACCAACACCTCAAACTTTTCTATGACATCTGCCCCAAATATTATGAAAATACTATGACCAATTGACCAATAATTTGCACATACTAGAGTGCAAATCTAGTCAAGGTGTTTCCTTTAAAATGACTTGAATGGAAAATCTGGATGTGGAAGTAGTGATTCCTTAGACAGCAGTTTTTTTATTGTGACTTTAAATCACGTAATATACAACCGCTAATAACTATATTTTATTCGTATTTTATATGTGAGTAATATGTATGTAGCTACTCTTGTATCCTATGTAATTTATATATTTTTTATATATCAAGTATTTCTAGACAATTTTAAATTTATTTTCCATGTATTGACGTATTCGATCCAATCTTTGTAATTGGCAATAAGAATAAATAAATCTATCTATCTATTTATCTATTATTACCAAAGCCTGGTGCATATATCTTACCTACAAATAATGAGAAAACAAACACTACAACCATTCTTAGAAAATCCCTTAAAAAGAATGAAGGGTCTTGTACATGTCTACGGCGCCTGTCACAACAAAATAAATAAGAATCCTCCAATTTCCCATGAAATTATTACAAGGTGAGGTGAAATCGTAAAATCTCCAAATAGATGGGGGCTTTAGAAGAGATTTAAGATGGGGAGATAGTATATATAGTAGAGGCAAATTAACAATTTAGGGTAACAAAAATTAATAAAAGGATCATTTCTGGGATTTAAGTAGGTAATAACCTGGAGAATGAGATGATGCATTTTTTGCACTTTTGCAAATTTGGTACACGTATATATAATAATGACATCAGGAACTAAATTATATTTTGGGATTATTCTGATGAAAGGTTGGGGGTTGAATAGGGGTAAATAGGGAAAAATAAGTAAAGCAATCTAATGAGAGTACAGAAACTTGAAATATTTTGAGATGATTTCGTTGAAGGGTCTCTGGAGGTAAACTAGGGGTAGATAGCAAGCTGGTAAGAGTACAGAAATCTGGGATTTGGTGTATATACTAGAAGCGAAGGCCTCAGATTTTTTATAATAGTTTCCATCCCCCCCACCATCACCACTCCCTTATTAATATAGTTGATAAAATTAAATTTAGATTTTCACTTGAAATTTGGTACACGTATGTGTATATTTTGACATGATTGCGTTGAAAGAGTGGGGGGTAAGTAGAGCTAAATAGTACAGAAAGTTGATATTCAGTGTATGTCCTAGAAGCCAAGGCTTCAGATTTTTTATTATATTTTTCAGCCCCCCACCACCCTTACTCCATTATTAAGGGGATTGATAAAATAAAATTGAGATATTAACTTGAAATATGATAGTTTGTATTATAACGACATCCGTTGAAGTGTTGGGGTTAAATAGGGGTATGTAGGGGAAAATAAGAAAATCAAGGTGGTAAGAGTGCAGAAATTTGGGATTTGGTGTATATACTAGAAACCAAGGCCTCAGATTTTTTTCTAATAATTTTCAAACTCCGCCACCGCCGCTCCATTAATAATGGGATTGATAACATATAATTGAGATATTCACTTGAAGGTTAGTATAATTATGTATTGTAATGACATCAGACTGAGATGATTCCATTGAAGTTCTGGGAGGTGGCAGTTTGTGAATAGGGGAAAATAAGTAGGGAAAGTTAGAAACGTAATTTTTATTATATGGTAGAAACCAACACCTCAAACTTTTCTATGACATCTGCCCCAAATATTATGAAAATACTATGACCAATTGACCAATAATTTGCACATACTAGAGTGCAAATCTAGTCAAGGTGTTTCCTTTAAAATGACTTGAATGGAAAATCTGGATGTGGAAGTAGTGATTCCTTAGACAGCAGTTTTTTTATTGTGACTTTAAATCACGTAATATACAACCGCTAATAACTATATTTTATTCGTATTTTATATGTGAGTAATATGTATGTAGCTACTCTTGTATCCTATGTAATTTATATATTTTTTATATATCAAGTATTTCTAGACAATTTTAAATTTATTTTCCATGTATTGACGTATTCGATCCAATCTTTGTAATTGGCAATAAGAATAAATAAATCTATCTATCTATTTATCTATTATTACCAAAGCCTGGTGCATATATCTTACCTACAAATAATGAGAAAACAAACACTACAACCATTCTTAGAAAATCCCTTAAAAAGAATGAAGGGTCTTGTACATGTCTACGGCGCCTGTCACAACAAAATAAATAAGAATCCTCCAATTTCCCATGAAATTATTACAAGGTGAGGTGAAATCGTAAAATCTCCAAATAGATGGGGGCTTTAGAAGAGATTTAAGATGGGGAGATAGTATATATAGTAGAGGCAAATTAACAATTTAGGGTAACAAAAATTAATAAAAGGATCATTTCTGGGATTTAAGTAGGTAATAACCTGGAGAATGAGATGATGCATTTTTTGCACTTCCAAGTTCCGGGAAAATTCAAAAAAATTTGGAAAAACTTTTTGATTTTCGGTTTTTTTGCTCTAGCGGCCAAAATAATGAAAATAGAAAAAGGCGCTACCAACAGAAGTTGTAGTTCTTTTTTTTCTCTACAAAAAGGTCCTTCCAAATACAAATTTTTGCCTTACTTAGCCGTTTAGAAGATAAATCGAGTTTTCCACTTACGGTCTTAAGCCGCTTCAAAATGCGCGAAAAATGAGAATTCTCCAGGAGTACGACCGGGCTCATCGATCGATAATTCTTACTATTCAGAGCCCCTATGAAAAATGGAAATAACATAAAATGTAGAGAAAAATCTCAGCTTTAATGTGGAACTAATCACAAAATTCATAAAAAATTTTATCAAAGAGGGAAAGTGTCAGAAGATGACTTAGTAAACTTTGTACAGACGATCTTTCGATTTATTCATTATCTTTGCCAGGAGTCAGTAGAGAGTAGAATGATAATTCATTTTGCTTATATATTCCTATATAATGATATATTAATCCAATTAACATTTTATTGCAATTACTTCTGTTGGAAAAATATGACTTGCGATCAAAGTAGAGGGCATATTTCCCATCGATAAATCACCTCCAAATTTTGGAGTTCAGTTCTCTAAGTAATAATAATAGTACAGTCTTAATTTTAGATTATAAGTACAATAAAACATATTCTTTCGAATGACTTTAGAGATTTTTTAATGCACGCATTACTTTTTGAATTTGTCTACATTATTCATACACGTTCAGAAAATGCACAATTATGCAGTAAAATATATGCAACTTATCTGTTTCTTAACATTCTTCAATGAAATTTTCAAGAAATATAGACCAAAATTCATGGAATCGGGTCCATGTAGTGAAAAGGCACCTATTGTTACGGGAGAAATAGGCAGGATGCGTAAAACTCAAAGATGTGAATAAATCAACTGTATAAAGTTTACTAAGCCATCTTCTAACACTTTTTTCTCTATTATACAAATTTGTATGAATTTTGTGTTTAGTTCCACATTAAAGCTGAGACTTTTCGCTACATTTTACGTTGTTTTAATTTTTTTAGCGGCTCTGAATAGTAATAATTATCGATTGATATGTCCGGTAGTACGAAACTTCCAGAGAATTTTCATTTTCCGCGCATTTCGGAGCGGTTTAAAACTATAAGTGGAAAACTGGATTTATCTCCAAACGACTTAAGTAAGACAAAAATTTGTAAAGACCTATTTTGCAGAGAAAGAGACGAGCTACAAATTTTGTTGAAAACTGTTTTCTGTATTTTCATTATTTAAGCCGTTAAAGCAAAAAAACCGAAAGTCAAAAAGTTTTTCCAAATTTTTTTGAATTTTCCCGGAACCTGAAAGTGCAAAGAATGCATCATTCTATTCTACAGGTTATTAACTACTTAAATTCCAGAGATGATTCTTTCATTAATTTTTGCGAGGTTTTTACAACATTTTGCCTTCATTGCCTGTACTAATATATTTAGTGTTAGTCATTTGCACGTTAGTCATGTTGCTATAGACTTGACAGATAATGAATATTGTCAGTTGTTTCTAATAGAGTGTTCAATCTTAATAAGTTGTTTGGTTTGAATACATAACAGTTTCAAACTGACATCTGAAAAAGTGAAGTGCCTACGGTTCTCTAGAACTAATCTGAAGTACCTAATGAGGTGTTTGCATCGTGTTGAGATAAATGCACATAGCAAAAGATCGTGAAAAATAAAGTGACCTGTATTTTTTATTTTTATTATCTGTTATTAAATAGAACATGTATATTTTTGAATATTAATTCGGTCCTCTTCTTCTTCTTATATTACCTAGAGATATTATGGTCATAATTCATAAATATAGAACGGCGATTTGTGAATGTTGTGACGGATTCTTTATTTTTGTATTTTTATCGGTCTAACTCTAGTTTACCCTCGAGATATTTGAAGAATAAAGGAAATACATTTGTTGCATACCGTTTTTCGTAAATATATTCAGATCGTAACATGTTGCCTTTTTAGGTTATAAGTGAGTTCTTTTAAGAACTGCATTGTACCAGTACCTTTTTGCAGGAACACATCAGTGAACTCACCAGACAAAATATTTTTAACTGCCCCTAGATAGTTTAAAAGTAGAACCGATTAGTTTAATGCTGTAACACATAATACAGACATTAATTTGGAGTGGTCAGGAGCAGCACAGTATTATTTATTAGTAGAGTCTAGAGCTCGCTGCGATGCATTTTAAAGGAGGAGGGGTCGATTAAAGGTCGACAAAAACGAAAAACAGGCTCTTATGTAAAATTTTCTGTTTGATTCGAATTTTTCGCCAGTTAATTCGGAATTGCGCATTTTTGTCAAAACTCGGAAAAGCATGAACATGTGTATTTTGTTATTTCTCATTCAGTATTTCGAGCCTTGTGGGAGATATTGATCTCAAAGTTTATATATATCTTCCTCTAATATTGTTCTTGATTGACGTATGAAGCAAAATTGTTTTACCGTGATATCTTTCTTATAAAAAAATAAACTATTACATGTTATGCAAAAATACGAGAAGGCATTGTAAAATATAGTAAGCGTGAAACTTTTTTATTATTAACGATAGGAAGATAGTATATAACGACAAAAAGGGAAGTTTAAAGGTCAAAGAAGTTTTTGGAAACATATTTCTTTTTGTTGCTGTTTAGCTTAGTCACAAATGAATTGTTAAAACTCGGCGCGCTCGCAACACGGAGTTTCGCGTTTGATATTAGTGACTTAACCATTAAAATTATGCCCGTTCGAGAGAGATTACACTGCATTGGGTACGAAATAACTGTTTCTTCTCAAAGAATTAATTCATCGAAAAGACACACACATTATTTTGTTTCATTTCAATTACTAATTATGAAACACACATTAAAAATAATAAATTCAAATATTTCATTTAAATTCGATACATTTGTACAGAAACACATGAATTAAGGAATTATAAGAATGAATGCGCGATTCTTTTACACCTCTCATTTCACATTAAAGTCATGAATCATATCAATTGAAACTAATGGCAAGAATATGCTTTTTCATAGCCACATTCCATTTTTAACTATTATATTAGCACAAACAGAAACGCAATACCGAGCGAAAAATCTTAAACTCTACTTGTTTACTATATTGTTATAACCTCAAAATATGACTTATTTCCTGCGTAATATTGGAAGAAGAAGAAGACGCAGTTTTTCTTGATCGAAATTTACAGAGAAGATTTCTGCATTACTGATGTATTAGTTCCAAAATTCAACACATATGCTCAAAATTCTCGTACGCCACAAGATTATGAATTTAAATTGAATTTTCAAAAATAAAATTATCGGGTGTAAAAGAAAAACTGAAACCACGCAAAATCCATTAATTTTTATTGGAGAACACAATGAGCCTATTAAAAATATACTTTTTTTTAAATGCAAACACCCCATTATAACAAACTAAGTACAAGGTGAAGTGAGGCTTGGCCGAGATCATATTATGATAGATAATGATATTGTCTTGAGAGAAACTAGGTCAGTTTTCATGATGTTATGATATTAAGTTCAGAATTACTGGCTGATTGATCATTCAAAGCCAATGAGAAAACAAATGAAAAAATGAGAGAACACACTGATCACAATGGTTTTATACCACTGCAAAGAAATTAACGTACACCACAGATATCCACTTAGAGTATCATAAAGTATGATCATCAGAGACAAAATGACTAAAAATGGAACATGAATGAAAAAGATATTAAACGTCACAAGTTTATAACGTTAGACGTAGGAACTAATACCTTGAAGCTCGTTAAAGAATTTTTACTATTAGTTAGTACAAGAAAATGCTTACCTTATATTTCTCTATTAAGTTCCAAAATTCAGTAAGGTTAAATCGTTCTTCATCTGCTATTATAATACATATTCCTAGCCGAGTTATTGATGATAATTGCAATTCTGCTGCTATCCAATACAGCGAGTCGAAGCTAAGTACTACCTTATATTCTTCTCCTTTCTTAACACCATTTAGTAGATCATCACATAACATTGAGTAATGGTTCTTACATATTCCCTTCGGATAGCCGGTGCTTCCGCTGCTAAAGAAAATAGTTGCAGTTTCGTCTAAGTTATCTACGTAGATAGGCTTGAAAGAGTCTTCTTCATCTTGTTGTTTAAAAAAATCGTCATAAAAGATGACTAGCTCCATAGTAAGGTTTGTATTTTTTATAATTTGTTTAATTTTTTCAAAATTCTTTGGATCAGTAAGCAGTAGTTTTGGTTTCACCTGTTTAAGTAAATAAGAAACTTCAGACGAAGATAATAAAGTATCTACAACTGGTAGTAATGCCCCTATGAAATAGGATGCAATCACCGGAACACATGCATTTAAATGAACACCAGAATAGTAAACTATTAAGTCTCCTTTCGCTATTCCTCTCTTGCGGAGCTCTATACTTGTTCTAATGCATTTTTGCAGAAGGGAATGGTAGGTGTCGGTTTCACCTGTAATTGCGTCTATCTGAAAAGACATAAGATTATAAAATTAAGAAACATTGTTGGAAAATGATATTTGGAATATACAGTTAGACTATCGTTAGGAAGGGAGAGCATACTACTAACGGTCGCGGTGGCCTAGTCAGTAGCTTATGTGCAGTATCTATCACAAGAAGCAGTTTTTGATTCCTTCGTGCCGAGCTAAATTTCTGATTTCGCCGGCGCAATTTACGATGCCAACAAAACGCCAATCTTTCTTTTTCCGTAGAGACATCCGACCTTGCATTCGACCCATTTATTTAGATATTATTGTTTGATAATTTGATATTTTTGAGATTTTACGTTTTTCGCCGAGGTTATATTCAAAGGATCCCGCACTTTTCTCATGAAAAAGTGGTTTCAGTTAAATTGGCTGAAATCGCACTATATTGTAGATAATGTCGTGATGAAAAGTTCTCATGGACACATGGTCGGAAAATGAACAGTTTTCCAGATATCAGGGGGTGTAAAGGGGGTGTGTTCATTAGGGTGCTCCAAGTACATACGTTAAAAAAACATCTGCTAGAGTTCACGCCACCCTCTCATTTTGTTACACATGTCTTCTTTATTATAAGTCTAACGATTGAACTTTGTATCCTATGGAGAATTTGATATTATTAAGTGGATGAGCACCAGGCTCATCCACTTAATAATATCAAATTCGCCAGAAAACAAACTAAGAAAGCTGCCCCTCTTCTTTTTTCGTCAGCTTGAAAACATTGTGTTCTGATTTCTAAACAAAAACATCTTCATAATGTAGGGCCGTATTGCCATCCAGCGCGCATGATGTATTGGCGCTGGGTATCGCCAGTGAATCATCGTAGGTAGTTCATTCAGAAAGAAAATTTTGAGTGGATTAAGCTCGTTGTAATCATCCCAGGCTTGTTATTTTCCGGTCACAACTATTTTTAGAACTTTCAGAGTACCTGGAACGAAGTGATTCGTATCCAACCTGGAGTCAAAACCGTAATTTTCACGCGAAAAATTCTGTCAAACGTCCCTTAACCTTTTAAATAACGGTATCTCCGGAGAACTTGATGGTTCAAAGCACAAAGTAAATATTTTAGAAAGTATTATTTCCAGCATGTGATGTCGACAAGCAAGTCATAACAGGTCACGGCTCATGCTCGCTTTAAGGAGAGCACATGCTCCTTTCTTGTAACCGGTATTTACAGAGGTTGTGTCAAAACGCATGGCTCGGACTTATTCCTTGATATTCCACTGCTCTAATAAGTTAAAACCAGCATTGGCTGTTTGTTCTCCCTTTCCTACTGTAAGTATTGGCACGCCTGGCAATTTTTCGCAACCCTCTCCAGAGACAAATACCGGAAGGCGATCTACTTTCTATTTTTCCATTAGGTCGGGCAATATTTTTCCGTCCCAATGTACTACAAGCGGATAATCCGGTGCAAAGGTTTGCTTGATGTTAGCATTAAATTCTCTTCTGGCTTTCGTCTTTCGAAAAATTGGTAGAGTCATGACCAAGTGCAGCAGCAAACGGAATCATCAATGTCATTGCCTCTCGATCAGTAATTCTGTTACAATCTAAGGCACTCGTAACATGTGGTGTAAATATTTTGCTAGTCGAAGTCAAAATGTCAGTACTATTACTCTCATTTGGAGAAGACACAGTGTACTCCTAATCCTGATCTTCGTGAGCGTCACTAGAAGAACTGTTTGTTGGAGCTGGAATGAAGCAGTTGTTGGCTTGAAAGTGCCAATGTGGATGTGGATATTGTGGATTCAACATTTTCAGCAGCTTCTTGTCTCAGTTCTTCAGCGCTTTGTTTGCGCTCTTGAGTGCGATCTATTTGGCTAACAAGTTTCTTATTTACCGAAATCATTATCATCTTGAATCCTAACTGTGATCCTAACTAAATTGTTTGCCCACTGCGTGGGCATTTTCAATAGCTTATCTAGCTATTTCACGAACAAGCCTTCTCGACCCTTCTGCACTCAAGAAGCTCTTGTTTAATTTTTCCTTAAAAGCAGCCAGTGTTATTATGAATTGTTTCCAATTTTTCAATTCAGTGTTTCGGTTGTTTAGTTGGAATGCCAGATTTCTTCCAAACCTCTATGACTTCCTCGATTAGCAGATATGCAGATTTTCGAACTCTTTTTCCACACTTGAGAATTCGTGAAAACGTAACAGTACTTGTCTTAGCGTTAGAAGTTGATTAAGCCGAGTTAATGGCTAGAGGTCTCGACATCCGAGAAGAAAAATCTAATCTTTCTGACGTTTTGAGGTGGCCATTTTAAGAGATATGTACTATACACTCATCAACACAGATGGCTTCTACTTCTTTCTGACTTTCTGATTTCTGACCTGTGAAGAAATCAGTTGTGTCAAAGAAACTAAACAAAATAGCCCTTGAGCACCGCATTCCACTGAAATTAAAAACCTGAAATTTTACTACGCTAACAAAATAGGCAATGATAACAAAATTGTGGGGTGGTCTGAACAAATATTTAAAAGAAAATGTTTGGACCACCCTAGGGGTGCTCATTATCTTATGGGAAGTGGTCCCTGCTTCTGTGAAATTCATTGGAATCGATATATGTTATTCTTCTCCAGTTCCTGATGAAAAGTTCTCATGGACACAAGGTCAATTTTCCCGGGGACCTCTTCCCATAAGAATTGAGCACCCACTTTGCACCCCCCGATATCTGGAAAATGTCCATTTCCGACATTGTGTCCATGAAATATTATCTATAATATATTACGATTTCAGCCAATTTAACTAAAATCACTATTTCATAAGAAAAGTGTGAGGACCTTTAAAATTGGTATCCGACGCCACAGTCAGTGAGGCAAAAAGCTACATTTGTTGAAAAAAATCGCCTCCCAACTCAAATTTAGACCCAATTTTATATACATATTTCTTAAATGCTCGTAAGGAATATAGCTTTAACACCCGACTGCTACAATATTGAAATAAAAAAACATAACCTAAAAAATAAAAAATAATACTAGTCAGTTTTTATAAAAAAAATTTATCTAGATCAAATGAGTATATTATCGCAAAAAATGTCATGTAAGGGAATCTGAAGGTTGAAAATAGAGAAAAATACTTTTGCTAACAACAATACATTCGAATATGTTTTACATAACCTAAGAAAATTAAATAAATAAATCAATTTTATCGAATCCAAAGTAATAGTAGAATATTTTTGTAATTTCTTTCTAATCTATATCAAATGAGCCTATTATAGGAAAACATGTTCTATAATGGAATTACAAGGCAGCCAATGAAGAAAAATACTTTTTCATAACAAAATACATACATATTTGTCTTACATGTTACATAACCTAAAAAATAAATCGAAATATAAACGAGCAGAAAGGTATGCACGACAAACTCCAAACCTAATGTAAGCAAACATAATTTGTATTTTGTTGTTTTGCAAAAGTATTTTTCTTCATTTGGTACCTTATAATTCTATTGTAGAAATTTTTTTGCTATAACAGGCTCATTTGATATAGGTAAAATTCTATTAGAAAAATATTGTCTAAATGCTATTTGTGGCATTATCTTAATTTTTTCTAATTCTTTGGGACTTCCTGCCACATGTATCTTTTTTGAAATTCAGAAGTCCAAGATCTGCGAACATGCTTGAGTGAACGGACATAGAATAAACTAGGACTCGGCAAAAATTTTAGAGAGGCGGATAGCAAAAAACGAAAAATTAAAGAATCAGCCATAATATTATTGAATGAGAATAAATGCGTGTCGAATTGTTCCGTAGATGTCCGTACAACCTGGCTGCCAATGTTAAAAGAAAAACTTCACAAACTTAACATGGTATAAAAATTAAAAAAGCTGTTAGCTACACCAACAGTTCTATGCAAATAGTAAGTATCTATGGATATTGATAATGATAATGGTTTATTGATGTTAAAACACTGGGTGCGTACACAAGTCAATGGATTAATAATAGTTACTGCAATATAAAGTTTGAATAAATAAATATATAAAGGAATAAAACTAGACAAAGGACAAAAACTTGATAAAACTACAGACTAGAAATGAGGTCCTCAAAATTATTCTGGAGGTATTCCTCAAAGGTGTAAAACACTTTTCTCTTCAAATAAGCTTTTAGCTTCTTTTTGAACTGGTTTATGTTTAATTGTTTTATTGCCTCCGGCAAGACATTGAAAAATTTCATACAATGATAACCAGTACCGTCTCTGGTTCTTGACAGCCTGTGAAAGTTTGGTACGACATTATTATTTTTTCTTGTTTCATAATTGTGGACATCACTATGTTTATTGAGAAAATGTTCGTTTTTTTTGTATGTATCAAGCATTCTAGTATAAAAATGCATGGTAGCGTGAGTATATAGAGTTTTTTGAAAGTTTGCCGACAGCAATCTCGGTATTTCAATTTATCTATAATTCTGATCCATCTCCTTTGTAGTCCAAATATTCTTGAGGTGTGGACAGAGTGTTCCCAATTAAGAATGCCGCAACTTATATTTGAGTGTATGTGACCATAGTATGCTGCTATCAGAACTTGGCTGACTGTATTCGCCAGGTTCCTGACTAAATAAATACTTCTCGAAATCTTTGTTGAGAGGTTATCCACGTGCTTTTCCCAAGTCAGCTTAGGAACTAGATGGATACCTCAGAATTTTACTGATTCGTCTTTTGTCTCTTTGTTGTGGTTTTTTGTAGGTCGTAAGCTAAATGTAAGATGTTGTGTCCTGGTATCATTTATTCCTAGTGTGTTAGCAGCATACCAGGTTTTGATATTTCATTGTTTGTTCACAGATTTAGTCTTGACAAGATCAAGCGATAAATCTTGTTGTATCTCTGTTGTGTCATCTGCAAATAAAATTAGATTTGCATTGAGATCACAGTTGGGCAAATCGTTAATATAAATTATGAAAAGAGCGGGACCTAGCACCGAGCCCTGCGGAACGCCATGCAGGACAGTTTTTTTCATTAGAATGTGTGTTATTGTATGTCACATATTGACACCTTTCTGTGAGGTATGATTTAACAAGATTCAGGCTGTTCTCGTCAAAACCATATGCAGATAACTTCCTTATAAGTGTACCATGAGACACGCTGTCAAAATCTTTTGTCAAATCATAAAGAGGCAAATGTAAACAAATGCTTTTCAAAACCGTCATTGATTAATTGAGTATTAATTGCTGTTGATGTCGATTTGCAGTTTCTGAACCCGTTTTGGCATGGACTGAATAGATTGTTGTTCTCAAAAAATTCCACTTTTTGTATTTTTAAAAGAGACTCAAAAATTTTTGAGAAAATAGGTACCAGGGAGATCGGTCTGTAATTTGGTGGTTCTTCGTAGGACCCCTTCTTATAAATGGGAACTACTCTTGTTATTTTTAAGCTATTTGGAAATTTATTGGCTTTTATACATAGATTTATTAGTTTTGTCATTGGTGTATATATTAAGTTCGCCAAAGTTTTGACAATTTTGACTATAATGCCATAATAATCTTTGCTCTTGCTATTTTTTAACTTACTAATGCTCGCCCTTACTTCATTATAAGTAACATCTCTGAATTTGAATACTGATTTTGCATTTGTTTTAATGTAGTCTAATGGGTCTTTATTTACTTCTGGGACACTCTTGATTACCTCGTCAGCTATGTTTATAAAAAAATTATTGAAGTCGTTGGCACTTAATTCTCTGCCTCGAGGGGAATTTGGTTTTTGACTATTACTTTTAATGATATCCCGCATGGTACGTTGTGAGTTGCTAGAGTTCCTGATATATTCATCGTGTGCTCTGCGTTGAGAGGTGTTTATATCTGCACGGTACCTATTCTTATATTTTATTACTGTTTTTTTAGTTATTATTTCAGGATTTGATTCGCTTACTTCCTTTAAAAATTTTAAAGTATCGCGCATTTGCCTTAGGTTCTCATTATACCATTCAACTTTTTTCCCGAACCAAAAGTGCCAGCAAACTTGGTTTTCATAGGAAGGGCTACCTCAACAGCTTCTATTACTAAGTTTATAAATATGTCTAGTTTTTCATCACAGTTTACGTCTGGGTCATTGATAAAATCCCAGTCGATGTTTTCAATTTGGTTATAGAGCTGGAGTAGTCCATAGTCCGTGATTGGCCTATAGCTTACTCTCGTGTTACTTTTAGCTGTTTTCTTTGCCATGTCGAAATGAATGGCGATACCTAGGTGGTCTGACAGGTTTGCGTCGACAGTTTTAGCAGAATAGCTGTTCGTTGGAAGGCTTGTATATATATTATCAAGGCATGAGTTATGTCTTGTATTTTGATTTATTGTTTGATGCAGTCCATATGAGTCCAAAAGGTTACAAAGTTGTAAAGCTTTTGGGTCACCTGTATTGGATTTTACGTTAAAATCACCTGTTAAAATAATCCCCATATTACTGTCAAGTTTCTCTAGCAATGCACTTATTTTTTTTAAGAAAACGTTAAAGTCACCCATAGGTGCTCTATATAAAGAGTTTATCTGCATATTTTCAAGAACAATACCTGATATTTCACAATATAGCTCTACTGATATGTTATCCGTCTTAACTAGCGAACACTCTGCATTATTAATCTTACTGAATATACTTACATCACCATCACCATCACTCTGTCCTACAGAAGTCAGAGACGGCGCGGTAATCAAATATTCTTATTGTTTCCAATTCATTCTTGCTTAACCAGTGCTCATTAAGGAATAGTATTTCATATTTGTTTTCTTTGAGGAATACCTCCAGTTCCTGTATTTTGTTCCTAATACACCGCATATTTAAATGTAATATTGAAGTATTCTGATCCTGATTGGCTTTGGAATGTTCATTTGATTTTATGACAGTTGT
This sequence comes from Stenurella melanura, assembly GCA_963583905.1. Classification (NCBI taxonomy): domain Eukaryota; kingdom Metazoa; phylum Arthropoda; class Insecta; order Coleoptera; family Cerambycidae; genus Stenurella; species Stenurella melanura. The sequence goes on from OY757317.1 coordinate 97,147,637, forward strand.
TTGGGGTTCTGCCGTGCTTTTTTTGAATATAACAAACATTCTTATAGCTGTGTATTTATCATACACAGCAATAAAGATTTTTCAAAAAAAGCCTTGAAAAAGGAAACAAATTAGATTTCCGAAACGTCGGCGAAATATTTAATTTCAAGTTTTTATATATATTTGTGTTATTTGTTTAAAAAAGGCAGTTATTAACTGATCCGTTGACGTAAAAGTCACAAGCGTAGAGGTTATTTACCAGTAACATACTAGCTAAGTTTGATATTTTGTATAGATAGATAGATAGACACATAGATCTGTATTGGTTATATATACACAAATTATGCTTTGACATGTCAAATAAATGCAAAATATTGCAAAAAATCGCGAAAATAGCGGTCGTCTTAAATAAAAACACACAATAAATAAAACAAATAAATAGATATAATGCTTATAAATATTTTGTTTACTTTGTAAGAAATTTTAGGTTCTCACGATTAATAACAATTCCAAATAGAAACAACATGCCTTTTATTGAAGAAAACAAATCGATGGATAGAACACAATACAAAAGTCACCTCATAATTATGAGAGAAAATTCAGAATCGCGGCGCTAGTAGACATTCTGCAGATAGTCTATAGTTGATACCTACTATTATCAATGAGGAAATCTAACATACTTTTAGTTAAAGAAATTTAACAGGAAATATAATTAATAAACATAAAGGTGGTGTATAAAGATGGAAGTTCTGTGTAAATACGTTTATCGATGTTTTTAATTAAATTTTTGTATACCGTTGTTATTAGTAGAATTATGTGTATTGCCTCTGATAAAGTAGATATCTAGTATCTAAAGGTTTGCCTACTTGAACTGTTTTCTCGCCATGTTGTTTCATGTGTTTAAAATAAAACTGGCCGATTCCTCCCAATTCGGCTTGATCTAAAAGTGTATCCGCTGTTCTAAAAACATTGTCCTCTTTTCGGTACATTTCGATAACCTAAAATATAAAATCAATTAGAAAATAATAAATCAACATTATTCCTCAATTTTTTCAAAGAGTGACCTAAAATCCAGGAAGATTAGGTCTGGGGGTCATAATGTTATTTAAAAGAAAAGTATCTTCTTGGTGGTGCCTACCTGCTTTGTGGGGCAATACCCTTCAGAATCGTAAAATACTGTTTGATAAAAAAAGTGTTTTCGAGATAAATTTTCTAAAGTAGGGCTACACTGTTGTTACAAAATGGGAAGTGTAGGCATAACATTTGACCCAGCTTTTCTCAAATATCTTTTGATTTCTGCCCCTTTTAAGCAATTTTTGAAAGACTGTAACATATACACACTCTTTAACATATGCTTAGACTATGTCATAAGACAACTGACAACGGTCACCCCAACAAATCTGCTAATAAACAAATCCATCCAAATAGCAGCATATGCAGATGACATTAACATAGGGGGCAGATCACACGCAGTAGTGGAGGAAGCCTACATAGACCTCAAATGTAATGCTAAGACAGTAGGCCTACATGTCAACACCAATAAAACGAAAATAATGACCCAAACAGGAAGAAACGCAAACGTACAGGACATCATAATAAAAGAGGATGATTTAAAAGCGGTCACACAGTTTAAATGTCTAGTGGCAAGCCTGTCAAAAAATGGTAGCGGAGACGCAGAAATAAGAAGGAGTATCACCCTGGGAAACACGGCATATGCTGTCATGACAACAATTTTCCGTTCAAAAGATATCCTTAGGAGAACAAAAATGAGACTATACTCAACAATTATACGACCAATTATAACCTATGGCTGTGAGACATGGACCATAACACAAAAGACAGTAAATACCATCGATGCTCTTGAAAGGAAAATGCTGGGAAGGATCTTAGGTGCAGCCAAGACAACGGGGTGTGGCGAATAAGATACAATACAAACCCTATCAACAATACAAAAACCCCCCAGTATCTGAGTTAGCCAAAATACAAAGGCTATGTGGGGCAGGTCATGTCTTAAGGATGGACAACCACAGAATCCTAAAAATAATCCTTAACGCAAAAATGGAGGGAACCAGTAGAAGGGGCATGCCCAGGAAGCGATGGGAACATGGAGTGGCAGAGGATGCAAGAAATCTCCTACGGACACGAGTTTGAAGAAGAACAGCGGCAGAAAGAACAGTATGGAAGGCTAAACTGGAGGAGGTCAAGGCTAGAAGTCGGGTTGTAGCACCATAGGAGATAACATATACATTGTGTTAAATATGTTAAATGTACAGATTTACATGTTTTACAAGTATTTCTCTAAATGATTTAATTTTCATTATTATAACGTTTACATATTTGTATTTGCATAATAAGAAAATTGTTTAAACTTCTTCATATTTATTTCTGTAATCCATACTCCAGTAAGCAAGAAAATTGGCAGACTGTGTCGGTCTGAAACTTTTTTGTGCGCACAATATCTCTGGAAAGGTTTAAGATATTGACTTGAAATTTTATACACTTATGTACTATTATGAGACTTGGAAACAGATTGTTCTTTGAACTTATACGGTGAAGGGTTGGGGGGTAAATGGGGTTAAATAGGAGAAAATAAGTAAAGCAAGCTGGTAAAAGTACAAAAATTTGAGATTTGGTGTGTGTATACCAAAAGTGGAGGCCTTAGATTTTTCTTTATAATATCTTCATCGCCCGCACCACCGCCACTCCAATATTAAAGGGATTGATAAAATGAGATTGAGATATTCACTTGGAATTTGGTACACATCTATCTTATAACGACAACTGGAGCTGATTATAATTTGAGATGATCTGTTGAAGGGTTGCGGGTGAAATAGGGGTAAATATTGGAAAATAAGTAAAGTAACCTGGTAAGAGTACAAAAACTTGGAAGGGGATAATAAGTAAAGCAAGCTGGTATGAATACAGAACCTTCAAATTCGGTGTATATACTAGAAGTCAAAGCCTCAATTTTTTTACAATATTTTTCAAGCCCCCACCACCCCTACTCTATTATTAAAGGGTTTGATAAAATGGAATTGGGATATTCATTTGAAATTTGGTAGACGTATGTATTATAACGACATCTGGAACTAGATTATATTTTGAGATGATTTCGTTGAAGGGTTGGGCGTTGAATAGGGATAAATAGAGGAAAAAAGTAAAGCAAGTTGGTAAGAGTACAGAAACTTGAAATTCGGTGTATGTACTAGAAGCCAAGGTCTCAGATTATTTATAATATCTTTCAACCCCCACCACCCCTACTCCATTATTGAAGGGGTTGATAAAATTAAATTGAAATATTCACTTGAAATTTGGCACACGTATGTATTATAACGACATCTGGAACTAGATTATATTTTGTGAAGCTTCCGTTGAAGAGTTGGGAGTTAAATAGGGTTTAATTGGGGAAACTAAGTAAAGCAAGCTGGTATGAGTATAGAAATTCAAATTCGGTGCATGTACTAGAAGCCAAGGCCTCAGATTTTTTTATAATATTTTTCAACCCCCCACCACCCTTACCATTATTAAAGGGGTTGATAAAATAAAATTGAAATATTCACTTGAAATTTGGTACACGTATGTATTATAACGGCATCTGGAACTAGATTATATTTTGAGATGATTCTGTTGAAGGGTTAGGGGTTAAATAGTGGTAGATAGGGGAAAATAAGTAAAGCAAGCTGGTAAGACTATAGAAATTTGGGATTTGGTGTATATACTAGAAGCGATGGCCTCAGGTTTCTTTATAACATTTTCCATCCCCCACCGCTCCCACTCCCTTATTAAAAGAGTTGATAAAATTAAATTTAGATTTTCACTTGAAATTTGTTACACGTATAACGATATCTTGGAATATATTTTCACATGATTGCGTTGAACGAGTGAGGGTAAATGGTAAATAGGGAAAAATCTGCTAAGAGTACAGAAACTAGAAATTCGGTATATGCCCTAGAAGCCAAGGCCTCAGATTCTTTAGTAATACTTTTCAAAACCCCACCACCATTAATCCATTATTAAAGGGGTCGGTAAAATGAAATTGAGATATTTACTTGAAATTTGTGACACGTATCTTTTATAACGACATCTGGAACTAGATTATATTTTTAGGTGATTCCGTTGAAGTTTTGAGGGTTGAATAGGAGTAATTAGGAAAAAATAAGTAAATCAAACTGGTAAGAGTACAGAAATGTGGGATTTGGTGTATATACTAGAAACCAAGACCTCAGATTTCTTTCTAGTATTTTTCAAACACCACCATCTCCGCTCCATTATTAATGGGTTTGATAACATAACATTGAGATATTTACTTGAAAGTTACTACACGTATTTATTGTAATGACATCTGGTTGAGGTGATTCCATTGAAGGGGTGAGACGTGGTATGTTGTGAATAGGGGAAAATAAGTAGGGTAAACTAAAAACTTATTTTTTAACGTATATGGTAGAAACCAACGCCTCAAACTTTTCTGACATCTGCTCCAAATATTATTAAAATTCTACGACCAATAATTTCCGCATACTAGAGTGCAAATCTAGTCAAGATGTTTCCTTTAAAGTGACTTGGATGAAAAAATCTGGATGTGGAAGTAGTGATTCCTTAGGCAGCGGTTTTTTTCTGCGCTATCTTACATCCAAAAATTTTGAAAGGTGTACTGTTGTAAACGGGAAATCTTACTCTACAATTTTATAACAGAGGTATTTTGCGATTTAAAGTCTCGTTATCGGAATATCTGTTGTTAGACGCTAAAATACAATGAAAAATTACAGTTTGTTAAGGTTCTCGAAGCTAGAAACGGGCGTTCAATCTTTTAAAACTCCATAGGCGTCAGTCAATGCTTTTTCACTCATTAAATATTGTTTTTAGCGCAACGGTCACAGTCCTTTTAATAATTTTTTAGTCAAAATATTTACTTTACCTGTAACAATCGTTCAGTGTCAATATCTCGAATATTTTGAACAACGCCCTTTTTCCCAGGACAAATTTTGGCCTACTTGACACATAATTACGATTAATTATAAGCTGTTAAGTAAGACCAGTCGCAGATTTTACTTTCCAAACCCCCACAGGGTGTCACATTTTGTCCATTTATACTCTGTACTATTACACTTACCTGCAGCTAATAGTCAATGGAATGTAATATAACAAACCACTATTGTTACAGAAAGTGATCTATTTTTCCTTATATAGCACATGTTATCGTCTCGAAAAAAAACACTATCTCATAATTTGTAGGCAGTAACGAGTTATAAATATGGGCAATTTCTTGTGTTCCTCGTTTGTTGTTTAACCTTATCTACATGTTTTTGTCCAATAATTGGCCATTCAGCGGAAAAATTTTCTGTTTGTGCTACATATTAATAGTTTGCATATTGTTTCTTTCTAACAAAAAAATGTAGATAAAAGCACTCAGCTTATCGACATGGTGTCATGTCGCATATTTTTTTAAAACTTAAATTTATAAAAAAATTCAACATCAATATTTTTTTAATTTATCATGTTACATTTATTTTACTTCTATTCTATTGGCTACGTACAAAAAAAAATTGAGGCAAGGAGCAATTGCGTTAACGAAATTTATTGTTTCATTCGTTGGTTGGTCACCTAAAAATGATAAAATCAGAAAATGCTAGAATGGGGTGAAAAAAGTGGCTTTTTAGTTTAATTAATATTACCCGAGAACTAAGCAGAATTCGAAAAAATTACAGGAGTACTTTTTTGTTGAAAATTGAGTTTTAAATCAAAACACTTTTTTGAAACCTTGAGAAAACCATTTTTTAAATAAAATGTAAGCATACGCACATTTAAAAGTGAATTCTTTATTATTTGTTTGCTTATAGTAATGAAAAATATTCTTTATAGGATTTTGCAAACAGCGAAAAAAAAATCTCTATGAAAACTAAAAGATAAACTATTTGTACAAATAATAATGAAATATTTGCATTCTTTCGATAAACTGAATTCTGGTTATGCTAGCAAGTTAAAGACCTAAACAAATATGTCCAATTTCTTATTTGACATTCTCATTATAACACTAGCATCCAACATCCGGCTATGCAGATTAAACTAGTATCTACATGACCCGCTACGGTATGAAGATTCAGTTAAAAATGAAGACAAAGGCCTAAAATGAATTTATTTACCTACCTTGACTTAAACATTTTTTCCATCTAATGGATTGCATTTTCATAAACTCATAAACATAAAAATGTTTCAAAGACTAAGCATTTCAAGAAACTGAATGAGAGATTTTATGAAAATGTAATTCATTAGATGGAATTTTTTTTAAGACATGGTAGGTAAATAAATTCATGTTAAGCCTTTGTCCGCACTTTTAACTGAATTTTCATACCGAGGGGGGTCATGTAGATACTAGTTTAATCTGCATAGCCATAGGGGACTATGTTGGATGCTAGTGTTATAACGAGAATGTCAAATAAGAAATTAGTGCAATGCAGGTTTTCACGGCCGTTGTCCAAAGAAGTAGTTTCTTCCGGGTTTTGCCGCGGTCGTCGAACTTGACTTGACGTTTCGCTGATCATGCTATCAGCTTCTTCAGAAGGGTTCCAAAGACTGAAGTTGTTGAGTTCGGCTCCTCGTTATATACCTGGGCGCTGCTACGCTTGGTTGCACATTCGTCGTGCTCCGTTGATCGTGACCGATTACATTACTGGTACTTGGCAAAGCTAGTCTCCATGTATTGCTTAGTCGATACCCATCTTCTGTGTTGAAATTGTTCTTATTTTTCATAATTTCCAGTGATTCCCTAATAATTCTTGGGTAACAACGTGCACTTCTGTCCAATATTCTAACGTTCTCGTATTTGATCTTATGGTTCTCATTATGATGAACATGTTCTGCTACAGCCGACTTATCTGTGTATCCGAGTCTAATATATCTCTGATGTTCCTTGATTCTGCACTGGATGCTTCGCCCTGTTTGTCCGATGTAACTGTTTCCGCATATACAGTCCAACTGGTAAACACCTTTCGTCAAAAGTAGGGATGGGGTCCTTGTTTGAGGGAAGCAACTGTTGTATTTTCTTCACTGTTCGAAAACGTACACCTATTTTCTTTTTTGATAGTATTCTTCTTAGCCTATCCGTGACTCCGGCGACGAATGGTAAGCACGCATATGTTGTAGGTTGTTCCTTTTCGTCAGTTATTGTTCTTATCTGTCTATTAATAATTCGTTGCATATCTCTTTGCTTGTAACCATATTTTTCTAGTGCTTGTTGGACGTTTTTAAATTCCTCGGGTTTGCTCTTTTCGTCACATATTGTTGCAGCTCTGTGGAACAAAGTTCTTATCAGCGACCTCTTTTGTTGTGGATGGTGGTGTGGATCAGTATGCGTTTTCTTCCTATAAACTCCATGGGACAGTTTACCATTGTTTGAACGGTTCACCAATAATACATCTAAGAAAGGCAAACCTCCCTCTTGTTCGGTCTCCATCGTAAACTTGATGTTTGGATGATGATTGTTTAAATAATCCAAGAAGATAGCTAACGACGATTCTCCATGGGGCCATATAATAAAAGTGTCGTCTACGTAGCGTAACCAACATTTCGGTTTCTTCTCACTGCAGCGTATAGCTTCTTCTTGAAATTCTTCCATGAATATGTTGGCGATGACTGGTGAAAGTGGTGATCCCATAGCTGCTCCATACTTCTGCTCGTAGAAATCGCCATCCCATAGAAAATAGGTCGCCGATAGGCACACGCGGACCAGATCCGGGATGTCTTCTCTTAGTCCTTTGGGTATAAGTTTACGCCGTATCAGGTCGCTGATAAGCACTTTGTTCCACAGAGCTGCAACAATATGTGACGAAAAGAGCAAACCCGAGGAACTTAAAAACGTCCAACAAGCACTAGAAAAGTATGGTTACAAGCAAAGAAATATGCAACGAATTATTAATAGACAGATAAGAACAATAACTGAAGAAATGGAACAACCTACAACATATGCGCGCTTACCATTCGTCGCCGGAGTCACGGATAGGCTAAGAAGAATTCTGTCAAAAAAGAAAATAGGTGTACGTTTTCAAACAGTGAAGAAAATACAACAGTTGCTTCCCTCAAACAAGGACCCCATCCCCAAACTGTTGACGAAAGGTGTTTACCAGTTGGACTGTATATGCGGAAACAGTTACATCGGACAAACATGGCGAAGTATCCAGTGCAGAATCAAGGAACATCAGAGATATACTAGACTCGGATACACAGATAAGTCGGCTGTAGCAGAACATGTTCATCATAATCAGAACCATAAGATCAAATACGAGAACGTTGGAATATTGGACAGAAGTACACGTTATTACCCAAGAATTATTAGAGAATCACAGGAAATTATGAAAAATAAGAACAATTTCAACAGTGAAGATGGGTATCGACTAAGCAATACATGGAGACTAGCTTTGCCAAGTACCAGTAATGTAATCGGTCACGATCAACGGAGCACGACTAATGTGCAACCAAGCGTAGCAGCGCCCAGGTATATAACGAGGAGCCGAACTCAACAACTTCAGTCTTTGGAACCCTTCTGAAGAAGCTGACAGCATGATCAGCGAAACGTCAAGTCAAGTTCGACGACCGCGGCAAAATCCGGAAGAAACTACTTCAAATAAGAAATTGGACAAATTTATTGAGGATTTTACCTTGCTAGCATAACCTGAATTCAGTTTATCGAAAGAATGCAAACATTTCATTAATATTGGTACATATAGTTTATGTTTTAGTTGTTATAGAGAATTTTTTTTCACTGTTTGCAAAATCCTATAAAGAATATTTTTCATAAGCAAATTTGCATAAATCGCGATTTTTCTTTTCTTTTACATTGTTATTTTATAACTTCATCCTCCTCAGCAGAGATAGGTATGGAGATTGCTTCAGAAAAAATGAAGTAGAGATTTCAACTGTTAAAGTGAACTTAAGAAGAATGTTCTACGATGAGAATTCACTGAGAAGTTGTCGTTCAAATTTGGCTATTTTTTGTCGGAACACCCTATATATTATTACATTTTTTCTATAATATAATTTTTAGTTTTCCATTTAAGTGTGCTATGACGGTTCCGATTTATTCTAAATGGCCGACGATATTCTGATAGACAATGTCCAACAAAAAATTATTTTAAACGGTTTGAAAACCAGTTCCGAAGAAAACTTCATCATTGGCTAGAGTAGAATTGATAAGACTGTTTCTTTGAGGCAAGTTGGGTTTAAATCAAACATCAGTTACCAAACAGTATGCTGAATTTTGCACAAATACCACTATATATCTTATAAATAACAATTGCACCAGTATTTGTACGAAAGTGATTACGAACGTAGGATGGAATATTGCAATTGGATTTTGTATAATAACGTGCAGCCATTTTTGGACGAGTCAAGGTTACAAATTTGGGATTATTTAATCGACAAAATACAAAATATTGGTCACAAGGAAATCAAAATTTATTATGGGAGGGCAATTTTCAAGTGCGGTTCGGTTTTAATGTTTGGCTTGGAATAATCGGTAGTAGAATCATTGATCCAATAATATTTGAAGGACCTCTGACTGGTGCCAGATACTTGAGAGTCCTGGAAAATGAGATTGGGGACATTTTAGATGAGTTACCTTTAGATTAAGGATAGGAAATGTATTTCCAACAAGATGGCGCTCCTCCTCATAATTCAAGGATAGAAATTGATTACCTTCAGCGGAGATTCGGAGAAAACATAATTTAGACGAATGGTCCTGTGAGGTGGCCTCCAAGGTCACCTGATTTAACGTCCCTTGATTTCTTTTTTTGGAGTCATTTAAAAATATTGTCTATGCAACCGCCGTTACAACCCATGAAGTCCTGGAGCTACGAGTAAGGCGAGCAATTAATAGCATAACGGCCAAGCAATTGGCGAACGTTCTTCAAGAAACAGCTATGCGAGTTCAGAAGTTCATTGACGTTAATGGACAGCTTTTTGAACAACTGTTGTAATGTTTTGTGTCAATTTCTTGTATTCCAAAACCACCTCATGTGTAACAAGGTAATTAGAATAAAATTGTATTTTCTTATTTTTTTTTAGCTGTAATTTGGTTGTATATATCGTACACTTAAATGAAAAACTAAAAATCATGTTATGAAAAAAATTGATGTTTGAAATTTCGGCGAAACCTTCCGGCGAAACCGGAAGTGAAAAAAGAAATCAATTGTATGTAACAAAGTGCCGTTTATTATGTATGTAGTATATCCTAAATTTCAGTCAATTTACTTCAAAACTAAAAGGAGAAACGGGGGGTACACCATGATCTTGTTACACCAGGTATATACTTTTTTTACAGTTGTCAATGAAGAATTGTTGTTTCTATTGAGCACCATGCAATTCTAATGTTATAGGATAACAATAAACATGTTTTCTAAGTTGTAAAATTAATTTACTTTTGCAAAATAGAAAAAATAAATAACTAAATAACACAACGTTTCACCATTTTTTCAGATTTTACAGATTTTTTCGACTTTGAACAGTTTTTGGTATAGAAGTATTTCTAGTTCTACTTTATATTACGGGCTTTCTACCTAACATGAGTTTGTAAGGCCGCTGTGTGTCATTCAAGAAGCCGTCAAGAAGTACAAAATTTACTTTGTCGCAATTACCTTCAACAGCTGACGCCACAAAATTACATATGCAGCGAATATATTTACAAATTCAGCTGTGGCAAGGAAACAGCTTAAATCCCCTGCAATGGGGTAGAAAAGAATCCGAAATTGGATTAATTCCGATCCCCACAACATAGCCTCCTGTACCACAGACTTTGCTCAAGTGAATAGCTTGTGGACGTTCGGAAGGCTGCCGTGAAAACTGTGATTGCAGGGTACTATATGACAGACACGTCTGAAGAGGACGTTGATGCAGACATCGATGAAGAAGTTGATTTTCAAATCAAGAATTGCACTTTGGTTGATGAGACATTGTTTTAACTTTTATGTACAAGAATCTCATTATTCCTTGCATTATTCCTTTTTTTTTTATTGTATTGTAATTTATTACTCAAGAATATTAAAATATCGTTATATCTGATAACAATAAAGTCTATCGTTGAAAATTGACTACAAAAGGGAGAATATGAGATAGCAGTAAAAACCGACAAAAAATTGCCAATTTTGAACGGCAACATCTCAGTCAATTTACATCGCAGAATCTTCTACTAAAGCTCACTTTAATGCCTGAAATTTCTACTTTATTTTCTCTCAAGCAACCCCTTTATCTATCTCTGCTCAAAAAAAGTTGTAAATAAAAATGTAGAGAATAGTAATCTTTCGCCAACTGACACCAAAGTACTAACTTTGCTGACTAACGTCAATCAGCAAAGTGTCACTTTTCTTGCCTAGGCAGGAAAGTGCTCACTTTCCTGCCTAGGTTGAGAAAGTGATTGGTTATCATTAAAACTAAATATTTGACAGTTTGGTAACATTTATTAAGAAACAGTAATTAAATAACATTTATCATAAGTAAATAGAATAAATATACCTATAAATAGAACTTACCTTTGCTAATGAATAGTAATTACCTGGTAATTGGAATAGTAATTACCCCAGTATAAATATTGCAATACCTTCTTTTTCGAAAACTCGAGACTTCGTTGCTTTGTAGCCTTCAGATTTACGTTTTAAAAAAGTCCGCAGTTTTAAATATCTTCCTATGTCTACATTATTACTTCCACATCCACGTAGTGGATTGGAAGTATAGTAATCGTAAAAAAATTGTCCAAAAGTTTTTTTCGTGAAATAGGTTTAGAATGTCATGAAACATCTAGATTTTAAATTTGGGGGGAAACAAAATTTTTTCTGTCTGTCTGTCTGTATGTAAATTTTTTTGTACGCACGTTTTCTCCGGAACGGCTTAAGATATTGACTTGAAATTTTGTACACATATATATTATAACAAGATCTGGAACTGGGGGGAAATATGTAAAGCAAGCTGGTAAGAGTACAGAAACTTGAAATTTGATGTATGTACTACAAGCCAAGGCCTCAAAAATTTTTGAGTAATATTTTTCATCACCCCACCATTCACCCCTACTCCATTATTGAAGGGGTTGGTAAAATAAAATTGAGATATTTACTTGAAATTTGGTACATGTATGTATTATAACGACATTTGGAACTAGATTATATTTTGAGATGATTCCATTGAGGGGTTGGGGGTTAAATATGGGTAAATAGGGAAAAATGAGTAAAGCAAGTTGGTAAGAGTACAGTAACTTGAAATTTGCTGTATGTACTAGAAGCCAAAGCCTCAGATTTTTTTATAATATTTTTCAACCCCCCACCATCCCTACTCCATTATTAAAGGGGTTGATGAAATAAAATTGAGATATTGATCTGAAATTTGGTACGTATTATAACGACATCTGGAACTAGATTATATTTTGAGACGAGTCCGTTGAAGGGTTAGGGGTTAAATAGTATTAAATAGGGGAAAATAAGTAAAGCCAGCTGGTATAAGCATAGAAACTTGATATTCTCCCAGATTTTTTATAATATTTTTCAACCTCCCTTGGTGGCTATACTAGAAGCGAAGGCCTCAGGTTTTTAATAATATTTTCCATCCATGCACCACCCACTCCCTTATTAAAAGAGTTGACATAATTAAATTTTGATTTTCAAATTTGGTACACGTATGTATTATAACGATATCTGAAACTAGATTATATTTTGACATGATTGCGTTGAAGGAGTGAGGGGTAAGTAGAGGTAAATAGGAAAAAATAAGTAAAGCAAGCTGGTAAGGGTACAGAAACTTGAAATTCGGTGTATGTCCTAGAAGCTAAGGCCTCAGGTTTTTTTATAATTTTTTTCAACCCCCCACCACCCTTACTCCATTATTAAAGCGGTTGATAAAATAAAATTCAGATATTCACCTGAAATATGGTAGACGTATGTATTCTAACGACATCTGGATGTAGATTATATGTTGAGATGATTCCGTTGAAGGGTTGAGGGTTCTCTTAATTTTTAATGGGATTGCTATTAAATTGAGATATTCACTTTAAAGTTAGTATACGTATGTATTGTAATATCATCTGATTGGGATGATTCCATTGAAGAGGTGGGAGGTGGTAGGTTGTGAATAGGAAAAATAAGAAGGGTAAACTAGAAACTTAATTTTTAGCGTATATGGTAGAAACCAACACCTCAAACTTTTTGATGACATCTGCCTCAAATATTATTAAATTATATGACCAATAATCTCCACATACTAGAGTGCAAACCTAAGCAAGATGTTTCCTTTAAAGTGACTTGGATGAAAAATCTGGATGTGGAAGTAGTGATTCCTTAGGCAGCGGTTTTATAGCAAGCAGTACTGATATCTTCTTCATATGAGACATACCGTAGATGCAATGGTTTGATCATCCACATGAGCTCCAAACAAAACACTGCATGATGTTGTAATTAGAGACATAATCCAATTTATTTGCTAGCTAGTTAAGAACTCAATACAGTTATATATCTTAATAATCATGTAAGATAATCGAAGCAATAATAAGTTTAAATCTAATAACTAATGTGTGATAAAATTAATAAATCTTATATATGCACTGTGCACCCTTATGCTATGATTAATATTATATAAATTAAATTTTTCCAGAGAGAATTGTTTTCTTCAATTTTTGTCGTTTTACTTTTCCAGTTGGCGTTAATGGTATTTGATCCACAATTCGTACTCCCCCTCTCAACTGCTCTATTTCGGAAACTCTCTCCTTCACATACTTCTCTATTTCACTAGATGTTGTATTTTCGTAGCCTTTATTCAAGGTCACTACAGCTAATGGATGTTCTCCATCAACTTCGTGCGGTATTGCTACAACAGCAGCTCGCTTGACAGCTGGATGGGTCAACAGCTTATCTTCTATAAACGCCGGTACAATATGCCAACCTTGGTATATTATCACGTACTTGATTCTGTCGACTACAAAAAAGCAATAATCTTCATCGTAGTATACAATGTCTCCAGTTTTAAACCAGCCATCTTTATCGAATTGGTCAGAACTATCCTGGTTATAATAACCATTCATCATCATTTTACTCTTTACGCGAAGTTCACCATGTATATTAGGTCCAAGATTTTCTCCAGTCTTTAAGTCTACCACCTAAAACAAGGATCAAGTCTCTTGTATACTTAATATGCAAAGGATAATTTAAAGAAACATAATTTCTCAGAAATTCTTTTAACGTTATTAACATTAAAGTTAGATAATTACTCCAAAAATATTGAGCGCCGAATTTAAAACATTATCTTTTCTATTGTCGCAATATGATTCCACCTATAGTCATTAGCATACAGTACTCGAAATGAGAACATCCATAAATGCAAAATATTGCATGCCTAGCAACTTTATGCATTTTGTATGCTAATTATTTGCCATGAGTAGTGTAAAATATTAAAAACCCCATCTTTAATATTTCAACAATTTTTTTAAAATTATTGGACGGCCTTAAATTAAAGGTCCTCATAACATAGGGGAGTCATGCTAGATTTTTACTTCGGAAAAATTCTTCAATCGATGATTTCTTTGGAACATGTTCGTAAAAGTGTGTGAATATCACATCAAAATGTTTCCTCGAAAAAGTGGGTGCTAAATTTTTTATTTAACAATTTGTAAGCAAAAATGCATTTTTTTTAAATTTAATTTTTATCAAAATATGAAAGTTTACAAAAGAAACGTATACAATACCTGTATTTTCAATATAAATTGAGCGGCCAGTAATTTTTTAAGTAACGTACGAATCGCGCTTTCAGCAGCCTGCTACGCTGGAAGTGAGTCGACGCTAGGGCGCGCGCGGCACTAAAGTAGCTGTAACTTTTAATTGACAAAAGAAAACGACATGAAACCAAATGTATATTGAAAAGGATCAATTTTTTGAAGTATTGCGTGTGTTTAAATATTTCTTTTTCATATTTCAAATATTTATTACACAAGCTTGAAGTTAAGTATTGCACGAATTTTCATTTATTTCATAAAATTTAACGTTACTCCAATAAAATAGGCAA
This sequence comes from Stenurella melanura, assembly GCA_963583905.1. Lineage (NCBI taxonomy): Eukaryota > Metazoa > Arthropoda > Insecta > Coleoptera > Cerambycidae > Stenurella > Stenurella melanura. The sequence goes on from OY757317.1 coordinate 97,162,640, forward strand.
AAAATAAGCAAACAGCGGGATATTGCATTTAAAAGGATTATCCAAAATACACCTTTCGTCAAAAAAAACTAGAAAAATCTATTTTACAAAAATCGGATCCTTAAATTTGGTCGATTTACAAAAAATGCATTTTTCCACTTTGACTTTCTAACTTTGATTGTAAATAATAAAGTATTGAAAAATTATACCGGCACTCTATAGGGGTTAAATTAAAGACTATGATGTGTACTTTAAGATACAAAAATTTGATTTATGTTAATTATAATTTTTCGTACGTTCTTTTAATAAAAAGAAAAAAAAATACTTTCAAAGTCTGAAAATTGCATTATAAATAAATTGCAGTTACAAAAAAAATCTTTTTTTTAACAGTCTGAATTGACTTTCATCACTTCCCACAATTGTATCTAAAAGATTTGGATTTTCTTCTAAGAGAATTGAAAATTGCGCCAAAAAATCTAATCTCCGCTCATTGTCCCCTGGAATCTTGATGAACTAAATGAACTTCGTATGGAAAAAATTTGTTTGTTTTAAGAATTCTGTTGCAGGTGGAACGTACAATATTTGTTTCTTCCGTCAACTTACGTACAGACATGTTTGGGTTATTTTCTACTTGATGTAATACCAAAGCAATATTTTCATCAGTTGCAGTTCTTTTTCTTCTTGTTATTTTTGGTTTCTTAAAACCTCCATAATTTTTCAAATTTAAACATAAACTTACAAAAGTGTTCCGATCTGGTAAAGGTCTGTCAGGAAAACGTATTTCATATAAACTTACAGCTCTTGAAGCATTTTTACGACATTCCCCATAAATTAAAATCATGTTTAAATTATCTTCATTTGTATGAGAAACCATATTTAATACTAAATATTCACAAACAATAATTAGGTACAATAATACAGTTCTATTGACACACTAATAAACAAAATGTGACTTAAATTGGGAAATGTCAAAACTATTATTCCAAAGGTAACTTTAATTGTATTTAATTTATAAGGTATAAGGGTTATTATACTCGCTAGATATCAAATATTTTTAATTATATTCTAACCTAGTAACAAAGCAATTATATGAAAAATTCTTTAAATATATTCTTCTAAAATTTGTAAATTAAATACAGATTGTCCCACTTAAAGGACTGAAATGTTGAAGAGATTACAATTATTCAATATTGGCAAATGCCAACATTTGGACTCAAATATCTCGAAAACGGTTAGTTTTATGGTATTTTTTTAGAACTTAATCTGCTTAGAAATGCATTGTCTTTCAGATAAACCCCATTTCAAAGTTGCTCCCATCGAAATATTCTTTTAGAGCACAGCGCCATCTATATACTGATATTAAAAAAACAGTTATATTCAAAAATGAAGCTCTCTTTATGCTCTACAAATTGGCTTTTACAGAATTAGAATATCTCTATTCGTTTAGAACATATCCGGCCTGGGAGTTTTTATTGGGACACTCTGTATAACTACTAACTTATATTTAACATACAACCATTAATATTTAACATATTGAGAAAGGTCTTTACAACACCAACTTCACTCACTCTGAAAGATACGCCATGTGAAGGGACGCCGGCACTTCCTACTTTTTTTCTACTATATTCTTGATGGATTTTACTCCTGGAGAATATTGTCAAAAGACCACATTCTGTCATACCATACACCTGGACTAAATACGTATCAGGCAACATTTCCCGTAATCCTTCTATATAAGTGCCGGGTAGGCGATATCCTTCCGATACAATTGTTGTTAAACTACTGGTGTTAGCTTTAGGTCTCCCTAATTTGTACACCATTATTATCCAAGCAGGAATCATGAACACAGCGTTAACCTAGAACAAATAAAGAATTGTATGGGGTGCAATTATGACACTAGGGATAACAGTTGTGCTCACATGCCGCAATTCCGCCCTTATCTGCATGCTTCTTACATCACTTGGTGCTCCATTAACCTTTCTAGTTAAATTGTATCTATTTACTCTGGCGATGTAGTTTCCTCAAACATCAAAACTTTTGAACACAACACTCCAATAGTGACACACGACACACTTTTGGCTAACCACATTAGAACCATTGGGAGATAATAAAAACTGCATTTAAATTAAGTTTCAATCATTTCATTATAATACTTACTTGGTTAGCGAAACGTGCATAGAGCGTTTATATTCTGGATTCTGTCCAAAAGTTTTGGTTTTGGCTGCCACCAGGTGTATGTATTTGATTGGCGACTTTCTAGATCCTGTACAGAAGCTCTTGCTGGCCGCAGATATTTTTAAATAAAAAGTGTTCTTTAAAAAATAGTAGTTCTACAAGATGTAAGTGGTATTCATAAGTCTATAAATTACTTAAATTTTAAGTGAAAATGTAATTTCTACAAACTGACGTATCGATGGCGCTGTGATAAAAAATATTTTATCGATCCCAGAAACGCTACCAAGAAGTGTACATGATAGAAGTACAGTTCGGGATAATTAGAGACCGGGTCGTTTATATACATTAAGAAGAACTAGACCCAATATTGATCTTTGCGGGGCACCACAATTGGTTATTTCGAGATTCGAGTATTTTTTTGCTAAGCATGATCAGGTATGTCGACATGAATTTTGCGATCTGTCAGATATGACGCAATCTATTGAAGAATGAATTTCTTTCCGAACAAAATTATAATTTTTCTAGCAAAGTTTCATGTTTAATAATCAAAAACTTTTGACAAGTTTCAAAATTTACCAATCACGTGTTATTGGAGTTCTAATAATTCACATATTTGATTAAGTAATGAATATGTGGCGTCGCCAGTGCTTCTTTTTCTTCTAAAACCATATTGATCCTCAATAAGAATATTGTTGAATGTAAGGCAATTAAAGAGTCGTGAGCTATTTTTTGTCGAACGGTTTAGATCTTTTTAAAAATTGGTTTAATTTGAAATAAACTTTTTTAAATAAATAAAATAGCGAAAATGAATTTATTGAAATTTAAATACAAAGGTATGTATATGACAAAACGTAACAATATTTTTTTTTTGTTTTTTAATGGCATTAGGTCATTGACCATGCAGCCAGTTACCTAAGTTTTAAAATTAAGAATGTCCTAGCCTAAATCTAACAAAATTAATAAAAGGAAAAACCTGTTTATATTTAAAACAAGAGACTAAACCCAGATACATCGACAGGGGGAGGCAATTAAAAGAAAACGTCGGGGGAAAACGGGGACCCACGCTTTTCATCCTGGGGTCGATCAGGACATTTTTATAGCTTAGACAATACAAGGTAGACCACGGTAAGTGAGGTAAAAAAACATGCGGAAAAACACAGGGATTACAAGATTAACCTATAGCTTAATATTAGTTTCTTTAATAAAAATCATAATATTTTTATATATTTCCCTTGTTCCAATTGTAAGCAAGCTTAGCAAATTGAAAGGAGCGAGAGTATTGCACTCTTCAGTAATACTTTGTATTAGCCTGTCAGAGGCTGCTCTATATTTTGAACAGCCGAAAAAGATATGATCAAGGTCGCCTAGGGCGTCACACTCTTCACATTTATTTGAGCCAAAAACTCCAATTTTAAACTGATGGGCAGGATAGCATGCATGGCCCAGTTTAAGACGTATCAGTGTTGTAATGTATTTCCTCGAACTGGCGAAATCTTTATGCCAAAATTGGCTGGGGACGTCATTGTGAATAAAAGTGTACCTAGTAGGGTTGGTAAAACAAAATTGTTTCCACGAATAGGACCATTTGTGTTTAATATTAGTTTTCAACATTACGTATCGGTCTCCTAAACATAACTCTTTGTTCAAGGGCTGTCCTGAGTTAGTGGCTTCCTTAGCTAGCAGGTCCACTCGTTCATTATACTGTAGCCCAATGTGGGCCTTCACCCAAATGAAAATAACATCCCTTCCTGACGATTTTATTTGGTAAACCAACTGTTTTATTTTAAATAGGTACGGGTTTGTTTTGTGAGAAGGGTGAAGAATGCCTTTAATACTTTGGAGGAGTGAGTTTAGTTTAAACTTAAATTCGATGTTTTGGGATGGGACGATGAAAGCTCCCCGGGTATCAGTACTATTTTTAGAGGCATCTGTATAAACCAGTTCTGGATTCTGAAATTGATTTAGTACACTTAGTAAAGTATTGGAGCAGATGAGAGGACTCTCGCAATAATTTGGTATAATAATGGTAATGTCAGTAAATAGACTAAAATAATCAATATCAGAAATGTATGTGATGTCGGTTATCTGAAAGAAATTACTGTGTTCTCTGAATGCTGTGCAGAGGGGAGGAGAGTTTTTTTTAATCCAAAAACTATTGGCCAAATCAAAAGTATAAACGTAACAATAAACTGACTCTAATAAGCTTCCTACATCTATTTATAACATTTGTATGAAATGTGCAATTATGCATATTCATCGTCTTCTCCTGGAATCTGTTATCTGTGACTCGTGCTTCAACTACCTTATCAAAATAGTTAAGAATGTTTTTAATATAAGAATTTTACGGTTATTAATTATTCCAAAATATTACTTTTATAGCTAAAATGCAAGTGGGGTAAAATTAAGACGTCTAAAAAGAGAATAATGCCCGGTCTTAATATTTTATTAACCATGATTATTAAAAAGTTAAAAAAGCTACATTTTGATATGCTTTTTATCCCTGTTGGGATGATTCAGTACATTTTCAGCAGAGGGTCGCAAGATGACTCACTACATTTTGACAGGTTTTATTTTTCTTTTTGCATTGACTAAAGTAAAGGCTAACTACATTTTAAAACACAGAAAGAGCATTGGTTCTATTTTTATTTAGTAAATGAAAATAAGGAAATGAATGATGATATTTTAAATATAACATTACAGTATTTATTTGCACTTATGGTTATGGAGATTGGTCGACGGAATAGTTAATTTTCCATTTTTATTAGGAAACTGTTCAGGATTTGTAGAATTTATCAAAAAAATCAAGTTTTCCTTGATTTGTTTCGTTTTTTGGAAAATCAAAATCGGACCTTCGGTTAGGGAGTTATTAATTTCTTTCAAAAATCACACTCGGCCCTGGAAAAAATACTTGCGGTCAACGGATTCGGGCCGCTAGCAATAGGCTTTATGTGTGGCTGTGTGCCTTTGATCCCACCAAATCTTATCGAAATAGATCAATATTATGGACAGTTATCGTGCTTCCTAGCCCGATTTCGAGAAAACCAGTTTTTAGCAAAAAATTTTCATTTTGTTTTTAGACATAATCTCTGGTATACTAATTTGTAGAGATTTGCCATCGGCAAAATTTCTTTTTTGAAATATCGAAACGTTTATATCGGGTACTTCCGGTTTCCGAACGGAGCCGAGCTTCCGGCGTTAAGGTTTTCTAAAGACCTCCTATTACCCACCCAAGTCTCATCGAAATCCGAAAACGGATGGGCGTGACAGACAGACAGACCGACCGACAGACAGATCGACAGACAGACGACAGACCGACGGCCGGAATTTTCTAAATTCGCTAGATATGACTTTCATTTCGATCCGACGTTTTTTTTGGATTTCGATGGTCCACCGGAGAAATGCAAAACATGTATTACATTTTTTTGTCAAAATGTAGTAACAAGTATTCAACAGGAGACATTTACACCATAATGCAAGGGTTTATATTGTCTAAAAAATACATATATAATAAAATGCTGAAGAGGGCATCTTTGACCAAACAACTAAGCCTTAATTTGACTCTCTCTTAGTGGCACTATGGGTAAAATTACGAAATACTTGATTTTAAAACTACCACACGACCGTTACCTTGCCTTTCACATTTCTGTCTTTTCTACAACCCCGTTCTTTAAAAACTTGACCTTTTTTACTCATTTTCTAATCGCCGACAAAGCGTTTGAATTGAAACAGTACATAAAGCTTTGCACGCTCGCTAATAGATGTCTCCTAGAGTATCAAAAAGATAATATAATTGTTCAAAGTCCAGGAACTCTAGTTATTTTGTGATCGCTTAGAATATCGTAACAAATATTTTTAAATGAATGCTTTTGTCTGCTCCCCTTAGAAAAATATATATTGAAATCCCCTCATCCTCTCAAAATTATTATAATAATTCATTATTTCATTTAGAACGTCGAAAAATAAAGAATAAAATGAGTTATATTAACTGCTGGGGATTTATGAATCCAATATCTATAATGTTCTGGATTCCTGCACATTAAAAGTCCTTCTCCACTGATACAGTTTCTAACTCTGACATATTTTTAAACTTTAAACTATTATGCGTGAAGAATAGAACACCGCCACGCATATTAATCGATCTGTAGTAAAAGAAATTTATTTTGTAATCACTTAAAGAACAATAATCACTTTCTGGTGGCTTTAAGAAATATCCCGTTACACAATAATCATATTAGTCTGCAGTATTACCTACTGTATTAATTGGTATAAGGACTACTGTAAAAGATGATTTAGGGGCCTCCTGCACAGAATTAGTATATGGCAACCACCTTGGTTCGTAGATATTCCACTACATACATTATGCACTGTAAACTTAACTTAAAAAATAAGCAACTGTTTGCACTTGTTTAAATACATAGAAGACTGTTAAAATTGACTATAATAACTATCCAAAAAATATATTAATTTTTACTTCCCTCGCATACCGAAGGGACGTATTGTATTCGAGAAAAAATCACCCTCCGAGATTTTTTCGGATTTTGATGTTTCAGAACACGTAGATTACGAAAATATAGGTTTTTCAATTCCGTCAGTCTGTCTGTCTGTTGGTGCATTAAATAAAAAACTACTTGACGGGGAGCAGTCAAATTTGGGAAGTAGTTGACGCTACTGTCAGCAAAGTAATGGTAAAAATTTCACTGGAAAATATACAGGGTGGATCGTCTAAAGGGAATAAATAATGAAAAACATTTTTTTTTGCTCAAACTTAAATTTTCCACGTTTCATGGCACGCTGAATCTATTTCAGAAAAAAAAAAAATTAAAATTTTTTTCACGAACATTTTTGAAAAATTTTTTACCAAGATGAAAAAAAAATTCTGTGTTCAAATTTAAAATTTCTATGTTTCATGGCATTCTAAACCTATTTAAAAAAAAATAAAGTTTTTTTTTACCAACGAAAAATTTTTTACCACTAAAATAGATGGAAAAACATTTTTTCTTTTTTCAAATTTAAAATTTTCACGTTTCATAGCGTTCTAAACCAATTTAAGAAAAAAATAATAAAAAAATTCTTTTATAATTTTTGAAAAAATTTTACCACTAAAATAGATGGAATTTTTTTTTTTTCAAATTTAAAATTTCCACGTTTCCAGGCATTCTAAACCTATTTCAACAAAAACAAATTTAAAAATATTTTTGAAAAATTTAGAAATTTTTTTGAAAGTTTTAATCTATTTATCACTACTACAGAATAGATGAAAAATTTGTTTTTGATTAAAATTAAAATTTCCACGTTTCATGACATTCCAAACCTATTTCGGAAAAAAAAATTGCAACATTTTTTTACCATCTTGCAAAAATATTTTATCACTAGAATAGATGGAAAAAATTTCTTTTTGCACAAATTTAAAATTTCCACGTTTCATGACATTCTAAACATATGTCAAAAGAAAAAATTTATAACATTTTTTTAACAACATTTTTGAAAAATTTGAAAAAAAAATTAAATTTTTTAACCACCACTATACTCCCACTCCACGTGAATGAGGAATTTTTAATGTGACAGATGGCAATAATATTTGGCATATGCACCTATTATACTTTTATTGAAAAATGTACAGGGTGGTCATCCCAAGAAATAATTCAGTCATGGTGGTGGACATTTGTAAAGGTATTTGTGCAATTATTCCATATTTGGCACCTGTCATTTAGTATTGAACTTTTGTTGTTGGATGAACACTCTGTATATTTTTTTGACCAAAACTTATCAGGTTTTCTTTGAAATAATAGTGATAACTATATTCCGATTATTATTTTCAGTGTCATTTCGTAATTATTAATTTTCTAGAGTGATCGCCATGCACAAATAAAGAGGTAAATAGGGCCTATTTCCATGACCGCGTGACGAGTGAAACCATCCAATGCAATGGTAATGCAGTAGGCATACAGGGCAAACCGTTAAAAAAAATTCACAGATCTTGCAATCCTTGCAATCATCGGGACATTGGAAATGATAACACCATACATAAAAAATAAAGTTTTACAACTTTTTCCGGAAATAGTACGATCAGACGTCAGACGCGAATGTTATGTAATAAATTTAATTAAAGGCGGGTCAAATTTTAATTCGCTTCTTATTGGTTAAAATAAATATAAATAAAAAATAATTTAGTGTTATTGTAAGTGTTGGCCAGTTTATTAGCATTTTCTAGCTCGAGCAGTGTATATGTAGATGAGCGTACAAATATCGGATGCGCAGTGGATTCACAAAAAATAAAATCGATTACAACAAATCTCAAGAGTAGGTGAGCTTACCGGTCTCCTCTCTACTGTGCCGCGACACCGCCGTCTTTTGACCTTGAACAAAAACTGGTTACTCTAACCCATATACGAAAACGTACACATTTCCAATGTTAAAAGTGCGCCGAGTACCTACTAGTAGGGGATTCAGGGACCGTTTACTTTCAGTCCTATGCATCTCTCGGACATACTTTTATAATTAGATCTATATTATGTAAAATTGTCTGCCGAATCCATTTCCGGAGGGCGATTTTCGATATAGGCTTGCGAACATCCCCTTATGTTCATTTTAACCCTCTTTTCGGTGACATACGATATTTGGAATTTTTGAATATAACTCGTTCTATCTAGAAAATTATAAAAGCTATAAGGATCAAATTTTAGACGGAGGTTAAATAATTCATGACGATTACGATAGCGGCATTGAAATTGTATATTGTTTATTTATCCTCCAAGAAGAAATAAATAACGCGAGGGGGCTGAAATATTGTAGTGAAAAATCGATGTACTTTTTTTATTTATAGAAATATTATGTCGACTTTATGAGCAGTTTTGTAGTAAAAACTCGGATTATTCTAGCGAAAAATGTCGATTTATTTTGGAGAACTATAGATAGTGCGGGGAATACTTACCTATTTCGTACCCAGATATTAGTGAACTACTTTGCTTTGACTGACTTGTTTAATAATGAAAATACTACTGGGCGCATGATATAGGACCCATCTTACGAAAAACGTATCGAGGGCGACAGGTCTGCCTAGGCCGCTGCGCCGGCCTTGTAGTAGAGAAACAAGCTGCCTCTATTGTGTCATTCCTATTGCAATGTGTTGCTAAAAACTGCGACCTATTTTAAACGATGCACCATCAAAAGAGAAGAAGATTTGACTTGCTCGTGGAAAAATCGTCCTGTACAGGGGGTTGCAGGGGGCGATTTTTCGAAAAAGTCAAAAAAATTTTTGTTGTATATTTGAAATTTGCAGCACGTCAGCTTTGTTTTCACTATTCAATATTGTCTGCACTATGCTTTCCTATGGAGCGCCTTAATGAATAAACGCTTGCCCTGAAATGTATCAATTCACAAATCCTTTAACTCATCATAACTTGAAGCGTGTTCATTTTTCGAAAAATGCCCCTGAAGTAAACGTTACACGCTTATTATCGAGGGTTTAGTTGGTTTTTTCAAATTTATAATAGGATTTACAGTTTTATTTGTGGGAATTTTTTTGTGGACCTTTGTCGAATCTCGCCGGTCTCTCATCGGTTGTAGCTATACTATAGAGCTATATTATCGAAGGTATTTAATATACCTATAATTGTTCAATTTTTCGTAGTATGATTAATGAAACAAATATTTATAAAAAATGAAAGGCAGAAAATAATTTGGTGTAATTTAGCAGGCATATCAATAGGACGATCCTATAGGACTTGGACCTTTTTTTTTTTTTTTTGGGAGGGGAAATCCATCATGGACTCCCCGTGCTTTGGCTCTATCGCCACGGGGGTGTGCCGGACTCTTACCGGCTAAAACCCCTCCCTTTTTTCTCTCTGCCCTATAGTATACACCCTGGTACCGTCGTTAGACATAATCTTCGGGGTGTACGGGGCCTGTCTGTTTCGTCGTTAATCATTTTGCCTGGCCTCTGCTTATCTCTCTTCGCATTCTTTAATGGACATGATGGCCTCCACGAGGGTTTGAGCTACATGCCAGTTTCTTCTGTCCTCCAACATGAGGGGGATAATATTTTCCATGCCTAGCGCTCGTCCCATTTCTCTTTCGGCATCCCGCCGGTGTGCTTCCCACCTTGGGCATTGGAATACTGTGTGTTCAGGGCTGTCTAGCATACCGCAATATATGCAGAGATCGTCATGGGTTTTCCCTATCCTAAAGGTATACTGACGAAAGGATCCATGGCCGGTAATAAACTGTGTAAGATAATAGTTCGTCATTCTATGCTTGCATTTGACCCAGTCCATTAAGTTTGGAATAAGGCGCTTTGTCCACTGGGCCACAGTGCTCTCCGCGCTCCACAAGTGTTGCCAGCTGTCTAAGGTTCTGTTCCTCGCCGTTGCTCTAGTGATCGGTAGGTGGCCGTCGCCTACCTCGTGTATGTATCTTCTTTCCTCTATTGCCAACTCGATTGGGGGGATTCCTGTTACGACCTGGAGTGCTCTGGTCGACGTAGTCCTGTAGGCCCCTGCTACTCTCAGCAGAATTCTCCTCTGGGCTCTTTGGAGCATTTCCTTATATCTATTTATTTTTAGTGCCCTGTGCCAGACGGGTGCTCCGTATAGTACTATTGATTGTACTACGTTGTATAGTACTGCTCTTTTGGAGCTGCTGGGTCCTCCGATATTCGGCATTAGTCTGGTTAGGGCGGCGGTCCATTTTTCTGCCTTTTGGTACGTCGCTATGATATGTGCGCCAAAGGTGCCGTGTACGTCAAGGGTTATCCCTAGGTATTTCAGCGTTTTTCCGGGAGATATTTCTGCATCTCTCACCCTAATTTTTATATTTTGTTTACTTTTGTGTCCTTTTAACATTATCGCTTCAGTCTTTTCCGGTGCGAGGTTTAGATTGTTGGCATCCAGCCACTGGTCAATTCGCCTCAATGCTTCATTCGCCTTACGCACTAGGCCAACTGGGAGGTCGGCCGCTATGACTATTGCGAGGTCGTCGGCGAACGCAATGGACTTCGCCCCCGATGGCAGCTCTACCCTTAGGACTCCATCATAGAGGATGTTCCACAAGGTGGGCCCTATGACAGATCCCTGCGGAACTCCAGTAGTCATATTGATGCTGTGCTCTTTGGAGACTTGTATCTTCCTTCCATTAAAATAATTTTCGATAACTCTTATTATATAGTCCGAAATCCTCCTTCTCTTTAATTCCCGGATTATGTGGCTCCAGGAAGCGGAGTTGAACGCATTTCTAATGTCTAGTGTAACTAAGCAGACTAGTTTATACCTCGAATCTCTCGCCATTTTGGAGATGCGTTCTACGGCCTGGATGGTAGATCTCCCTTTTCGGAACCCATATTGATTTTCTGACAGACCCTCCCCTGCTATGAGCTCGTGCTCCAGTCTGTCTCTGAGTAGGCTTTCGTATAATTTGCCGAGGGTGTCGATCAGACATATGGGTCTGTGAGATCCCGGCGCATCAATTGGGTACTTTCCTTTCCAGACTAAAACAAGCCTTGCTTTTTTCCATGGTTCAGGGAACGTGCCTTCGCGTAGTAGGCTGTTCATTACTCTCGGCAGGACTTCTGGGTCGGTCTCTGTCGTGGCCACTAGTGCCTCAGTGGGGATCCTATCGGGGCCGGGGCTCCTACCTTTTTTGAGATTGGAGACGGCTTTCTCTACTTCTTCGTTGGTGAACGGGGGGATTGTTTGGGGCTCGACTTCTATATTTTCCCACGCATCTTCCCTGTGGGGGAATAGATGTGTGGCGATCTCCAGCCTCTTATCTTCAGACAGGTCGAAGGGGGTGTCGGGGCCCCTTAGCCTTCTTGTGGCAATTTTGTAGCCTTGTCCCCAAATGTCCGCTTCGAGTTCGTCGCATAACTCCTTCCAATGTTGCCTTTTTGAGGCCTTGATTTTTTTGGCCAGGTCGCGCTTCCTGTCTTTATATTCCATCATCCTCCTGGTTATATAGGACTTGGACCTAAAGCAGTATAGTTGCATCTGGTATTTTCAATACGCTTCAGATACTTGCGGAAGATGCAAGATCTGTGAATTATTGTTGTGTTGACTAGATATATAGCGCTTAAGTTTGGTAACACCTAATGAACCTGGATTTCTTGAAGTGAGTGCTTTATCAGAAAGACGGGAATGAAACTTTACTAAATGTGACAAGTGTTGGATGCGAGACATTATTAAATGAATGCACTGAATTTTAAATTGTCGAATATTGCAGACTACGTGCATGTAGACGGAAGTTTACTAAGGAAATCTATGTATTAAATAAATCTAATGTTATTGTTGATAAAGAAAACATTAAAATGAAAATCAGAAACAACAGAGGCAAGCTTATAGAAAAACAAATGTGTTTGTATTACAGAAATGAAAGGGATTATAAAGGTAGGTAGCAGGCAAATGATACGCGTAAGTACACTCAATAGAAAAAATACAACTTACAATAAAACTAAGGAATTAAATGATCTGGAGATGCTTTTCCATATTCAAGGACTAGGTGACAAGCCAATAGATATGATTGCAAATTGCTATAAATGTCACAAGTTATGCTTTATTAAATATTTTGGGACAAAAGTGAAGGAATCGAAAGAAAATAATACAGAAAAGTTAAAACTGATAATTAAACAAGCCGTTACCGATATATAAATGCACTTATTATTATTAAAAGAAAAAGGTTTTGAAATAACTATTTATAATACTGTACTCATGTAACGTTAACGTGGTTTGCAAGAGTAAGCAAATCTTAACGTTATTAAATAAATTTGGGTATTCCATCGGATACACAGACATGCAAATAATTATTAATGATATATCCGTAGATGTTGATAAGAGCACAAAAGAGATTGGTGTGTTTTTTCCTAAAAATGTAAAACCTGGTCATTTTACCTAATTTGCATTTGACAATTTAGATTTTCATGAAGAATCAAAAGATGGTTTTACAACACGTGGGTGCTCTGAGCGCGTTCTGTTATAGTTCACAGAACAACACTTCACGGCTATGCGATTGAAGCGCGGGATATCCTTCACGATACTAAATATTCGATATCTTTCGCTAGAATAATCCGATTGTAAAAATTCTTTCACTGAAATTAAATCTGGACTTTTCACTACGAAACTGCTCATACAATCGATATAATATTTCCAGAAATAACAAAAGTACCTCAGTGCTACATTTTTCACTATAATATTTCAGCCCCCTCGCGTTATTTATTTCTTCTTGGAGGATAAATAAACAATATGCAATTTCAAAGCCGCTGTCCTAATCGTCATACATTACTTAACCTCTGTCTAAAATTTGATCCTTATAGCTTTTATAGTTTTCGAGATAGCACGAGTTATATTCAAAAATTCCAAATATCGTATATCGCCAAAAAGAGGGTTAAAATCAACATAGGGGATGATCGCAACCCTATATCGAAAATCGCCCTCCGGAAATGGATTTGGCAGACAATTTTATATAATATAGATCTAATTTTAAAAGTATGTCCAAAAGTTACATAGCAATGGAGAAATAAGCGGAATTTCGATCACTGGATCCCCTACTATACGCCACTAGTGGTGTGAAAACGAGCTTTGATTACAAAATACATGTTTGCGGAAAACGTGAAAAAAACAGACAAAAATATCAAAACATGCTCGGGACTCCGTGGTCGCAAGTCTAACACTAGTGCACTTGCTACTGAATTTTTAGTCACACATACTTACTTTATATGTCTCTACCACATTCCAGAATTCACTGGGGTCAAACCGGTCTGCATCTGCTATTAAAGTACAAGCTCCTCTCCGGGTTGCTCCTATTAATCGCAAGGATTGTGTGGTCCAATAGAACGAGTCATAACTAAGTACAACCTTATTTTGTCCTTCGATCCAAATATCCTCTGGTAAATTGTGACACAACATTGAGTAATGACTTAAACATATTCCCTTAGGATAGTCTGTGCTGCCACTGCTAAAGTGAATAGCTGCAGTTTCTTTTAAGTTGTGTACATAAATCGGCTCGAAAGATTCTTCTTCATCCTGATGTTTAAAGAATTCGTCATAAAAGATGACTATCTTCGTATCAAGTTGTATATTTTTTACGATTTGCTTAATATTTTCGAAATTCTGTGGGTCAGTAAGCAATAATTTTGGTTTTACTTGATTAAGCAAATAAGAAATTTCAGAGGAAGACAATGCAATGTCTAGATACGAAAATATTGAGCCTATAAGATATGACGCAATCATTGGAACACATGCATTTATGTGGATGCCGCCATAGTAAGCTATTAAATCTCCATTCGTCATTCCTCTGTTACGGAGGGTAATGCTTGTTCTAATGGATTTTTGTAGAAGCGAATGATAAGTATCAGTTTCGCCTGTAAATATATCTATCTGAAAATAATTAAAATGATTATACTGTTCTAATGAACGTAATAACTAAATACAATATGTCGACGGAATAATCAGACAAGTCACAGTTTTCACAGTTTTTAGGCTATAGGGCTATAAGCTTAATTGGAATACATTCTATATAACATAACATAACATAACATAACATTTATTTCTCAAATATACTTGTATAACAAGGTAAATAATACAGAGAAAAGAATATATATATAAAAACACAGTACAAACAAATGCATATATGAAATCTCATATGTATACATTTTTTCCTCATTACATTAACAAGTATAATAAAACCTATATAAAGGTGTAGAGAAAAGGGATTGAACAGTCAAATGAAACATAACTAATATATTAATATTGTTGAATGTACATGTCGAATAGCAGGTGAAAATGCCTGAAATGAAATACAGATGGTGGAAAAGAACTATGAAAACTGCGTTTCTAGGAATTCAGAAGTATTATTATAGTCCAATAATTATAAAGATTTCCATAACAAGAAATGTTATCTGAGATTTTCCTTCGGCAAATGTTAGTGGAGGGATTATACATCACAAAACTACAAAAATCAGTTCTGGGGGTACTGCGCAACCCCCCCCCCCCCAAGGATTACCCCTTCGGTGAAAAAAGCCTTATTTTACTGATAACTTGTTAACCGTTGAAGATATATAAAAAATGCTCATTATAAAAAAAGAAAGCTTGGCTAATTGCCTAAAAAAAGTCCTCTTGTAATATTCTTGTATATGCCATGGTTTTCGAGAAAATCGATATTGACAAGAACTGCAAAATTTGTATTTTTAATGTGCGCGAATTTTCGTTTATTTGAAATTTTTTGCGCGCGGTCTATAGAAAACCAAACAAGCTAGGAAGAAAAATCAAAATGGATTTTAAAGGGGATATAAAATACTCTCTTGTCTTGCCATCTTGAGCGATATTGATATTTATTAGTATATAAAAATAACAAAATAATAGTTATCTTTTGATTTTTTGTGCATCTAAGTATTCATAGGCCTATAAAAAATAACTGACTATAATGTAAGTTGTAACTGCATTATCTATTAGTTCAAGGTAGTACTTTAATGCTGAAAAAGTTAGGAATAAAAATATTCACATTCACAAATTTAGCAGCATGTTAAAGTTAGCCAAAAAAAATCCAAAAAACGCTGCATATTCAATTTTTAGATGATATTTTTCAATACAATTTTTTAACTATTAAATGAATAGAAATAATAGCTATATGATGTATACTCAAAAAAAAAAATTCGAGCTAAATTTTCAAGATGTTTAAGTCTCTTTTTTATTTTTAGGAAACAATAAAATACTGGCCAAAATTCGACTAACTTCAATATGGCACCTATACTGTTACTCTATATAAGACCCATGTTGGTGTCCAATATGGCACCAATGTTGGGATTCAATATGGCATCTATGTTGGTATATAATATGACACCAATATGTGATTGCGAAATTGGACATTTATTGCAAAAATCTGACGTTCGTTATATTGGCCCAATATGTGAATCCTATATTGGTCCAATCAGTTTGTGCTACAGGGGAACCGTGTTTTTAAATGTGATTCAATTTTTTTGGAAGAAATGCTTTGATGCAATTTTTGTGTACGATTGATTGAAAGAGATATCTGACAAAATGTATAGCTAATATAAAACTAGCTATATACCTACTTGAGCTATTTTCTTGGCATGTTTCTTCATATATTTAAAATAAAAGTGGCCAAGACCACCCAATTCAGTTAGATCTGAATTCGTATCAGCAGTTTTAATAATGTTGTCTTCTTGACGGTACATTTTGATTATCTAAAATATAAACTGAAATTAGAAAATAATATAACTAATCAACTAATCGTCACAAATTTATATACACGGTTATGATTCATATGATAATGAATCATATTTCAATCAAAATGATGGGCTTATAGTATACACAAAGAATCATTACATATTACATTACACATAATTAGTTTCATACCATTCCATTCCAGGGGCCCTTTGGAAAACACTGACTTAGGTCGAACATTTCAATGACAAAAGTCATAAAACAATGTAGATAACCTAATACCGACTTGTGTCCTCGCCGCCGCGCGGTCTGAAACCAAGAAGCGCGGCTCTTTGATAGGGCTGCTCGAACTGAACTTTTTATACCAATTTTGAAAATGCAAAAGATTCGTTATCTCTTTCTGCACAACGCAAGCATAGGGTGGCCACATGGCCGGAGTTTAAACAGAGGATCTGTTTAAATGTGTGTTTTTTAATTTTTGAATTATAGAAACTTTTAATTTATAAAATTTAAATGTGATTTATTAACACGTGAACATAAAATAAGTATTCTTGTTAAAAGCTTCAAGAATGAGAAATTATTTCACGAAATTGGAAAACGAACAGTTAGACGTCCGAGATAAAATAACAGACAATAGCTCTGTGTATTTTTAGCACACAATTTCTTCCAATCAGGTATCGAAAACTAAAAATCGAGTATTTGGTCTCTATGGAAATCAATGTATCGACCCCAAATACATAAGTATCGTTAATTTATTCTCATTACTGGACTTTAGGGGTGGTCCTAATAAAAAATGGCTACCCCTCAGAGGTAAGAGCAATAATTTCTCTTATTAGGATGTAGGTTCTATGTCCTAAAATATTGCAAAAAAGTTCTACTTGCTCAAAACAAATAAAATTTAGCTAATTTTTTCGTTGTACCCCTATTATACCGGCCATATTAGGGTCGCAATCGTGAATTTTAAAATTCAGACTTCAGATTCGTAATCAGCGACCTTAAAACATATACATGAATTTTTTCAATAACTAATTCTTATTACTTGAGTCAGTAAATTTTAAAATAGGGGTAGCTTTCACCCTCTTAGGGATAAAAGCACATATCCTCCATTTTAATACTTGAAGCTATTAGTCTAAAGTTTAAGAATCCACAAAAAGGAAATTCCAAACTGCTATAGAATTAGTCTGAAGTTTTGGATATATCTTGACACCAGGTGACTACTATAAATAAAAACAAGATAACCATTATACTCTTCGCCGATTTACTACACTTGTTATATAATTATTGCACATTCTATGGGAGACTCTTCGCAATTTTGTTTGTAAATAATATTAGTTTTGAACATTTTCTATTTAATTACAAAGCAATAATTTTTTGTTTATTCAAAAATATACTCTTCAAAATAACTATTATAAATAAATAAATATACTAATAAATATACTATTCAAAAATATTCAAACTTTCTTATTTATTGATCGATATTGTTTAAAAACAATAGGGTTCTTCCTCTAGCTAACATTAACTTACTGCCCAAATTTACAGTCGGAGTTTTTGTTGTTTAGTTATCATGTTTACAAGAAACGGGACGGACAGACGGACAAACAGACAGACGAACGGACAGCAGACAGACAGACGGACGGACGGACGGACGGACGTTTTGAAAGTTATTCAGAATTCGATCACCAACGCAATGATATGATAATTTTTCCTCTACGAGTAATATTACCGGTTTTGGAAATGTGGCAATCGAATGCAATGTACTCTTTGGTTTGTAGTTGCGAAGAGTATAATAGAAAATCACTTACATTATAACGACATATGTAACTCGATTATTATTGAAATGATTCCGTTGTAGGATTGAGCAGTAAATAGGGGAGACTAAGTAAAGCAAGCTAGTAAGAAACAAGAAACTTGAGATTTTGTGTACATACTAGAAGTAAAAGCCATAATTTCTTTTATAACACTTAGCTTCCCCCACGACCGTCTCCACTGCATTATTAAAGTGATTAGTGGAACAAAATTAAAATATTTACTTGAAATTGGTTCCCATATGTATTATAAAGACATCTGGAGCTAGATTATATTTTGAGATTGTTGGATAAATAGGGGAACATAAGTAAAGTCACATTGACTTACCTGTGATGAAAATATACAAGAGTGTAATTTATATTATTACATCAAACTGAGGTACTTCAAGTAATGAGTTATAATAATGCAATATCCTCCTGCTATTGCAATATATTATTGCTCGTGTTATATAATTAGAATTATCGCTTTGTCAAAAAAAGTATTTTAACTGCAACAAGTTATTGATGAATGTATAATAATGCATATTATATATTTTTAAGGTAATACTGCTATAAATTATGGTCTTATCTGCATTGTTTTTGTCCGTTCACCATAAGAGCTATTTAATGTTTGTGATATGAGGCGTTTTTATATTATAATTATTTTATAATAAAAAACGCCGGGTCCACATATGCGTCCACGAATATTCGGCCACTTTAACGAATGTTTGTGTAGATATATTCGTTTATGAATATTTGGCGAACACACCCTCCACACATACGTTAGTCCAGTAGAATTAGAAAAACCGCTAGATGAAATTCCTTACAGGTAACCACATGGTTTAGTTGATGTATTTATTGATAAGGAACATACCTGTAAATTTCCTTCCATTTTAAAGTGGGGGAACATTTTCAATTAACGTTTTTTTGCGAAAAAATCATGAAAAATTGATTTCTTAAGCGTAGCTTTAAGCCGACTGACAATAGCCATATTTGATATTATACGTTTCGTAGGTGATATAAGTTAATTTGCCGTCCAAATCATTTAAATTGGTTAGTAATTTTTTTAAATAATCGAAAAAAACTGTCGAGAAAATCGAGAAATTCAATAATTTCTAACTCCGTGAAAAAAAATTCGTAAATCCTCAAAACTGGTGAAAACATATCTCATGTAACCCTGAAGCTACCATAAAGTTTTCATCGAAAAATATTTACAGGTTTTCGAGAAAATGCATTTGTTTATAAAAGAGGTCTCAAATGTTTAATTCAATCTGACCCAGTTCCCGTCATCAAAAATGACTCATCCGGAGCTCATTTTTTTCGTTGTGACGTTTAGTTTACGAACACATTGTTGGTATAATGATATTTTGATATTCTCATAAACAAAATGGAGTTTGCAAAGGTACGACTTTTCGCACAGCGTTTTTTGCAAATATCTTAATAACAAATTAATATATCGGCATAGAACTTTCATATTCTGGTAGCTGGATGTTTAGAGGCAGAGGTAATTTTTTTAGTTGTTAATTACGCCATTTGTTCATTTATTAATATAAACATTTGAAATGTTAGCAGTAGCTATAGTCTGTTTTTAAACCAGGAGGAGCGTTTTAAATTTAACGCGCTAAATCATACATCTGTGATTGGCTAGGCCCTCGCCAGTTTTACACAAGGCAATAGTCGAAAATTTTGACATATTGTAAAAATTTTAATTTCATGTCATAAATTATTTGGTTATAATTTCTATTTTATCGTTTGCACATTATAAATCAGTTTTAATCCCTTTTGTATAAATCTGAAGATAAAAGTGGCTAATTACTTGGTGCCGTCATATTGCGTAAATGGTATGGATACTGTATAAACTACCTAGAGGTCAAATAGAGGTCGTTGGATTATATAATGTAAGAAAATACACACAAAAACACTGTAGTCGTGTATTGTTGGTTGCCCAAAACGCCAAAAAGGCTTTAGTGTATTTTCTAGTTACTTTTATGGTGTGAATGTAACTTTCGTGTTTACTCCTCCTGGTTTAAAAACAGACCATAGTTGAAGATTTGAATTTTGTAATTCAGTGCCGCATATAATGTTATGTTTTAAGGAACGTAAGAACGTCTTTGAAAGCAATTCCAGATTTATTTTCTTCAACTTTGGAGAATGCACCTTATTTCGATTTTATAACGTTGTTACGACGTTAGTATAATCTTTGCCACATTCGTCACCAATAATTAAAACTATTTTCATTGTATTCACGTTACTATAGTGTGAACTAAGAGCCATTAGATTGAGTCCATCATCTTTATCCTCTAAATCAGCATTGTTCGTAGAAGCTTCTTTATCTGTTTGGTCAATGTGATTCATATTCATATCTTCTGCCTCTGATATTGTAATACTTTGGATATGAGGTAAAATCGGATATTGGTTATTATATCCTTAGTCATTATTATCAACGTTAAAGTCGTGTTCGGTAGAGGCGTTTTTATTTAAGATGTTTTTATTAGTCTACTTTTGTTGTTCGTCGTTTTATTAAAGGGGTTGATAACATAAAATTGAGGATATTCACTTGAAATTTGATACACGTATGTATTATAACGATATCTGGAACTAGATTATATTTTAAGACGATTCCGTTGAAGGGTTCGGGTTTATATAGGGGATAAATAGGAGAAAATAAGTAAAGCAAGCTGGTAAGAGTACAGAAATATGGGATTTGGTGTATATACTAGAAGCGAAGGCCTTAGACTTTTTTAAATAATATTTTCCATCCCCCCACCACCCCCACTCCCTTATTAAAAGAGATGATAAAATTGAATTGAGATTTTCACTTGAAATTTTGTACACGTGTGTATTAAAACGCCATCTGAAACTGGATTATATCGTTACATGATTCCGTTGAAGGAGTGGTGTAAGAAGAAGTAAATAGGGAAAAACAAGTAAAGCAAGCTGGTAAGAGTACAGAAAGTTGGGATATGGTGTATGTACTAGAAACAAAGGTATCAGATTTCTTTCTAATATTTTTCCCCCCATCCTCACCACCTCCCTCCATTATTAAAGGGACTGATAGCATAATATTGAGTTATTTACTTGAAAATTAGTACAAGTATGTATTGTAATGACATCTGATCGAGATGATTCCGCTGAAGGGGTGGCGGGTGGTAGGTTGTTAGTATATACACCAAATCCCAAGGTTCTGGACTCTTACTAACTTGCTTTATTTATTTTCCCCTATTTACCCCTGTGACACCTGTTTGAGTAAAACCAGACAGGTACCTCAATTTACGGACGGCAGCCTTTGGATTATGGGAGAGCATAGTCGTGGGTTGATACTTACCGATTTGCTCAATAATTTTTAAAAGAAATTCAAAGATATGTATAAGTTTTAACCTAATTTGCTAAAAAAGATATTCAGGGCGCCACCGCAGCTTGCCTAAAAGTTTTTCTGCATTGTGAAAGATACGGAAAACAACACATAAGTTAAAATATAGTTATAGCCCACCAGTACTCTATTTAAATGCTGTAAATATAAGAAAGGAAACACAATATTAATTAATCACAACTTTACTTTAGCGGATATTCTCACCAATAATTTAATAATCAATGGTTAAATTTAAAGAATGTCAAAAAAATTTAGTTACATGTGTAGCCAGAAACACATAAGAGAAATATTGCCTAAATGTTATTTATGGCATTATCTTAATTTTTTTTCTTCAATTCTTTGGGACATGTATTGCCACATGTATTTTTTCTTTTTAAGCGATGCTCAGGGAATCTACAAAATATCACAATTAATCAGTATATTACTGGTAAATAACCTCTACGCCTGTGACTTTTACGTCAAAGGATCAGTTAGAGGTTGCTTTTTTAAAGTGAATAACACACATAAGTATAAAAACTTGAAATTAAATATTTCGCCGACGTTTCGGAAATCTAATCTGTTTCCATTTTCAAGACTTTTTTTGAAAACATGTTTTTGCTATGTATGATAAATACATAGCTCTAAGAATATTTGTTATATTCAATATCCATAGATACTTACTATTTACATAGAATTGTTGATATAGTTAACAATTTTTTTAATTTTTATACAATGCTAAGTTTGTGAAGGTCTTCTTTTAACATTGGCAACCAAGTTGTACAGACAATTGTTCCGTAGAACTACCTTATCCTTATAACCTTGCCAGGCCATTCACCACCGAAAAAAATATAAAACAAATAACATGGAGTGTTATGTTATGTTTGTTCCATCAAAAAGAAAATACTCTGAAGAAGGGTATATTTTTATCACCTAATAAAGTCTTAACTAATAATTTTTAAATTTTTTCTTCCTTACATTATCGATAATTCTTACGTGCTATGTTAGCATTATTCCCAAACCTGAAATACCTATTTCTAAAACATTCCTTTTAACAAGAGTTATCAAATCTTAATTTACCTGATGCTTGACTCAAATATTACTATCAACTCAACTATTCTCTACTAAACCAACGTTTAGTCTAGCTTTCTGTTTCTAAAAAAATAGACAGCAAAAATACTTAAACAGTACTATATAGGGAAATATGTACAATATGTATTATTCACTATATTGGGGAGATAGGGGAATATGTAGCTACATTTTCTGGGAAACATAAGTAACTATATGCATGAGGTAAATTTCTCAATTTCTGTAAACATATATTTGAGTGGGTACTCAGTGGATGATCACTTAAGTGAAACATAAAGTGAAAACACGGTAGCGAAAAACACAGTAATGGAAACGCAGCTATCTCTTTGAATACCCCAAAAACTTATAAATATAAGAAGCTTAAATAAGCTTCAACAACAGAACTAATAAGTGAAACCTTTCTGGGCTTATCTTGCTTATTTACAGGACAGAAAGAACACTCTTAACGTCAAGGTATGTTGGGGAATATATTATAATGCTATTTTTACCAATATACATAAAATAATTAATTTTTAATCTTGTTCTAAAAAATTTATTAAAGCGCAACGAAAAATATATCCTGTTTGGATATTTAACTCCTATGAGTATGCTACATAACAAACTTTGAAATTTTCAAATGGTCTGATTTCTTAAGTTGAGAAATCCATCAATTGCTAAGTTTTATCCTATAAAAATATTAAGAAATTTTAATATGAATTAGCTAAAATTCCAGTAAGTTCACGTAACTAGTGAAACCACAAAAGACTATAGTGATTGGTAATGACAGTAAAACGAGTACCCTCAATAAACGGTCGAAATTTAGTAACTACGAATAGTACAGCTGCTAACTCACGTTGGTAAGTTGACCAATTTTTTTCTGTCCTAGAAAGACTACGACTTGCAAAAGAAATTGCTTTCTCAACATCATTCTGGGACTGAGTAAGCATAGCTCCCAAACCTAGCATCACACTGTATGGTAAATTTAAGAGAAGAATCTGGCGAAGATAAAATTGGAGCAGAAACTAAGGCTTGTTTAATGTCTTGGAATGCTTTTTCAGTTAAATCATTCTATATTATAGGAAGTTTTTTCCTCTTCCACCACTCAACAATTCATTTAAAGGAGATACTAAAGTGGAAAAATGAGGAACAAACCTCCGATACCAAGAAGCTAAATGAAGGAAATGTTTAACCTCTGTACTATTTTTAGGTCTGGAATAATCTAACATTGCTTTAACTTTATCCGAATTACTCCTTAAACCATCCTTACCCATTGCAAAACCAAGATAGTTCAGTGTATCACGAAAAAACTGATATTTGTTATAATTCATAGTAAGGTTAGCAGATTTTAAGCGAAAAAATACATCATTTAAAAGTGTAATATGCTCACGAAAAGAACTACTTATTAAAATCATCCAAGTGAACAAATCCAAAAGGTTCTAATTCTGGACATAGAATAAAGTCCATCAATCTTTGCTGTACTTGAGCACTATTTGTCAAGCCAAAAGGTACACACAAAAATGAAATAAACCCCTGCCGGGTACACTAAAAGTAGTTTTTTCCTTGCTTTCTTCTGACAGGTATCTGCCAGAAAGCACTTTTCAAATCGATACTAGAAATAAATTTTGCACCTTTTAACATATTTAAGATATAGTCAACCCTAGGAAGTTGATATGAATCAACTTTTGTGACAGAAATTAATTTACGTCCATCAAAACAAAATCTATAGCTGTTATCAGATTCTTTGACAAGTAAAACAGGTGAGCACTAGTCGAAGTTTCTACCACACCTAATCGCAACATTTCATCAAGTTGATTATTTAATTCTTTTAGTAAATACGGTGATAACTGATATTGCCTTTGTTTAATTGGTCTGGCTTCTCCTGTGTCAATGTGTTGAACCTATTTATTTGTTCTCCCTGACTTTTCTTCTGGTGATAATTTCTTAAATTTCTTTCTTAAAAATAATTTCTACTTGTGCTTTTTCTTTAAGAGGCAGAGGAACTGTAGTTTGTATGCCATTATTGATATTGTTTGAGATATCTTTTTTATGAACTAGATTTATATGAACTTGCATTGATTTATTATCCATTTCCCAAGTGTTTGTATTGAAATTTAAAAACAGACCAAAAGATCTTAAAAAGTCACTACCCAAAATAAATAGATGACAAACCGAAGGAACTATTAATTCTTCAACTAATTTACATTTATCTTGTAAACAAGTAGGTAACAAAACATAACCAGATTTTTTATTTTTGGCCATCAGCAGTTGTCACACATTTTGGATTGGAACTTTGAATTTTTATGTTAAATTTGTTTAATATATATAAACCCTTACCTTCTATAATTGACTGGTTGGCCCTTGAGTCAAGTAGTGCCATTAGTGGTTGGTCATACGATTTAATTTCTATGTAAAGACGATTGCCATGTGGCTTTTCAACAAAGACTGGTGAAGTTTCTAACGTATCACGCTTATTTTCTAAATAAATTTTTTTAACAGTTTTTAGCCAGGATTGCCATTCTAATTTAGAATTAAAATTTTTAAATTTTATTTTATTGCTTAAATATGGTGCTTTCAAAGAGAAATTTCTATTTAATGTAGGAGACTTTCTTAGTTTGGTATTCGTAACCGTTCATAAACGTATAAAATGTGTGGTCTTTTTAAAATCAGATAAGCGACCAACAACGTTTGCTTGATTTACTACTTTTTTTGACATTTTCTGCAATTTTTAGAAATTACATTTGGATTCTCTCATTTAAAACAAAACATTCTAGGTTTTTCTCTGCATATTTGAAAATTGTGGTTAGGTTTTTTACAATTCCAACACGTGACAGTAGGAACATTTTTCGTTTTCACCCAATATTTATTTTTTGTATTTCGGGTGGAAGAACTAACTGTTGAACTACTAGATTCTTCAAGATACGCTAAATCAATTTTACCTACATGAGAGCTCTTAGGAGGAGGAACGTAATTGTGTTTTATTTTATCTGCTTCATGTAACTTACGACAACTAGTACACAAATCATCAGTATCTTTTATTTCTACCAAAGCAAGTCGAGAAGTATAACGTGGTAATATTCCTTCTTTGATTATTTTGAGCTTAGTACATTGTGCAAGTGGACTGGACAATCTATTAAAATATGATTCTATAGTAGCAATATAAGTGTAAATTGGTTCTTTATCACCTTGTGTTCTGTTTTTTATTTCATCCCATAAGTTGTCGTCAAAACTTTCTAGCAAGAAATCACGTGTCAATTACTTAACTAATCCTTCTTAGTCTTAAAATATTTTTAAACCATAATTTGGCAGAATCCTCAAATAAATCGGAAACTGAAGAAAATAATTCTGGTTTATCAACATTACGAGATACTGATAATTCACATACTTGTTCTAAAAATATATGAACACTCATACTTTTTGCATCAAACTTTAAATTCCATTTGTAGATCAGTACAGACATTCTACGATGTTGGTTAGGTGAAACAGACCTTCTTGTAATAATACTACAGTGAGCGTGATTCATATGAGAATTGAAATATTAAGATTCTTATAATGATTCTCATTATTTAATCCTCACTATTCTCAATCAATGATTGCAATCTCTAAACATAATATGTCTAATATTTCACACAAATATGATTTTCTTTCAAGTCTCATACGTTACTGGAGCATTAAGCATACCGCGCGCGTTGAGCACCTCGACGGTACAACAAGAGACCTATCTGACAGGTTTTGTACCATGGTATTATCAGCTGACACTTTTTAATTGTTTTTCTATATCGTAAACTATCATATAAGTGAATTTCAGCTTTGTTGAAATAACGAATTTGCACGTGTTTTTCATACATATTGACTAGGGCAGTTGGCAACCTTCGATCCCTACCATATGCAGCTGACATATTTTCTTTTTCATTTATATTACATAAATTACCTCTTCACAGTTTTGTAGCTTTGTTGACACAAAAAACAAAATTATTTTACCAAATGCGCAGCCTCCCACGCTCTTTATTTCTACGGTCGCGTCAGCTGACACTTATTCTAGTTGTTTTCGAACAAAAACTAACTTTAAATAAACAAAGAAGTCGTGTTAAAATAACGCATACAATATTGATGCTACCTCCCCGACGAACACCCTCGTATCCTCCTCAATTCTTTCAGATTAACATTTGGAAGATCATTTACAAATTAGAGAAACAACAAGGGCCCAAGTACAGATTCTCGTGATACTCCACACTCAATATTAATAAACTTTCAAATACAAAGTGCTTTTATAACAGTGTGCAGCATACCGTGTGATCCTGGTGTCTAGCAACAAAGCATCATTTCAGCGTTTGGGAGCCAAAGGGTTAAACGATCAATTGCTAAAGTATATTATTGGTAAAGATGCAAATTAGCAATCATTTCGCCATGTGTGCGCTCAGTGTATTTATAGACCAAGAGCACACAACATTTGAATTGAGTTCTTGATCAATAGATCAAGGCGGTAAAATTACTGAGTTACTAAAAAGCGAGAAGAGGAAGAAGAAGACTTAAATAGTTGTACGGTTCAGAAAACGCTCCTGTCCCCTCTGGTCTTCAAATAAAACACATTATCATTATGCTTAATTTATTAATGCAGTTCCTTTACTAGCTAATTAAGGACTCAATATAATCATATAACACTAAATTATTTAAGATAATTAATACTACCAGCAGTTACTATACTTTGTAAACTAGTTATTGAAGCTGTAAACGTGCACAATAGATTTAAATTTCAAATGCGCAGACAGTTCGCAAGTGAACCAGGCGAGCCAGCACTATGTGTGGGTACGGTCACGTAAAACGAGAGTTGATGGCGTTGGCGAATCAACACTGATAAGCGGCAATAAGCGAGAATGGATATTGCTATGTTTTTAAGTGTATCCGAACACCAAAGGAGCAGGTGCGACATGGTCAAAACTTGCAGCCATCATAACGCATTTATTTAAATTAATAAAATAAAAACATTCTCTCCCCGGATCGTGATTCGGAGCCAACCAAACAACCACGTCGCGCAGCGTCGTGGTATACGTAGGGTTGGGAGAATCACGACCGGTTCTTCTCAATAAAATTAATACAAAAATTCAAAACTCCTGCCGCTGGTGGCGGCTTAAAATTAGTATCTGTATTACAGATTTAAAACATTTAAAATTAACACTAAAAACTATTGGTGCACAAGACATTAAACACTATTTAAATTTTAGTTGCTGGCACGGGGGAAAAAACTCAACGAATTGAGTTGAATTTAGAACAAAAAAAAGACAAAATGATGAAAAAGACAAAAAAACAAACTATTAACAAATAGACAAAAGGGGGAAAGGATAGATAAATATAAAAAGGTGTGAAGAGAAAAGTGTGTGCTAGAGAAAAGTTATGGTTAAGGAAAGTATGGCTAGAGAGGTTGCCGGAAGATATGCAATGCCTGGTATGGTAGGGGGTGATTGATCTGGAATGGGACATTATGAATTCCGATTCTGGGTATGTTGCGTGTTAGCGGACTGTCGCCCTGCTAAAAGCCATAGAATTTCTGCGATGTTTCCCGGATGAAATCCGCTAGTGGCGTTATGTTGTTGCAACGATCACATAAATCTCTAGGTCAAAACTTGCAGCCGGTGCTTATCAGCGAAAAAGAATATGTAAACATTTATTTCAGTTTTCAGTGCGCTGATAGTCGACTTTGAGTTTGTTTGGGTAAATAAGTGAAGCAAGCTAGTGAGAGTTCATTAGCTTGCCATTTGTTGTATATACTAGAGGCCAAGATCTTATTTTTTTATGACACCACCCGATCTTCATTACTAAAGAAGTTAACAAAATAAAATTAAGCTACTGACTTGAAATTTGGCACACATATGTATAATAACTAGAGCTGGAATTCTTCCGTTGAATGGGTGAATCCTGGATCGCGATAAGTAAATAAACCGAGCTGGTATGACTCCAGAAATCCCAAGGATTTAGTGTAAATGCTAGAAGCCAAATTATCAATTTTTTTTATATCATCTGCCACCTCCACCTCCACCACAACCCCCACTCCATGATTAACTGGTTTAACAAAATGAAATTGTGATTAAGTGGGTGTACGAGATCAGATGTTTTCAAAATAAATTGTTTCACCAGTCACCCCGCAATACCACCGTCGCGTCGGAAGGACGATTTCAAATATTATATTATTAAAATTCTATGACAATAGCATAAAGATATTTTTGTTCAAATATACTTGTATGGAAAATTGGGTACGGATGTAGTAAATCCTTAAGCAGCGGATGTTTCTTGTAAATCATTGTGTGCTTTCATCTTTAAACGATGAGGATTTTCAAAAATATTTCCGATTGAATAGAGAACAATTTGTAGAAAATGAGATGATACGTCAAGATATTCAAAATCAACGCAACGCACAGCAAGACAACTCGAATCGTTTTTGAAGTGAGAAAATGTTCACAGTTTGTTAATATCGCAACTCTTACCACTAGTGGATGATTAATAACTTAAAACAAATGAGAAGTACCATTCCAAAAGTCGTCTTATCCATTTTAAACAGAAAAGTGATATTAGTAGATTTAATATGTAATCTTCCATATCCTGAGCAGGTCCGAACGATTAAAATCTCTGCTTATCCTATTTAAAATGCATGTGTAAAATTTACTCTCACTCCAAAACTCGCCTTATCCTTCGGGTATATCATGTCATAATCTATGATTTATTAATTATTTAAAATAGGACTATTTTCTTTTTAATTTAGCTACACAGACTGCATGTAATTTAGGTACACAGGCTGCATGCTATGAATGTGTACGGTTTTTTACATTTTTCACGAAATCAACTGATATCGATAAGCCGACTTTTGAAATGGATCTCCTCAATTGTACTTAGATCAGAAGCTGACCCCGCCGTGTACAGCACAACGCCGTTTAATGAAACTTCGAATACAATGGCGATCAGATTTAAGATGTGAGCTGGAAGATTTATTAAACATAAATATTGTATGTTTGCAACTTATACTCAGATTATTATTACACAATTTACAGTTCTCCAGAGAGAACCATTCTCTTTAATTCTTGACGTTTTACTTTTCCGGTGGGTGTTAATGGAATTTTATCCACAAATCTTATTCCTCCTCTCAACTTCTGATTTTCGGAAACTCGTTCCTCCATATACTTCTCTATTTCAATGGTAGTTGTATTCTCGTAGCCTTTATTCAAAACTACTAAAGCTAACGCATGCTCTCCGTCAACTTCCTGCGGTATTCCTATAACAATAGCTCGTTTGACTGCTGGATGAGACAACAGTTCATCTTCTAAAAAGGCTGGTATAATATGCCAGCCATCACATATTAACAAATGTTTTATTCGGTCTACTACAAAGAAGCAATAATCTTCATCGTAGTATACTACGTCTCCAGTTTTAAACCAGCCATCTTTATCGAACTGGTCAGAACTATCCAAGTTGTAATAACCATTCATAATAAATTTACTCCTTACACGAAGTTCTCCTTCTTTGTTGGGACCCAAACTTTCCCCAGTCTGTAAATCTACCACCTAAAATAAGGATAAGTCTGTTGTATATAGTATTTAAATTAAGAAAATAGTGTTTATTAAATCCAGGTCATTTAAAGGTGAAAATAAAAGTTATTAAAAAAAAGATTTCTGTGGATCCTTGGAGACTTTCTCAAAATATTGGCAATTGAAGCTCGAAAACTACGAAACTGATGAAAATATAGAAATCAGTTTATAAACTTTCTGTATTTTTCTGTTTTCAAAATATCCGGTCAACTCAAGCCTTTCGAGAATATAGTACTCCTATAGATAGATAGACAGATAGATAGATATTTATTGGTCATATAAACACAAATTATGCTTTGACACGTCAAATAAATCTAAAAATAAAGCAAGAAACCAACAAAATAGTGGTTGTCTTAGATAAAAAATTACACAACAAATAAATAACACATGAGTAAATAACAATAACAATATAGCACATAGAATAACGAACAAATAATCATGATCATAGAAGAGTAAGTTTATACAATTAAACGGGAAAAATCAGTCAACAGGAATTCGTCAAATTCATAGAATGCATTATCAAGGAGTAATCGTTTAATTACGTATTTGAAGCGACTACAATCAAGTGATTGTACAGCATTCGGTAACACATTGAAAAATTTTACTGCAGAATAGCATGTCCCGTTTCTGGTTTTTGAAAGTTGCAAAAAATCCAAATATATATTCTCCCTATTACGAGTTGAGTACGTATGGACACTTTCACATGTTATGTAATTGTTTAAGTTATTTTTAACATGGACAAGGCACTGTAGAATATAAGCACAGGGCAAGGTAAGTATCTTAAGTCTTTAAAAGCATTCCTACAATCATTCCTATATGATAACCCAGCAACGACTCTGACAGCCTTTCTTTGCAGTAAAAAAACTGTTGCGGTATATGCCGAGTGGCCCCATATTAAAATGGCATAGGTGATGGAAGACTGAATTATTGCGTGGTATACCATTAGAACCGTTGATTGTGACAAACAATTTTTTTAATTGCGCAATAAGAAAATATTACGTGATACATTCTTGCAGATGTAGGACGTGTGTTCTTCCCATGTCAGCTTACTGTCCAAAATAATGCCCAAGAATTTAACGCAATTGGAGGTCATCTGTACAGAGTGCTGTCGTAACGAAAAAATCATAGTCTCTGTCTTATCATTATTTAACCCTAGCTTATTTTTGAAAAGCCAGTTATGAACCATAGACAGGCTGTTTTGAGCCTCTGATAATAAAATATTACAATCATTATGGGAATGAGCCAATGTCGTGTCGTCAGCAAAGAGAGTGAAATTTGTTAAGGGACTACTATTTGGCAAATCATTAACGTAAATAAGAAATAAAACCGGTCCCAAAACAGAATCCTGAGGGACACCAAATCTAATATCAATGGTACCCGAATTAGCGTTATTAAAATTAACAAATTGATGACGATCAGTTAAATAAGACATAATCAATTTTCTGCTGCTCTCAGAGAATTTATAAAATTTCAGGTTGTTCACTAAAATATTGTGAGGCACCCAGTCGAAAGCCTTACTTAGGTCTAAAAATTGCACATTCACAAATTCTTTGTCCTCAAAACCTTCATTTATTACATTCACTAACGAATTAATTGCTAACGTCGTTGAAAATTTCGACCTAAAACCATATTAACTATTAAATAGATGACAATTTTCAAAATAATTCGTGATTTGAGATTTGAGAGCTACCTCAAATATTTTGGCAAATAATGGCACGATGGAAATAGGTCTGTAATTAGCCGGATCATCAATACAGTTTTTTTTAAACAAAGGTAACACTTTTGACAGTTTGAGACATTTAGGAAACACATTCTTTCTGATGCATTCATTAATTAGTTTCGTGAGTGGAATGATAATAATGCATTTGATACAATTGAGAATTTTCATGTTGATATCATAAGCATCTCTACTCTGTTTATTTTTCAGATTAGCGATTACATCTAGGACTTGATTGTAAGTGACTTCAGTAAAAATAAAATCCTTGTCAGCACCGGTTTTTATGGAACTTGTGAAATAATTTTCAAAATTGTCGGTGGCAGATGACAAGGAGTTAACTAAATTTTGAGCGATATTTCCAAAATAATTGTTAAATTCATCAGGAGAAATAATTTCTGACGAATTATCTGTTTTATTTTTGTTTATATTAATCAAATTCCACATTGATTTTTGTCGGTTCTTGTTTCGACGAATGAAATTATTGTTTGCTACTTTCTTGGCTTTTAATATTTCATTTTTATAAATCCGTTTTTTGTCATTAATCAATTTTTTTAAATCGCTGGTAGGATTTGTCTTATAAATATCAAGAAAAAAAAAGGTAGTGTCTCTCTCAATTGGCTCAAATGATTAGTGCACCAAATTAAATTAACTTTCTTGTCACTGGTTAAAATCTTGGACTTAACTGGGAAAAACATGTCCAGAGCAGACGTAATTTTATTCAAGAAAAATTCAGATTTAACATCAATATCTATCGAAGAATCATCGATAAATCCCCAATCAAGCTGCTGCAGATATCTGTTTAAATTAAACAAACCTATGTCAGAAATGGGTCTGTAAGAAATTTTCTTAGATGCTCGTGAAGGCTTACAGTTGATTATATTTAAATTTATACCAAGATGATCAGACAAGTATGTTTCAAATAATTGCAATTTACAAGTATTAAGACTAAAGTTTATAAATATATTATCTAAACAATTGCCCAGACGAGTAGGAGCATCATTACATGCGACAAAACCAAAAGAACTGAATAAATTTATAAGTGCATGAACATGTTTATCAGGGTTATTAAAATGAACATTATAATCATCAGTGAAAATTACATTTTCGTTTTTTTGAGTGATAAAGTTCAAAGTACACGTAAGCTTCTGCAAAAATATATCAAAATCTCCAAGAGTAAGGGATCTGCATATAGTTATTATTACAAAACTGTCACAAACAATAGCAGACAGTTCACAGTGAAAGTCAACGGAAGGTTTATTAATTTGAGTTATAGGGGAACACTTATATGTTTTTCGACAGAAAATTGCAACGCCGCCATGAATGTTATTTATTCTACTAAAATTTGAAACTAAATTATAGTCATCAAGTGTTACAAAATTATTATTATGTTTAATTACCAAAGGTTTTAATTTCAGTAATAGCCCACAGGTGGATTAGAAAATTTTGTCTATAAGTCTCAAACATGTTCGGAGGCAGATGAATTATTTTTTTATGAGTTCTCTGAAGTATAATTAATAAGATCATCTAAAGCTTGGATGACTTCCAAACCGGCAACATTAAGAAAAATCAAAAACTTAAACAATATTTTCATAAATAGCATACATTTTATAAGAAAAAATTGTCTGTACAATTTTTTTTATTAAAGTCACAGAATTTCCGTAAAAAAATATTGAAGTGGTAGTGAAGCAAGCGTGGTGCGACTCTGCGTCGTGTTATATTTTCAAAATATTACTTGAGGTAAGAAATACTTTATGGAAATTGTATTATAAAACAATACTTATTACAGGATATATTAGAAAATAATTAATATAAAAGATATTTATTCTTAAAAAGTCATACACAACATAATAGCAAAAAAAAAACGGAGTCGGGCGAAGCTCACGACGGTACTTGAATACAGTGCTTTGTATTATATACAGGTAGACAAATGTATCTTTCCACTATATTCTATGTCTGCGTGAGTAGAATAGCTATGGGCATTCTACGCCAAAATCCCATGTTATTTCTTACGGAGGTTCATTCTGCACATTTTGTCTGATTTTCTCCCCACCACTATTTAGGCTCCGCCTTCGGGGAAGGTCCTACTGGTCGAAGAGATATTATTGGCCGAGGTAGATACCTCGGCACATGATCGAGGAGTGTGAGATACTATTGGCCGAGATTCTATTGGCTGCGGGGCGTAAGATCCTATTCGTTAGGATTCTATTGGATCTGGGATGTAGGAATAATGGGAGATAGTGTTTCTATTGGCTGAGATACCTAGGGATGGCGTTTCAAAGGTGGCGTCTTGGTTTTGGGCTCTTACAATTGGTTGAGGCAGCAATGGGGACTTAACAAATCGGAATATAGGTAGATGGTGTATCAGATAGAGGTTTACTGGTGGAGGGAAAGTAATGGCGCTATAGCAAATCAAATAGCAGTCTAATGGTAGAGAACGGTAATGGCTAACGGCGTATCAGATAGAGAGGTCTATTGGTTGAGGGCATGGAGACAGCAAATCAGAACGGCGGTTTAGTGAATCAGATAATAGCATAGTGGTATAGCAAATCAAATGACAGATGGCGGATCAGAGTGTTGTAATGATATTTTTATGAACATGATAAAAGACTGTATCATATAGGTGATTAATTATCGGTCTGTACTTCAGATTAAAGTATATATTTTTCCCGTTTAAAGGAAATTCTATAAGCACAAGGGGGGGGGGGGCTTTAAAAGATTTAATCACTGGTATCTTTATTTATTTATTTATTAGCTCATAATATCTAAAGCCATATATTTGAATTTAATAGGTAAATATATTCATAATAAAAATATCTTCCGAAGTATGATGTATTAAATCTAAAATAGAATTTCTCTTAAAAATTTAGCCAGAACGTAAAAAATTCATTACCTCCATCTTTTAAGGCCCCCCCCCCCCCGCTTATAGAATTTCCGTTAAACAGGAAAAATATATACGTTAATCTGAAGTACAGACCGATAATTAATCACCTATATGATACAGTCTTTTATCATGTTCATAAAAATATCATTACAACACTCTGATCCGCCATCTGTCATTTGATTTGCTATACCACTATGCTATTATCTGATTCACTAAACCGCCATTCTTATTTGCTATGTCTCCATGCCCTTAACCAATAGACCTCTCTATCTGATACGCCGTTAGCCATTACCGTTCTCTACCATTAGACCGCTATTTGATTTGCTATAGCGCCATTACTTTCCCTCCACCAGTAAACCTCTATCTGATACACCATCTACCTATATTCCGATTTGTTAAGTCCCCATTGCTGCCTCGACAAATTATAAGAGCCTAAAACCAAGACGCCACATTTGAAACGCCATCCCTAGGCATCTCAGCCAATAGAAACACTATCTCCCATAAATCCTACACCCCAGAGCCAATAGAATCTCAACCAATAGGATCTTACGCCCCGTAGCCAATAGAATCTCGGCCAATCACACAAAAATGTGCAGAATGAACCTCCATAAGAAATAACATGGGATTTTGGCGTAGAATGCCCATAGCTATTCTACTTGCGTGATACTTTTGTTCACTTATTCTGTAAGTATCAGAATGTATGTTATATTTCATAGCGAAGTACTTTTGCGAGACTGTAAATATCGGTATTTTTACTTATCATGAGATATTCTGAAGATTTAAAAAAACACGTAGACTTCCGTATATTTTTTTAATGACTGAAAAACTGGCATCTTTTACCCTATAACTGAATTTGTTTTATGTATCTAAGTAATTTTTTTTCTGATATACATGTATATATATACTTGTTTCACAAATTTTGAAATTACGAAATTATAATAATTTCAGAAGTTGTGTTTATTTAAACTACATTAACTTTTGTGTGAAATTGTATGCTTTTTCTACAAATATTTTTTATTTTCTTCTGCCTTGGCTCATTTTCGAAATTTTGGGAAAATGACAGAAAAATCAAGTTTTTACATTTTATTCCTAATGTTGCGGTCTTGCAGTCATGTAAGATTTACGTGATGTTAATGCTTACCATGCAAGGAACTCATTAAAAAAAATCATCCGCCTCTGATTTGTTTAGAGGTAAATATCTTTAATGAATGAGTTATAAAGTCATGGCTAAAATTCGATGCACGATATTCTATAACTATATGGTATATATGAAACGTTTACGTTATATTGAAAAAAAGATATTTATCTGACAAAAAAAATTAAATTATTTTTTAAAAACGAGGAAAAGAAGGCCATATGAAAATTTCTTTGTCTTGGCTATACGGGCCACTGTCCCAAAGCCATTTCTTTAGGTGGGAAAAAAGTGAAAATGCTTTCTGGATGTACGATTCACTTTTGCACGTAATGAAAATGAAAAATTTAAAAGATCAACTTCATAAAATGTGTCATATCCCCAAGAACCAAGGCACAAGTTTTAAAAATTATTCATAAAATAGAAGTCTTTTGATAGATAGTAGATATGTGAATCCTATTTATTTTAACTGTGAATTTCTTATCTGTCAAAAATTTTACAACGAATTGAAAAATTACATTTTTATAGAAAATTTGTTAGACTTTTGTCTTTGTCCTTATTTGAAACGTGACTGAAACGTAAGAGTGACTTTATGTCTTTCTGGCAAGCTCAAAATAAGGGCGAGAAACATTTCAAAGGCTAAGTATGACTAAAAGACACAGTAATATAGAATATTTCAAGGTGTCATTTCCAATATAGTCGTTAGAGGCAAGTTTGGTAAATAGTTTATAGCACTACAGCACAATGTTTTTTACATTTTGAAAAATTCTATAAAGAATATGTTTGATTACAACTATATGCAAAAAAAAATCACTTTAACACTATAACACTTTCTAAAACCTTGGAAAATTATTTTGCAACCACAACTTGACTCACTTTGCAAGAGTTTCCATAGCCCTGTATGAGAACGCCAACACTTCCTACTTTCTTTTTATTATATTCTTGATGGATTTCACTTCTGGAAAACATTGTAAAATAACCAATTTCTGTCATACCATACGACTGAGTAATGAATGTATGAGGCAACATTTCCTGAAATCCCTTTTGATACGTTTCGTGTAACCGATATCCTTCCACTATGATTGTTTTTAGACTACTAGTATTACCTTTAGGTGTCCCTTGTTTATACATCTCTGATATAATTAAGGGAATCAGAAATGCAATGTTAACCTGGAACAAGTAACAAATTGTTTGAGATATAATGATAAACCTGAAAATTACAGTTTCGCTCTCCCACCCAGGGTCATATTGCTACTATGAGCACGTGTTGCTACTTTGTTTGTACTTTACTGGGCATATTATTAAATGTTATGTTTTACATGATGAGTTTTCGTTTATACTTAACAATGGATGACACTAGGGCAGAATG
Source organism: Stenurella melanura (assembly GCA_963583905.1). Lineage (NCBI taxonomy): Eukaryota > Metazoa > Arthropoda > Insecta > Coleoptera > Cerambycidae > Stenurella > Stenurella melanura. The sequence goes on from OY757317.1 coordinate 97,199,830, forward strand.
AGCGATAAAAATCAAAATAACATATAATGTGCGTTACATTATCTACAGTAGAGATTTTGATGAAGAAATGCTATAAACAATCCAAAACTAACACCGATACTGCATTTAGAAAATGTTGTAATTAACGATAAGCCTATCAACATGAAATTGGACACTAGTGTATTCAAATCCATGTCCAATACTTTCAATATTTTTTTTCAAATTCAATTTTAAATTTGTACAGTCTGTTAAAAAATCGACCGCGAAGAAGGTTTGACTTAACAAGTCAAACCTACGTTTGGAAATAATGTAGATCACTCTTAGGCTACATGTGTTATTAGAAAATATATTTTGTATAAAGTGAATGACAACGATTATCTTAAAAAGTTTAATTCGCATCAGTAGTGAAAAGCTGGTAAAGTTATACCAAATTATTAAGGTTATGAATATGACAACTTATATAGTTAGAGTAGGTGATATTATCAATAATGTCCATGCTGATCAGATACGTTAGGATCTACGTTCAAGAAGGTAGAATGTATCTGATAGAATAGCGATATCACCTCAACTATTCATTGATCAAAATACATCTGACCAAGTCGTATTATTACCAAAGCCTGACGCATGTATCTTACCTACAAATAATGAGAAAACAAACACTACAACCATTTTTAGGTAATCCCTTAAAAAGAATGACGGATCTTGTACGTATCTACGGCGTGTGCCACAACAAATAAGAATCCTTCAGTTTCCCATGAACTGATTACAAGTTGAGGTAAAGTGGTAAAACCGCCAAATAGACAGAGGTTTTAGAAGAGATTTAAGAGGGGAGGTAAAATATACAGAGTGTAATTAGTTTCCTGTCATAAAAAAATCTGGTCGTACAGAACGACAAAACAAATAAAAGAACTTTATATAACATGGAGTCTACAGCTCAGAGTTGTGGAGAAAAAAAAATAAACACAAATTTCCAAAATACTTAATAACATAGTTTGAGAACTGCTGGCATATTGGAGTAGGCTTTATTGCCTCGCGTCTCGTCACACATGATACTCTGACATTCGTGCAAATAATTATGGTGAGCCGAAGAGATAATTAGGCCGCGACCGGGGTCATCGAAAGCATGCCGACAAAGCAGTTAAAAGCGACTGACAGTGGACACCGCCATGTTTCTTCCTTCTTCGCGGCCAAATTATCTTATTACACGTGCTATACTCTCCCTTGTAATATTTTCAAATAATAATTTCAGTTTGTGTCCTTACTTGGTAAACAACGTACACACGACGCAACCTACCCGTTCCTTGGTTTTGTCTGTTGCTTTTGTTCTTTTTGAATTTTGTGCCACTTACGTTAGGATTTATTTCACTGACTTCGTTCAAGTCGTTAGTACTTGTTTACGTAAGTCGCTACTTCTCGTTCGTGCTTTTTGTGTTACTTTTTGGATTTTGGACGAAGTTTTTCTTTTTGTTTCTTTATTGATAACGTTAATTCACAGTTTAGTGTGGTGTTTTAAAACGCAGATTTTGAACATTTTTGAAGATTACACTTATCCAAAGCTCGCGGATATGCATTTGGTGTATGGAGAAAGTGGTGGAAATGCAGCTAGTGCGGAAGAGCTTTGTCGTTTAAGGTTCCCTAATCGACTTCATCCTTGTGCTCGTACATTTGTTGGAACTTGTAGAAGAGGATCCAACTTTAAGCACCCGCGATATCGCGAACCGTGTGGGAGTATCCCATTTTGTGGTATGGGGGACATTGAGAGATATGAACTTACATCCTTATCACTATCAACGTGGCCAAGCACTAGAACCTCAAGATTTTGCAGAGCGAATGCAATATTGTAGGTGGATTTTAAGAAAACACGCGGCAAATGAGGATTTTTTAAACGTTCTGTGTTTCTCCAATGAGTCGTGTTTTACCAAAAATGGAGTGTTTAAGTTTAAAAATATGCACTATTGAGCAGACAAAAATCCCCGTGTAATAAGTAGGGTGCATTTTCAAAGACGGTTCAGCGTTAATTTGTGGGCAGGAATCTGCGGTAATGAAATAATTGGACCTATACCATTACCCGCTAGATTAAATGATGATGTGTACTTAAATTTTTTGCAACTTACATTGCCAAATTTGCTGGAAGATATACCCTTGGCTACGCGCAGTAGAACGTGGTATTTGCACAATGGTGCGCCAATCCATTTTAGTCTGGCTGTTAGAAAGTTTTTGAAGAGAAAGTTTCCTCGACGACGGATTGGAAGTGGCGGACCATTACCATGGCCTGCTAGATCGCCCGACTTAAATCCCATAGACTTTTATTTTTGGGGGCGTTTTGAATCTCTGGTTTACCATGATCCAATTGACACTTTAGAACAATTGCAACAACGTATTTTAATGTACATAGAAACCATAAGAAACGATGTGTTAAACGGAGTGCGTATGTCCTTAGTTCGATGTGCCGAAATGTGTATACGTGGAGATGGTGATCATTTCGAACAATTTTTGTGAAAAATTCAAAAGTTCAGTTATTGAGTGTTACCTATTGAGTATTAAAGGTGTGATTATTATTATTATCATTTTCTTATTTATAACCACAACTTACGTTGGTAGCATGACTTCTATCAGACACGGGGCCCCTATAGGTCAACCTGTCCGTCATTGGCTAACACACGGCGGATAGTACGACATGTCGATAGTATGACAGATTTTTGTGATACGGTGATTATTTTTTCCCAGTCTGATAGTCCCATTTTTTCTAGATTACCAGGTAGGTATTTATCCACTAATCCGTTTGTTGTTATGATAACAGGTAGAATAGTTGCAGTATTAAGCTGGTATATATGTTTAAGTTCATAAGCCAGGTCCTGGTACTTTAGTAGTTTTCCATTCCTTGCTGTCTTGATGTTGCTGTCAAGTGGAATCGTTACATTTATAATTTGGGCCCACTTATCCTTCTTGGGGATTACTAAAATATCAGGCCTGTTATGTGGTACCTCTCTATCTGTTATAATCGGCGTGTCCCAGTACACTTTAATATCACAGTTCTCAAGGATCTGACAAGGTGAGTATTTGTAATACGGTGTGATGTTTTGTACTAATTCTTTTCGTTTACAGATTGCTTTATGGACTATTCCAGCAACTTTATTATGCCTGTGCAAGTAGTCTTAGTAGTTATTATTATTATTATTATTTTACGCGTTAGCGATGCTGGACGGTTCTCCCGTGTCTCCGATATTCTCACGGGGGAAGCGCCAGCGAATTATCTACAACCACTCCCCACTGATCCCGCAGGGTTAGTGGTTGTAGAATCGTGTGCCCTAAGTAGACGCAGGGCCCCCAAGACGACTGATTTCTGCATTTGGCCTGCCAACCATTCGGTTGATTTTTGGCAGGCCGGTATGGTCTTCAATGCTGAGAGCAGCGTAGGCCCCACCCCACCGAGAACGCCGATTATCAGGACGACCATATTGACCGAGTAGTCTGGGTATAGCGCTCGGAGCTCATACCAGAGATCTCGGTATTTAGTCCGTTTCTCCTCCTCCTTCAAGGTGATGTTAGTCTCGGCAGGTGCCGAGAACTCGATGACATACATCACGTTAGACTGGTGGTCGAGGAGGACTATGTCAGGCTTGTTGGCTTGAATGAGCCTGACGGTCGGGAACGAGTAGTTCCAATAAATTGGGCACTTCTCGTTCTCGACAATGGACTCGATCTCTCCGGGAACATAAGGCAGCCTGGTGTTCGGTCTATCTCGTACGACTGTCGAAGATGGTAATACAGCACTCGTAAAGCCGCGTTATGTCTGTGGATGTAGGCCGAAGTCGCGTAAATCGGACATGCAGATAGTAAATGCATGAGCGACTCCGGCGCCTGATGGCAGGTCCTACAATTTAGGTCGGTCCGGGACCTCTACACCCATAACACGACTGCGGTAGACCAAGGTGTTAATAACACCATCTTGGCGGGCCACAATGAATCCCTCGGTCTCCGACTTTAGCCCTGCTGACCTCAGGAATGCGAAGGTCAGCTTTGTCGATAAACCCAGTGTCTCTATGTTGTTGTAGAGCACTCCATGCATGGGTTTATCGACGTGCCACCTGAACAGATTTCTCTGCTCGGCAGCTTTAATTTGGGTTGTCAGGCGATTTGGCGGAAGCTCAGTTACTGACTGTGCATCAGCACATCGCCTGCCACTTCGCCTGAAGTCGAAAACGAGACCGAGATCATCTGCGGCCCTGCGTGCTGCCTTAAATAAAAATCCGCCCACTCCTACGGTTTCATGATCTCTCACTAACCGCAGGAGTGGATCTGAGTTCCTTAAGATGTTACATGCCATACTCAGTGCTACTCTGCCATGCATGCACTCCAGGCTCAAGTCCTTAGCCCCTCCCCTGACGTGGGAGGTACACTCGAGGAACAGACGATCTAGGATGAATGCTTCTGTGAATATGAATCATCGTGCGGGTATCCCTACTGTCCACTTGACTACTCCAAATGAGTAGAGCAGAATCGGAACGGCAAGTGCATTAGTCGCAGACACCTTGTTCTTTCCCGAAAGTTCGGAAGACCAAATCTTTCTGAGTCGGTGTCTTTACTTGCCGCGGAGAGTGTCCCTAATTTGTTTTACGTCCTGGATTTGATGTTGTTGCACACCCAAGTACGTGTAGGTCTCTCCGGCATTCAGATGTCTTAGGATGCTTCCGTCTGTCAGCTGCACATCTTCAGGGAATAGCCCGCATCGTCCTCTCTTGAGATGGACAACTGCACATTTGTCCAACCCAAATTCCATCCTAATAGCCCGCGTGTACTCTTGGACCACCCTAAGATAGTTTTGGAGTTCGTCCTCTCCGGAGGCATACAATTTTAGGTCATCGATATAGAATAAATGGATGACCTTGTGCATCCGGTTGCTGGGTGATCCACATTGGTATCCGCGGGTTTGACGTAGTTCTACAGACAACGGCAGCACTGAGATGCAGAATAGGAGAGGACTGAGGGAGTCGCCCTGGAAAACTCCTCTCCTAAATGATACCGGCTCTGTCGAAATCCGCTGAGCACCAGATGTTATGGTGAAGCGGGTTCTCCAGAGTGGCATCAGTTTTTCAATGCATCTCACTATTGGGGCGGGTACCGCAAGACATTGGAGCAGGTGTAACAATAATGCATGTGATGTTGTATCGAATGCCTTACGGTAATCAATCCACGCCATTGATAGATTACGCTTGTATTGCATAGAATCCTGAGCAATACAGCGGTATATCATATATCTTTGCAGCCTGCCACACCTGACGTACCTTCTGACGTACAATATACGTCCTGACGTACAAGATACGTGTAAATAACTTGTAGCAGGAATTGAGGCAAGTGATCGGTCTGTAGTTTTTCGGGTTGAACAGGCCCCCCTTTTTGGGGATCAGTACAGTTCGCCCTTCGGCAAACCAGTCCGAAATCTGCTGCCCCTCGTTCAACCACGAGTTGAAAACTAGCGCCAGACGGCGGTGAGTGGAAGGGAATTTCTTCCACCACCAGTTGTTTATGCCGTCTGGGCCCGGGGCAGCGAAGTTCTTAGGGCCAACAGGCGCCTGTTGGACTTCTTCCGTACTGATCGCCGGGCACACTTCGTCTTGCCCTTCTAAAAGTCTGTGACAGAGGGCCTCGAAGTGTGCTATCGCTGGAGTGTCATTGTCAAATGGACTCGTAGTCTCGTAGATTCGTTTCCAGAAGGCTTCGACATTCTCAATTCTCATTATTATTATTATTGTTATTAGTATTCGCCGTCTTGTTTTGATCTGTTTGTTATTGTTTACATTGATTTTAATAGAGGCCAAAGACTCGATTTTTAGTTTTCGATACCTGATTGGGAAAAATTATGCCCTCAATTCGTTAAAAAAATCAGATTTTTCCTAACTTAAAATACAACTATTTTCTTTTATAGTATATCGGACATCTAACTGTTCGTTTTCCAATTTAATAAAATAATTGGCAAATTTTTTAAGCTTTTAACACAATGTTACAAATGTTAATAAAACACTTTAAAATTTTATAAATTCTTATAAACGACAATAAAAGCTACAATAACTTTGTTCCAAATAAAAAAACACATGTAAACAAATCCTGTTTAAGCCCCTGCGGTAACGCTATGCTTGCGTTGTGTCGAAAGAGATGGAATTATTTACATTTTCATAATTAGTGCTATAAAAAGTTCGGTACAAGTAATCCCATCAAAGTGCCGGCGGGAACACAAGTCGGGTATTACAGTTTTTCATTATTTCTAATATTCGGAATTATAACATCCATTGACTCTGAAAAACAGTGGTTCTCAAATATTTCCCACCTTAACATTCAAATTTTAAACCTAGGTCAGTTTTTTCAAAGTGCCCCTAGAGAAAAAAGTCATATAGATTTTTCATTTGTCTAGACGGTCCCTATTACCAGTTTTTTTTAATGACATGAATCTAATTACACCCTGTATATTTAGTGTTAGTTATTTGCACATTAGTCATGTTGCTGTAGGTTTGACAAATAATGGATATTATCAATTGTTTCTAATAGAGTGTTCAATCTTAATAAGTTGTTTGCTCTGAATATAGTTTCGAACTGGCATCCGAAAAAGGTAAGTGCCTACGGTTCTCCAGAACTAATCTTTAGTAACTAATGGAGTGTTTGCATGGTGTTGAGATAAATGCACATATCAAAAGATCGTGAAAATAAAGTGACCAGTATTTTTTATTTTTTCAATAAATCAGTATTTTGTTTATAATTAACGTAAACCTACAAATAGTGGGAGTATCGTGACGTACGAAAATTTATTGAATCTACGCCATCTGTTATTAAATAGAACATGTATATTTTTAAATATTAATTCGGTCGCCTTCTTCTTCTAATATTACCCAGAGATATTACCAAACGTCATAATTATGGTCTTAATTCATAATATAGAACGGCGATTTGTGAATGTTGTGGTTTATTGTTTATTTTTATATTTTTATCGGTTTACCTCTAGTTTATCTTCGAGGTATTTGACGAATAAAGCAAACAAATTTGTTGCATGCCGTTTTTCGTAAATATGTTCAGGTCTCAACATCTTACTTTTTTAGGTTATAAATATGAGTTTTTTTTAATATCCCGAGAGCTAGCGTCACAGAAATTTGTACTATTTGTAAATGGACAGAATGTATCCTAATACGTTGTCGATGAACCATTGAATGCCAGTCCATCAGTCCACCGGGCTGAGAGCGCTGCGTTTGGCGGCGAGAGGCGGTTTAGTCAATAGCTTGACAGTGATACTGTCACAAATGTCAAAAAAGCTGTTTTTGATTATCTCGTGCCGAGCCGAATTTCAGATTTTGCCATCGCAATTTACGTCACCGAAAAAATACCAGTCTTTCTTTTGCCGTAGAGACATCACACGATCTTCCACTCGACATATTTATTTAGTTCTTAACGTTTGCAAATTTAATGTTTTTGAAGTTTTGCCTTCTCCGACGATATTATAGTCAATTTTAAGCTTGGATTCCCGACTTCGAATCATGCACAGGGCCACTTTTTATTTATTATTTTTTTTGCTTTTTGGCAGATATTTTTGATTCTATAATTGCTCTTCGCTCTAAGTCTAACGTGTTAAAATTATAACTTTTTGTAATTGTTTCTGGAAGAAGAAGAAGACGCAGTTTTTCTTGATCGAAATTTACAGAGAAGATTTCTGCATTACTGAGGTATTAATTCCAAAATTCAACGCATATGCTTAAAATTCTCATACGCCACAAGATTATTTATTGTTATATATTTTTTTATTTATTGATTTATGTGGTGTGGCAAATAGTGAATGAGAAAATTTAATTTGTTTTTAAAATTGAAATTTTACTTGCCCGGCGCCAAATTGTTTGAAACAATTAATGAAGTACTACACCTACACGAAAATATATAACTTCCCCTTGTTCGTATAGACTCTTTCAGGGCCAAAAAGCAGGTTCAAAGATCTGAAATAAAAAACATTCACCCTGTCCAGCACAACTTCAATGAAACGCCTGCGTTGGTTATGAATCAAACTTTTAATTTTATTAAATTACTGGTATGGTTTTCCTGTGGAGTAGATATTTATAAGACAATAAAAAGTATTAAAAACTAATAGGCCTTTTATTTTACGTTGATCAACTTACGTTAGAGCTCTAGTTTTGGGACTGATTTTAGTGAAAAATGGTAATTGTATCGACCGGTCTATCGCGTTTGCGTGCGCCTCTTCGTTCAGCTGGCAGACAAGAATTTGGATACCTCTTCTTCTTACGATTTGATTAGTTTGGTGTAATCGTCGTATCACTTTGTTTTATATTTTCGGAACATTTATTTATTTATTACGGTAAGTTAAAACTATTTCCCGCACTATAAGTTTAAAATTTACAATTTGAATGCTCTTGATAATTGTATAACAATAAAACATTATAATTTTGTAAGAAAGCGTTTGTATAAAATAATTTTCTCGAGGTTTGTTCCACTTGGAACTGTAAAAATTTAATATTTTTCTCACTTGTGATGGGATAAACTGATTCCTCTTGGATATTTACTCATACACTGAGTTTCAATCAAATTAAACTGGTAAACAACTCTAGTTTTATACTTTGAAATTGTGAGGTTATAAAATTTTGGTAAACAGAAACGTGTTGCCACCTCTAATATTCAAACAAGGCTGAAATTAAAATATGCCCTTTTTATTGGCTCGTTTTGACGTTTCTTTGGATTTCATGTCACTCGATTTTATTGAAATAAATTTTGAAATTTCATTTTTCTTTTTTCTGTTTTATTTATGAATTTAGCAATGATTTTCTTTATGAATAATGATATAGAGATGATTGGCTTTCTTTTGGTATGCCATAACCAAGACTTTCTTGAAATTTAAAAATTTTCTTGTTTCAACAATTTTTAACAATTTCTCGCTTATTTCTAATAAAAACCTAATAAAACACATACCAGTGTCTAACTTATAAACTAAAGAACAATTAGCTATCAATTTTTATAGCCATAAAACATTTTACACAAAATTTATAAATATTATGTCGTTTCAGGAATATCCTAAAACCAACTGACAGAAAATGATCAATGGACATTTGTCCTTAAATACAACAAGAAAAACTTCAAAGGACATCTTTATTTTGGAACAAATTAACATATTTGTCAAGATTTTACATCTCCCTTGACTTAAATTTGCATTTCCTATTGTTACCAATGCCTGTAGTTTGAGGCTGTAACATTTTATCTGCTCATAAGGTAAGTCTCTTTCACTTTTGTAAAGTTTTATTTACAGGCGATGCACTAAATTGTTAGAATTGGGTAGATTCTCAGTTCTCGGGACTGTTTACGCTACTCAAATTATGAATGTAGTTTGTAGCACTTTTCTCACAGTGTTCATGTTAGCTATCTTATTCATAGCCTTTCTTTGACTAAATTTAACATAATTATTTATAACAGAGTTTATAACTTATTAATAACAATAAATATTTCCCTTTTTTAGGTTTTTCCATTGGTTTTGGTACCTGTTATGCACCTGTGATTTGGATCTAGCTACTATGCTATACACAAAGGTTCATCCAAAACTTAATTTTGTATCAACGATGCTTTTAACTTAACAATAACAAATTAACATTTATTTACCACACGGTAGGTACTTATATCTAACGTTTAATAAAATTAATCAAAGTTGTATCATATCCAATATAAATTTTATTTAATAAAGTATTTCCATTGACATTTTGCCTTCACAGAGCTCAATATTCACCATTTCAGCTCTATAGTTTGTCTCAAAGTTATACATGATTATTTCTAGTTACTTTTTCCATTCTATTTTTCATTCTTACATAATTTTATACTTCAGTACTCAGTTCACTAAACGTGTAAGGTTTTGGTCATCGCATTATTTATATTTAATTTTCAAAAATAAACTTATCGAGCGTAAAAAAAAAACTGGAACCGCGCAAAACCCATTAACTTTTACTGGAGAACATAATGAGCCTATTAAAAACATACTTTTTTTTAATGCAAACACCCCATTACAACAAACTAAGTACAAGTTGCAGTAAGGCTTGGCCGAGATCTTGCGAGAAACTAGGTCGGTTTTCATGATTTTATTATAAATTCAGAATTACTTGCTGATTGATAATTCAAAGCTAATGAGAAAACAAATGAAATAATGAAAGAAAACACTGATCACAATAATTTTATATCACTGCAAAGAAATTAACGTACACTACAGATATCCATTTAGAGTGTCATTAAGTATGCTCATCAGAGACAAAATGACTAAAAATGGAATATGAATGAAAAAGATATTAAACGTGTCTCAAGTTTATAACGTTAGACGTAAGAACTAATACCTTGAAGCTTAGTAAGGAATGTTTACTATTAGTTAGAACAAAAAACTGCTTACCTTATATTTCTCTATTAAGTTCCCAAATTCATTGAGGTTAAATCGATCTGGATTTGCTAATATATTACACATTCCCCGTCGAGTTATTGATGATAATTGCAATGCTTCTGCTATCCAATACAGCGAGTCAAAGCTAAATACGACCTTATATTCTTCTCCTTTCGTAACATCATATAGTGGATCATCACAAAACATTGAGTAATGGTTCTTACATATTCCCTTCGGATAGCCGGTGCTTCCGCTGCTAAAGAAAATAGTTGCAGTGTCTTTCAAGTTATCTACGTAGATAGGCTTGAAAGAGTCTTCTTCATCTTGTTGTTTAAAAAAATCGTCATAGAAGATGACTAGTTCCAGAGTAAGGTCTGTATTTTTTATAATTTGTTTAATTTTTTCGAAATTCTCTGGATCAGTAAGCAGTAGTTTTGGTTTCACTTGTTTAAGTAAATAAGAAACTTCAGAAGAAGATAATGAAGCATCTATAAATGGTAGTATTGCTCCTATGAAATAGGATGCAATTACTGGGACACATGCATTTAAGTGAATACCAGAATAGTACACTATTAAGTCTCCTTTCGCTATTCCTCTCTTGCGTAGCTCTATACTTGTTCTAATGCATTTTTGCAGAAGGGAATGGTAGGTGTCGGTTTCACCTGTAATTGCGTCTATCTAAAAAGACATAATAAATAAGATTATACAATTAAGAACCATTGTTGGAAAATAATATTTGGAATATACAGTTAAACAATCGTTAGAAAGGCGGAGCATACTACTAAGGCTCGCGGCGGCCTTGTCAGTAGCTTACGTGAAGTATCTATCACTAAAAATGTCACAAAAAGCAGTTTGTGATTCCTCGTGCTGAGCCGAATTTCTGATTTTGTCGGCGCAATTCACGATGCTAAATAAATGCCAATCTTTCTTTTTCGATAGAGACATCCGACCTTCCAACCGACGCCGACGTATTTATTTAGATATTATTGTTTGATAATTTGATATTTTTGAGACTTTACCTTTTCCGCCGAGGTTGTATTCAAAGGACTCCGCACTTTTCTTATGAAAAAGTGGTTTCAGTTAAATTGGCTGAAATCGCAGTATATTGTAAATAATAACCTAATGAAAAGTTCTCATGGGCACATGGTCGGAAAATGAACAGTTTTCCAGATATCGGGGGGTGCAAAGGGGGTGCTCATTAGGGTGATTTCTAAACAAGGATATCTTCATGGCTTATAGCCGTTTTGCCATCCAGTGCGCATGATGTATTGGCGCTGGGGATCGCCAGTGAATCGTCGTAGGTAGTTCATTCAGAACGAAAATTGTGAGTGCAATAAGCTCGTTGTAGTCATCCCAGGCTTGTCTTGTTCCGGTTACAACTATTCTTAGAACTTCCAGAGTACCTCGAACGAAGTGTTTCGAATCCAACCTGGAGTCAAGACTTTCGTAATTTTCACGAGAAAAATTCTGCCAAACGTCCCTAAACCTTTCAAATAACGGTATCTCCGGAGAACTTGATGGCCCAAAGCACAAAGTGAATATTTTAGAAAGTATTATTTCCAGCATGTGATGTCGACAAGAAAATCATAACAGCTCACGGCTCATGTTCGCTTCAAGGAGAGTACATGCTCCTTTCTTGTAACCGGTATTTGCAGAGGTTGTGTCAAAACTCATGGCTCCAGAATAAGGGCGAAAAACGTTTCAAAGGCTAAGCATTTCCAAGAAACAGAATGATAGATTTCATGAAAATGTAATCCATTAGAATGAAAATTTTTTTAAGATAAGGTAGATAAATAAATTCATTTTAGGCCTTTGTTCTCATTTTTCACTGAATCTTCATGATCACATAGGGGGTTATGTAGATACTAGTTTAATCTTCATGGCCGTAGGGGACTGTGTGGATGCTACTATTCGAATAAGAATTGTCAAATAAGAAATTAGACAAATTCATTTTAGGATTTTAACTTGCTAGCATAACCAGAATTCAGGTTATCGAAAGAATGCAAAGATTGCATTAATATTTTTACACAAAGTTTTTCTTTTAGTTATAGATACCTAGTTGTTTTTCTGCTGTTTGCAAAATCCTATAAAGATTATGTTTCAATAAAACTAGTCAATTTTTATAAAAAAAAATTATCTAGATCAAATGAATATGTTATCGCAGAAAATGTCATATAAGGGAATCTGAAGTTTGAAATTAGAGAAAAATACTTTTGCTAACAACAATATATTCGGATGTGTGTTATATAACCTAAGAAAATTTAATAAATCAATTTTATCCAATCCAAAGTAAGAGTAGAGTATTTTTGTAATTTTTTTCTAATCAATGTCAAATGGCAGCGAATGAAGAAAAATACTTTTTCGTAACAAAATATATACATGTTTGTCTCACATGTTACATAACCTAAAAAATAAATCGAAATATAAACGAGCAAAAAGGTACACCCGATATGCTGTAAAAACCTACCATGGATCGATTCACGAACGAGCAGAAAGGTATATACAGGTTTATTTTGACGTAAAAGTGATAGGAGCAGAGGTTATTCACCAGTAACATACTGGTTAATTGTAATATTTTGTAGATCCCCCGAGCACCGGCTAAAAAGAAAAAAATACATATGACAGGAAGTCCTAAACAATTAGAAAAAATTACAAAAATGTTCTACTATTATATTGGAATTTTTAGGTTATGTTTCACTATTATAAAATTTGTAGCAGATGTCCATTGAAAATGAATTTATCCTGAATAATAAAAAAAGAAATTTGGTTATATATAAAGCTGATAGGCGATGTTAACCAATAAACTTGATTTATTAAAATATTTTAGGTTATGTAACACATATTCGAATGTATTGTTATTCGCAATATTATTTTTCTCTATTTTCTACCTTGAGATTCCCTTATATAACATTTTTTCTGCGATAATAGATTCATTTGATTTAGATAAAATTTCTTTTTAAAAATTGTCTAGTATTATTTTTGCTTTTTTAGTTTAGGTTTTATTTATATCAAAATTGTAGCAGTCGGGCAATTAAAAAAGTATGTATTAAATTTGGTCAAATTTTGAGCTGGCAAGCGAATTTTGTCCACAAATTTAGCTTTTAGCTCCACTGTGCGCCGTAACGTTAATCGACGATCAGCCAAGAGATTTTCCTGCTTCGAGCCCCGTTACGAGAGTACTTTTTAAATTTTTTCAAAACTTATTGATATATATTTTTATTCTAAAATTATCTTTGCTTATATTTACTCGACTAACTTTTAAAAATGTTATAATTTGGCTTCTTCATTTCAAAATTACTTAATAATTATTTCTACTGCATAACATTTGACAACTGTAAAATTTGAACGATTAGCCTCTTTTTTAGGCGATAATTGGTCAAATCCGTGTCACTGTATTCAAAAATGTTGCCTTCTTAGTAAAGGAGCTGCAAACAATAATCTATAATTACAGTAATTTTAATGACTTCAACACAATAGATAAGTATACAGATAGATAGATACATAGATTTGTATTGGTCATATACAGACTGTCTATTTTACGAGGGCCACACCAAATATCTCGCTTAATATCTATTGTAGAAGAATAAAGTTTTAGAAACAGTTATCCCATTTTTTGTGAGCTATATTTCAGTAAAAAGACATTTGAAATCCATAGCCTACTTTATGAGATATATTACAAAAACCTGAAAAATAGGAAAACCACAAACGGTTATAGCTTCCTTATTTGAGGAGATACGAAAAAAGTTAAAGGAATGAAAGTTGACGGCAAAGACAATAAGAATAATAACGTGTAACAAATAAATCGAAAAATGCAGTTGGCTTTGACATACGCTATTGTTCAAAAATAAAAAATATATATCTCAAAGTAGGCCATGACGCCATTAATTCCGTTATTTCTTTCTCATTCCAACGATATAAAACATGTCACAGAAATTTTAACCGATAGTGTCAATATTTAATATTTTACGAATACCACAATTCATATAATTGAATCGTAACAATCAGCTGTGCCATAATTAGTGAAAAACAATGTATACAGTTATTAATAAATTTGACAGATTGTCACTGTTGTATGTTGTATGTTGCGTTGTCGAGTTCTAAGACAAATTTTATATCAGTAATTATGGTGTACACCAATAATAACAAATTCGATATGATTAGCATTTATTGTTTACGGAGATAGATTTCTAGATGCTCCGCAGCCAAATCGAACTATGTTTAGGAAGTTAGTTCAAAATCTAAAAACGCACGGTTCATTTTCAAAAAAAGTAGTAAGGCGAGCGCATGTTGCGGATAATGTAAGAAAAGTGAATAGAGTAATGAATTATGTTAACCAAAATGAGGAAACCTCTTTGAGACAAATTCAGAGAAACTGTCGCATAAAAAAAGACAGTGCAAGAAAAATATTGAAAAAAAAGGGATTTCGATGCTACAAAATGAGGAAAGTTCAATATTTAAATGAGGGAGATAAGCCAAGGAGAGTAAGATTTTGTAGATGGTTATTAAATAAGAAAAGGAATGACGCGCTGATATGTAGCAAAATTCTTTGGTCGGACGAATCAAATTTTTCTAATAATGGATTTTTCAATAGAAATATGCATTATAAGTGGACACGAGAAAATACACATTGGTGCAGAGAGACTGCTTTCCAAGAAAGATTTTCTACGAATGTTTGGTTGGGTCTTTTAAGGACTAAAGTAATTGGACCTTATTTTTATGATGGCAAATTAACCGCTCGTAGATACCTTAATTTCCTGCAAAACGAATTTCAAGATTTTCTTTATGAATTAACAGTGGCAGAAAGATTAAATTATTCATATTTTCAACAAGATGGGGCTCCACCTCACACTGCTGTAATATGTACAAATTATTTAAATCAAGTTATGCCAGATAGCTGGATAGGCACCTATGGACCCATTCTATGGCCAGCTCGATCACCAGATATTACTCCCTTGGATTTTTTCGTCTGGGGTTACATTAAAGACAAGGTATTTCAAACTGCCCCTGAAAATATTGAGGACATCAGAACCAGAATTCGAAACGCATGTGATGCAATTACTCCTGAAATGCTCCAAAATGTAATGCGTGACGTGTCTCGTAGAGCACGTTTATGTGTCAGAATGCATGGTGCACAATTTGAGCATTTGTAGTTAGAAAAATAAATACACACAATTTCTTTTCAATATAGTAGTAGGTAGTACTGTTATACATAGTTTTTCGTTTTTTTCTTTGGATGTTCGTTTTGTACTTGTATTTTTATTTATGAGATATTTATTGGTTTGTATTAAATTGTAATAAATAATTACGGAATTATAATTATTATAAAGTGAATTTTTACTATTATGGCACAGCTGATTGTTACGATTCAATTATATGAATTGTGGTATTCGTAAAATATTAAATAATGACACTATCGGTTAAAATTTCTGTGACATGTTTTATATGAGAAAAAAATAACGGAATTAATGACGTCATGGCCTACATTGAGATATGTATTTTTCATTTTTGCACAATAGCGTATGTCAAAGCCAACTGCATTTTTCGATTTTTTTGTTACACGTTATTATTCTTATTGTCTTTGCCGTCGACTTTCATTCCTTTAACTTTTTTCGTATCTCTTCAAATAAGGAAGCTATAACCGTTTGTGGTTTTCCTCTTTTTCAGGTTTTTGTAATATATCTCATAAAGTAGGCTACGGATTTCAAATTTCTTTTTACTGAAATATAGCTCACAAAAAATGGGACAACTGTTTCTAAAACTTTATTCTTCTACAATAGATATTAAGCGAGATATGTGGTGTGGCCCTCGTAAAATAGACAGTCTGTATATACACAAATTATGCTTTGACATGTCAAATAAATGCAAAATATTGCAAAAAATCCAAGAAAACAGCGGTTGTCCTAAATAAAAAAAATAATAAATAAACCAGATTAAATAAATATAATGCTTCTAAAAATTTTGTTTACTTTGTAAGAAATTTTAGGTACTCACAATTAATAACAATTGAAAATAGAAACAATATGTCTTTTATTGAAGAAATTAAGAAAACAAATCGGCGGATAGAACATAATACAAAAGTACCCTCATAATTATGAGAGAAAATTCCGAGCCGCTGCGCTAGTAGACATTCTGCCGATAGTTTATAGTTGATACCTACTAATATCAATGAGGAAATATAACACACTTTAAGTTAAAAAAATTTAACATAAAACAAAATTAATAAATAAAAAGTGGCGAATAAAGAGGGGAGTTCTGTGTAAATACTTTTACCGATTTTTTAAATTAAATTTTTGTATGCCGTGGATATGAAAAGATTATGTTCATTGCCTCAGATAAAGTAGATATCTAGTATTTAAAGCTTTGCCTACTTGAACTGTTTTCTCGCCATGTTGTTTCATGTATTTAAAATAAAAATGGCCCATTCCACCCAATTCGGTTTGATTTAAAAGTGTATCCTCAGTTCTAATAATATTGTCCTGTTGGCGGTACATTTCGATAACCTAAAATATAAAATCAATTAGAAAATAATAAATCAAAATTATTCCTCAATTTTTTTAAAGATTGGACCTAAAATTCAGGAAGATTAGGTCTGGGGGTCATAATGTTATTAAAAAAAAGTATCTTTTGGTGGTGCCTACCTGTTTTGTGGGGTAATACCCTTAAGAATAGTAAAATATTGTTTGATAAAGAAATCATTTTCGAGATAAATTTTCTAAAGTAGGGCTATAGTGTTGTTACAAAATGGGAAGTGTAGGCATAACATTTGACCCATCTTTTCACAAATATGTTTTAATTTCTGCCCATTATAAGCAATTTTTGAAATACTGTAAGATATACACACTCTTTAACTTATGCTTAGAATATGTTACAAGGCAACTGACAACAGTCACCCCAACAAAACTGCTAATAAACAAATCCATCCGAATAGCAGCATATGCAGATGATATTAACATAATGGGCAAATCACAGGCAGTGGTGGAGGAAGCCTGCATAGACCTCAAATGCAAAGCTAAGATGGTAGGCCTGCATGTCAACACCAATAAAACGAAAATAATTACCCAAACAGGAAGAAACGCAAACGTACAGAACATCGTAATAGAAGAGGATGATTTAAATGCGGTCACACAGTTTAAATGTCTAGTGGTAAGCCTGTCAAAATGTAACAAAGACGCAGAAATAAGAAGGAGGATCACCCTAGGAAATACGGCATATGCTGCCACGACAACAATTTTCCGTTCAAGAGATATCCAAAGAAGAACAAAAATGAGACTCAACAATTATACGACCAATCATAACCTATGGACCATAACACAATAAACAGCAAAGACCATCGATGGTTTTGAAAGGAAAATACTGAGAAGGATCTTAGGTGCAGCCAACGACAACGGTGTGTGGCGAATAAGATACAATACAAACTCTATCAACAATATAAAACCCCCTAGTGTCTGAGTTAGCCAAAATACAAAGGCTTCGTGAGGCAGGTTACGTCGTAAGGATGAACTACCAAGGGGCAAGAAAGGGCAGGCCCAGAAAGCGATGGGACGATGGAGTGGCAGAGGATGCAAGAAATCTCATAAGGACACGAGTTTGGAGACGAACAGCGGCAGACAGAACAGCATGGAAGTTTAAACTGTAGGAGGTCAAGGCTCGAAGTCGGGCTGTAGCACCATAGGAGAAACATATACATTGTGTTAAATATATGTCGGCGCCACCGAAAATAATTTCTGTACGCCTGTGATTCTTAGGAACCCAGCACTAGTACTTGTGACTGTTTATTATTTTTATTAATATAAACATTGTGGTTGACTTACCTACCCCAACCAATAACAGTTTAAGGTTCGATGCATTTTCTTATATGGGCATGGGAACACGCTTATCTTAAGCGAACGAAACAGATCGGCTAGCCCGGGGAACAAAAAGGCATTCTATGATTACCTGTGAAGGAGCTAAGATTGGATTATCGCGGGGTAGCTGGTAGCGGATCGTTAGTTCCTTTGTTTTACTAGATTTATCCGATGGTGTTGAGACTACTTTGATTACTTGTATTATTCGTGTGGACAATTAGACTTTGTTATTAAATTTTGTATTAAGTGAAATACCAGTGTCGTACTTGCTAACATGTCCAAGCGGTTTAACCCTAAACGTGCTCCCTTGGTATCCTACATATATTAAATGTACAGATTTACATTTTTTACAAGTGTTTCTCTAAATGATTTAATTTTCATTATTTTAACGTTTATATACTTGTATTTGTATAATAAGAAAATTATTTATACCTCTTCATATTTATTTCTGTAATACATACTCCAGTACCACAAATTATTGGACCAATGTACAGTCCATCTGGGTCAAAGATATGGATGATGGCCCTATAGAACTGATTGGGTCAGCCAAACACATTTCAGAAAATCAAGTTGAAGATAAATCTAATCTTGCCCTATAAAATGTTGATCGCCAAGAAGTTGATAGGAGAGATAGACAACAAACGGAGACTGACGGATATCAAGTGTCATAAAAATATTTGATAACTTGGCTTTTAGAATACACACCAAATTTCAAGTTACTGGATTCTTATTAATATACGATTCAAATGTATTGGCCCCTGACTTTAACCGCGAATATCTCAGAAACGAAAAAATAGAAAAAAATAGTCTATTCTAAATCAATCACTGGAATTTGTACATTGTACATACACTGAACTGAACTTGTGGTAGGTACCTTGTGAAACATCTTGAAAATAATTGGTAATAAATTAAACACTGCTTTTAGATGAATCAATCAATATATTATAAATATAAATATAAAATTAGAAATTTATAATATATTGATTGATTCATCTAAAAGCAGTGTTTAATTTATTAACAATTATTGTACATACAGTTTTTGCCATAATATTTTTGTATTCAGAATTAATGAATTTTGTCCATACTATATGTACACAGTGTATATTATATCACATTGGTGAGCTGAACTACTGAAGAAAGTTTGTTTGAAATAACCGTACTATGGCCTTTCTTCCAGCTTCGGTTCTATCATTGTCGTTGACCTGATCACTGCGATCTTTCAATTCAAACACCATAGCTGCGTTTATAAGAATCCTCGTTTTTTAACAAAATTATTCATTATTATTATTTATGAAAATATTTAGACAAATTAAACAACAGACTTTTATTTCGTACCTATGAAACTATTGACAGTAAGGTTGAGAACGAGAAATAAGTGGATAAATTAATTATTTTTTCTTCAGTACATTTTTCATAATTATGTAAATAAACAGTGGCATGTCCATGAGGAGTCTTTATCTAACTGGTTTATTACTCTCTGTTGTTCCAAATAGAGTGTAGCTGCTACGACAGACATTTTAATTATTACGTGAAAAAGCATTCAAAACCAGTCAAGAATTATCTGCTATTTTATGCAGGTGTAAATACAAACCAAATATAAAGGTAATAAAATTTGAGTAATCTATTGAGAACAGTCTAAAAGTAATGGTAATATACCTAACATAAATGACCATATGGCTTCCTTAAATATTAGAATTAGGGAGCTTTAGTGATCCACTTATAGTAGAGAGCTCTGGCTACAAAATTTCTCTTGAAATTGAAGCCTGTGGGGGTTCAAAAGTAAAAGCTGCAACCGGTCTTATAATAGTGTATAATTAATTGTGTTTATTTGTAAAGTTGGCCAGAAATTATTCTGGGAGAAGGGCCGGTATTTTCGAGACATTCACACTGAATGATTGTTGCAGGTAAAGTAAATATTTTGGCACAAAAATTTTGAAACGTTTGTCGCCGGTGCGATAAAAAATACTTTAATAAAAAAAGCATTGACGCTTATGGAGTTTTAAAACTTTAAACGGCCGTATTTCTCTTCGAGAATAATAACAAACCGTAATTTTTCGTTGTGTTTTAGCGTTTAACAGCCGACATTTCGAAAACGAGATCTTAACTAAAAAAATACTCACCTACAGTATTGTAGAAGAGAGTTTTATGCTAACAATGGTATAACTTCTAGAATTTTTGGACGCAAGATAACGTTGATAAATTAATAAATGTGAAACAACAGGCAGGTCTACATCGCGGTAGTCGATGTTCGATCTCCCTCCCTTACGTTTCATATCCCGCGCGCTCCATATATTCTGTTTAGACTAAATAGGTAATTTATTATTCTTGTGTATACATATTAATGTCCATAGAAAATACAACATAAGTATAAGCTTAACGCGTTGGAGATTTTATCAATCATATATAGTCTTTCGCGATACAAACTTTGTCTAAGTTAAATATATTTAACAAATATAAAGTATTTACCCATGATCATGATTATCTATCATCTATTTTTATTAATAATACCGTAGGTATTCAACAAGATGCTATACTAAATGCTTACAAACTAGGGAGGAAGCTTATACAGTGTGAACCAAAAGAAACGCACAAAATTTATATCTTTGGTATGTGTCATTTGTCAAAAAAATCATCGAACAGTTCGATTTTAGTTTTGTAAATACTACATTTTGTCACTATCCAAAATTTATGACGTCATTGGTTTTTGAGTTATGACGTCATCATAATTTTTTTTTAATGGAAACAGACGTTTTTGTTTACTGTTTTTGGTGGTATATTTCTATAGCTTTCTGGTGGTTTGAAAAAATTTGATATTACCTATGCCATTCTTCTGGAAAAAAATATTTTTATTGATTGATACCTTGCATAAGGAATTGTGGAAAAAAACCATATCCATTGCTCAAACTGCGACCCTCAAACCATTTGACATTGACCGAGACGGGTGTGGACACTTTGCACGCTGTTTTGAATCATCTGATGGGGGGGTTCGTCCCATCTCCAAGCCAATTCTGTCTTTCAATTCTTCTATGGTATCTGGTCTGTTAAAATACACCCTTGACTTTAAGTAACCCCAAAGAAAAAGCCTAAGGGGGTTCAATCCGGTGAACGTGGGGGCCACTCAGTCGGACCTCGACGACCTATCCACCTTCCAGTAAAAGTGTTAACTAAAAACTGACGCACTGCTATCCCAAAATAAGGTGGGGCCCCGTCTTGCTGAAACCAGACGTTTTCAGCAGGAATATATTCATCTTCATTGTTCGGAAACGCAACTGCTAAGGCTGGCACTAACCCAAGACGCAAAAACTGTAAATATCTTGCGGCCGTAAGATTCTCTTCAAAACAAAGTCCCAATAAACGATCACCAATCATACCTGCCCACATGTTTACTTTGCCTCGTGTATGAGCTTCTTGAGTCTAATGAGGATTTTAGCGTGACCAATATCTACAGTTAAGCCGATGTAGGGTCCAGTTTAAAGAAAATGTAGCTTCATCAGAGAAAACAATGTTCTTTAAAAATTTTGGGTCTTCATCGCACAAGGTCATCAACTGTTCACAAAACTGTAAGCGCCGATCTGGATCCTCCTCATTCAATTTGTGGATTAATTGCACTTTGTATGAATAGTATTGTTCTTTCTTCAATAGACGTACAACAGAAGTTTGACTCGCGTTATGAATTGAAGCCAGCTGCCTTGTCGAATATTTAATTTGGTTTCGTTGCTTGTGCCTGGGCGACCAGATCGAGGGAGGTCAGCTACACTGCCAGATTCATCATATCTAGCCACCAATCTACTTACAGTGGATCTAGAAATTTGCTTTTCGGGATACTTGGCATTGAAAATATCACATGCTTCCTGATGAGTTCTCAGCCTATCACGATATCCAACCACCATCAAAAGTTCTACGCGTTCTTTTGTTGTCGATGTTTTACACAAAAAGGCCTGTATCTCTCTGTTGTTAAGGTGATTGTTCCTTTATTATTTTCTTTGTTTTGTTTTTATGCCAAATGTTTTCATTCCAGTTGATTGATTGATTGATTGATTGATTTGCCAGCGTAAGGTGGGCATTGCTGCCAATTCCGGTGCAGGGAGATTTGTTCCACCACGCAGCCCGATCGCCCACCGATCATCTCACCGTGTGCCAGAACAAACCCCCAGTGCTTTTTTATACCGCTGGACCAGCTGCATACGCTGGATTGGACATTGGACATGCTTGTTGTCAGCAGCGAGAGCCGCATGACGCATGGGGTAGGAGTATAGGATGGAGCGTGTAGGTGTTTGTGAGATGTTTCTTCTTGTTTTCCTTCTGTCTTCATCGGATGGAAAGTGCGCTTGTGAGATGCTTCTTTTAGGTTTTCGTGCTTCTTTTTACTTTCAGGTTTTTGTGATATGCTTCTTCTTAGTTTCTGTCTGTGATCATCTTCTCTCCTATTCTACTTCTGAGTTTTCTGTTTCTGAGTCTGGCAGTGTGTATATCCTTGATATTTCTTTATTGTATTCCATTTTTTGTTGTGCCAACTTTTCCCAGTGTGTATAATCCTTTCCTAGCTTATTCATAATTCTCTCGATTGTTGTAATCCATGTGTAGGATGGCCTCCCTATTTTCAGTTTGTTGCTGTTCATTCGCAGCGCTTTCTTCAGTAGGTGTGTCGTGTCCCGTCTTTGGACATGTCTCCAGTATTTCATTGCGTATGATTCTATTCTTTTGATTATTGTTCTTTCCTCTAGTAATGTTGACGTTTTCTGTCGTTTTTGTGGTTTTCCTGTTTTTGCTAGCAGTTGGATAATGTCCCTTTCAGCTCTTCTCAGGCTTCTTCGGTTGGCCTTTATCGTTGCTGCGTTTTTGACTCCATATATCATCGTAGTAGGCATTATGATGGTCGTGTATACCTTTTTGGTTAGGCACCATGGTGGTTTGTTGTCCTCAATGAAGGGTAGTAGAGCTCTTGTGACTCTGTAGGCTGTTTTGACTTGGTCCAGGACTGTGGTGAATAGTCGGGGGGATAGGGGACATCCTTGTTTGACTCCTATATTCTTCATTTTTGATTCCGTCGTCTGTCCAAACCATTGTATTGCAGTGTTTTCGTGTAGGCATGCTTTTATTATTCTGTTTATTAAGTATTGCGGTACTCCCCTGTTGAGCAAAGTGTTGACTATAGCCTCATGTCTTATAGTATCAAATGCCTTTTGGAGGTCAATTGAGACTATATATAGTTTTGTTCCTTCTTTCCACTTTTCTTCCAGGATCCGTCTGGTGGTGTACATGTGGTCGTCTGTCGATCTACCCTTGATAAATGCCGTTTGATAATCTGGTAGTTCGCCGATGTATTTTTCCATTTCTCTGAGGAGGAATTGTGCGTAGTATTTATACCCTACACTGCTGAGTGTTATTCTTCTGTAATCGTCCACGTTTTGTGGTGATTTGATTTTAGGGAGCGGTATCTGTATGGTTGTATTCCATTCCTCAGGCAGGGGTGTGGTTTCCGTCCATGCGTTGGTGATGATTTCTAGGATTAGCTGTTTTATGTTGTCCGGTCCATAGTATAAAAACAAAAATGTAGGCAACAAGATTTATCAGTCCATAAGAAAGTGGAACATTACTCGTGAATTTGCGAAAGCTAGGCTATTTCTACATAAAATGTAATTTTTCCAAAAGAATGACTCAGGTAATATCATTTTTTTCATATGACCAGAAAGCTACCACCAAAAATAGTAACAAAAATGTCTGTTTCCATTAAAAATAATTTATGATGGCGTCGTAACTCAAAAACCAACGACGTCATAAATTTTGGTATAGTAACAAAATGTTGTGACACCTGTTTGATTAAAACCAGACAGGTACCTCAATTTGCGGACGGCAGTCTTTGGGTTATGGGAGAGCAGAGTCGTGGGTTGATACTTACCGATTTGCTCAATAATTTTTAAAAGAAATTTAAAGATATAAATACAAGTATAGAAATACAAGTTTTAAACTAATTTGCTAAAAAGATATTCAGGGCGCTACCATAGCTTGCCTAAAAGTTATCCTGCATTGTGAAAGCTACGGAAAACAATACATAGGTTAAAATATAGTTATAGCTCACCAGTACTCTATGGAAATGTCATAAATGGGAGAAAATAAACACAATATAAATTAGTCACAACTTTACTTCAGCGGATATTCCCACTAACAATTTGATAATTACAGACTCAAAATAATCGTGTGATAATTATATAAATTTTAATGTTGCCTTAAGATTAGTTGAAATTTTTAAGGATTTAATAACCAACGGTTCACTTTAAAGAATGTTATAAAATTTAGTTATATGTATAGCCAGAAATATATAAGAGAAAGTTTTATAAAATTGATATTTCTATCAATTTGGTAATTACAGATTTAAAATAACCACATGTTAATTATTTATATATACTATCGTGCTATAAGCTTAGTTGAAATATTTAAGAATTTAATAACCAATGGTTTAATTTAAAGAATGTTATGAAATTTTGTTATATGCATAGTCAGAAATATATAAATGAAAATTTTATAAAATGGTACCACTTTTTACAAATATAAGTTAAAATTTAATATAAGTTTATTTGAGAGGCATTACCGTAGTAACCCTCTAAATACCTGTTGGCATACAACAGCTCGTCACCTATCATTTCATAACGGTCTCTACATCTCCATTGGAAAAACTCTGTGTGTCCTTATAACCTGCAACTTCCAGGCCATTCACCATCGAAAAGCGTCCTTTTCTTCAGCAAAAACCCCTAGGTATTAGGGAACTCATAGAAACCATTTCCCAAAAACAGGATAGGAAAGCTGGCAACTTTCAGACTCGTTAACTATAGGATACTCTCACAAAACATAGTGTTTAATCATGAAGTCCTCAAGTCCACACCAATATAAAAAATGATAAAAAAAATGGGGCCTCTTACGAGGGAGACTTGCAACCCTGGAATTAAAAAATAACCCTTAGCAACTTTAAAGCATATTTTCTTTAGAATAACTTACACCAAAAAACCTCTCGGGGTGCATTCAGCCTCTTAAAAATAAGCCGAAGCTTATGGCTTGACGCCTTAATGCAGCATGGCTGACAAAAATTAAGCAACTCGACACACGTCTGCTCTGCCAAGGTCTTATAATTGAAAAGAAGGCTTTTGTGGCTTCTCTTTTCCCACTTATAATTTTTAATATATAAAAAAATTAAACTTCTTCCTCTCCCAAAAGTTTACTAAACTAAAAGGTGCCAACATACTTGAGTTACTTGGACACAAAGAAGAAGAAGAGATGAAACTTCAGGTTACTACTGAACCTATTTAAATTAAATGTATTTATAAATTTTGTAAACAACATGAGGAGATAGAACTTGAAATTTATTCGAGAAACCTATTGAAGAATTTTAACTAACTGCCTAATGAAGGACAACGTCATAACCTGTGTAATTTACTGTAAAATGCCAACTTTGTAAACTGATTGACTAATATTAGTGTGTTAGTTTAGTTCCGCAACTCTCTGCACATGTGAAGCATTGCTGGTTGCATAAAGTTAAACACAAAGTAACGAATTTGTATAAGTTAATTTACCAAATTATAAAACAAATAACATGTTATAATGTAGCATTTACAAAACTGAAATCGACCTGTTCGAGGATTTTTTTGAAAAATGACACAGACCAAAGATATGAATTTTGTGCATTTCTTTAGGTTCACACTGTATAAAACTATATGTAGGTATAATGGATAGCAACAAATTCTATGAACCTATCAAAAAGAACAAGATTTGCAAAATTGCTACCAAAAACCTACCAGTTCGAAATGATCACAAAGTAAAAAGTCACATGCAAGGTCAGGAAATTCTTCATAACTATTTGTTGCAAGAGAAATGGGACGAAAAATTAATTATCGGAATACTCAAACACGAATTGATGCCTTTTCCGATGGCACTTGCTTTAACTGGCGTTATTTTGATAACACCGTGAATTAAAAGTGTTCTTGGGGTAGTTTTAAAGTTATGATCCAATTGCACTATCTCATTTTTCCCATACAGATGACTATGCCATATATATAACAGAATGTCTCTCGTACGAAATAACTTCAGGAGATTTATTCATATATTTTCGTGGCGGGCACTGCCGCAAAGATTAAATTATTGGATCGGAAGTTATAAGAAGCCTGTTCAGCAAATCTTGGTTTCCAGTTGTACGGGAAATTTTTCGGGAGTTTCTATCTAAAACTTTTGAGATTCTTATTTCCTGATTCTTGGGCCTCTTCTGACAATTCACCAATAAGTGGAATAGCTTCTTTGATTATTATGGCTCCTTGAAGTAATATTTTATGTACGCTAGCGGGCATATAATACCACGGATATTTAGCAACATACAATTTTGCTGTTTCCAAAGCATATTCCTCAAACGCTTTTATATCGATTTCATAACCACAAGATAACCCAACTAGCACAATTAGTCGTGGGAACGTAGCAATCACTATTGTAGGCACTTTAAAGTGTTTTGGTACTAGTCACAGGCACGTAATAGGAACGTTCCTAATACGTGTTTATGACCAAAATGGGGAATATTTTTTGGTGACGATAACGTTCCAGCCACGTTCCTGGAACTTGTCTGGCTACGTTCCAATGACGTTGTTGCTCCGGAGCAGCGACGTGGCGGCGTAGACGCCGCAACTTTCAGAAAACTTTACCACTCCCTACTCTTTCAAATCGATGTTGCCTCTTCTTTGTCTTGATTTTATTATATTTATGTTTCATTCTTACATATGATTCTTGTTCTTGTTCATTTCCCTAACTCAGAAATTTAATAGAATATCAGAAGGTAATATTAGACAGCAAAACTTGTGATATTTTCCAATGGTTTAAGGGTCACAATTAAAACGAATGCAATTTTACTGACAAACATAATGATAAAACGTCCGAATCTAACCACGCGCATTTTTATATATTATTTATATATAATATGCATTTTTTAATGAAAATGTTTTTAAAATATGTAATGTCGTGCGAGAATATGACACACTAGATGCCGAAACCTATTTTTTATTGTTCTTCGGAACTTAACACTACTTTTTATGTATTCATTTGTTGTATTTGATGAAGAAATTGCGATAAATTAAATTTATTGGTCAATTGTGAAATTATGGTTCATGTGTTATAATAATGGCGTCGATAATTTTGGTCACCAATATGGCGTATTTCAGAAAATATGACTTTAAGGTCGTTTTCACCAAGAAATGCTACTTGAAAGTAATTGCTACTTGGCGATAGTGACGAAAACTGCAAATACGTAACTTTAAAGTTATATTAACCACAAATCTGTGTTAGCCGTACGTTGAGGTCTAGACTGAACGCGTTCGTAGCTTTTGCTGTTTATCATTTACCTAACTTCACATTGAAAAACCTATCAGCTGTCGCAATTTACTTGTATGCAGCCATATATCAACGACTTAATAAACATAAATCTTGTTGGTATAATATACTATTACAATGATAGATAACATAGAAGAAAAGGTAGGTGTAATAAAATTGTGTTGAAATATTAAATTTTGTTGCCTTATTTTGAACATAAAATGTTGCATAGCATCAATATAGCAGCATATAATTCTACTCTAGGTTAGGTAAACATAATAGGTTAGGTTTGTTGCATTAACTTTATCTATGGTCAACATTGGGAACTAGATGGTGAAATCTACTTCATGGTAAATTTCAGAGGTGATGTGAACTTTGTAGTAGCCGTACATAGTTCTATAGGTAGCAGTAACGTCATTAACACCTATGAATATTACTTACAAGTTCCACTACTTTAAAGAAATAGTGAAGGTTCCCAGAACGTCGCGGCAAATATTAAAGCTACTTGAAGGTGATTGCAACTTTGAAGTCACATTTCAGTGATGCGATTTAGTCGCTGCTACTATTGTTTACCACCTTCAAGTTCTGAAAACCCAAAAGTCGTCACACTGGTAACTACCACGTTCCCATGTACCACGAAAGCTACGTAGAAGTTGCATAACTATAAAGTAATCATTAGTGGTAGAAACTACGAGGCAGGGACTGTAGACTTGTCAAATGAAGTTATTTTTACACCAAAGTCGTAAATTTAGTGGCAATTAAGTAATGGTTACTCATACGAAGTTCCTATCTCAGTTACTGTCACTTTGGTGCTAGTTGGAAAGGTGCATAATATCGCGTAATAACTTCTTCATCTATGCCTGTAATTTTACAGGAAAGTGAGGGGGTTAGCAAAAAATAATCGAGCCGTGTTGCCGTCATTAGTGGGTCCGCTACCTCCACTCTTAGTTATAACCACGAGCTATCCTATACTATCTCTGTAGTTCTGCTGTATGGTACGTTTCTTGTTTTCGAAAACTGCTTTATTTTCGGTTCCTCAAATTTGTGAAACTTTCAATTCTGATCTGTACGAAATGTGCAGCAAACATTCAAAAAACCTGATCCACGCATGTAGACTTGACAATCCAAATTTAAAATTTTCCTGACAACTGTTCTCTTTAATACTTTTTCGATGGAATTCAAATCTTTGGAGTTGCTTTACATATGTAGTATGTTGCTTGTGAAGAAGCTGTTTCCATAACTGCACTACACACTTTGCCGTCTATCATACTCATCATACAAACATGAGAAACTGCAATTGCTTCATTACCTAACATATGAGAGTCAGTCAAATTTCCGAAATTTGATTTTCTATGTATCTGTTTCCTGTACTGTCAATTATTTCGTTTCTTTCTTGAATTGGAAGAGTACAGGTCTACAAAACCGAGTTGACGATGGGCGGAGATTTTGCCACACAATAATTGAATCTTCCCCAGGTTGCTCCACATGCAGTTGTAATAACACTATGGACGTTAGAAACAAATCGCCATCACCAAGACCAACCTCGGTGAACATTTATTTGTATTGTGAGTGACGTGTGCTTCCATAACTTCCCCATATTATCAACAATTTCAAATTCATCAGAAGATCACTTGATAATGAAAGAAGAACAGGTTTCTGCAATTCTAGTATCCGTTTTACTGTATGATCCAAGAGATCTTGTAATAAAATTTCTGCAGACTCTTCGGTTACAATTTGCCCTTCTTTTCGGGGTTAGCAACGTAATATTGCTTCCTGGAGCTTGTGATAGGAGTGACAGATATTGACAAAATCTAATTTTGCTACCCGTCTATGAACAAGATAGGAGAGTATGCTATCTTTTGCTTCAATCATTAATGACAAAGCTTCGTCTGAGGTAAGTGCAATTATTTCTTTTGACCTCTGACTCTTTTGCGAGCTTTCCTCATTTTACTGGCTCGAGTCGAAGTGTTCAAAATTGCTTCTGAGGCACGTTTTGCGGCAGCGTCTTTCCCTTCTTTCTTTTTGATTACAGCCGAAGTTAACTCGCTTTCGAACATCGATTACAGTGTTGCAGTCTTCTGATGTTTGGTTCTTTCACTGCTCGCAGAAAATTGTAAAGCTGGACGGCTCCTTTCACCGCCAGATAAAGTTCCTGGTTGTGGCTCAGCATCTGGATCAATTTCTTTTTGGGTTGGTTCAAATACAAATTGAACCACTACTTATTTTCTTCAAAAATCTATTTGTGTTTCTCGCGCATTGATCAATCTTAGAGTAAACGGCGCTGCAAAACTAAATTGATATTTTTCAATTTTAACATGGCGTCTTTATCACTCTCGATTTTATAGTGCCCCACCAAATAATTGAATAGATACTCCGTTCAATTTAAAGACCTAAACCATTATTTTCATACAAGGCGTCAAAAAGTTGCCTTCTGGTCACCATATTGACTAAAAAAATTTGGTACCACTAAATGTAAATCTGAAGACAAAACTAAAGTAAAGACCAGAACCGGCATTAGTTATAGGCTAACTTGATTTTCTGTCAAGTCAAATAAAATATCGCAAATATGAAATAGAAATCGGTAAATTTTACATTTTAAACATCCTAAATTATAAAATAAAATGTGCAGTTATGGTTTCAGAATGCATGCGTTCGTTACGGTTGGTGCATATTCATCAAAAAGACCTAAGCGAAATCGAAATATCTTAAAAAGGAACTTGAGTGGTATGTTATTAGGGAATGTTCAAGCTATCTTTTAGTTATTTGGTCCAAGCCGGGTCTGGCCTGAAAATTTTTATTTCTTAACATAAATTTAAAGTATAAAATAAAATTCTCAATAAAATCAACTACATACTTATGTTATCTATAGTTTTTCTCATGGTATGTATTTTAATACATACCTTGAGGAAATTTTCTGTACATTTAAAATTTTGATTCAAACGATTAATAACACGCAATAACTGGTTAAGAGTTGGCTATATAATGAACGAACGTTTGTATCTGTACGGACATTACAAGAAGGTCTGTGACTGTGGGCAGGTAGCTGAACAAAAATACCTTGAACCTGCTCGGAATTCGGGGAAAACATGCATTATCTATTTTTCTAAGTACCGGTAAATTATGTGAACCGTGCTATTACTTTTATAAAAATCGATTTTTGACCGTTTATCGAAATTTTTGGCCCACTGTGGGCTGCCGTGATGTAAATAGGACTGTGCATGGTTTTTCATTTATTAATTTTTCTACGCCAGCTTACGTCCAAAAATTTTAAAAGTTATACTGTTGTAAATGGGAAATCCTACTCTACAATTTTATAACAGAGGTATTTTGCGATTCAAAGTTTCGTTTTTGGAATATCAGTTGTTAGATACGGGCGTTCAATGTTTTAAAACTCCATAAGTGTCAATGCTTTTTCTCTCATTAAATATTTTTTTTAGCGCAACAGTTACAGACCTTTTAATAATTTTTGTGCCAAAATATTTACTTTACCTGTAACAATCGTTCAGTTTAAAAGTGAATTATTATTTGCTTGCTTTAATTGTATTGAAACATCGTTATAGGATTTTGCAAACATCAGAAAAAATAACTATCTATATGAACTAAAAGAAAAGCTATGTGTAAAAATATTAATGAAATCTTTGCATTCTTTCGATAACCTGACTTCTGATTATGCTAGCGCAATAAAATTATACAATCGCATTTAAGGAATTTTAATTTGCTAGCATAACCAGAAGTCAGGTTATCGAAAGAATGCAAAGATTTCATTAATATTTTTACACATAGTTTTTCTTTTAGTTCCCATAGATATTTATTTTTTCTGATGAAAATATGTTTTAATCGTTCAGTGTCAATATCTCGAAAATTTTGAATAACGCCCTTTTTCTTAGGGCAATTTTAGGTCTACTTTACACATAATTATGATAAATTATAAACTATTAAGTAAGACCGGTCACCACTTTTACTTTCCAAACCCCCACAGGGCGACGCATTTTGCCCAGTTATACTCTGTAGCACTACACTTACCTGCAGTTAGTAGTCACTAGCATGTGATATAATAAGCCACTATTATTACAAATGATCTACGTGTCCTCATATATCACATGTTATCGTTTCCTAAAAAATATTATCTCACAATTTATCGGCAGTAACGAGTTATAAATATCGGCAATTTATTATGTTCTTCGTTTGTTGTTTAACCTTATCCTACATGTTTTTGTTCAATAATTGGCCATTCAGCGGTAAAAGTTTTTGTTTGTGCTGCATATTAATAGTTTGAATATTGTTTCTTTTTAACAAAAAATGTAGATAAAAGCTCGCAGCTTATCGACATGGTGTCATGTCGCATATTATTTTAAAACTTAAGTTTATAAAAAAATTCAACATCAGAATTTTTTAAATTTATCATGTTACATTTATTTTACTTCTATTCTACTGACTACGTACAAAGAGGTAAGGAACAATTGCGTTAACGGGATTTATTGTTTCATTCGTTGGTTGGTCACCTAAACATGATAAAATCAGAAAATGCTAGTTTAATTAATATTACTCAAGAACTAAGCAGCATTCGAAAAAATTACCTTTTTGTTGAAAATTGAGTTTTAAATCCAATCACTTTTTTGATATCTTGAGAAGACCATTTTTTAAATAAAATATAAGCATAAGCACATTTGAATAAATCACGATTTTTCTTTTCTTTTACGCTGTTGTTTTATGACTTCTTCCTCCTCAGCAGAGATAGGTATAGGAATTGCTTCAGAGAAAATGAAGTAGAGACTTCAACTGTTAAAGTGAACTTAAGAAGAATGTTCTACGATGAGAATTCACTGAGAAGTTTCCGTTCAAATTTGGCTATTTTTGTCGATTATTACCGCTTCTGCTTATACCGGTTGTAACAGGATCATGGTCCCCTTTTTTCCCTTTAATTTTGAAGATAATTCATTGGAATTTAGGATGTACTACATACATAATAATCGGCACATTATGACATACGGCGAAGCCGGAAGTAACACTATTTAAATGGAACACCCTATATATTATTGCATAATTTTCTGAATCTAACTATGAAAAAATGACATGAAATGAAAAAGTGACATTTCAAACATAAATTTTTTCTATTATATAATTTTTAATTTTCCATTTAAGTGTGCCATGACGGTTCCGATTTATTCTAAATGGCCGACGATATCCTGATAGACAATGTCCAGCAAAAAATTATTTTAAACGTGTTGAAAATCAATTCCGAAGAGAGCCCAAAAATGATCCAAAAGGAAACTTCATTATTGACGAAAGAACAGAAATTAATGTTTTGGCTCGAATAGAAGTTGGTAAGATAGATAAATAAGTAACACAAAGTTTCACCATTTTTTCAGATTTTACAGATTTTTTCGACTTTGAACAGTTTTTGAAAGAAGTGTAAGAGACCTGCAAAATACTGACCATTTTCTTGTATCGCTTTAAAATCTGAATCCATATTTTCCATAAATTGCGAATTGACTTTTGAAAACTCGTAAACGTTAAGTGCGTTTATAGAAGTGTATTTTCCGGTCTAAGCCGGAAAACGTTACTTTCCGCCCAAAAATTTCTCCAGAAAAGGTTTATTTTCTGGTCGGTTAAAAAAATCAAGATTTTTTTGATTTCTTGCAGATTTGTTTATGCTTTTATTTCATAAAAAAATTAATAATCCAAAGCTACGATGAGAAATTCCGTTTTCTACAAAAAAGTACTCTTGTAATTTTTTCAAATTTAGCTTAGTTTTTGAGTTATATCAAAAATACTAAAAAACTATCCTTTTCACTCCGTTAACGAAAATGCACTTCTAAACTTAATAGCATTTTTGTAAATTTATCACATTTAGGTGACCAACTAACGGATGAAACAATAAAAACCCTTTAACGCAATTGTCCCTTCCTAGTCAGTATCCTATTCCCACGCTTACCGAAGGGTGAAATATTATAATCGCGAAAAAATGTTCTCGTAGATTTCTTCGGATTTTCATATTTCAGATTATGTAGACTAAGAAAATTAAGATCTTTAGTTCTATTAGTCTGTATGTCGGTCTGTTGGTGCTATATCTAATAATCTACTTGACGGAGAACACTAAAATTTAGAGGGTAGTAGGTAGTAGGGTGGTGCGCCCGTATACGCATTATTTTTTTTTGTGGAAATTTAAATTGCCTGTATGTAAAAAAGTTGTGTCTTGATAAGAAAGTGAAGATAACTTTTATTTGGATTTTTTTTCCCACCCCTTCCACCCCCCCCAATAGGTCCAAAAATAAAAATATATATATTTTTTTAATGAAATGCCTGTATAAATAAACATTTTCTCTTGGCGAAAATAGCAAGCTGTTTTTTTTTTAGATTTTTTTATTAACGTTTTCCACCTCCCCAATACTATAAAATTTAATTATTCGCTCATAGTAATTAAATATTATCATATTATATGAAAAATCTGTTTATTAACAATATAACACGCTAAGTAGAGTAGAAAGTACCTACTAACGTTCTTAGAGGGTGCGAGAAGCGGATGTACTGGCCACCACCCCCACCGCCAACCCCTCCCTTTGTGTGTAATTAGATCACAGCAGTTTGTAGTTTAGAAGAGCCCGCGATAACGAACGTCAAAAACTCCAAATAGAACAGAGTAAAGCTATAGTTTTACAGAGCCTCTATTTTGATGGTCGGAAAGACAAAATATTAACGTTTTGTGACAACAGAAAAAGAACAACCGTGGAAGAACATATAGTTCTAATCCAGGAACCGGATTCCAAATATCTTGGACACATTTCACCTCTAACTGGATCTGCACGGAATATTGTAAAAAGTATGACAGATTTCTTTCAGTCGTCTTCCATTTCAATAGAAGCTTTAGAAGCAGTCGGTAGTGACGCAACTAACTAATCTATTGGACGATCTTTAACCCAGTGCGAGAAGCATTCTGTTGACAAGTTTCAAGTAATTAATTCTACATTTCCTAAAATCTCTAGAAGCCATTTAGGTACAGATCAAAAATAGTTGTTTGATATCTGCCAAGTAATCATAACTGGTATATGCTCCGAAGGCATGTCTAAACGCGACCCAGGAAGACTTAATCATTACCGTTGGTTAACTACGGCAAACAGGATTCTTCGTTTATATATTGCCAGTGCAAAGCCATCAAAAGAATTGATAATATTAACCACATTTATTATAAAAGTTTACGCACCGATGTGGTTTAACATCAAGTCACAGTCTTCCTGCATTTACGGAGCGAGGCATCGTTTTGAAACTATCCAGTTATGTCAATACTTACCAGAGGAACTAAAAATTATTATTTATCCTGTAATTCAAAGAAATGGATATTTTGGACACCCCGAAAATCTACTATTAAGTATGTTATGGGATAATTGCATTCATATTAGGAAACTTGCTTGTCTTGAAATTTTAAAAGCACGAAGAAATGAGGCTCTTTCTGATAATAACATGCAGGTTCGAAGTTTTACCGTCCCGAAATTTAACTTTTCCGCTACAAAGTATTATGAACTAATTGACTGGCAAAATATTAATTACACGGAACCTCCCGTTACCAAAGATATATCCGAAGACCAGTTATGGCAAATTGTAGAGGAGCCCCAGTCTTCTATAATTTCTCACACTAAAAATTACCCTTGTCACACACAAGCTGTTGAAAGGGCGGTGAAGCTAGTCACTCAAGTTTCGAACACAGTGTGTGACACAAACAGAAGAGATGGTGTAATCAGAAGTACACTTGAATCCAGAACTACAATGCCAAAATTTGAAACCAAGAGAGATTTCAACCACAAATAAGTTCTTGCCTAATACATTTTTTTTACACTTTGTTATTACCTAATTTAAGTAAGTATAGAGTTTATTATTATAAATTTTCTTTTATTATTTGGGCACAAAAACAATAAATAAAATCTTGTATATCCTTAAAGTTTACTGCTTACTTAAATTTTGACAAGAAATCTTTAACTACTTAAATTAAAATTACTTAATTAAAAATCACAATATTTAAGGGTGCCGGGGAGGTGGAAGGGGTTAACTTAAAATTCTAAAACAAAAAATGGCTGGCTGGGGTGGAAGGGGTTATCAAATATATTTTGTTTTTAAACTATCAGCCCTCTTTTATTAAAAGACAACTTTTTCAAGAACAGGCTTTTGAAATTTCCAAAATCAAAAATGACACACCACCCTAGTAGGTAGTAACTAAAGGATACTTTGACTGGAAAATATACAGATAGGTAATGAGGGTAATGATAGGTGATGAGAGTAGACCGCTTATAAAGAATAAATAATGAGAAGAATATAACAGATGGTAGTAATATTTGGCATATAATTAACACAATTGTAAACACCTACGAAATGTGAAAACACCATATTCAAGTTGGCCTCGTGGCTCTCTCTAGTTTTAAGCGATGATGCAAACAGAAGTTCTGCTTTATACGTTTTAAAAACGCTTTCAAATACAGCCCAGGAGGTTATGTTGTTCGAAATAGCCTGATCCAACATATATTGCACTGCTTCACACTGGAAAAAAATGCCTTTTTTGGACAAAAATCTGCCTACAAGTCAAATCTAAATCAATTTTGATCTACCTTGGCTTAAAATGTAGGTTATTGGCTACATTTTCAGAGTATACTGCCTAAATTGCAAACCCCGATTTTATAACCTCAAAAATTGTATCAAATTTGAGAGTAATCACTTTTTTCTATTGCTACAAGTCAAATCTTAATCAATTTTGATCCACCTTGGCTTAAAATGCAGATTATTAGCTACCCTCTCAGCGTATACTGCCTAAATTGTGAACCCTGATTTCCTAATCTTTTGAGAACGATGAAGAAAGATCTTTGATTCGTCTCTTTTTAGTTTTTGGTTTGGACCCCCTTCTTCGTTTGTTAACCGTGATCGACCTAGTTTAGGTGGAGATGGAGTAGAGCAAGGTTGAGTCTCAAATGTTGCTCTATTTTCAATATCAAAATCAACAATAAAATCAGTTTTTAAAAACTGTTGGTATTTTGTAAGGAAAGCTGATTTTGTTCTTTTTACATTATTACATTTTCGGTCATAGTAAGGAATAAAGGAATAGATCAATTTCTTCTGTATCATCTTTAACTGATTTTCATCAAATTTAGATGTATCCCTAATGTTATTTAATATTAAGTCTTTTTTTGTATATTATTGTTTAACAGCATTCCAAATAATTTCACACAACTTTTTTTTCTTGACTTTTTATTTAATTTTTGTAACAATGTTTAATTCATATAACACATATCAATATTAACAATTTTGTAGATATAGTTAATAATTATATTTAGTGAAAAAGCGAGAATAATATTACATCCATAATTTTTGATATTTGCACAAAATTAGAATACATTCACAAATACAATTATTCAGATCCCTGCTTAATGTGATAAAGTTTGCACTTTAATCTATAAGAATACATTTGGTAGACTGATGGTATTTCAATATCTAGTTAAGCTCTCCAATATACCTTCAAGATAACTAATAACAATAAAATGTTCGATTGGATCTTCTAAATAGATATTAGATATTAAATAAATATACTATTAGTGTCTTCGATGTATCTCCATAATAATTATTGTCAATAAAAGATTCGAGTTTTGTTGTTTATAGTATACATTTTTTTTATTTTAATAATTTACAAACCTCTTTTATTTGTAGGTAAAATTTTAATTCATTGCCTCGAAAAAAATTTTTTTATAACAAATTGGGTTGATTCTGCGGTTGGTACCTTGTGAAACATTCTTCAATAATTTAAATATACAGGAAATTATGCTTTTAATGTTTCAAAAAGTTTTATTAAAACTTTTTGAAACATTAAGAAGCATAATTTCCTGTATATTTAAATTATTTTTTATAACAAATATAATAAGTGAAAGTAATTTATAAAACCTGTTAATAAAATTTTGAGTAGGGTAATTATGTTTTGTTGAATTTTTTTAATTTAGGAAATCGGGGTTTGCAATTTAGGCAGTATATTCTAAAACTGTAGCCAATAACCTACATTTTAAGCCAAGGTAGATCAAAATTGATTAAGATTTGACTTGTAGACAGATTTTTGTCCAAAAAATGCTTTTTTTCCCACTGTGTGCTTGTGGGCTCAGCATATTACATATCGCCACCGCATTTAAATAATTACATGCTCAAAATGCGCTTGTATGTCTTAGCCTTACGGTTTTTAAATAAAACACAATATTTAGTTTATTAGTTTAATGCAGCTCGTTAAGAACTTAATACACATTTATATTATGTATAACTTTGTAGAAAAATACCATCAGCTAATACCTCCAATAATGAGCAAATTATTTTTGGATACTATAGTAACATATTTTTGATAATATGTGTCTAATAAATATGTTCCTTAAAATACATTAACTTTAAAGCCAAATCTATCTACACCTTATATTTTGATTATCCTGATATAAGTTATAAACTTAAAAGTATAATTTTTTTCAATTCTTGACGTTTTACTTTTCCGGTAACTGTTAATGGGAAATTATCTACCACCCTCACCCTCGCTTTCAGTTTGTTTCCATCGGAAATATTTTCGTTCATATACTTCTCAATTTCAGTGGCAGTCACATTTCCGTAGTTTTTATTCAAAGTTACTAGAGCCAAGGGATATTCTATTTCACTGTCGTGCGGTATTCCTATAACAACAGCTTGCTCAACGGCTGGATGGGTCATTAGTTCATTTTCTAAAGAGGCTGGTGAATAATGTGAACCTCTGTATATTAACATATGCTTGATTCTGTCGATTACAAAAAAATAATAATCATCATCGTAATACAGTATGTCTCCAGTTTTAAGCCAGCCATCTTTGTCGAACTGGTCAGAACTCTCCAAGTTATAGTAACCATTCATAACTGTTTTACCCTTTACGAGAAGTTCACCAGGCTTGTTGGGTCCTAGATTTTCTCCAGTGCGTAAATCAACCACCTGGAACAAGGAAAGAAACAGTTGTATGACTAATATAACACTTATGCTGGCGCTAAACGTTGGGCCTAGTCAGATATCAATTCCCGCCTACACGTTAGTGCATAAATACCGCTTACAGCGTGCATATCTATGTTTTTCCTGTAGATAGAGTTGCGTTAAAATGGCAGTTTGGAACAACGATAGTATTTTTAAGTTTTTAGAACTATATCAGGCAGAACCTAAGATATGGGACCCGAAAAATAACTGATTTGAGATTTTCAATAGGCAATGGAGACTTCTATAGCTGTCACCAGTAACTAAAAACCTTAAACTAATAACCAAACGAACTTTGGCTGATATAGTTTTTCTCCAATCAGTATCTCTCTTCTACTTTTGCTGGTTCTGATTTTATTGCATAAACGTGAGTGGAGTGTTGGTCTATGATTAACTGGCGGGGCAAAATTTAAAGGTGAGGTGGTGGGAAGTGGATCAATGAGCACCATACCTAGTAATTGCACCATTGCAATCCAATTTAAAAAATGTTGGAATTATTCTCATCTGTACTATTAATACTAAGGTACCAATTGTACGAATTGAGTGCTAAGGTACTTTCAAATAATAGGACAGCTAATCATCAGGCAAAACCAGATAGTAGATAAGTATGATGTTCATTTGGCCGCTAAAGAATTGATATGAAAGAAACTTGATGGCTCAAAGATTCTAGGTCTTGCGCCTAGAATCCCTGAGTGCGTGTCAATTAACCAGAATGTGACTTGATAAATGTATCTTGACTGAAGGTAGTGATTTTCACAAGTACCATAGACACTTAATTATTTACGCTTTAATAACTCATTTATTTTTTTTAATATTTCTCAATATTTATAGCTTTTTTCAAAGATTCTGAAAAGAGAAACCGATTGTAGGTGTACTTTAAGGACGATTGGATTTTTACAGAATTTCGATATGTCTTCTACTAGACCTTATTGTTAATTACTACTTGGATTATAATATATTTAAAAAAGATAGGGAGTAATGAATCACTCAAAAAACACCAGTAATGGGCGTCTATTGTTTCTTTTCATAATTATGAGAATTGTGCTAAAAAATAGATTATTCAATTAGTTTATCCACTTATAAATGATAGCTGACTATGAGAGATATTAACCGAAAGATCGCATCGACAGAGACAAGGACAGAGATTTAACCCAAGCAGGTAGCATTTTTGTGGTATAGGTATTAATCTAGTCAACGGAATGCTAATATGACTAAAATCTCTGACTTGAGTACCAGTGAATGAATTCTGATGAAACCTTGTGTTTGTAATGTTGAAAAAAAAAAAATTAAAGTAGGAAATAATCAGAAGGAGTAGAAAACACACCTTTAATTCCGTAGCTTGTAGAATCAGATCAAAAATGAAAAGAAAATAATATGCTTACCTCTTTTTGCCCAAAATAAAGTGTTTTTACTCTTGTAATTTTTTTCAAAAAATGCTTATTTTTCGAGATATGGCCACTCGAAAATTCCTAAAAGGGTGGGAGGGAAACGTAAAAGTTTAAAAAAAGAATGAAAGAAATGTATCGTAGAAATACAAAACATTTTTAATTGCATCTTTTCTGTAAAATACGTTTTCACCGAGTTTTCTGAAGAAACCTGAAAAATTACCTCTTTTTTTGAAATTGTAGCGCTTTAAAAACATCTAATTTAAAAATTTGAAGGAATTGGACATATAAGTACGCTGAGGCCTTCTAAACATTTTTGTCTCTTGGAATTTTTTGTGTCTCGCTAATTTTCCGAGTTACAGGCAGTTTTCACGATAAATGATATCCTACATTATTTGTACATTTTCAATTAAAAAATACATGAAAATTCGAAAAACGAGCGTGATTTATATATATTATTATATTACAATATGAAACCTATATAGTTATTCCATTTTTAGAGGTTCAATATAATTCTTAAATTGAAAATAAGCAAAAAATATAGTACATTATTTATGATGAAAAGCTGCTACCTCGGAAAATTAGCAAGTTTCGAGAAAACTCCACTAGCCAAAAAACTTTTAAAAGACCTCAATGCATACATCTGAATTCATAACATTTTTAAATTATATATTTTCCAAAATGGGGTAGCTTCTCAGGTTTTTCCGAAAAAACTCAGTGAAAACGCACTTTACAAAAAAATTTCGAAATAAAAAAAAATCTTGTACTTCGATGATACATTCATCTGATTTTTCTCAATTTTCTTTTTTAACTTTTACGTTTCCCTTCCCCCATTTTTAAGAATATTCGAGTGGCCGTATCTGGAAAAATATGCATTTCTCGAAAACATTCACAAGAACAAAATCATCTTATTTTGAGCCAGAAGGGGTAAATATATTGGTTTTTTTTTCATTTCATTTTCCGATCATTTTCTACTCTAATTTTTTTTATTAACGTCCTTACAAACACATTGCATAAGGTTTCATCAAAATCCATTCACTAGCAATCAAGTTAGAGGTGAAAGTTTATTAGAAATATAGTCCAGATTTCTAACAAATTTTCTAAAAGTAGACTAGTAGGCTGTTTTTATAACGTTCATTACTCAGATTACTCTTTTCATTTCCAATTTGACTTTAGTATTTTATCATACCACTTCAAGAGAGCCAAAATAATAATATGTGTATTATGTTTTATAATAATTTTGGGACAGATTGAAACTAAGGTGTTTGATTAAGGATACAAAAACAGAAATAGCTATTTGTATGACAGGGGAGAAAAGTGCATAATTTCCTCCCGCAGATAGTTTCATGCCCGACGCGAAGCGGAGGGTATCAATATCAAAGGGAGGAAATGGCACTTTGCTCTTGTGTAATACATATGATTTTTTCTACGACTATTTAGAGTGTTTTCTTACATTGATTTTACATTTATTTTATTATATTTTCTTATGCATGACAATCAAAAAACCAAATATGTTAAAATGTCATATTAGGTATTTAGACAAGTAAATATTTAAAAAAATCAAAGTACATGGAACGTTGCTAAGGTTGCTTCTTCTTTCAAAATAAACAAACTTCCAAAAAGTTTATAATAATACATTCCGAATGTGAAGATGAAGTTCCTCAAGATATTCTAGAAGAAGCAAACGTGGTTTCGATAAATCTATTACCGTTAAAGTCTCGTGAAAAATATGAAAAAGAGTACCAGCTATGTTAAGTTATTTATGTTTTATCATAGTTAGCAGCTGTCATTAGTATCAGAGAATGAGAAGTGTCAATGACATTTCAGTAACAACAAACATTGTTCAAGAATATTTATGTATAAAAACCTAATAAAGAAAATACAGTCCACAACTCCCTTCTAAATTACAAAAAGAGAAAATAAGAGGCAATCGCCTCAACATATGGTCCCACGATCCTGGATAGCTTTCAGCATAAATTCGCAGGTATTTTTACAATTCTATGTAACGCACAACGCTAGCAAAGTTGTAACCAATCAGATTTGAAGAAGGCAAAGAACACGGCTTGGTACCACGACGTCTTGGACATCTGAGGCGACGGAGCAGTCAACCAGGTTATAAGCAGTTCGTACGCAAATTCAAATTATTTCACGTTATATTTGTATGAATACAGTACTCGGTTTTTATACATATTTAAGTCACATTTTCTAGTATTAATTTATCATTTGCTTAACATTGCAAGTATTTTACTAGGATTTCAAACATAGAAATTCAGTCAATTCCATTTAGATAACGCCTCTATAGGCACGTTATATTCCTTTTAAAGATATATTGCCTAATGCTTTTGAAATGGAAGAAAGTAAAATAAAGTTAAATAGCCTTGTCAAGAAACGCGGTCAAATTAAAGCACAGCTAACCAGATTTACTACTTTCGTGGATAATTTTGACAATTATGAATGCTTAATCGAGTTAACGGCCCGGTTAGAAAAAATTGAAATTCTTTGGGGTGAATTTAACACTATTCAATCTGACATTGAAATATTAGATGACAATCAATCTCAAATAATCGAACGTGAATCTTTTGAAAGCAAATATTTTGATATTGTTGCAAAGGCTAAACGTTTCATTATCGAACACAACACGCCAGTAAAATCACTTGAGACTAATAGTTTTCGTAGCAGACAAGTAAAATTACCAACATTAGATTTGCCTACTTTCAGTGGTCAGTATGAGCAATGGCATCAATTTCATGATACATTCGAAGCTTTAGTCAACAAAGACTCGTCTTTAACTATCATGCAGAAATTTTTATATTTAAATTCATGTTTAAAAGGTGAAGCCGCGGTAATCACTCAGTCGGTCGAGGTTTCAGATTTAAACTATACCTTAGCATGGGAGCTTTTACGCAATCGCTTTGATAACAAAAGAGTGATCGTAAACGCACATCTTAACGCTCTAATTGATCTACCAGTTTTAGTGAAGGAGTCGCATAAACATTTGCGTAGTTTAGTTGATGAATTTCATAAACATACCATGGCGCTTAAAAACATGGGATTACCAACTGAACACTGGGACGCCTTATTAATTAATATCATATCGAGAAAATTAGATAACATTTCAAAACGCGAGTGGGAAAAATCAATAATAACAAAAGATTTACCTACAATGAATGCATTTGCCACATTTTTGAATAATCGGTGTCAATTATTAGAAACACTGAGTCCTACCAGTGTTGATCATAAAACATCTCAACCAACCAAACAATATATTAAGAAAGGTACAGATTTCAAATCTTTCTCACATGTTTCAACAGATGAACCCTGGAGACGTTGCAATTTCTGTAAAGGAACACATTTAATTTATAGTTGCCAGAATTTTTTAAAGTTATCTGTAAAATCTAGATTCGCCGAAGCTAAGAAATTAAATCTATGTATAAACTGTTTGCGATGGGGTCATTCGAATTCTAATTGCAAGTCTATGTCTTGCAAAGAGTGCAATGAAAGGCATAATACTCTACTGCACATAAACAGGGATTCACCTACATCAAACGAAACGTCTTCACAATCTCAATCATCGATTGCACAATCAACGGAAGCAAATTCGTCACAACAACAAGGTTCAACCTCTCGTTTGGCACAATCACATTTATCACAATCAAACAATGAAGTACAGTTAAATTCAACGGTCACAACACATTGCTCTCTTAAGCAAATACCACATATCTTATTGTCAACCGCTTTAATTTACATTCAAAATAACAAAGGCAATTTAGTAAAATGTAGAGCCTTATTAGATTCAGGGTCTCAATCAAATTTTATCACGAGACAACTTTCAAATCAATTGGGGCTTTCAATTAATAAAATTAATTGGCCAGTAACAGGTATAAATCAAGCACCAATCAAGATTTCTGAAAGGACTGAAACTAATATAAAATCATGTTACAACGCATACTCTATAAACCTCACTTTTCTTGTGCTAGGAGAGATAACCAATAACATTCCTATTATCAGTTTTAATTCATCTAATCTGAAAATTCCAGACAATATAACTTTAGCCGATCCTACTTTCAACAATTCTGGACCAATTGATGTTTTACTCGGGGCAGAAGTATTTTTCAGCTTACTTTGTGTCGGTCAGATACGACTTGGTAAAGGTAACCCTATCTTACAAAAATCTCATTTGGGTTGGGTTATATCTGGACCTATTATTTCTCAACAAAATCAAGTCTTAAAAAATATTTCTTGTAACTTGTCAGTTGAAGAAAATATTCAAAATCAGTTAGAGAAATTCTGGAAAATAGAAGAATGTTCTACTAGTAGCAAATTTACAATGGAAGAACTTGAATGTGAGAAATGTTTCGTTGAAACCACAACACGTTTAGAATCTGGGCGATTCAAGGTTACGTTGCCGATTCGAAAAAATGCTCCAGAACTTGGAAATTCTCAAGAATCAGCTACAAAACGATTTTTATCACTTGAAAGAAAGCTTATGTGTAACCCGCAATTAAGAC
Organism: Stenurella melanura; assembly: GCA_963583905.1. Classification (NCBI taxonomy): domain Eukaryota; kingdom Metazoa; phylum Arthropoda; class Insecta; order Coleoptera; family Cerambycidae; genus Stenurella; species Stenurella melanura. The sequence continues at coordinate 97,244,276 of OY757317.1, forward strand.
ATAGATATATCGAATTCATGAACGAATATACACAGTTAGGGCACATGTCTAAAATCAATGTCGAGAATATTAACACTCCTGATGATGCTACATATTATTTACCGCATCATGGTGTTATACGAGAAAACAGTACTACTACCAAACTTAGAGTTGTATTTGATGCGTCCGCCAAGAGCAACTCAGGTATATCTCTAAATGATATTTTGATGGTAGGTCCTACAATACAGGACGATCTCTTTTCTATAATACTGCGTTTCAGAAAACATACTTATATAGTTACGGCGGACATAGAGAAGATGTACCGGCAGGTAGAAGTCGCAGATTTTCAACGCAATTTACAAAGAATCGTTTGGCGCACACATCCTGATTTACCTTTAGACCATTACACATTAAATACAGTCAGTTACGGTACAGCATCAGCTGCATTTCTAGCCATCAGAAGTTTACAACAGACGGCTTTTGAAAATCGCGACAAATTTCCAAATGCGTGTCAAATTATCTTAAAAGACTTTTACGTGGACGACTTGATCACGGGTTCCGATACAATAGAAGAAGTAATTCAGTTTAAACATGAAATCAGTAATATACTTCGATGTGGGGGTTTTCCATTACGCAAATGGCTTTCTAATGACAAAAGTGTGGTAAATAAGTCTGAAGACAATCCAGAAAATCTTTCCGAATATTATATTACGGATGACTCGTGTACAAAAATGCTAGGACTTTTATGGAACTCTTCACTCGATAGTTTGAAATTCGCCATTAATATCCAATATTCAAATCAACGGGTAACCAAAAGAATAATTTTGTCAGCAATGTCGCAAATTTTCGATCCTCTCGGATTATTGGGCCCTGTCATAATTAAGACTAAAATCATTTTACAGCTATTATGGCGACTCAAACTCGATTGGGACGAATCGGTACCGAGCAATGTATTCACGGAGTGGACCCAATTTTGTAAACAAATACCTTCCCTATCTTGTATAACAATACCAAGACATGTGGTGATACAGAATTGGACAGTAGTCGAGCTACATGGTTTTTGCGATTCCTCAACTATAGCTTATGGCACGGCCATATATGTTAAAAGTACCAATTCATTTGGTGAATGTCAAATTCATTTATTATGCGCAAAATCTAGGGTAGCACCACTCAAAAGCGTCACTCTTCCCAGACTGGAACTGTGTGGAGCACTACTGTTAGCACAATTATCATGTAAAGTAGTCGAAGCACTAAACATGAATTTCGACAGAATAGTTCATTGGACAGACTCTACAATAGTTCTTTCTTGGTTAAATTTTCAACCTACAAATTGGAAAACCTTTGTAGCAAACAGAGTAGCCGAAATTCAACGACTTAGTTGTAATGTTGAATGGCGCCATGTTACCTCAAGTGACAACCCGGCGGATATAATTTCGCGTGGAGTTAATCCGGAGAAAATTCTAAATCTATCACAGTGGTGGTCAGGTCCAACATGGTTGCTGCAAGATTCAGAGCATTGGCCTGAGACATATCAATTACCCGAAAAAGAACAATCATTAGAACTTAAAGTAACTACTTTATCTTGCGTAAATATCTTTAACGAAACCCTTTTTTCTAAATATTCGTCTTTAACAAAGCTACATCGTGTAGTAACTTATTGCGCTAGATTCAAGAAAAACCTTACCACACATAAGCTTTGCAAGCTTACGGGTAATTTAACAATAGATGAGCTAAACGAATCTATGGCTATCCTCATCAAATTAGTTCAATCAGAAGAATTTGAAAATGACATACAATCTTTGAAAAAATCTAATGCCGTCACGCGAAGTAGTAAATTGATGTCATTAAATCCTTTCCTAGATGAGAAGGGTATTATTCGGGTAGGCGGAAGATTGTTAAAATCAAACATTGCCAATGATCAAAAGCATCCTATGTTGCTACCTAACAAGCATCCATTCACAAAATTGATAATAAACTATGAGCATTGTAGAAATTTACATGCTGGGACACAAGCCACTTTAGCTTCGATACGACATAAATTTTGGCCATTAAAGGGTCGTTCTACAGTAAAGCAAGTGTTGCGCAAATGCATTACTTGTTTCAAGGTCAAACCTTTAAACGTAAATCAGATAATGGGAAACTTGCCTGAATGTCGTCTCCAACCTGAAAGACCATTTTCTAACTGCGGTGTAGACTATGCTGGGCCATTCTATGTTAAAGACGGTAAGGCAAGGAATCGTACAATTGTAAAGTGTTATCTATGTATTTTTATTTGTTTTGCTACTAAAGCTGTACATCTCGAATTAGTAGGAGATATGACATCGGATTCCTTTTTAAATGCTTTAAAGAGATTCACATCTAGACGAGGCATATGCAAAAACATATGGTCTGACAACGGCACGAACTTTCATGGCGCAAACAATGATTTAAAGGAAATGAACAAAATATTGTCAAATATTAAAGATGAAAGTAGCATTTCAAATTTTTTAAATCAAAATTGTATTCGATGGCATTTTATACCGGCAAGATCACCTCATTTTGGTGGTCTCTGGGAGGCAGCGGTTAAATCTGCCAAATACCATTTTAAAAGAATTGTTGGTAATATTCATTTCACATTCGAAGATCTATATACTGTATTCGTTCAAATAGAGGCAGTTCTGAATTCAAGACCTTTAACCCCATTATCGGAAGATCCCAACGACCTCAGTTTCCTTACTCCCAGTCATTTCCTAATAGGAGATGTATTAACTGCTATTCCACAAATCAATGTGCAAGAAATTGCTCCCAACAGGTTGACCCTGTATAAAAGATTACAGCAAATATTACAACATTTTTGGAATCGTTGGAAAAACGAATATCTCTCATCCCTTCAACAAAGAAACAAGTGGAGACAAAACCAATCCAATGATATAATACAGATTGGAGCAATGGTTTTGCTGAAGGAAGAAAATGTACCGCCATTATGTTGGCCCGTAGGAAGAATCATAAAATTACATCCAGGGGTTGATAACAAAGTGCGTGTGGTGAGTGTAAAAACTGCGAATAACACAGTGCAGCGTGCAATAACAAAAATATGCATTCTTCCAATAGTGACAAGTTTATCCATCAAGGACATTTAATAATGAATAATTCTTTTCCTATTTAATACTTTAGTTGTATTATTTCTTTCATGTTTTATGTTCATTTTATTTTGAAAATCCAGCCTTTCAAGGGCGGCGGTATGTTAAGTTATTTATGTTTTATCATAGTTAGCAGCTGTCATTAGTATCAGAGAATGAGAAGTGTCAATGACATTTCAGTAACAACAAACATTGTTCAAGAATATTTATGTATAAAAACCTAATAAAGAAAATACAGTCCACAACTCTCTTCTAAATTACAAAAAGAGAAAATAAGAGGCAATCGCCTCAACAAGCTATTTAAATGTTGGATGGAGACTAGGAGCCAAGAAAGCCAATACTTTTTCAAGGAAGGATATCAACAAGTTTATTGCAGAAGCTCCAGATGAAACTTATGTATGAAGGTAAGATTGATCGTTATTGTCGAATAATAAATAAAAACGTAACGCAGCATTTGTTATTAGAAAGGATATATAAAATGGCAATTAAGTGACTTTTAGGCAGTTGTCATAAGAGCATTTTCCTTTTTCAGATAGTGCTTATATTTGGAATTGTTGGCGCATGCCGTAGCCATGAATTAGTTAATATGGTACTTGAGGATATCAGTGATATAGGCGATACTTTGGTAAATACCTGACTCAAAAACTAATGTCAAAAGGACATTTACGATAACAAATGAGATTTTAAACTGAGTATCTGTCTTGGATATGTATAGAAAATATCTGGACTGTAGGTCCCCTAAAACATGTCATTCTAGATTTTTTGTAACTTATGCTAAAGGGAAATGTACAAACCAGGTAATTGGCAAAAACACAATTGCCAAAAGTCCATACTGCATAGCAATATTTTTAAATTAAATTGCGATGATTCGAAAGGATATACTGGACACAGATTCCGCCGTACTTCAGTTACGTTATTAGTCAATACTGGAAGTGACATTCTCACTCTAAAAAGAGATGGGGGATGGCGAAAAAACGCAGTAGTATAAGGGTACTTAGATGATTGTATTTCTAAAAAATGTGAGGTAGCCAGCCAAATAATTATGGGAGAAAGTACTACTTCAAGTACCAAAAAACGTTGTCTTGCTTTTGAAAATTTTGTTTCTACAAGTACTTCATCAGCGTCCAAGACTTTGGAAAACAACAAACAGGACTTGATTTCCACCAGCAGAGCCAATATTTCTTCGGGGGGAATCTCCATTAGTAATTTAACTAACTGTACCATACATTTTAACAATATTTAGTTACTGATGTTAATTCAAACCTCGATTTAAACTGTTTTCAATTTTTTTGAATAAAAATAAGTAATAAAAAATCTGTTTCAAAGAAAAGCATAATTATACATTTTCAGGAAGTTTGTGTATCAATAAAAGAAGTCTATACACTACTATCACAGCTATTTGAAGTTTTTACTTGTTTGCTTCCAGAGGGAGCCAAAGTATTTTCCTCCCTAGGGAGGCAAAGCATTTTCCTCCCGAGGCAGAAAAAGTACTACTTTGCTCCCTGAAATGAGGGAGCAAAATAGTATTTTCTATGTAGGGAGTAGAAAAATATACAGTCTGCCAAAACTAAAATATACGGTACCTCTCAAGTTCAAACAAACTTTACCTAAATTAGATGATGCCTGAACTATATTTAAATATTTAAATTATTTGTGTTTAATAAGACTATTACGAAAAAAATGAAAGCTGCCAGTTTTGAAAAGAATTTGTACCAAGCAGGTCACAGTCAGCCACGTCTGACTACAATTGCGACTTACTTTCTTGGGCGGGTTTCCAGATATACGTAAAAATCAGATTTTGCGGGCCCCGCAATCTCTTATAAAGCATTTTCAGACAATTTATTATATTCCTGTAAACTTTTTCCTGGAAATTAAATCGCATACTAACTTGATTTTAAGATTCAACTACAACGGAAAATATTTTGCAACCACAGCTCTACTCACTTTGTAAGAGATTCCATATCCCTGTACAGGAGCGCCAACACTTCCTATTTTACTTTTAATATATTCTTGATGCACTTTATTTTTGCGAAACTGTGTAAGGAGACCAACTTCTGTCAGACCATAAATCTGTAAAATTTCCGTATCTGGCAATATTTCTTGCAATCCCTTTATATACGGTTTGGGTAAATTAGATCCTTGAGTTACGATTATCTCTAAGCTGCTGGTATTGATACCATAAGGTTTTCCATGTTCATACATCTTAATTATATGAAAAGGTAAGAGATGTACAACGTTCACCTGGAATAAATTAATAATGGTTTTACTGATAATAGAACTTACAAAATTATTTTCTGAAAATGTACAAAAAGGAAAATATTATGGGACTTGGAACCTCTATGATTATATCATAAATTTCATTAACTCATGACTTCTTTGGAACAATAAGTAAAGTAACAATTAGACAGCTTTCTCTAAAATGCATTGATAAACATGCACAATACACATGTTTGCTAAAAGTATTTGATATTCATTTACAACAGTATTTTATAATGCTTTATTAGAGCAAATTGGGAATTACACTCTTTGTCGATAAAACAAGAATTCATATCTGTCATTTATATAGGACTGGAGTCACATACCGACTAGTGTGGGTAATCACAAATAAAGGACGGGTATCCATAGCAAACAATATCCCCTAGAAATCAGAGAAAATTTGATTATGACATGCATTATCATGCTATGAGTTTTGCCTATTCTAGGCTACATACTCCGTAATCTGTCGAAACATTTTTTCTACCCTATCATTATAATTTACATGTTTTTAATGGCTTAATACTGAACGTTTTTAAAATTCACCTCGAAAATATTTTTCCGCTAAATTCTTCACATGAGCACAATGTGCCAACATTTTGTTTCTTAGATATATGATAAAATACATTATGCACATCACTATACCAATCATTGTTCTCTACTCATCGCTTACACGACATACTTAATGCTAGCAACTTGTCAAACGTTTATGAATTGCTAATAAAAACCGCTGCCTAAGGAATCACTACTTCCACATCCAGATTTTCCATCTAAGTTTCTCTAAAGGAAAACATCTTGACTATAGTTGCACTCTAGTTTGTGCAAATAATTGATCATAGAATTTTAACAATACTTGAAGCGGATGTCATAAAAAAATTGCGGCGTTGGTTCTTAATACATACGCCAAAAATTAAGTTTCTGGAATCTTACTAGCTTGCTCATTTTCTCCAGTTTGCACATCCCCATCAACCCCTTTAACGGAATTATCAGATGCCATTATAATACATACCTACGTATACCAAATTCCAAGTGAATATCTCAGTTTTAGTTTATCAACTCCTTTAATAATGGAGTGGAGGAGGTGGGGCTTTTGAAAAATATGATAAAGAAATCTGAGACCCTGGCTCCAATCCGCTATATGAATGCGTAAGTAATTGTAATACGAATAGCATCTAAATTTTTCTTTCCTTGTTTAGAATATCATGAAACGTCGAGATCTTAAATTTAAGGGAGAACAAATCTCTGACTGTCTGTCGGTCTGTAACTTTTTTCTGCGCACGTTTTCTTTGGAACGATTTAAGATATTGACATGAAATTTGGTACACATATCTATCGCAATGAGATCTAGAACTGAATTTTATTTTGAGGTGAAGGGTTGGGGGCTGAGTAGGGGTAAATAAGGGAAAATAAGTAAAGCAAGCTGGCAAGAGTCCAGAAACTTGTAATTTCATGTGTATACTAGAAACTGAGGCCTATTTTTTTATAACATTTTACACCTCCCCCCACTCCATTATTAAAGTTTTTTTTTTAAATAAAATTGAAATATTTACTGGAGTTTGATATACGTATGTATTATAAATATTCTGGAGTAAAAAGACCCCTATTTAACATATACACAAATGAAATACCAACACTACTCAGGGGAAAATACACCCATCTTATTGTTATGTATTACACCCCCTTGAAACTGGAAATGATACGCCTATGCCTAATAGTGACTGGAAACTTCTAGAGTTTTCTAGATTGTGATAGGAGAAGATTCTCGATTAAGTTCTAGATGATTCTAGAGGCAATTTCAGGGTATATAAGGCGAGATTCCACCGAGAGAGGAAGAAGTTTACTAAAGTGAAGTTCTATAAAAGTGACGTTCGGTAACAAAAGTGAGGTTAAATAAGAAGTAAACAAAGTGTAAACGTTATTTTGAAGTATTGTATGATCAGTAAATTATTATATGAAGTGTTAGTGGTTTATGTGTTGTTAAAATTGTTTAGAACCCACGGATTCATACAGGGTGTTTCCTAAAATTTGGAAATACGTAACATTATGTACATTTAAATTAGAAACGTGGTCATCTATTGATTTCATCGGTACTCTAGGAACTGACAAGAATCAGATTATCGAGCTTTGCTGCTAATAATGGGAAAAGCTTTTCGAAGGTGACCATCTTGAGGAAGAAGACGATTAACAGCAGAAATGCAAAAGTGCAGTTTAAATACTAAAATCAGAACTGGAGGGTGCCACACAAGAGCCAATATCTGGAAAAGTAGCAGTGGTCGATAATATATAGGCTGAGGCGCTTAAGATAGCTGCTGAAAGGAGATAAAATTCTAAGCATAATATTTCAAAAAATGTGGGAAAGAGGAATATGGTATGACTTGGCTATTACCATTCTTGGCCAATATCTACTGAGCTAGTAGCGTAATTTCCCAATAGATAGAAGCAAAGCGAATTCCGTAGTTCTTAAACGATATCGCTATAAATCCAAATGACCAAGGGAAAGTGAGTGGTGTGAAAAAACAATATTTATTAATATAAAAGTTGCCCGATGCTTTTGCTATTACCGACCATGTCTCTGACAGTATGCTACCTAAGTATAGTAGTCATAGCATGCTATAACTTTGGAACCATTGAAGTAATTGTTAAATATTTGAAGTTGAGGTTTCCTATTATTTTTGCAAAATCTAAAAATTTGTTTCTGTTCAAAACTTATTAAAGGTAAAAAGAGCTAAAAATTGCATTTTTTCAATGTTTAAACGTTAACAACTTTTAAACAATAAATCTCTTCGACGTAACATATACAGTGTGTTTCACTTAAGAGTGTAACAGAATTATAGTTCGTTTGTTTTTTGTCCAATTTGAATTAAACTGATCATAAAAGAAAGAAGCCACCAAAGTCTATTTCAAAATCACTTTCCATCTTTAAATGCAGGGCCATCTACAATGCTAAATTGTAGGAGAAAAATCAAAATATCATAGGAGGCATTTTTTAATCGAAAAATGTTAGTAACATAACTGGTTCGAAATCGTTCAAAAACCCTAAGGTCGAAGTTTAGTTAAATTTACAATCCTTCGAGTTATGAACAATAACACAAAGCGAATTAAGGCATGCATTAGAGCTGATGGAGGTTTCATAGAACATAATATTTAATTCTTTTGGTTGTATTTATTCATTTGTGTAAATAAAATTGTTTAAAAAATTAAATTTAGAAATAATTTCTATTTAAATGCCTCAAGAGGATTTTTTTCATGAAGACCTAATTTTTTTTAGAATTTGACTAAACTTCGAATTTGGGATTTTTGAATTTAGTATCGTAGATGGCCTTACATTTAAAGATGGAAAGTGATCTTGTGGTCTTAAATAGACCTTAGTGACCTTTTAAGATCAGTTTGATTCAAATCGAACAAAAAACAAAACAATTATTTCGCTGTCTTTTAAGTGAGACTCACTGTACATGTACATATAAGACTTTTTTCTTGTATTAACCCATACTCTACGATAAAAGTGTTTTGTAATCGATGATCGCGTTATTTATGATTTGTTTATAAAATTGTGATTAAAAAATGGGTTCCCATGGGACGATTTCGCTAAAAATTTAAATTTAAACCAGGTTTTAGAAACTGGTATAAAAATAAGTAAAACATCCTAAGCAAACCGTTCGCCTATAAAAGAAACTCTAAACCCATTAGACCTTAAAGTATACTATATGATCATAGACGTGCCACACAAAAGTAATGTATAATTATAATTAATAGCCTCGAACTTTTCGACTTAACTGCCTGTCTGTGGTTTTACGAAAATTGCAAAAAGGCCCCGCTCAAAATTTAGATAAAGGCACCACAAAGTCTTAATCCGCCCCTGCCTACTTGTATTGAAAACCTTTGAATTGATTGACGTAATTGTCATATTTATTACTTCTTCCTGAAGAAACAATTTAACGCTCTATCAAAATATCGGGCCTACCCTTGCCCCCCCCCCCAAATTACGCCTATGTGTTGGGCAATCAGGCTTTTCCCAGGGATGTAATAGTAGAGAATAAATCCAGAACGTTCGACAATTTATTGAGAAGGCCTATGTTGTACCTCCGTTGCGTGAAACACCATGCGCTTTTAGACAATATGGTTTGGGACGAACTGTGGAATATGAAAATGGAAATTAAATATGTTAACACTCACACACATAGTCTCTATTATTCATTGGCTGTGTGAAGAAAACTGCACTTTGATGAAAGTTGACAAAAATAACTCAAAGGCATTCAAAGTTGACAAAGCCTGTCTTCCTGTAGCATGTATAGTCAATGCGTGATGTTAACTGTCTCGGATTACTAACACAGTGCAGTAGTAACGTGAGAAACTATGATTTGTAACTCATATTTCCAGATGATACAAATGTAGTTGTAGCAAGCGACGATGAGCTTATACATCTATTAGGAAGCTTGCGACAATAAGCTCTGAGTACGGTTAGAGCACTGAAAACCACATAACTATTACGGATAGGATAGGATAGGATAGGATAAGATTGTGTGGTAGTAGCTAGTTTACCTTGGAGCCGTCGTAGACAGTACCGGAAAATGCAAATATGAGATTTGATAAAGAAATGTAGCCAGATTGGCATTTTGTAGGTTGACTGTAATTAAAAATTACGAAGATCACAGATAGGTAGATAGACAGACAGATGGAAAATTGATGCCCTCGAAATATGAGTCTGGAGACGTTTGCTATGAATTCCTTGAACAGTCCATCGCACCAGCAGCTCGATTCTTCAAGAAATGTGTACCCCAGAACTACTTTCCAGCATCGCATCCTCCTAAATTTTTTCGTATCTTGCTACATCAACAAAAGAGGAAAGTTAAAGCAGTGGATAGTCTAGGGTAAACTAGATGGCAAGAGAAGAAGAGAGTGATCTCTATATAACGTTGGGCTGATATCACCAAATAACTGATTAATTAGGCATAACATGAATCACGAGAATATCTGTGAATAAGAAAAGAAGAGACCTACCAAAGCTATACAAATATTTCAATGGACAAACCGGTATTCTGACATCCTATGCATTTACAGTTTAATGCTGTATTTGTGTCTCTTTAGAATCGTTAAAATGAATCGATTGATATAAAATGAGGTTCCCCGTAGCTATTAGAGACGTGCATATACATTTTTTTCGACGTCGTGTAAGTGATATTATAATATATATGAATATCAGATTATTGGGGAATAGTTTTTAATAAGTGCCGATAATATCCAGAGATCCTTGCTGAGGGATACTAGCTGATGAGTTATATAGAGCTAGCAGAAGAAGATGGAGAAATACATTATATTGTTAATAAATACAGTTAAATATTTTGTGACGATTAATAATAATTAATTCCATTCTTAAAACGAGGAATGTTCTGCTTTTTAATGCATCTTTATTACTAGTACACAATGAATTTCCTCACCTTAAATATCTCTATCAAGTTCCATATTTTCTTAGCGTCAAAATGTGAAACTATTAAGTGACATGCTCCCTGCCGTATTAGGGATACTAGTCTCAATGTTCCTCCTATCCAATAAAGCGAACCATGACTTAGTATGACCTTATTTTCCCTTTCTCTCCAATTACTTTCCACTCTATTGAAGCATAGAAATGTGTAATGATTTAAGCATATTCCCTTGGGAAAACCTGTGCTTCCGCTGCTAAAGTGAATAGCCGCAGTTTCTTCCAAATTTTTTACGTAGATCGGCTGGAAAAATGCTTCTTCCTCTTGTTGTTTAAAAAAGTCGCAATAGAAGACTACTGTCTCTGTATCAATGCCAATATTTCTCATAATGTTTTTTATGTTCTTAAAATTCTCTGGCTCAGTAAGCAGTAGTTTTGGGTTTACCTGTTTAAGTAAATAGGATATTTCAGATGAAGGTATTGCGATATCTAGAAATAACGGTATCGCACCTATAAAATACGATGCAATAACTGGGACACATGCATTTATGTGTATCCCTGAATAGTACACTATTAAATCTCCTTTCGCTATTCCTCTTTTTCGCAGTGCAATACTTGTTCTAATGCATTTTTGCAGTAGTGACTGAAAAGTGTCTCTTTCACCTGTATCCGCGTCTACCTAAAAACAATTAAAATGAAATAATTTTTGAACCTACTATTTCTGTTGAATATAATAATATATAAAGTGTTATATACTTGAGCTGTTTTCTCGCCATGTTTTTTCATGTATTTAAAATAAACATGGCCAAGTCCGCCTAATATAGTGTCATCTAAAGGCGTATCCTCAGTGGTAATAGTGTTGTCCTCTAGGTGGTACATGTTAGTCATCTAAAATATAAAACGGATTAAAAGAAAAATTAAAATATTTGAACACCACGTGGACACGCTATACCAGGTGATTTTTTAACCTAAAACTTATCTCGAAATATCTCGAGTAATAACCAACCACTCTATGAATAAATGATTTAAACAAAAGTTGTAGAATTGGACGGGGACAGTTCGGTATTTGTCTCTTTGACTTTGGGTGGAAGGGTCATTCAAAGTGGAATTCGTTTTTTGAAATCTATTTCAAACTTGGAATATCTGCCTAAAAACAGACTTACTTTTGTTCGAAACATTTCTTCTGAAATTGTCATTTTCTAGTTATCCGGCGAGGAAGAAGTTTTAGAGATTTGCGACTTTTTAACTCGAAAGGAAGAAGTTTGGACGAAAATTACAGGAGGTCAAAAGAGTTTGGAACCATCCCGGGAATATTCTCAAATGTCTTCGGAATTGTCCAATACCATTTGCAGATCATTGTGAAGTTTTTAAGTGCATCAAAAAGGGCACTGGATTTCCAACAAAATTATTTAATAGAATAATAGTATTCTATTAAATAAACTAAGGGAAAATAACAAATTTTTACTAAATTAAAGAACTCAACAGGTTTTAAAGATTAACAAATTAAAATAATTGTTTAAAATGGGCGCTGCTAGACGAGATTCATTGACGCAAAGACCCGTTGAATGATTCCTGGCATGTTCCTGACAATTTCTCACCCCTATACGTTGCTATACTTTCACGTTACTCTTCAAGATTTGTCACAGGAGTTAAGTACACAAAGTCAAATAACCCTAGACAAAATAGTCAAGAGGATTTAGGTCGAGGGATCAGGGATGTGCCCGATCGTGCAAGAACCAGATTGTCCTTCTGGTCTCATACGGCACATCGTCCAAGAGATTTCTTAAATTGTTTCTTAAAGATACTAGCTGATTTAACACATCCAAACTATTATGCAAAACAAATGGTCCTAATAGTCTGTTGCCAAGTATACCTGCCCTAATGTTGATGGAAAATTTTCTTGGTGTCTGGACACGAAGAAAGCATTAGGATTTTCTTCTGCCCATATGCAATTGTTATGAAAGTTGACAACACCATCCCGCGTAAACCCCGCCTCGCCCTTAAACAATTTTTTTTTTAATAAATTCAGCATTTCTTTCACATTTTCGCACAAGCCATTGGCAGAATGCATCCCTTCTTGCTAAATCTTCTGGTTTGAGCGCTTGCATCCTTTGCATATGGTAGGTCTAGAGCAATTGTACATATTCAAACAGACGATGGTGACCCACCTTACTGTAACGCTAGCCTTCTCGTACTGATTTGGAGATTTACATTTACAGCATTTAATGCTACTTCTCTTCTGTTTCTGTGGTCCTATCATAACGATTTGGGCCAGAATTTTCCTTGTCTGAATAGAACTTATAACGAACGATTTACACTTACAAAAAATCTTTCACAAGGTAGTCTTCTATTTGGAAAAGGTTCTTCGTACAATCTTTTTGCTTCAACATTACCTCAGGCCGTATAGTAAATGAATGTCGGCCTGTTGTTCGTGTAACTCACATTAAATAAAAATTGAAATTCTCTTATTAAATACTGCGTAATGAGAACCTTTACACTTAAGTCATTAATGATAATTCGATATTGGCAGCCAATTACACTGAGAGAAATATGACTTGCGAAAGAAGGCTTATTATTTTCAATTTAACAAATATTTAATACCCGTTAATATGTTTATTGCACCCAAATAATTATTTTGTTATAATAAGAATATGCCACATATTCATTTAATTGGCAGAACAAAATGATTTATTTACGGCGTATTTGTTCCTTGTAACTAAATTGCCATCCAAAAATAATAAATGTATTAATCTTGTATGGTCATTTAGTTACAGAGAGAAATATATTTGTTTCTCCCAAATTTATTACAATATTACATTTATTTCCTAGTAAGAAATATTTTAGCACACAGTCAATCATAATATGTGTGAAATAAATATTTATTTCTAGGAAGTAATATTCATATATGGGGCTTCGCGCAGAAAGCATGTGCACCTGATGAAGTAGCACTTGCAATCTCACACAACGAGGACCAGAAGTCTATTGCTTTTATGCATTCAGCATTAGTTATAGTTTTGTGTTTTATTTACTGAATGTGGATACAAATAATCAAGATACTATATCAGTAATAAAAAGCCAAGTAAGTTGAACAGTGGTAAGAAGATTTTACAAACAAAAGAATACGGTCAGAATTTTTGCAAGCACAGATCGAAAGATGACCTTCTGTCCATGGCACTTGCGAAAATGTGAAGAAAATGATGAATTCATTGAAGAAAATCTATTTACGCAACAAGACTGGAAAAAGTCATTTAGGTTCAAATTTCTCGAAAGCGGTTGGTCCTACGGTGTTACAACAAGATAATCTTTCTTGTGCACATCTAGCCAAGAAATCATATTCCGATGAGACAATGTCAGAAAATTCACATAAAAAAAAGAGGGGTGATTCTGTCCTTTCCAGTTTTGTGTGCCTCCGATTAAATTAACCCTTGGTGGATAACATCAGATAATGACTTTATTAATATCGGATCACGTGCAGAAACTAGTCACGGAACCTCAAAGTGTTATTATACTCTTCGTAAATACAAAACGAAGAGTATATTGCATTCGATCGGCACATTTCTAAAAGCGGTAATATTGCTCGTAAAGAAAAAAATTTTATAACACTGTGTTGGTGATCGAATTCTGAACAACTTTCAAAATATCCGTCTGTCCGTCCGTCCGTCTGTCCGTCCGTCACGTTTCTTGTAAGCATGATAACTTAATTTTTTTGTGCCCCTTTCAGAGGCCCGCAGAAGGCCTTATTATTGTCAAAGTTTTGTACCGAAACGCAGCAAAAAGGACGTTCTTTCGTTGGCTCATGACCCTATAAGTTTGATTCTTATTTTACGCGAGATGGTCTGTATATAAGAAATTTTTTGTATAGAATTCTGTGCTCCTCAATTTTCATCTCTAGGATAATTTTTGTATCTTTCGTATTTTTGAATCTCCAAAAAAGTATATTTATTAAGCCTGACGCCATTTTGTTTTATGATCCACCTCAACTGAGCACAGGGGCCTTGATAACTTTTTAAAACAGTTTTCTAGTACTAAATAAATACCAAAAATCCAAAGCTCTCGCTAGGAATATTTTGTCCCAGCTTTCGCCGCTATTCTTTCCATGGGAACTGAGGTCTATACACACTATACAGGTTGATAGGAGCAGTTTACGCAGATACAAATATAAATAAAACTTAAAGATAATATAGTTCATACAGTGTAACAAGAGCAATCGAAATGTATTAAAAATTGATAGTACATTACCTGCCTTGAGTAAAATACTCGAAATACCGAAAAAGTGTGAATATGGCTTTTCTCCAATGCACGAAAGCTTTAACTGTAGTTAATTCTGGTATAATATAATAACCTACCATTATAAATAATTGCAATGTTTTCCTGATATCAGCATGATTACCGTTTTTTAATTAAAAATGAACTCATAATTGAACATATGAGTAGTAAGAGCCTATACCACAATTTGACACAACTATTGTCTCTTACCTCATGGATATTTAAAAATATTTAGTTTATTCTAAATTATGTTTTATGGAACTTGATACGAAATTAAAAATGTTACTAATGTAAAAAGGGTGTATGTACTTGCAAAAATTACAAAAGTCAGTAAATAATGGATCTTTGGTATGTGTGAGTGTATATACGCCGGTGTTTATTAAAGGATATGGGTGTTTGTACTACAGTGCAAACATAACATATGTTACTACATAGGATGATAGGAATAAAGAAGCGCAAGATGGAAATGATGGTAAGGAAGCAAATGTGCAAAGAAGGAGCCAGGTCCTTCTTAAAATGAAAATTAAAAGAGGAAAGCAAAAGAAAATTGAGACCTTACTATACAATTCTATGTTTCTGCTTTGTTACTAGCTTGATTTACTTATTTTTCCGTATTTAACTCCTAACCCTAAAGTTCAAAATATAATTCAGTTCCAGATTTCGTAAAGATTTCCAAATCAATATCTTAATTTTGTTTTGCTAATTGCTTTAAAAATGCAGTGAGGGCGATGGTGTGGTTGGAAGGAGTCATGAAGAAATTTGAGGCTTGGGCTTCTAGTGTATACACCAAATCCCATATATCTGGACTATTGCTAGCTTGCTTTACTTATTCTCTCTACTTACCCGCAACTCTTAAACGGAATCATTTCAAAATATCATTTAATGTGAATATCTCAATTTTATTTTGTTAACCCTGTTAATAATGGAGCGGGGCTGATGGTGAGGGATGGCAAATATTTCAAGAAAATTTGAGGGCTTCGATTTTAGTATATACACCAAATCCCAAGTTTCTGGACTCTTACTAACTTGCTTTACTTATTTTCCCCTATTTACCCCTCCCCCAACCGTTCAACCTAATCGTCTTAAAATATACTCTAGTTTCAGATGTCGTTATACCTGTGTAATAGCTGGAGTTTTATTCCCCTAATTATATGGATTAATCAGACATTACCATTGGCAGAGTACGGAGTGTCCCAATTACTTTGCAGATCCGTCGATATCATAGTATATCTATCGAAATCAAAACTGTACTTACCCTTTTCCTTCTAGGTGATTATATCCTTTTTTGTGTCCCTCAACCAGGTTACTTCACAAACAAACTTTACTGAATATAGAATGAACTCAATTACATAACAAGCAAATAAAACACGTGATTTCTCAAAACACTTAAACCACTATATTTACAGAATAACATGAAAACAAAACAAAAATGACAATCACAAACATTTAACGATTAAATAAATTAACAAACAGTAATTACACTATATCAAGAAATGAAATGGTCCGCGGCAAGTTCAAATCTTTAGCTGAATCGCGACCGAATATTCTTAGTTCAATTACAACACATTAATTTATGCTTATTATAACCGGCAAATAGTGAACAAATGTACTTAAACTTTAAGATTGAAAAAGGTTTGCAAAACGAGAATTTACTATACTCGGTAGGTAGATGACGACCGATCAGACGTTAAGCCAAGAGTGTCGATATTATCTCGAAATAAGACGTCTCAGAAGTGGGCAGTAAACTTTAAACCTTCGACCAATTAAAATCTTCTTTACTTCAAACCGTACCCCTATTTGAAATTACCTAACGGACCATAGTATTTATCATATGGCCTATCTTAACATTTTATGCCATTAAGATAGATGACAAAAATCCTTTTGTTCCTTACTTTGCTCTTGAATAAGGGGAAAAAAACTACCTTATTTGGCCTATCTATCTTACTCTCTATACAATATTTTCTCGAATCCTCAACTGCCTTAGTAACGAAAATTTAACTAGACCCCCGGTGGGTAGTATTTAAACAAATGTCCTGGACTTCAAGTGAGAAAAGCGAATTGGACACGAAATAATTTAGATGGTTATTTATTGCTTCCAAGTGGCTAACGTCGGCTACCGAATGAAGACTAAAGTTAACAAAGCATGTTTCCTGGGCTCTAAAATAAATCAGTTTGCAACATAAAACAGATGTTTCTATGACCAGTATTTTACGTTATTGTACTAAATACGGTGATTCTCTGTGCGACAGGGTCGGACTTGGCTCCCTTAATTTGACTTTTGTTACACCTGCACCAAGTCTCAACTGAATGTCTCAATTTTGTTGTGTTAACCCCTTTAATAATGGAGTATTAGTGGTAGTGGGACGTGGTTATAAAAAATTTTTATTACTTCGCTTTTAGTATATACACCAAATTCCAAGTACTGGACTATACCTGCATGCCTTGTTTTCCCGTATTTACCCTCCAGAACTCTTCATTCGAATAAGCCAAGAATACAATCTTATTTCAGATATCGGTACAGTACATACGTGTAGCAAAGAAATCAACATCTTAAACTGTTCCAGAGAAACGTGCGTACGAAAAAGTTACAGGCAGACCGACAAAGAGACTGTTTTTTTCACGCAAATTTAAAATCTCGATATTTCATGATATTTAGATCTATTTCAACAAAAGCAATTTCGGATTTTTTTTCCGGTTGTTATCTTTCCACTCCGCTACATGGAGAACTGATTAAGTTGCTTCAATTTTTGCATGAGGCATTTCTTACACAGAATCCCTCCATTTTCTATAAGTCTAGTCTACTGGACGCTCATGTGAATTCGACTACAGCCGCGGTTCGTTGCGTTTGAAATTGAAATTACAGTTGTAATTTTGAGTTAAGTGAAAAAAAAGAACCTGTTTTCAAGGTATATATCACTTACAGTGATTTCTTCCCCTAAATAGATAGATAAATGTTTATTTGACCACATTATATATAAATCATACATTTGCAAGTCAACAATACTGATATTACTCTTGGATATGCTTAAAAACAATATTTACAAAGACAAACAGTTTGAAAATAGGCAACACACTAACACAAAGAACAAACAACAGATCATTTTGAGAATATTGAATTATTAACATGCTGATAATGATGACGGAATACGAGATCTGTATATGGTCAAACATGCGGATTCCGTGATCCTGAGATCCGAAAGCAGAATCTCACAGCGTAGGACCCAGTCTTTTGATGTATTTATGTTACGTGAATGCCAACTATACCTATAAAAGTCGGATCTCGCAATCCGCAATTTTACCCAGCTTATATTTAAAAATAGTTCACAGCGTACTTCCAGAGGGCAGAACATATTAAAATAAAATATTTCTGTCAATCACCTCTGTGAATCCTTATTTTCATAAGGATAGTAAAACCAAACTGCAAATAATTGCGAGCTTGGCCGCGTTAAGTATAGAAATCACATTCTACAACAAAACGCTTGGTTTTGATTAAAACAAGTACCAGCCGTCTCAGATTAACTTGCATACTGCAGTTTCGCACTTCCTGATGCTCATCAGTGCAAGGCGAGTCCGAGACGAGCAGCACAAGAGCCTCCGTCATCCAAGTGGCCAGATCTACGTTGTAAAACGACGAAATGGGGAAGCTCCATCTAGCGGAAAATACCTTCTGCAATCAAAACTATAACATCCCTACATGGCAGGGCAGAATATATTAAAATAAAATATTTCCGGGTGTTTTCCCGTGTAGTTGGTAGGCTCTTGTGGGAGCCATGCTTGTCTGAACGACGTTTCGGCGAAATCTCATCTGCCATCCTCAGGATTTCGCTGAAAGCTGCCTACTGCTGCTGCTGCCACTGCTACTGCTGCTCCTCGTTGCTCGAACAGTTTATTTAAGTAGCTTACTATTAAGATCATAAATATCAGTGCAATAAGAGTTTTTAAGGGCTTTGACTGCATCACTAACATTTACTGTTGTTGGATGTTGTAAGACATACACCGAAAAGTATACTGGTTAAACATAGGATATTTTATAAAGAAATGCAGATGAAGCCTTTTACGTCAGAATTTTCAACCAGTACGTCATTAAAATACATACGTGTACAATTTTTTTTTCATTTTATTTTAACAATGGAGTGGGGGAGATGGTTCAGGTAGGTGGCAAATTCTGTAAAAAAGTTTGACTCCATTGCTTCTAATATGTACATACATCAAATCTCAAGTTTCTTGGCTCTTACTTGCTTGCTTTATTTATTTTACCCTATTTACCTATATTTCCCCCCAAATCCATATACGTGTCCCAAATTTCAAGTGAACATATCAATTTTATTTTATGAACCCTTTTAATAATGGAGTGAGGGTGGTGGTGGGGAGTGGCAAATGATGTAAATAAATTAGTACTTAAGACCCCACTTTTCAAGTTATGTTGTGATTCCATAGTCTGGAGATGCAATTTGGTAACCAGCAATGGGAAATGAAATAATTGAGGCCTGTTTTTAAAACTGGACTTCTAGTGAGATCATGTCTAGGAAAATTTATTTTTTCTAGCAAAAGCGATAAGAAGATTGTCTCAATAAATTTTATTACTATTAATACCAAGCCTTGAGAATATCTTTCTGCCAGTCGATTATTACCCCAAATTTTGCATGTACTTAAAATTAAACATTCTCGTGATGTGTCTTATACTAACCGAACGTGTTATTCAGATTTGATTTGTTTTTTATACAGTTCGTTAGTTAGATATTGAATTGTTTTTACCTTATACAAATTGAATTTTTCAGTTCAATGAACATATGCACTAATTTAATTCAAGACTCTCACTGAACTATTTTAAGTTTAGCATCTCGTATGAATCTGTAATCCACATTGATTGGTAATCGATTCTTAAGAAATATTGTAGCAAGCAGTACCGACACCTTCTTAATGAAATACTGTAAAAGCAATGTTGTGATCATCCACATGTGCCTCAAATAAAAACAAAATTATGTTGTAATTAGTTTCTTAATCCAATTTATTTGCTAGCTGGTTAAGTACTCAATACAGTCATATATCTTACACAGTCATGTAAGATAATGGAAGCAATACATTTACATATTACATAATAAGTTTAAATCTGATAACTAAGGATGTGTGATATAAGATTTATTAATTTTAAAGAAATAATATATGTGCATTGTGCACCTTATACTATGACTGATATTATATAAGTTAAATTTCTCCAGAGAGAATCATTTTCTTTAATTCTTGTAGTCTTACTTTTCCAGTTGGTGTTAATGGTAATTGATCCACAATTCGTACTCCTCCTCTCAACTGTTCTAGTTCGGAAACTCTCTCCTTCACATGCTTCTCTATTTCACTAGGAGTTATATTTTCGTAGCCTTTATTCAAGGTCACTACAGCTAATGGGTGTTCTCCGTCAGCTTCGTGAGGTATTGCTATAATAGCAGCTCGCTTGACAGCTGGGTGGGTCACCAGCTTATCTTCTATAAAAGCTGGTACAAGATGCCAACCTTGGTATGATATCATGTACTTGATTCTGTCGACTACAAAAAAGCAAAAATCTTCATCGTAGTATACAATGTCTCCAGTTTTATACCAGCCATCTTTATCAAGATGGTCAGAACTATCCTGGTTATAATAACCATTCATCATCAGTTTACTCTTTACGTAAAGTTCACCACGTTTGTTAGGTCCAAGATTTTCTCCAGTCTTTAAGTCTACCACCTAAAAGAAGAATTAAGTCTTTTGTATACTTAATATGCAAAGGGTTATTTAAAGGAACATAATTTCTCATATTTAAAGCAAAAGAAATAATGTTATGTAAAACATTTATTCGTTTACTTAGAGATTTTCTCAGGAACTCTTTTAACGTTATTAATAATGAAGTTGGAAAATTACTCCAAAAATATTTAGCACCAAATTTAGAACTTTCTTTTCCACTGTCGCAATATGATGTCATTAGTATACAGTACTCAAAATATCATCCATAAATGCAAAATATTGCATGGCAACTTTATGCGTTTTGTATGCTAATTATTTACCATGAGTAATGTAAAATATTAAAAACACCATCCTTGAAATTTCAACAAATTATTATAAATTATTAAAACAAATTGAGCGGACTTAAAATAAAAGTCTTCATAATATACCATCGAATTTTCGAGAGGCACCAAAAATTTATGTTTTCGAGTACCAGGAAATGAAAATGAAAATAATGAAAGTGATTACGTAGGAGACCATCTAATTGCACTTAGAGCGAAGAGATTGTTGATCTAGCATCTGTTTGTGCTCGAAGCAGGCTCCACTGTCTTGAAAATTATTAGATATACCAGGAAAATACTAATAAAAAAAATGTAAAGTAAGAATTCATTTCGATTATATGTACGTACACACGGATGTAACCTACCGCCCATGTGATATTTAAAACACAAGAAAATTATAATAGGCTTGTTCGCAATTTTTTTCCCTATTTTTTAAATCGGAAGTGCAAGTTGTGACGTTTAATCCACTCTCTCGAGTAGTGAATTATCACTTTGACATTCGAGCCTTCAGTCGGCGGTGACGGTAAGCTCGGGTGCCACCTTTACAATTGTTTTTCGTGGGGTAAAGGACTCACACTAGCCTGTTAACACGGCCTATTACGGTAGGGCTGGGATATCGTCAGAGGAGACACGGTACGTCCAAGGGTCTAGGGATACCAGACTCTACACATACACAGTAAAAGGCACGGTTTAAGTCTAAGGTTAATATGGTTAAGTGACTACGGTAAGGCGATGCAGATGATGACAGAAAGCAGAAGTATTATTACGGGCGGTGATTACCAAGCGGAAAGGAAGCAAATACCAAATCTACGTGCGATACAATACAATATTTACGTAACTTGGCTAGTGCGCAGCGGAGAAAAAAATCAGAATGCACATGTAGATAAATTACTCACTCCTGCTCACTGTTCCCTGTCAGCCAATTTCTACTTAGGCATCAATTGTCCTCTAGGATTTACTCACTCCAGTACGGGGGATATTTTGGGTAGCCGAGGGCTTTTGTGACGAACCGGCTGAAGGGACTAGGCTAGCAAGTTACCCTATCCACCCAAAATACCTCAGAACCAGGGGTGCGTACTCAACAGTGAGTTAGAAAGAAATATCTCAGGTGGTTAATCAGCTGAAGGGACTAGGCCAGTGAACCACTAAAGTCTTCCTGTATCCAAAATATATCTTTCAACCATTCTCACACAGAAACACTCCTGCTTACGGTTACCTATTGGTTAATCCATCCGCAGGGACAAAACAACCTCCACGGTTTACGGACACGAGAGTGGAGGAGATGCGGGGAATCCGCGGGCCCGTGTGGTGAACCAGCTGACGGGACTAGGCCAGTGAACCACACCCGCGTCTACCCAGGATACCTCCACCCTGCGTACGCACGCTCTGGACAGCAAGGATAGATAATATCCGAGATATCCAAAGGCCATTGGTATCTGACTAGCTGAAGGGACTAGGCCAGCCAGAAACCTCAGGACCTTTTTCTGCCCTGGATATTCCTATACTTACTCGAGCGTCCGCGGGCGCACCAGACACCAATTGAAAAATAGAGTAAGAAGAACTTTTTAAATTGAATTTTCTCAATTTCCTCAAATGGAACGCCCTGTCTGTACATTTTTCATCGGTGATGGTGATGTAGAAATGAAAAACGACAATTTTTTGTAAGTACTTCCCTATGGCTAATTGCAACCATTTTTGTTTTATAAATAAATAAGTGTCAAAAATTCAAGAATAAACTTAAAGAAAGAGGTTCGCTCAAATAATTCATTAGAAAAATTTATAATAGGTGTTCGACGTGTTGCCCATTTTGATTGACACACGTCTTTATGCAATTTTGAAATGAGGCCATTTAGTGGGACCATTTCTTCCAATCCCTTGATATGAGCAAATAGTATTTAACAAGTCCTTTACTGTAATGTTTTTTTGTACATTATTTTCCGTTTTCGTTATTCGACAAGCAATAAAACCTCAGTTTGGTATAAATTGTCGTGTACAACAGAGCATTTATCACAATTATCGGTCATAGTTACAATTTGTATTGAATTTAAAATATTTGAATTTTACAATATGAATTTTAATAAAGCGGAACTTGTAGACATGACTTTTGTTTTGAGCGAGTCAGACAGAAATTGTTTACTTGCCAATGGAATTTATCCCCAACGTTATTCTGAAAGAAGGATTCCTGATGTTATCAGCTTCCAATACTTTCCCGATAGATTTCTGGTAACTGGAAATGTCGAATATAAAAAAAGTGAAAGAATAAAACGTATTGTGAACGAAGAAAATTAGTTTTCCGTGTTGATAGGAATGGTTGAGAATCCCCATGTTAGTCAAAGAGAAGTGAGCTTATTAGTAGGAATAAGTAGACGGTCTGTGGGTCGAATCTTAAAAACAAACAAGTTGCATGCATATCATATGCAAATGCACCAGGAATTATCTGCTGACGATTTTCAAAAGCGCCTGCAATTTTGTAATTGGGCTAGGGGTATACAATGCAAGATGATGTTAACTTCGTCAATAATGTTTATTCACTGATGAGGCAACTTTTCATAAAAATAAATTTGTTAATAGTCACAATTTCCATTATTATGCTTCGGAGAATCCTCACTTTTTATGCAAGTTGATAACCAACACAGATGGTAAACAAACGTTTGGGGAGGAATTATTGGAGAACATGTAATAGGGCCACATTTCTTTGATGATACATTAACTGGAGCTATGTATCTTCATTTTTTCGAAAACTATCTGTCACAATTATTGGTCCATGAAAGAATTTGAAATAGGGTGTGATTTCAGCAAGATGGCGCTCCACCACATTATTTAAATGCAGTTAGAGACCACTTAAATAACACCTACCCACATCAATGGATTGGAAGAAGTGGACCGACTAAATGCCCTGCTACATCCCCAGATCTTACAAAAATGGATTTTTTTTTATGGGGATACGTGAAGGAAATTGTTTATAGAGACACACCAACAACAGTACAAAATATGAAGGAAAGAATAATAACTGTTTTAGATCTATCACACCGGCAGTTTTAGGAACAGTGGGAACCTCATTTCAAAAGCGCATAGAGATGTGTCAAAGTTTATTTTTGAATTTTGTAATTATAAATTGATTGCAATTAGCCATAGGTAAGTGCTTACAAAAATGTTCGTTTTTCATTTCTACATCACACTACTGAAAAATATACAGGGTGTTCCAATTGAAAAAATTGAGAAAATTCTATTTAAAAATGTCTTAATTAAAAAATTATTTTTGGCCACCCTGTACAGTTTTAGGAAATAAAAACAATTCAAAAACAATAACTAGATGGCTCGTAACTGGTATTCACACAAGTTTTTCTTAAAACCCATAATTGTGACTGTGGTGATTTTTTTAATATCCATCTGCAGATTGCATTATTTCAACAAAAAAATCCAATACATCCAAGTGGTTGGGAGCTATTCAATGCTAATATAGGAATGAATAGAGCCTAAAAAGAGATTTCAAAAAATGTAGTGATATAGGTACATAGCATTCCATTTAAAATAAATGCTCTTGGTCCTGTAATTTCGTCTGGACTTGCCCTGTATGTTCGAAAATAATTTCCAGTTATATGCTTTTTTATCTAGTTTACTTACAACCTTTTTTTTAATTTCTAGCTAACGTAAAACTGGAGATATCGAGGTCCGACGCACTAGTGCCCCACCCTGTATATCCTGGTTTTGAAATTTGACATTGAAATTTATTGTTAAATTAGTTTAGGTACAATACGATTTTAGGTAAAATACACAAGATGTACTAAAATAAAAAAACATACTTATTGCATCATTTTACATGTTGCAAAGAAAATTACCTAAGCACTAGATGTGCTTGTTTGTAAAGTTCCTTGCATTAGATGAATAGTGCACTTTCCCCCAGAGTTATAATTCTTAGGTCACGAGAAAGATAATACTTCAAGGTTATTATTCAGTTTGTCAAAAGAATGAAAAGATTTCATTAATATTTTTACACACAGTTTTTCTTTTAGTTCTCATAGATAGGTAGTTATTTTCTCTGCTGTTTACAAAATATTATAAAGAATATGTTTCAATACAATTAAGCAAACAAATAATAATTTAGATATTGTCTATAATTGTTTATTTGTGGCATATCAAGATTTTCTTACTTTTTGTTGGGTATTTTGCCACTGAAAAATATTTAAAAATTTTTAATGAAAGAACCTCTGCGCCAAACGGAACAGACAGAGGTTGGTTCTTGAATACTGACTGTTTCAAAAAGTCTCACACCTAAAAATATACAAACTATAACAATGTTATAAACTAAACACTGAAAATGAAAGCTATACTAGGGAGTTAACGTTTCGGAAGAGAATCTACTGCCATTCTCAAAATTTTTTTGGCCGTCGTCCATGACTCTTCTTTGTTTATGTATTTCCTTACTCACGTGAGACATTAAATTACATTTATCTTATTCTCACTTACTTCGTCTCTAAGAATGGGCAACCAACAAGTACAAAAATCTATTGAATAATTTGAAACACATCTATCATCGTTTAATAAAATAATCGTGGATTCTTTAAGTTTTCTTTTAGTTCCACTCTCTTTTTCTAAAATCTTCGCCGAGTCCCTTTTAATCATGTGATTATTATCCCACGCGTGTTCACAAATTTGGGATTTTTCAAATTCTCCCCTTCTAGCGTAATTTCTGTGTTCACCAAGCCGTACGTTGAAAGGTCTAGATGATTCACCTCCGTGTGCTTGCTGAAAACATTACGTAGGTGAATCATCTAGACCTTTCAATTTGGTGAACATAGAAATTACGTTAGAAGCGTTAGAAGAATTTGAAAAATCCAAAATTTGTGAACACGCGTGGGATAATAATCACAGGATTAAATGGGACTCGGCGAAGATTTTAGAATAAGAGAGTAACGGAACTAAAAGAAAACTTAAAGGATCCTGGAATATTTTATTAAACCAGGATAGATGCGTTTCAAATTATTCAATAGATTTCTGCACTAGTTGGTTGCCCATCCTTAGAGACGAAGTAAGTAAAAATAAGATAAATATAATTTAATGTCTCACGTGACTATGGAAATACATAAACAAAGAACTGTCATGGTTGATGGCCAAAAAAGTTTTGAGAACGGAAGTAGATTATCTTCTAAAACGTTAACTGCCTATAGCTTTCTTTTTAATTTTTTAGTTTATAACATTGTTCTAGTATATATGTTTTTAGGTGTGAGACTTTTTGAAACAGTCAGTATTTAAGAACCAACCTGTGCCTGATCCGTTTGGCGCAGAGGTTCTTTCATTAAAAATTTTAAATATTTTTCAGTGGCAAAATACCCCACAAAAAGTAAAAAAATAATAATTCACTTTTAAACTACAAGCTGGTTTCTGGGACAAGGAAAATTCACTTCGGAATATCCACAAGTCGACCTTTTCACTTCTCAGGATATTTGACAGCTTGTTGACAACTGCCGTTAAGCCAAAATTCAATTTTGTCTATAGATTTGTGCTCAGCGGTCATAAAAACTTAAAATGAACTAAATCTTAAGTTTTAATTCTTTTAGAGACTTTGACACTTTGTCGACAGCTGTCATTATGTCAAAATTCCACTTGGGCTTCAGATTCGTACTCAGCATTCCAAGAACTCACGTATACGTTATATTTAGTTATTACATTTCTTTTTCGCACCCCTTGGAGAGTTAAAGGTGGTTTTTAAGAAGCATTGTTTTCATTTAAACTAGGTTTCAGTACGTCATATCTCGACACGCTGCCGTCTGCACCCTAGGTCAGAACTTTGTTTTTTCACCGTGCTCCACCACAGCAAACTATGAAACTTGAACACGCCGAAGATAAATCAGCAAGGCATATTTCATTAGAATGTGGTGGATGTGCCAGAGGACATACTTACCTTTAATTGGGTGCAAATTGTTTTTTAAATTTGTGTTTGAATTGGAATAGCCGCAGAGGGCTCCAGATTTTCACCTCTTCCATTTAGTGGCATGGAATAGGTGTACCAAATTTCAGTTCAATTGATCAATGGAAGTGGCAAAAAATAAGGCAGAGGGGATAATGCAGCCATTTCGTCCAGTTGAGCAGTCACATGGGAATGAAATTTTGTGATCTCCGCTATGTAATAAAGTGTTAAGACGTCATAGTTTCTTATGTGCGGGGTCACTTTTCAGTGACTTATCCTGCTATGTCCTTTGTCACAATTCATTGCTTAAAAAACTAGAACCCCTTTAGGGCTGTGATATAAATAAATTCAAAGTCCTAAGGTAGAAATCACCTTTCGGTATACAGGGTGTCCCAGATTTAAACAAACTACTCTACTGAAAGGTAGAGCACACTCAGCTGAGTTCAAAACACCCCTATACTTACTGTTAAATGTGAACCGTTTTTGAGATACGGGGTGTTTTATGATTCTTGACCAGAGATTCAGTCCGCCATATTCTTGAAATGACTGCATATATTTAGATAAAATTTGGTATACATATTATGCTCTTTTAGGTTTCATTTTTTTAATATGGCTCTTAGGGTCGTTAAGATCACACTGTACTGTTAAGATCACACTGTACATTATTTTTTAGTAAATTTTGGTAAACATTTAAAAGGCCTATGGACCAGTTTATAAAATAGTGTCATAGTATTTGACTGCACGTTTATGGTTATTCTTCGATGAATTTTCAAAAGTATTGAGACCAAATTTGACATTCTACAAACAACACAACCCAGTTGCTACTATCATTATTTTATGAATTTTAGCAAAATACCCCGTAGAAAAGGTTGTTATTTGTTTTTGTTTTTTCCATCCAAAATAAAGCACATTCCATTTATTTCACGAAAAAAAAAAGTAATAAGACGATGCGTTTAACACATGACATTGTTGCATTAAAAATCCCAAGTAGCACAGGTCAAATGTGTAATTTTACAAATATGAATTGCTGTTCGCTCTTAGTAGTTATTAGAATAAGTGATAATAAACCAGTTATTAAAACTAAAAATTTTAAGATACCGTTTAAATTTAGTAATGAAGATTATGCGGATATTATTTTTGTGTATGGCTCTTGCGACGGAAATGGGGGAGCTGCAAAAATAGGGTATAAAGGCGTTTTCCAAATCGCCGTGTACCATATCATAAAGCGTCTTCAGAGGTATACCAATTTAATAGGGAACATGGTCAATTTCCGTCAATGACAAAGCATGAACATGTTTCCAGAGCTTTTCCACAAGAAGAGCAAATATTACAGGTTGTGGAAAATAATCAATCCATAAGTGTTAGAAAAATAAGTAATGAGTTAGCAGTACCTAAGACAAGAGTATGGCGAACATTAAAGAAGGAGCACTTGTATCCATTTCATGTTGAAACATTTCAACGCCTAGAAGACGGCGACGACGTTCCCCACTTAACATTTTGTAGGTGGATTTTGGGTCACAGGAGAACAATACCGAGAGTTCTATTCACGGATGAAGCCCAATTCATACGTGACGGAATTAACAACTGTAGAAATCAACATGGTTAAGCAACCGAAAATCCACATGCAGTGATTCAGACACATTCCCAATACGGATTTAATATTAATGTGTGGTGTGGTATTTATAATAATCATCTAATAGGGCCACACATTTTTGAAGAAAGGCTAACTGGTGAAGTTTATGTAAACTTTCTTAGAGATATCTTGTCAGATTTATTAGAAGGCATCAATACTAGGGGTTTGTGGTTTCAGCACGATGGTGCTGGACCTCATTTTTCTGTACCGGTCCGGGATCATCTGAATCAGCATTACACCAACAGATGGATTGGTCGCGAAGGTCGGGTAAACACCTCACCGAGGTCTCCTGATCTTACACCTCTAGATTATTTTTTATGGGATCATTTCAAGTTAGAGATGTACAATGAAGAGTTCAATATACGAAAACGGCTTCTAGAAAAAAATATTACTGTCTGTATAACATTAGAAATAACCCGGAAGTGGCTGATAGGTCAGTGGAAAACATATTAAAACGTTCTCGAAAATGTATTGACGCTAGGGGCATTCATTTTAAAAACATGTTATAGTTTTAATTATTTGCACCGTTTTTATTTTTTTTTTTCAATTATTTAAAGATCTAAATAAATTTATTTTGTCAAAATAAAATTTCAAACTTTCGTTTTTAATATTTTCAAGTTATTGTCAAAAGGTATTTAATATTTTTTTAAATTGTGGTTGTTAATTCAAGCCTCTTCACTAACATTATTTTTCTATCCTGAAAGAAATGGAATGTGTATTATTTTGGATGAAATATAAAGTAAAAAAAGCTTAGAAACATTGAATGTCAAAACAGAAAAAAAATAAGAACCTCTTCTACGGGCTGTTTGGCTAAAATTAATAAAATAATGATATTATCAACTGGATGGTGTTATTTGTAGAATGTCAAATTTGGTCTTT
Source organism: Stenurella melanura (assembly GCA_963583905.1). Taxonomy (NCBI): domain Eukaryota; kingdom Metazoa; phylum Arthropoda; class Insecta; order Coleoptera; family Cerambycidae; genus Stenurella; species Stenurella melanura. Next base: position 97,273,767 of record OY757317.1, read on the forward strand.
CAATACTTTTGAAAGTTTATTGAAGAATAACCACAAACGTGCCATCAAATATTATTATATTATTTTATAAACTGGTCCATAGGCGATTTAAAAGTTTACTAACATATACTAAAAAATAATATACAGTGTGATCTTAACCACCCTAACAGCCATATTAAAAAAATGGAGTAAAACATGTGTACCAAATTTTATCTAAATAAGTGCAGCCATTTCAAGAATATCGCGGACTAAAATTCTGGTCAAAAACCATAAAACACCCCGTATCTCAAAAACGGTTCACATTCAACGGTAAGTATAGGGATGTATTGAACTTAGCTGAGTGTGCTCTACCTTCCACTAGAGTATGTCCATTTAAATCTGGATCACCGTGTACACCTACTAACTTATATTTAACATACATCTATTAATATTTAAAATGTCGAAAACATTTTTTAAAACAACAACTTCACTCACTCTAAAAGATACTCCATAGCCCTGTATAGGGACGCCAGCACTTCCTACTTTTTTTCTATTATATTCTTGATGGATTTTACTCCTGGAGAACATTGTCAGAAAACCAAGTTCTGTCATACCATACGCCTGGACTATATTAATATCAGGTAACATTTCCCACAATCCTTCTATATAAGTATCGTGTAAGCGGTATCCTTCTGATACAATTGTTGTTAAACTACTGGTGTTAGTTTTAGGTCTCCCTAATTGATACACCATTATTATAAAAGCAGGCATCATGAACACAGCGTTAGCCTAGAACAAATAAACTGTACTTGGCGTAATTAGGATACTAGGAATCACAGTTGTGCTGACATGCCGCAATTTTGCCCCTTACAGCATATTTGTTACTTCACTGGGTGCTCTATTAACCTGCCCAGTTCATTTGTATATATTTTCTCTGGCGATGTAGTTTCCTCAAACATCAAAACTTTTGAACACACTCGAATACTGACACTCGACACTCGTTTTGCTAACCACACTAGAGCCATCGGGAGATAATAAAAACTGCATTTAATTAAGATTCAATTATTTCACGATGATGCTTACTTGGATAGCGAAACGTGCATAGGTTGTTGGTTTTCAAATGGTCTGTCCAAAAGTTTTGGTTTCAGCTGCATCCAAGTGCATGTATTTTACTGGCATCTTTCTAGATGTTTGTAGTTAGATCATAGAAGTTCTACAGGGTATGTACTTAACCTATTTCTCGATAACCAAAAGAGACAATTGAATTTTGTAAGAGGAAATCCCTATACTATATAAATTATTCAGTTTTAAGTAAAAACGTCACTTCTACAAATTGACGTATATATGACGCTGTGATGTAAAGTATTTTATCGATCATAGAAAAGCTACAAGGAAGTGTACATAATAGAAGTAAAGTTCGGGATAATTAGAGGCCAGGTTATTTATATGTACTAAGAAGAGAACTGGACCCAACATTGATCTTTGCGGGACACCATAATTTGTTATTTCGAGACTTGAGCATTCTTATCTATGCATATTGTTAGTATGATCAGTTATTTCGATGTGCATTTTCAGATTTGTCAAATATGGTGCAAACCATTGAAGAGGAATATACTAGTAATTTTTCTAGTAGAATTTCAGGATTAACATAATTAAAAGCTTTTGACAAGTAGCAAAATTTAGCAATCACATGTCGTTGGAGTTATAATAATTTATGGATTTGATTAAGTAATAAATATATGGCATCGTCAGTATCTCATTTCCTACTAAAACCATATTAAGTTTCACTAAGAATATTGTTGAATGTAAAAAAATTAATATAGAAATTGTACGGATATTGAATAACACTGTTTTATTACCATTTTTATACAATGAATTAATTTTCACAATTTTAAGTTGGTGGGGGAAAATTCTTGATTTGAGTTATAGATTTACTTACAACGCGAAACGCTCTTTTAGTGAATCAATATAATCCTTTATTAGGGTAAAAGGAATATTATCACCCAGATAACTTTCTATTTTAAAGTATTTTAATGTCCCTCACCTCACCTCACGTATTCATTTACTGGCTAAAAGAAAAATTAGGTGCTTTTATGATATTGAACTTTATTTTAATAATCGATGTGACTCTCATTACTTTCCTTTGAACTTAATATGACAGCCTGGTTAGAAGGAAAGAACAAATTTATTCGCCAATGATCACTGATCATTCCGTTTTCATCAACTTGTGATATTTTCAAGTTCTTGCACTGGAATCTTTGTGAGCGAGTTTATATAGTCCCAAGTAGTTTTAATTTTGTTGTCTGAATATGAGAGATCATTTGAAAAGTATAGTGCCTTTGCATAATTTATGGCATTTTTGAGGGCATTACAATATATTTCGACGTATTCGATTTTTGGTTGATTTTTTAGATATTTTCAATTCCGTTTATTTTCTAGTAAATCAGAATTCTTTGGCACATCCAATCTTTCTATCGTTGTTGAGGTAGTTTTAATTTATTTATCTTTAGCCTCGGAACGAGTTTACGAAATTATGAAAACATTCGAATGCACTTTGGATACTATTTTCGCTACATATAGGTGACCAATCAATACTATTTACAAAAGATTCTGTAGCAAAATTTCGCCTTGTGTTACTTATAATATTATCCAAAGTCACTAACGTGCTTTAATAGGCCGGTCGTCGTAAGTTTTTTTTGATCAGAAATTTAAAATAGCAATTTTGTTGACTATTCTCATAGGAAAAATTGCGCTGTATACGACGGTGATATTAAATATTTTTAGAGAAAAATCAAATTTTTTGAAGTTGCTTGACTTTTTAACGAAAACGGTGCATCGGACAAAAAAGAGTGAAGATAGAGATAATGAAGATTTTGTCAATACGCCTCGTTTGAGACTTGCAGCGACCTCTTATATTTTACCGTTCAATTGTTATTAACAAATTAAGGGCCCTAAATTAATATTTTTTTTTTGTTCAAAAAAAGGTGATTCAGTTTTTTTGTGTTCACATGAACTTTTCTCCATAAAATGACCTAAGGAAACACACCCTGAAATATTGGCACGTCATTAGGGAACACCTGCTACACGGTAAAGGGGTGGAATATATAAAAAATAAATTGATTTATTAAATTTATAATTCTATTGTTATCATTAGTTAATAAACGATGGATGAGTAGGCTTGATGGGTGCCTCTCCGGTACTTGTAGCCAATATTTATTATAGTGTGCTGTTCGGTAAAAAAAAGTAGGAAATACACACTTGCTAGCTCGTCGCGGGGGAGCGGGTAAGACAGCTAGGTGGTAAACACACAAACAATAAATAATCAATGGCTTGGAATGAGAAATAGTATATTACACCAAAAAAAAAAAATCTATATAAGTACACATAATTTGTCAAATTTACCAAATATCAATAAAATACCTACAAATACCTACAAATTGGGGAAATATATATACCTATACTATTTAAATACTATCAGAGGTGAACTTAATTTAAAAGAGATATTATGTATGTACCTACTTATATATATATATATATATATATATATATATATATATATATATATATATATATATATATTGTTACGATATTTTGTGTTTTGTTTAAAATGAATGTTTTGAAATTATTATATTCTTGGGCGCCAAACAAATCGCTTGCACAGCAATATGTCAAATTTACCATACTACACAAAACAGTAACTTTGTAGCATGATGTCTAGTCCCTTAATTTGGACAGACAGACTCTCCAGGGCTCAAGTCGGTTCAAATTTGCTCAAGTTAGCATTGGTGCACACAGTCTGAAAAGGTAAATGAAAGCCAGAGTTCAAAATAACAAGAAACAAATATTTATTTATAAAACTCCTTCCTGGAAACCTATACTGGAAAAAATACACAAATACATATGTTGTATGACCTAATTACTAAAATAAAATTAATATGGCCTTTTATTTATGAAAATTGCAATTTTTAAGAAAATATTTACCATGGATTTATTGTCGCTGCTCGATTAGTTCGACATTTCACTCGCACTCGTGGCGCTGCCGGCAGTCTTACTTCTTCCTTATCTGCGATCCCTGGCGAATCGTTGACGTTTGGAGCTTCACTTTAGTGGCCTGTGATATGAATTCTGCTTTCTTGATTAATTTACTGGACGAAACACTTATTTTTAATACCGAAAACACTTTATTTTAAAAGGTAGGTACTGTTACCTTTCGTAGCACTTAATTTTTCTCTTAGGATGTTTACAACATATGAAATACTTTCAATTATAATTTTGTTTACCTTCTCAAAACATTTAAAAATTTAAATTTCAGGAACTTTGTAAATTGTATATTATTAATTATCACTTCTTGCTAGATATGCATTTAAATTATTTGTCTACTCTTAACCTTGAGTACAAACGGCTCTACTTTAACTTTCTTGGCACTTTTGGTTATTATTTGTTTATTTAAATTTTTTTAAGGTTATAATTTTCTGGATCAACAATTCTAGATGTTGTCTCTACGAACTCTAGTGGGTGACTGTTTTAAAAATTCAAGCTTTTTAATTGGCCTAATTTGACGTTTTTGACATGATTGGATTGCTTGATTATTAAAATTATTTTATTAAATTCTGTATTTACACTTATTTTTGTGTAGGAGTTCTAAAGCTGGATTTTACTATTGAATTATTAATCTGCATTAAATTCTGAACATTTCCATATGCCACACTCTATGTTTTATTTAGTATCAATATAATTTTCAAAATTGCTGAAATTTATACAATATTTTTCTTAAATTCTATTTTACATGCAAAGTTTGGTTTCCAGGTTGTAAACGAGCTTTGTATTACTAATTATACACACAATAAACATTGTTACAAACATTTTAAATTCATATAGATAACATTTTGTGTTCTAGGGGTAGCGGGTACTTTTCAACACCATCTCATACCTCCTAGATGAATAAATTAATGGAACATAATGCAATGTAAATGAAGTATAGTGAGTCCTGTTTCACTGCAACCATATATTTCATTGGTAAAGTTCATTTATACAATGGCTTTCATAATAATCGTTGAGCTACGCTATGGTCATTCTCAAATAACATTGTGGGCCTTACAATAGTGCTTTAAATTATGGGCACACACAAAGTAAGTATAGTTTACATGAGTCTTTACATATTTTATACCATTTGGAGCTATTACGATGTGCTTTAGTAGTAATATTTTCAATAGACGAGTCTCTATTTTGACATTTGGGTAATACTGTTTTTAAAGTGGAGTACACCTATTGTGTTTGTATTCTAATTATATAATTACTTTTTAAATGATTAAAAGTCCATGTTTACACTAGCTAGGTAGCTTTTAAGTTCTTAATTCAAAATATTTTAACAAAATTTATTTTTATTATAGCCCAGTCGCTGAGCTTTTGCATGGGTCTTCAAGAAGATGAAACTAGAAAATGTTTTTGGACACCATGGATGCTTCAGTACTGTTCTGGCTGTATATGGGCGTTTTTACAATCACGTTTCTTTATTTAAAAGTCCATTATGATAAGGTAAAATACAATTAATGTTTAAAATCATGTTTTCACAACTTACAATTATACACATATGATTCTAAATACTTGAATCCTGTTACTCTGTTCTCATTTACAGTTCAGGCTTAGTTGTAATTACATTCTGGAGTCTGCTCGATACATCATGCCTCGAGTACTCGTTTCTAGTATAATAAATTAATTCGCTTATAGCATTATGTTTAAATTTTTTAATTTTAATTTATTTTTTGTTGATATTATTTATACAGTGTCTGTCTGTTCGTGTGGCAAATATCATGTCATATTTCCCCCTTTAACTATAATAAAATTTTAATTTATGAAAATTTTTGTTAGTTACACAACATGACGTGTGATTGCCACATGTAACTGCTTATTTAGCCTATAAGTAATATTTTATTTATTTAAAGTTCAAAAGGTATAAATTTTAGGTATTAACATTCCCTTTTATCGTTTAGTTCTGTTAATAACTCTTCATAATATTTAAGAATTAGAAAATCTTTTTAATTGTACTAAATGCTCCCCCCTTATCGTTATATCTTTTTAATGTTATAATCTAACCTTGTTCATATGGGTACATCATTTCTATATGAAACTTCCCTCTTATTGTATCATCTCGCTCATCCATCAACTCATACGTATTCTCGTTAATTACTTTGTTAATTACATATGGGCCTTCATATGGGTTCTGAAATTTCGCACATATATTATTTTTGTGATCAGATACGCGCATTCGCTTGATTACTACTGAATCCCCTACGTTAAACGTGGTTCTTTTCCTTATACGCTTATTCTCCCTACTTTGATATCGCTTAGCATTTCGTACCAACCTAAGCTTAACATTCTTACGTATGGTCTCTAAGTCTAATGTTTTGTCAAAAGTCCATGGCCTATTTGGTTGCTTCCCCATCATACTAACTACAGGAGGTATTTCTGTAACCGTACTAGGCACATTATTTATATAATTTTCAACTTCTTTAGTAAAGAAATACCATTCTCGATGGTTACTTTGTAATACAATTCTCATAAATCTGTTTACTTCCTGAATATACCTCTCAGCAGGATTGGCTTGAGGTCTACGAATTGTCGTATATACTAATTGTATTTGCTGTTTTTCTAAATACTCTTTGAGGCGTTTGTTATTAAAATAGGTAGCGTTATCTGCTAAAATTCGTTCGGGTTTCCCTATGGTTCTGCAATATTCGTTTATTTTTCTTTTTATTATTAACGTATTACACCTTTTAGTGGGGTATAATTTAACAAATTTGGAAAATATGTCTACCATAACTAAAATATGTTCATACCCATCTTCGCTGGGAATAAGATTACTAACAAAATCGATAGCCACTAATTTCAATGGTTTGGTAGATATTATGCTGTATACTTTGTTCTTGTTCTTATAATTTTTAATTTTTCCTAATGTGCATTCATGGCACTTAGTCAATAATTCTTTTGTTAGAGAGAGATCTTTTTCACAATAATAAGTTTCACGAAAAATTAACCATGTTTTTCTTATTCCTACATGTCCATATCTAATGTGCAAATCTTTAATTATTAGTGAAGCTAGGGTCTTGTCTATTACAAATTTTTCCTCGTTTGAAATGGTTTTTATAATAAAATTGTCTTTGAAGGTGAAGCCTCTGCGTGGGGATACTAGTATTTCATTTCTTAGTTCTTGTAAGTGTGATTGACTATCGTGTACATGTGCGTATGTGTATGGATTATGTGTGTGTGATAAGGTGTTTAATGCAACCGTAAATGTGTTGGTGTCTTCTGTTTTTACATGTCGGTTACGTGTCAGTGCGTCTGCTGTTACATTGAGTTTCCCCGGCTTGTGTTTAATGGTAAACGAGTATTCTTGTATCAACAAAGACCACCGATATATTCTGTTGTTTGCAAATTTTGTCTTCATTAGATAGCATAGTGCAGAATGGTCAGTCTCTATAATAAAATGATTCCCGGTTAAGAAGAACGATAGCTTGGAGATCGCATATACGATACTGACCATTTCTTTCTCACAAATTGAGTATCGCGTCTCATAGGGCTTAAGAATCCTAGAAATGAAACATATGGGAGTCTCTGTTCCCCCCTGCCATTGTGTTAGCTCGGCGGCAATAATATTTTCGGACGCATCAGTGCGTAAAATGAAAGGTATTGAGAAATCAGGACTGTGAAGCAGTAGATTGTCATGGAAGTTTTTCTTGATGGTTTGAAAAGCTTCTTCTCTCCTCTCATTCCATTCCCATTTTTCATTCTTTCTTAGTAACTCAATAAGCGGAACTTCCAATTCTGATAATCTAGGAATAAACTTTTTGTAGTAATTTAACATTCCTAACAAACCACGCAACATTTTTAAATTGATAGGTCGAGGATAGTCTTTTATCTCTCGAACCCTCTCTTCACCTATGCTGATACCCTCCTGTTTTATTTTGTACCCCAAATATTTAACGTATGTGCGGAAAAATTCACACTTTTCTATGTTTAATTTCAACCCGGCTTTGTTTAGTTCATCAAGAATTATGTCCAAATGTTCACAGTGTTTTTTATCTGTTTCAGAAAAAATTAGGATATCGTCGATGTAATGGACACAGAAACTGTCATACTTATCTAGTATGTTCTGCATTGCCCTAACCAGTGCGGATGAAGCTGATTGCAATCCAAAAGGTACTACTTTGAATTGAAAGATATGGCCATCCACGCTGAAACCGGTGTATTTACAAGAGTCTGGACTTAATGGAATCAACCAGAACGAGTTTTTTAGATCTAACTTAGAAAATATGCTATTTTTACCAATTTTTGATAATAAAACGTCAATGGTCTGTGGCGCATCGAATTGAGATTTTGTAATACTGTTTAAATTCCTAGCATCTAAACACAGTCTAATAGTATCGTCTTTCTTTTTGACCACAACGATAGGATTAATAAAATTAGTTTTAGCAGGTTCAATGATGTTCGCATCTAACATATTACTCAGTTCTTTTTGTACCTTTTCCTTGTATTTGTAAGGAATAGGGTACGTTTTGCATTTGAAAGGTTTTTCTTCATCTACCTCTAACTTGTGCACGTAGCCTTTAGCTACTCTAGGTTCATAGTTCACTAATGTAATATATTTTTGTAATAAAGTTTGTGTAAATTTCTCATGTTCATTCGGACAATTTATGGTTAACTTATCAGATTCTATGTAATCAGTATTCATAACGTACGTGGTTAATGCCCCCGTATCCTTACCGTAATCATACATATTATTTGGCCTTTTGCCTTTTGATTTCCAGCGTTTCTTTTTAATTTCAAGTAGCCTTTTGCTGCCCCCCCCTATAAACATCACATTTACAATTGGTTGCATATTACTTAGCTGCAATTTTAATTTGTTATTTAAATTCTTATTATTTAAGGATACAATGATTGTATTATTTATATTGTTAGTATAGATTAGTTTGTATTGTGTTTTATTTTTTTGTTTGAACTGCATAGGGTTTATAATATTTGCAATATGTTTACTTTCTTCCATTTTAAACTTATCCATGTAACCTTTTATTATACAGGGTTCACTATTTATTCTGGTATCATGTTTTTGTAGCAATCTTTCATCTTTTTTGTTTTTCTCAGTTAAACAACTCATTAATTCATTGGGCTTAATAAAACTCGTATTTATTTCACACGTGGACCTTTCCATCGTATGTTTACCGCAGCATTCATACATATTATTCGGCTTTTTGCCATTTAAATACTCCATATTGGCACATTTGCCTTCAACAATATAGGGACTCTTGCCCTTTAAATAATTATTACCCTCGGGACCCTTGCCCTTCCATTTATTTAAATTATATATCGGTGAACTTTCACCTTCGACGAACAACATTTTCTCACCCAAGTCTATTTTTGCCCTTATAATTGATAAGATATCTTCCCCGATTATCACATTATAATTCAGGTTTGCTACAATTACGAAATCCCCTTTAAAAGTTTGATTATTGATTACAAAATTACTATTCAACACCTTGTTACATTCCGCGAACTTTTTTCCGTTGGCATTTACCAACTTTATCTTTGATACCCTTATGCATTTAATTTGATTTAAGTATTTGTTATAAATATCCTCATCAAGCAGACTAATTTGCGATCCTGTATCGACTAAAGCATGCAAAACATGATTGTTTATTTTAATTTGAACTATTGGCAGTTGGCTTATCTTTGCGTTTTGTATATCGTTACCATTCTCGTGTCCGATGAACTCTTTTATATGCATATACTTATGAGCTACGTTTAAAATTTGGTTATTCAAAAATCCTGTCTATCCCTAGCATTGACTTGCGCAGTCGTTTCTATTTTATCAAAATCGGATTGAGAGTTTTGTTTTTCCCTCGTATTTCTATTGATATTTGTATTTGTCACTTGAGCATACGATCTCGTATCTCGTTTATCACCTTCCCATCTTACATGTTTACGATCTATTCCCTGATTGTTTATATTTTCCCTGCAATTATCATATTCCCGATATCTGTTAAAATTTGTCGCATTTGGAGACCTTTGTTCCCTACGATTATTATTATTAGAATAATTGTTAAACCTGTCGTTTGCCCCATCTGTACCTTTGTCATTATTTCTCATATTTTTGTTCGTTTCATAATTATTGTTTCTCTTATCAAAGTAGTTAGAACTATTCCCCCTATATCTAAAATTCTGATTAAATTGGTCGCGATTTGATTGATCATAATTATAAGTATTTTGTCGATAATCATCGATCTCCCTCAAATATTCAATGAGATCATCCAACAATACAATCCTTTGGGTGATTATAACATTCTGTATATCGTTGGAGAAATGTCTTGCAAGATATTTAACTATTTCCCCCTCTGTGAATTTAGGTTCTAAGTGCTTTATGTTATAGACTTTTCTCAACACGTAAGTCTCCCTAGTTTTTCCTAATTTTTCATTGAATTTACCATTGAAGAGGTTTTGTCTTATTTTTTGTTGTGTGTACTGGCTCCAATATTGTTTGAGTACCAAGGTTTCAAATTCGTCAATATTCGAAAATTTGTCCTCGACCGTCTGGTACCACAATTCTGCTTCCCCCTTAAGCATGTTTTGGATATTTGACTTTAAACTCACATGGCTGGGTAGTGTGTCCATGTGTTGTCGTAAGCGTGTGATGAATATTTTGGGATGTGTTCTATTGTCCCCAAAGAAATAGAAAGGTGTTTTCGAGCATGTGTATGTATGTGTTGATGTTTGACCTTGATTCCTTTCTTGTAATAGCCGCGTATTCTTTTCAATCTTACTTTCCTGTTCTTTTAATTTGGAATTGTATTCCTCTCCATGTTTCTTAATCCTCTTATCCATCTCTGTCATACCATCATCTATCAAACTTTCTACCTCTACCCTCACTTCTTGTCTAATTTCCTGGGTGACTTCATTCGTTTTTGTTCTAATTTCTTCACTCATCATTTCTCCAATTCTTTCCCATTTGTTCTCAAGACTTTCAATCTTATCTCGTAGTTCAGTTTGACTTTCTTCCATTCTTCGCATTTTGTCCTCTATTTTCCTGCTAATATTTTCTTCTAATTTTTGATGGTTTTCTTCCATTCTTTGTATGTTTTCTTCTGCCTTTTTATTTAAATTTTCTTCCAAATTTCTGTTGTTTTCTTCTGCCTTTTTGTTTAAATTTTCTTCTAAATTTTTGTTGTTTTCTTCTATTCTTCTATTTAAATTTTCTTCTAGTTTTTGATTGTTTTCTTCTGCCTTTTTATTGTTTTCTTCCAGTTTCTCTTCCAATTTCTGGCTATTATTTTCCAATGTTTTATTCATGCCCGCCATCATGTCCATTAGTTTTTGGAACATGTCAGGTTGTGTATTTGCATCCCCCTCTGATTGTGTGTTTGATGTACCAGCCGATGCTTGTTCTTGGTCCATGCTTATTTCTTTACCTTTCCTAAGTTTCATATATTATAATGGACAATTACCAGTTGTGGTACTAATAAAAATTTTATACCAATAAGAAATAAATATTATTATTATTTGACACACTGTATACCTTATATCAACCCAAACTCTGGCTTTTCAGTTTCCTGAAATATTATAAATTTTATAATTCTGACAAATTATTTATTTGTGATTATGATAATGCTAGATTACAAAACTGGCACCGCGTTGGGCGCCATTTGTTACGATATTTTGTGTTTTGTTTAAAATGAATGTTTTGAAATTATTATATTCTTGGGCGCCAAACAAATCGCTTGCACAGCAATATGTCAAATTTACCATACTACACAAAACAGTAACTTTGTAGCATGATGTCTAGTCCCTTAATTTGGACAGACAGACTCTCCAGGGCTCAAGTCGGTTCAAATTTGCTCAAGTTAGCATTGGTGCACACAGTCTGAAAAGGTAAATGAAAGCCAGAGTTCAAAATAACAAGAAACAAATATTTATTTATAAAACTCCTTCCTGGAAACCTATACTGGAAAAAATACACAAATACATATGTTGTATGACCTAATTACTAAAATAAAATTAATATGGCCTTTTATTTATGAAAATTGCAATTTTTAAGAAAATATTTACCATGGATTTATTGTCGCTGCTCGATTAGTTCGACATTTCACTCGCACTCGTGGCGCTGCCGGCAGTCTTACTTCTTCCTTATCTGCGATCCCTGGCGAATCGTTGACGTTTGGAGCTTCACTTTAGTGGCCTGTGATATGAATTCTGCTTTCTTGATTAATTTACTGGACGAAACACTTATTTTTAATACCGAAAACACTTTATTTTAAAAGGTAGGTACTGTTACCTTTCGTAGCACTTAATTTTTCTCTTAGGATGTTTACAACATATGAAATACTTTCAATTATAATTTTGTTTACCTTCTCAAAACATTTAAAAATTTAAATTTCAGGAACTTTGTAAATTGTATATTATTAATTATCACTTCTTGCTAGATATGCATTTAAATTATTTGTCTACTCTTAACCTTGAGTACAAACGGCTCTACTTTAACTTTCTTGGCACTTTTGGTTATTATTTGTTTATTTAAATTTTTTTAAGGTTATAATTTTCTGGATCAACAATTCTAGATGTTGTCTCTACGAACTCTAGTGGGTGACTGTTTTAAAAATTCAAGCTTTTTAATTGGCCTAATTTGACGTTTTTGACATGATTGGATTGCTTGATTATTAAAATTATTTTATTAAATTCTGTATTTACACTTATTTTTGTGTAGGAGTTCTAAAGCTGGATTTTACTATTGAATTATTAATCTGCATTAAATTCTGAACATTTCCATATGCCACACTCTATGTTTTATTTAGTATCAATATAATTTTCAAAATTGCTGAAATTTATACAATATTTTTCTTAAATTCTATTTTACATGCAAAGTTTGGTTTCCAGGTTGTAAACGAGCTTTGTATTACTAATTATACACACAATAAACATTGTTACAAACATTTTAAATTCATATAGATAACATTTTGTGTTCTAGGGGTAGCGGGTACTTTTCAACACCATCTCATACCTCCTAGATGAATAAATTAATGGAACATAATGCAATGTAAATGAAGTATAGTGAGTCCTGTTTCACTGCAACCATATATTTCATTGGTAAAGTTCATTTATACAATGGCTTTCATAATAATCGTTGAGCTACGCTATGGTCATTCTCAAATAACATTGTGGGCCTTACAATAGTGCTTTAAATTATGGGCACACACAAAGTAAGTATAGTTTACATGAGTCTTTACATATTTTATACCATTTGGAGCTATTACGATGTGCTTTAGTAGTAATATTTTCAATAGACGAGTCTCTATTTTGACATTTGGGTAATACTGTTTTTAAAGTGGAGTACACCTATTGTGTTTGTATTCTAATTATATAATTACTTTTTAAATGATTAAAAGTCCATGTTTACACTAGCTAGGTAGCTTTTAAGTTCTTAATTCAAAATATTTTAACAAAATTTATTTTTATTATAGCCCAGTCGCTGAGCTTTTGCATGGGTCTTCAAGAAGATGAAACTAGAAAATGTTTTTGGACACCATGGATGCTTCAGTACTGTTCTGGCTGTATATGGGCGTTTTTACAATCACGTTTCTTTATTTAAAAGTCCATTATGATAAGGTAAAATACAATTAATGTTTAAAATCATGTTTTCACAACTTACAATTATACACATATGATTCTAAATACTTGAATCCTGTTACTCTGTTCTCATTTACAGTTCAGGCTTAGTTGTAATTACATTCTGGAGTCTGCTCGATACATCATGCCTCGAGTACTCGTTTCTAGTATAATAAATTAATTCGCTTATAGCATTATGTTTAAATTTTTTAATTTTAATTTATTTTTTGTTGATATTATTTATACAGTGTCTGTCTGTTCGTGTGGCAAATATCATGTCAATATATATATAAAAGGTAAGTAGCAGGCAATATATACATATATTAGATGAAAACGGTTAAAAAGTAATCATAGGGCACTTATCTGGGTGAACAGTGGAGAGTTGCCAATATCCTGCACAGTAGGGTGTTTAAGCCGGGTGGATGCTGAACAGCAACGCTTAGAATTGGGCACTAATCGGAACCATACAAATACTGCTTGGACCATGGACAAGCAAAGCCCCACTTAGACCACAAGGGATGATGAGAAATAATATAAAATGGAATGGAATGCAATAAAATGCCATAAAATAAAATCTAATAAAATAAAATCCAAGGAAGTAAAAGCCCTCCCTGTACGAGAACAAAAATTGTTGTCGAACATGGTACGAAAAAAAAATTAATTATACAAAGAAAACTGTAAAACTCACGTGGATGTGGTGTGGCTTTAATGTAGCCTCCAAGCAGAACAACACTGGAGGAATTTCTCAACCCTGTAAGGATTTTAAATTTGGTCAATGAAGAGCACGTGTACTAGGAGACAAAAAACATAGCTTACCCCAAAATTAACGAATAAATCCCAACGGAGTAGTGTGACAAATAACAAACTACAACAAAATCGTCACAGAACTGTATTGCGATCAGAATTAATCCTAACACTTAAAAAGTTTGCGAATCTTACAAAAGACACGACTGGTTGCAATAACTACTCGATTAATAATGGCTCTTCCGGAAAATTATAAAAACCAAACATTTAAAGGAAAACCACCAAAAAGGAGGAAATGGACGCACCACGTTAATCGTTGACCAGCAAAATTTAAGGAAAGTATTTATATGAGTGAAAGAAATCCTACTGCATAAAAATAGTACCACAAAATGTGACAAATATAGGTTTTCTAAACTAAATATTATTTAATATAAACAAATTCAAATTATATTAGAAAAATGTTCCCAACCACGTAAATCATGGTAACATCTGTCCAAGTTCATGATCAGGGTCACGGCTGGAGAGACGCTGGGCCAAATCTGCTAATTGTGACGAGCCTACTAATTCTAAACCATTTAATAGTTCATGTTTCTTATGACACTGTGACAATTGTACAACCGGGATGCTCATGCAATAGATTATATTAATATCTGATGAGGCAAATAAGAAATATCTTATAATTAACAGGGGATAATAAGTTTGTGTGTAACTTCACGTATCTACGTACTGAGTGAGCCGTTAGGTGTAATTTCCGTTTTGACAGAAAGGTTGTCTTTCTTCTAAGACAACCTAACACAAAAAATGGGTAGAAATGTTTATTAATACATTATTTACGACGGTAAATCTTACGGGATCATCAAATTTGTCAAGGTAAGTTCCTAATGGTATTTTTATACCGCAACAAAAAGAAACATGATAGGTTTTTATGTTTGTTTACTTTCATAGGTTAAAAATGCTTTGTCACATAAAATTTATTTATTTCTAGGTGCGGTCATTACCCAACAGAGAATATAATATGTGAAATATGAACTGTAAATTCACCTTAGACAACACTACAACATTAATTACTTTGACCGAACTATGTGATAGGAAATGTAACAAAATTACCATCGACACAAGTTAGGAGAAATGTTAGAATACCCCTAGCAATGGTGAGTAAATATTAACATAAAAGTAGTATGTGATTAGGCAATAGAAAGATTCATATGTATTTGCTCCTGTGTAAGTTATAATTTAGCAGAACTGAGTGTCATTTTCGGTTCGTAATATTAATTTCTGTTTCGTAGATTCCTACCAAGCAAGATGAGCTGCATAGCATGGTGCGAGAAAAGAAATATAAGGAACCAAACCTCAGATTGTACGGTGGAACAATAATATTGTCTGTAATTGTTTATTTGTGGCATATTCAGATTTTCTTACTTTTTATTGGGTATTTTGCCACTGAAAAATATTTAAAAATTTTAATGAAAAAACCTCTGCGCCAAACGGGTCAGACAGAGGTTGGTTCTTGAGTACTTGACTATTTCAAAAAGTCTCAAACCTAAAAATATATAAACTAGAACAATGTTATGAACTAAAAACTGAAAATCAAAGCTATAGGTAGTTAACGTTTCGGAAGAGAATCTACTTCCGTTCTCAAAACTTTTTTGGCCGTCAACCATGACAGTTCTTTGTTTATGTATTTCCATAGTCACGTGAGATATTAAATTATATTTATCTTATTTTTACTTACTTCGCCTCTAAGGATGGGCAACCAACTAGTACAAAAATCTATTGAATAATTAGAAACGCATCTATCTTCGTTTAATAAAATAATCAAACCTCCAAATATTGTACAAAGTTCAAAAAATCGTATTTATAGTGTTTCGTGTGAGTGCGGAAAACATTACGTAGGTGAATCATCTAGACCCTTCAACGTAAGGCTTGGTGAACATAGAAATTACGCTAGAAGGGGAGAATTTGAAAAATCCAAAATTTGTGAACACGCGTGGGATAATAATCATAGAATTAAATGGGACTCGGCGAAGATTTTGGAAAAAGAGAGCAACGGAACTAAAAGAAAACTTAAAAATCCGCGATTATTTTATTAAACGAAGATAGATGCGTTTCTAATTATTCAATAGATTTTTGTACTAGTTGGTTGCCCATCCTTAGAGACGAAGTAAGTAAAAATAAGATAAATATAATTTAATATCTCACGTGACTATGGAAATACATAAACAAAGAACTGTCATGGTTGACGGCCAAAAAAGTTTTGAGAACGGAAGTAGATTCTCTTCCGAAACGTTAACTATCTATAGCTTTGATTTTCAGTTTTTAGTTCATAACATTGTTCTAGTTTATATATTTTTAGGTGTGAGACTTTTTGAAATAGTCAAGTACTCAAGAACCAACCTCTGTCTGATCCGTTTGGCGCAGAGGTTTTTTCATTAAAATTTTTAAATATTTTTCAGTGGCAAAATACCCAATAAAAAGTAAGAAAAGTGGAACAATAATTTTCTAATAATAAAATATTGCATATGCATTATAATTGATATACAATAAAAAACTAATATTTTCGAAAAGAACGATGAAGTATGAATTTATATTATTTCAGGCTTTGCAATATTTTCAAGTGTAATACACCCTATATAAAAAAATAATTTGTAATGACATAATTAATAATAATAACATAATTAAACTTAATAAAGTTAAAAAATAAAATAGAAATGCCTACCTTTAAATGGCCCTTTAAACCACTTTGAACCACTTGCAGTGCATTTAAAACCGAGCGCGTTTTGATTTTTATGTCATTACTGCGCAAGTCACTCGGAGCATAAACACTAAAAACGTTGTACGGCGTTCATAAATGCACTGTTATAAAAGCAAATAATTTATGAAACAATTAATGGATTTTTGTGACAATTGAAAACTAGTTAGTTTAATACATTAACTTTACGTTGTCACAATATTTTTTTCAAAAAATTAATTAATCAACAATTGACAGTCATAATCGCAAAATCTTGGGCTCTAGTTAAACGTTCGAGGTCTATCAGGCCCAAAATTTTCGTTCTTTTATGATCTTTCTTTTGCCGATTATTTCATTCCGATACGACATTCCTGAGCCGAGATATTTCATTAATTTACTAAGCAATTGTTTTAAAAACGTTGGCGGGTAATAAAAAGAAATGGGCAAGACCTCATAGAAATAGAAAGAGTAGAAATAGTAGTTGTTATCAATATTTATCGATTGCTGGGGTGGATAGTGCAAAAAATGCCATGAAAAGTCGCAAATCCTTAATAAACCAATTGGCTTATTTGTTTAAATAATTGCAGAATACGCGAGATTTACAGGGATATTTTTTAAACAAGTGCAATCGTTATTAGTCTTTTATATGTTTATAAAATATTTCTTAACTATAATGTAAGACCTATTGTTTGTTAATTTATGTATAAGTTTGTTTTTATACATCATTATGTGTTCATAACTAGTCTCTATGTAAGAATGTTTTAATATTTCTTTTTGTGATTCGTTCTACAGCGCAAGGTATTACTGAATAAAGATGTTTTATTATCATTATTATTATTATTATTATCCGTATGACCTTTTGTTGAGCAGAAAAAAAGTTAATTTAGGACCCTTAATTTGTTTATTACAGTTGAACGGACAAAGATAAAAGGTCACTACAAGTCTTAAACGACGCATATTGATAAAAGTACACAGAGAGAAATCGCTTTGGAACATTTTGCACAATGTTGTGGAACAACGTCTTGTTGCATTTTTTAAAACAATTGTAAAATTTTAAGGCACAACGTTATATAGTTTTATACATTTTAATTGTGCATAATTCTTGTGCGTTTTATTTATCCAATATAAAGATTTAGTTACGATGAATTTATTGGAAACTTCGACCAACAAATTGACGAAATTTAGAGTTAAATTTATTTATTCTTTTTCAACAAATCATAGCAAATTTAACTTATGTAAACAACTCAAAATATCAACAAAACCAGAACTGCTGATCTGCACTTTGGCTGTGGATGCTTATGATTCAACAACTGGGAGTCAGTCAGCAAATGGCAACTGAAACATTCACAAGTGACCAATATTGATTAAAAATATAGTTATTTACTTTTATAGAATTCAATATAATAAATTCAATAGTTTCATAAATATAAATATTTACAATTATTTAACAAAGCAGCGGTGGGATTGGCCTGCTTGCCGCGAAAGTGGTTCCTACAGTGTGTCTTTGTGTCCTAGTTTGTGAACTTTAGTGTCGAAAATATTATGTGCCTGGTATTTGGAAATGGGACAATGATTACATGTATGTTAATAGCTTTAAGTTAAGTATTGTGTTTGCTCCCTATCAAAGTACTTGCAATCTGATTAACGTATAATATCAGTTAGAAAATTAGGGTAAAACGCCTAGATGCTATAATCTTGTTGCCATTCATTATTGACGACTTGACGCTTTTCTGTGCTGTAACATAAACATTTTTTAAAACAGTCTCCTTATGTTTTGACTGATATTTATTAATTGATCAACTAGAGAACTCAGTTAACATTGAGCAATTCTATTTTTAGACTTTGGTTCATTCCATATTTCTTGATTTATAAGCAGTATTCTCAGTGCATTATTATTTATTTATTTTAAACATTGCTTGTCTCAAATTTTGTTTAAATACCTATTATATTGGGTGTCTTCAATAATTATTTAATTATTTAGTGTAATTAACGTAAAAATTATACTTAATTACCTAGTAAAATTAACGTACAAATTATACTGGGTGTTCCCAATAAGTGTTTGGTGTAATTAACGTATAAATTATACTTAATAATTTCTGCGATTTTGGGAAAATGGGGCGAACGAGAGCAAGGCCGACTTCTAGTAGTTCGATCTCCAGTTCTAGTTCGAGCTCTAGCAGCAGGTATAATTATAGACGCAACAAAGAAAACCCAAGAAACAAACAAAGACTCGTGCTAAGCCCACTGTGACTGGGAACAACGAAAGACTAGCTGTTACGGATGTAAATGATGAGCCGTCAATGAATCAAAATTCTTTTGAAACAACTACAGATCAAAGGGTGGATTGGCTAGAATTTCTAATTGAAAAACTATTTCAAGAAAGATCGAGTGTTAATTTAGAACCACAGAAACTGGTTGCAAAGCCAGACTGTATTCCCAGATTTTCTCCTGGAAACTCGAATTTATCCTGTTCAAAATGAATCAATTACAGGGATTAACCCGAAAATGGTATGATAGTCTACCATCTTATCAGCTAAGTTGGGAAGAATGGAAAATTCTATTGTTGAAATCATTTCCTGATAATCATGATTTTGCAACGGTTCTCAGAAGTTTAGTAAATGGAAACAAACTACCTTCAGAGACATGGAAAGAATATTATTTTGATAAAATGGAGCTTATTAGTGCCCGTGAAATCCCTTGGAAACTAAGATGTATTGTGTTTAATAGATGTGCATGAGAGATTCAACGATTCAAGCTGGTGCACAAGCAGGTAGACATGGTACACCTGATGATCTGTATGTGGAATATTTTTCAAGACTTAATCCAGATGCTGCACAATCCTTCACGACGATAGAACGGTTTCAACAAAGAGGGTTTAAGCATACTCATAATGAGAGCCACTTCGAAGAATAGACGTAATGAGCAACGTTGCTACAATTGCAAAGAGAAGGGTTATTGTTCTAATAAATGTTCAAAGCTCAGATTAAGGTGCACGAATTGCAAACGTTTAGGTCATGTGGCTAAAGATTGTCGAAGATCAATAATGAATCAGATGAACCAGATAGTGATGCCAGTAATGGACCGACTATAATAACAGATACTTTGATTGTTGGATAAATGAAAAGCCCAGATGTGCACACGTGGTTTCAGGATGTGCGGGAGTATTAATACGAGAAAGAGATGCTACTCAGCTTGGATTAGAAAACTCCATCAGTAACGTGATGATAGGTGATTATGGAGGATCCATAGCGAAGGTAATAGGAGAAACTGACGTCTTTCTTAAGGTGAAACGAGCAGAAGGTGCTGTGAAAGCATTAATCTTACCAAGTTTTGCTCAAGAAGTACCCGTCGTGATAAGGCAGACCTTCCTAAATCGACCTGAGGTTCTTACGATAGTCTTCGGGGAAACAGTGAGGTTGCTGTCTGCTGATGATGATGTAAACACCGTGTTAAATTTGCCACCAAATAAAATCCCTCTGTGGGTAAAGGAGAACGCCGTCATTCCACCAAAGACGGTTGCATTGGTTGTCGTGACATCGCGCAGCGTTAGAGATGTCTACATACTGGGAAATGAGTACTATGTAGATGAATGTATCACGAAAGGTGGACGGGTGTGTAATAATTACAAATATGTCTTAACGAGAATTTGAGGTAAACAGATCAAATTTTAGCTCAATGTATTACGTGTTTAGAAGATATATTCTTAAATTCGTATCCATTTACATTTTCCACTGCACTACGAAACAGTGTAACATTTATGGATGAGTTTAGATATGGTTTTGCACAAAATATCAGCAAATTAGCGAAAACCGATATATTAAAAAAAAATGTTAATATATGTTCCGGATGATAAGCTCGTAATTTAATGACCATAAC
Source organism: Stenurella melanura (assembly GCA_963583905.1). NCBI lineage: Eukaryota > Metazoa > Arthropoda > Insecta > Coleoptera > Cerambycidae > Stenurella > Stenurella melanura. The sequence goes on from OY757317.1 coordinate 97,294,720, forward strand.
GTTTGACTCACAATGAGCGAGAAAAGTTGTGAAAACTTGTAGATGATTTATTGGTAATGGTTATCTTATTCTTCTTGTCAAAAAGAAGAATGGCGAACAACGCATGTGTATGCTTTAACTCAAAAACGGTTAAAGATAAATTCACGCTTCCTTATGTAGATGATTTTCTTGAAAGACTTAAGGATTGTAAATACTTCACAAGTTTATATTTTGTGAGTGGTTGCCAGCAAATTCAGTTGGAAGAATTGGCGATTCCTAAGATTGCTTTTGAAATTCCAGATGGATATTGTGAGTATACAAAGATGAGGTTTGGATTTTGTAACGCCCCGTCAGTTTTCCAAAGAACTTTTGATGACATTTTGGGAAATTTATGATATGAAAAAGCATTAGCGTGCGTGGATGACGTTGTGTTGCCATCACGAAGTTTCGACCTTGGATTTAGTAAAAAAAAAAAAGGTTTTAGAGTCCTTTAAGAAAGCTGATCTTACTTTACGTTAAAGCAAGTGCTACATTTTCAGGAAGAACGTTGAATGTCTGGATCACGAAATTAGCCATGATCAACTTAAACCAGGTAGCAGAAAAATAAAGCTTTACGACGATTCCCAGTACCTACTGACGTTCTTTCTATTAGACAATTTCTAGGATTGACAAGTTATTTTTGAAAATATATCAAGGATTTTGCCATAATTGCCGAACCTTTGACAATCTTAACGAAAAAAAGACGTTAAATTCGAATAGGGTGACGAACAACGTAGAGTTTTCAAAACCCATAAGGAGAAACTGGTATCTAGATCTATATTTAGCTAAACTGAGTTGAGAACAGAAGTTCAAATGGTTACCTACGTCAAAATGAAGTACTTCAAGAATATTAGTTCAGTTACCACTTAACAACATACTACGCTCAGTTATAGACTACTTCAGACACGATAAAGAAAGAACATAGATACCATTCTCGTGAATTGGAGATGATGGCTGTAGTAAACACGAAGAAATTTAGGATATTTCTTATTGGCATTAAATTCAAAGTTGTCACAAATTGCTATGCAATTAGAGTGAATCTGAGCAAAAAGGATTTAATCCCAAGAATTGAGGAATAATACAGGAATAATTTTGAAGTAGAGTACCGCCCTGGGTATAGAATGTCACATGCGGACGCACTTAGTAGGAACCCGATTAGTAAAAATCCAGTTAAGGCCAATACCGCAGTTAACACAGTAAACATATATCAAGAGGACTGGATCCTCAATGTTCAGTTGGGCGATAAAAGATGCAAATTCTCAATCGAAGTATTGACAAACCCTCCAAGAGATCGAGAGGATAACGAAATACGATAAAATTATTGTTTGCTCAATAATAAACTGTACAAGATCTCTTTTAGTAAAAAGAAATGGGTTGTACCTAAAGATAGCAATGGTCAGACCAAAAGACATAGACGTACTATTTAACCATCCTTACCTCATTCCACGAATGATGAGAGCATGTGGAACGAATTGTTTCAAAGTGCGATAGGTTTGAATTCTACGATGAATTCGACCACTCGAAAGTCGCAATTCGAATTGTTTCAAAGTGCGATAGGTTTGAATTCTACGATGAATTCGACCACTCGAAAGTCGCAATACGAATTGTTTCAAAGTGCGATAGGTTTGAATTCTACGATGAATTCGACCACTCGAAAGTCGCAATACGAATTGTTTCAAAGTGCGATAGGTTTGAATTCTACGATGAATTCGACCAATCGAAAGTCGCAATACGAATTGGTTCAAAGTACGATGCGGTTTGAGTTCTACGATGAATTTAACCACACGAAAGTCACTACACGAATCACGACTGTCTCTAAAATGCGATGGAGGATTGCATTCTATGATGAATTTGACCACTCGAAAGTCGCAATACGAATTGCTTCTGTTTGATAGTGCGATGATGTTTTAATTCTACAATGAATACGACCACTGAAGTCACCATACGTATTACGCTTTAAGTATGTGCCCAAGGGTGTTACTAACGCAATTCTGGATAAGGAAAATTCCGTAGAATCAACTCGAGACGAGAATCTGCTGACGACAAAAGAAAAGATCAAACACGTTGTTGTTCAAGAGCAAGGCAAACGAAAAGCCGAAACACGTTGCTCAAAAGCAAGGCAAACGAAAAGCCGAAACAGGTTGTTGCTCAAAAGCAAGGCAAACGAAAAGCCAAAACACGTTGTTGCTCAAAACCAAGGCAAACGAAAAGCCGAAACACGTTGTTGCTCAAAAGCAAGGCAAACGAAAAGCCAAAACACGTTGTTGCTTAAAAGCAAGGTAAACGAAAAGTCGAAACACGTTGTTGCTCAAAGCAAGGCAAACGAAAAGCCGAGTTCGACAGACATCGATGTCTTGTAAGATGGTACCAAGATAGAGTAGAGACCAAGTATTGGTGCACACCACTACGATAAGCAACTAAGGCAAAAGCCTAAAATTGGTTCCAAAGTATAGCGGACCATACGTTATTACGAAAACGTTAAACCACGATCATTATGTGGTAGATAACGTTCAAGGTACTTCCTGATCGCAGAGGAAGTATAAGGGAATCGTCTCCCTTGATAAGTTTAAGGCCTATAACGTTGAAGTCTGTTCGCAAACGGAAAACGAACTTGACGAGAATAGTAGATAGAGCTCTAATCGTTACGTTTTTGATTTTAAATTAGGTTTTCCTGTATGGTAATGTATACATAATGTTTTACTATTTTATCGTACGAATAATGATTAATGATTGTACTAACAAATAATTCTTGCAAGAATTTACGTTAACTTTACAGATTCTACGATGCAGAATATCGCAGAGTGTCCAGCAGCCACAAAGAATTTATTAACAGCATGTACGAGTATTTATTGAATTAGTAATTTGAGTTTGCTTTCACAGGGATCACGAATTACCGAAAAGAGGGCGGTTGATCCACGAGGACGTGGATATCAGTAGCGTGGCCGACTGTAAACAACTCAAAATATCAACAAAACCAGAACTGCTGATCTGCACTTTGGCTGTGGATGCTTATGATTCAACAACTGGGAGTCAGTCAGCAAATGGCAACTGAAACATTCACAAGTGACCAATATTGATTAAAAATATAGTTATTTACTTTTATAGAATTCAATATAATAAATTCAATAGTTTCATAAATATAAATATTTACAATTATTTAACACTTAATTAATTGTTAATAGTATCCTCAAACTATATATTCTGTTGCCATTCTATTTACAATTAGTTTTAAGTAATTGTTTAAAGGATTTGCACAACTTGCGTAACATAAAAATGTGATTTTATTTTATAATCGGTTGTGAAAGTAGGAGTCCCAATATATTTATTTCCGCTGAACAATAATAGTAATCTATGCCGCCCGCACAAACTGCACAATTTAATGACATATTATTCACAATCAGTTTGGTGATATTGTTTTAAAATTTTGTATAATTGTTTAATTTGTTTCACGTAAAGTTTATTGGTTCAAAATTGTACTAACCGCGCCGGCCACGCTACGCTTATACGCGCAGGCAATTACGCATCAGATTCAGGTGGTATTTCGTTAAGTGAAGACGTACACTTCCGAATTATACAAGTACTTACATTTGTGATGGAATTTGTTGAAAACTTATTGACCGAGTGGGGTTTCTTAGATCTAATTCCAGCATTCACATAGGTAAGTACTTCACACAGAGTTACAGATTTGCATATATGTTCTCTTAAATTAACTTCGTTAACATATAAATATAAAAATGGTTTCTTGTTTATATGCGAAGAATGCATGATACCTATCTTCTAATACTTGATTTTGTTTACAGCTAGAGAGTAATTTCGTTTTCTTATGCGAAGCGACAGAAAGCTGTTCCTAAACAACTAAACCCAAAAGGCAAACTTGTAAAAGAACTGCTTCAAAATGAAGATAGCACTTCTGATGGTAAGCAATACATTTGATTTTGGTGATGAACTGAAAAATGTTATTTTTTTTTTTAGAATATGACGTGACTACGACATAAGATTTATTACTACAAACTGCGTTAATAGAAGCTAAAAAGAAGAAGCACTGGAAGCTTTCCAATTTAGAATTATTAAATGGATTTATTTTAAGCATAAATGTCACCTACTTCTTTTCAACTAGAACTTTATGCATATAAAATTTATTTGTATTTAAAAAAATAGAAATGTTTTCATTTACCATATGATAATATATAAATGCATGCTCTTTTATGTATTGTTGTTCCGTTAAAATAAAATATTTATTCTTTAATTTTTTTTATTGAAATCCTTTAGGAATACCTCCAATTTTGGAAATAATATTTCACAATCTGTGTTACAGAATAATACAATTAAAATGAAGTGGGTACATATAGTGTGTGAAATGAGTGCACGGTGAACCAAAAAAATATATACATAATTTGGAGATTATAGAGTAATAAATTGTGCAAAACTAACCCCAGTTCATACATACTGAACAGCTTCTTTGAATTAAGTGTGTATATTGTGCAAAATGAACTACAAAGTTGACAAAATAAACACACAATTTGTGGATTTCTCATTTAGAAATTGTGGAAAACTAAAAACACATTCTCCTAAAAAACTATAAACATTGTGTCACTTAAGAGCACAATTTTTTGTAAATATGTTTTACAAATGAAGAAGTTTAGATGTGAATGTTTGTTTGGAAAACCTTCAGAATATATTTAAAAATTTCACGCAAATTGTAGAAACTAACTTAATCTGTTCAGAGATTTGTTCCACAAGTGGAATAAAATTATATATTTTTATGCAACCATAATTCAAATTTGTAAAGAATTCAATTTATGTGATTTTTAAGTTTGTACAAAAATTTCAAACAATATTAATACATAAACTGTACAAAATCATTGCAACAAAAATGTATTATTTATTTGCACAAATTGTTCCTGTCGCCATTTTAAGACCAATTTGGAGTACAATTCTCTACAATTGTGGTAAAATATCACACACATTTTTCTCTGTGTATCATTTTTTTTATCTTGACTTTTTTTGTCCCTCAGACAGTTATCGCTGACAAGTCAAAGAACATAAAAAGATGAGACTTTTTCTAAAAGCTAATGTTTTAACAATGAATACTGTGTTTTATAAATTTTTTAATATCACCGCAATTTTTCCTATAATTCAATAAAATTGCTTTTTTAAATTTCTGACCAAAATCGATGATTTTGACTTTACGACGACCCACTCTAGTGGGTTCATTTATAGTAAACAAAAAAAATACTTACTTTATGTGTCTCTACCACGTTCCAGAATTCACTGGGATCAAACCTCCTTTCATCTGCTATTAAACTACATGCTCCTCTCCGGGTTGCTCCTATTAATCGCAATGATGGTGTGGTCCAATAGAACGAGTCATAACTAAGTACAACCTTATTTTGTCCTTCTATCCAAATATCATCTGGTAAATTGTAACATAACATTGAGTAGTGGTTTAAACATATTCCCTTACGGTAGTCTGTGCTGCCACTGCTAAAGTAAATAGCTGCAGTTTTTTTTAAGTTGTCTACATAAATTGGCTCGAAAGATTCCTCTTTATCCTGGTGTTTAAAAAAATCGTCATAAAAGATGACTACCTTCGTATCAAGTTCTATATTTTTTATGATTTGCTTAATATTTTCGAAATTCTGTGGGTCAGTAAGCAGTAGTTTTGGTTTTACTTGTTTAAGTAAATAAGAAAGTACAGAGGAAGACAATGCAATGTCTAGAAATGAAAATATGGAGCCTATAAGATATTACGCAATCATTGGAACACATGCATTTATGTGGATGCCGCTATAGTACGTTATTAAATCCCCTTTCGTTAGTCCTCTGTTGCGAAGGATAATGCTTGTTCTAATGCATTTCTGCAGAAGAGAGTGATAAGTATCGGTTTCGCCTGTAAATGTATCTATCTGAAAAAAATTGAGATGATTATACTTTTCTAATGAACGCAATAACTAAATATAACAATAATATAGTAATAATAAATAAACTTTATTTAACCTGGTGGGGTGTCAGCAAATGCTGGTATTAATCCCAACCAGAAACTCAAATAAAATAATTACATTAAGTACAGAAAGTAAGAGATAAGCACGAAATCCGTTATATAAAAACATAAAAATATAAAAGTACTAAGTAATAAACAGTAATATCAAAATAGAAAATTACATTAAGTACAGACAGTAAGAGATAAGCACAAAATCAGTAATATAAAAGAAGTAGGAATACAGAAGGTGAAAAGATGTAGTCAACAATTTAAACATGCATATAACAAAAATTCACAAGTTTGAACAATTTTAATTACTTACTTAAAAATAACTGTTTAGCATTTTTTCAAAATCGTGACTTGGAATATTTAATGTAGTGTCTACGAAACGTAGACGGGAGCTATGCAGAGAAATTCTAATAAACTAGACTTAATTTTTGAGAAATATGTACAGGTATTTACAATACTCTAATAACGAAAACACCAGACATTAAATTATCATAGGTAATCTGTTTAAATTTAGGAATGTACACATTTATTATATTTTCATGTTTCAACCATTTAACTCTTTTTGTATTTCAGTTTTTGATAACAGCTCTCGTAGAACATAGAGGGTTCGATCGAATAGTAGATATATCTGTATTTCACAGCACCTATTTCTTAATTATTGGTTAAACCAAATATACTGCAGGAAGTATTGTGGGTTGCATAGAACAACGCGGACCCAAATACTTAGTAACTTTTAGTTTATGAAATAATATGTTAATTGAGAGTTGATAGGGGATATTTCTTTTATTAGCTGGCTGATAGCAGAATCGGCCATTTCTGTAGCAGCATATACTTAGACTTAAAGTTTTTGATAATCATTCAGTCACGAGGTGTGTCTCTTCTGCTATTATCAAATTTTCTCTTAGTGATCTGTCTAATAAAAAGTAATTAAATTTATTTAATTAATTCCTCTCAGTAGTATTTAACGGCCTTCAACCATATTTTTAATTTCTGCTAACTAAACATAATCATAATTCTGAAACACGTGCTGATAATATTTTTTCTTCTTCCCAAACGTAGAGTTTTGCTGCCAAATAACTCACCTAAATTACATATTTACATAAAGTTAGATAATTTAAATAAGTTTTCTATAACTTACCTAAATAATTTACACAAGGAAAATCACTTCTTCAGTTTGATGGTTAAATGCCTGCTGGAGTTCATACGACAGATAGTCCAGTCAAACACAGTTTAGTCAAGTTCAGCATTCATAGTCTAGTCAAATTCCGTTTAGTCAAGTCCAGTTTAGTCCAGTCAATCCAAACCAACAGCAAAACTCTAGCGTTATACAGGTTAGCAAGACATCAAACCACGTCTAGGGGACGTCTGTGTTCGGAGAAGCTATTAGGAAAAGCTACCAGCACTCACCAGGAGCCCTCATCTACTATCTATCCATCGTCGGGAGGATTGGTGTAATTCTGAGAATTTCATTGATTTTTTTTGTGTAACATTTATGGTATAACTTTTATTGCATAAAGTGTTTCTCTTCTTTTAATTATAAATTAATTAAGCAGAAAATATTTTCTTTTGGATATTGTGATAATATTACTTAATATTTTTATTTGATAATTGATAACATTATCTTATATTTTTATATTGATTAAATTCGTTGACTTTTTCATATACTGATGATTTTTCTAAAGTTATTTATAAATAAGTATCTTTTATCGTAAAATTCAATTTTCCATTTTTTTGTTTGCCTGTCCGCCATAAGATCAAATCTTTCCACGGCGGTTGGTTTCACCATCACAGGGGTAGCAGTAACTCTTAAATTCCTCTGTGGATGGCGCCCGTAATATTTACATCATTTTAAGCTACTCCTGAGTGTTGGAACAAACTGGCTTAGTAAGATATCACAAAGATATTGGTTCAACCTCTGGCTGATTAAAAAAAAATGTATTAATTGAATCCACGAAATACCAACCACGCACCAGATCAGCTAGCCGTTCGCCGCCGCTACTTGTGTATTGGTTGAATTGCCTTTGGTTATCGCCTTAACCGGTGATATCGTTGTTAATTTTTCTAGGGCCAAGTAGTGATGTAACAAGAGAACCCCGGAATATTAATTTCTTGCTAAGATATTTAGGCTCCTGATATATTAATATGTTGAGCACAAAACATACTTACCAACTGTTAAAACAAATAAAACTTTAAAAAAAATCCACTTGCCATTTGGATTTGCAGTCTATATTGTTCTGCAGTTGTAAGACACGGTCCATAAATGACATTTCCATACTGAAGTTGAGATAGTATAAGCGACTGAAAATTTTAGCTTAGTAGTTGGTAAGATGTATTTAAAGGTACATAGCGATTTCGTCTTTGCATAACAGTTTTGCAGTAGTTAGGTAACATGATTTTCAAACGTTAAATATTTAGCGAAGGTAACTCCCATACTCTTGACAGATTCTACGAATAATAATTCTGTACCATTTATATGTAACTTACAAGAATCGTCAGTAAAAGCTAAGCGCTTGGATTTGAAATTAATAGCAACGGATTTCTGAGCATTGAGCTTTAATTCATGATCACTTGAGTACTTATATATTGAATCAAAATAATTATTTATCTTAGCTACTGCCGGATCTACGTTAACTGGATTATATGAAGTGTACATTTGACTGTCATCTGTATACTGATGAAATCTACAGAGTTCTATTTTCTCATATAGATCAAACATAAAAAGCACAAACAGTATGGGGCTCAAGATTGACCCTTGGGCCACTCCTGATATCACAAAGCTGTCTTGAGACATCAGTTGTTTTTACGAGCAATATAATTTCACCTGTTGAGTTCTGGATAAATAACTTCTGAATCAATTTATCGACTCAATTTCTACATAGGCAAGTTTAGCCAATAGCAATTCATGATGGAAACAGTCAAATGCTTTTGTGTAATCCAACGTTACGGTAGCTGTAACTTGGGATTCACCTTTAAAATGTCATCTGCCATGTATACGATTGTGGTAACAGGGCTGTGGCGGGCTCGAAAACCCAACTGATTCTCTGATAATAAATCGTGGGGGCGGATATGATTTAACAACTGCTTTAGTATGATTCTTTCGAAAACTTTTGATATTATTTTTAAAAGACTTATAGGTTTGAAGTCAGCATAATTTTCTCCTGAATACTTCTTAGGGAGGGGTATAATGACGGACCTTTTCCAAAATGGTGGAATTACATTATTTTCTATTGAATAGTTTATTATATAAATTAGCGGTGTCACTAGAACATCAGAACATCATTTAATGTATTTATAGAAAATTGATAACTACCAGCAGAGTTAGATTTAATTTTCGAAAAAGCTTCTATTACATGTTTTTCTTCAACACTGTGTAATTTTAATTTTGTATGAATGTCGGGATGGGCAGTGGGTTTACAGGTATTTGTAATTTCCTTGTCTACTTCAATAGAGGGAACTGAATCCACAAAATATTTATTAATACATCTGGATTGTTTAAATGTTCTGGTATTACTGAGTTTGCTGTTTAGTGTACATTTAACGAGTTTATGGTTTTCTACCAGTCCCTACAATTTTTTTGCATTCTTAATTTATACTCAATATATGCCTTTTTTCTAGCCTATTTGACGATATAACAAGGTTGCGAATATACCCACTTACTATTTGACTCCTCTTTTGTCGCAATTTGTTTTACGAATACATGATTTGTTTGTACCTTGAGAAAGCACGATTTCTTAATTTGATCATAAGTTTTATGTTTTCAGTTATCCAAGGAGGTGATTGTCTGGTAATTGTGACGCTCTTATAAGGAGCGCCTATATCTAGTAGTAGAGTTAGGGTGTTATTTAGCCATTGGACTTTTGAGTCTATATCGCTTATCATTGAAACTTCTACCCAGTCAATTAGAGAAGCCAGATGTTTGGGATCTTCAATCTTATAGTTTTTAATATGCTCATTGCGTCAGGAAGAACGCGGATAGATGCTGATGGAAAAATGCAAAGAGAAATCAATTGGTAGAGAGACTCCGTAAGAGGACGAATCGTGTTTAAGGCTCAGCAAGGGAAAACACAAAAAAGTTAAGTTGTTGCCTGGAAGGGTTGTATATTTGAAACAGAAGCAGTAAAGAAGAGAAAAGTTCCGAAAGGGTGAAAAAAGTTGCCTCTCCTCAGCCGACGACAAGGTTCAGCCGCCGCCCAGGGATGAAGGGTATTCTAATTTGTCTGCTTATTCCATATTTGTAATATCTTTATTTATCGTGAATTTAGGTATTCTTTTCTTGTGTGTATCTGTAGCCCTAGCACCCCTCTCTGCGACTTTAAGTGGAGAGACCCGGTCTCTTGCCAAATTAGGTCGAGCACCAAGCGAATACCCCAATAAATAGGTGCGAGCCCTCCGAGTTCGACAATATTACGGCAAAAGTTAAAGATTCAATATGGCGAATCCAATAGGTATTTCACAATTGCATAACTTTTATATATATTCATCAAATTTGGCCACTAAAGAGGGTGATATAAAAAGTTCACTCGGATAAGCATGGGTTAATAACCCCGTCTTGGATTTGGTTCAAATTTGGGTGGTAACTTCCTACCCATACGAGAATAGATTACCCCAAATGCCAGCTTGGAATTTATTTTTTTTACAAGCATTATGAAAGAAGTGCTGCTGCGGCGGACGAATAAAGAAGCGTGATATCATTTGCTCAGTATTTATTCCCTGCCCTAGTGTTCATCATCAGCCACACGGTTGGTGCATAAGTAATGTTCTCGCTTACGGTGCGAAAGGTCCTCTACCAGAACTTCTATCTATCATACACTTTTCACCACCATGTCTTTTATTCTTTACATATCTCTTTCATCCTTCTTGTTTGTCACATGTTTCTATTATTGTAATTTCTGTTATTCTGTCCTTTTTTGATGTAAAATTCAATTTTGAGCGATAAACTTCACAAAAATTCTAACTATTTTACACTCAACTTTCCTTCCAAAGACTCATAAATTTCTAACGGCGAATAGACTGTTGGGGCAAACTGCTTCGAACGTGGATTTTCGATTGAGTTAATCCCCGTCTCAGCAACAGAATTAAAAACAGTGTTTTATCAAATTATATATTAAGCGTTTTTACCTCCACTGTTCCAAAATTAAGTTCTTTTAATATGTATAATTTTAATCATAATTTTAAAGAGTTTTGTCTTTTAATGTAAGTCTTATTGAGCCAAACCGGTCGCGATCCGCCCAACCGTACTAACACCATGGCGCTGCGTGACGTGGTTGTGCGGTTGGCTTCGGATATCGAATCGGGGAGGCGATGCTTTGTATTTCAAATAATTGAATAAATTTGTTATGATGATGATGATGTGCGAAAGGTTCCGGGTTCAAACTCCTATGCCTGCTGATTTTATTTTTAATTTTGTGACGATTAATATATTTTTTCACAAATTCTTTTCTATAATTTCTTTAGGTTAGATTGGTAGGTTTGTATTCTGCTTAAAATAAATTCATTCTTTCGTGTGGTTAGGTTAGTTAAGTTGATTTAAATTTTGCAATCTAATTGTTAATAACGGGGGGGTTAAGAAAGGGGGGTGCCGGGGGTCCTGGGGGGGGCGGGTGGTGCCCACTGCTTTTTAGCAATGGAAATGTTAGTGTTCGTATATGGGGCCAAAGTTATGAGTTTCATCGAAGGCCGCATATATAAAAGAGTCGAGATCAGATGACGTAATACTGAGCAAATGTGCACAGTATGAGTATGTGAGGAGAACATGAAGTTATAATGCGGTTGTGGTCAGCGACATTCGTAGTCGCCATGGATTCACAAAGTTTGACAAATAGCGAATAATTATTTTTCTAACAAGTACCTAAAATCATGTTTCTTGAGACGGATCGTAGCTGTTTATGTTTTATGTATAGTGTTATCACTTCCAATGTTCCGATGGTTGCGAAATGTGTGAATTTTTTCTTTATGAACTATACTATAAAATAAATTTTGGCTTGACATAAAAAGTATTAATTATTATGATTCTTCGTCGCATCTTGATCTAAATCCTCACTAGACCATCCAGCACCAGCATCTTGAAGTGTATCCGCATAACCAAGACTCGGTATTTTAGCCTCAGTTGTATTATGGTGCCAGTAACCTAAGTACTAAAGTACAGAAATGACATGTGCACAGGAACCGACAACTCTGGACCAACTTGGCATTGATATTACCATTCAATATTTGGGTTATCACCTCTATCTGTCCTTATCCATATGTTATATATTTTTGAGTTTGTATATCGTGATCTTAGCTGGAGTCGAGTAACTATCATCTTCTCGTTGTAAGTAAAGGGACTGATTCATACCTGTTTGGCTGAGGTGTTCTTTGGTATAAGATTCGTTTTGATTGAGCTGATATATTCCAAGAGTTAAGTATCGCAGCTCATCCCATGTTAATCGTGGGCAATCTGGGAGATCAGAGTCACATCATTTAGTCCACAATGTTTTTTGTTGTCCAGTCATTTTCGTTAACCACCTGCTTTAAACGGTTTGGCTCCTTAATTGAATGATACATACGTTGGGCGATGATTTCTTCACCTTCGACATTCTTAACTCTTGTGAGTTGATAAGAATTAAGGATTAAGGATTGCACACATGATTCACACGTAGTCTACAATATAATTACACCGTCCAATGATCGCCAGTTCTTGAGCTGCCGCTTTACTGCCTCTGCCACCCATCGAACTTTGTAACCTCGTTACCGGGCTGCCACTTCTCGAAGTCGCCGAAAGGTAGAGACGTAATTTTTTTCGTAATTGCGTAGACCTTGTCCGGAGATCGGATGAAGATAGAGATCTCCGGTTTGCGCCATTTGACTTCTCTCGCCGTTCTACGTACCCAGAATTTTTTCAGATCTTTAAAGGACCCTTTTTGACCTATATTAAAATTATCACGAACAACCCTCTAGAAGGGGTGTTTCTTGCATTGCTAGGAGTGTTTCCCAACTTTTAGGATTGCGGGATGTCAATTTTAGTAATCAGCGACCCAAAAAACGTATCTTCAAGGTAGATTCTGCACCCTTTCACGGGTTTTGAATGGAGAGTCAGTCCCAGGTTTACGCTCAAACTGGTTTGTTTTCTATTATACAGATGCGCTCAATGAACCAAAGTAAGCAAACCTCTATTGATAAGTGATTTAACTCTACTCCTCAAGGAAAACAGAAATATTATGGTAAAAAGTCAACAAGCATGCTCTGTTTAAGGGGTTGTTTATGTAATTTGCTGTAATATTTTTCGAATAAATTTTATATATATGTCAAGTTCTATTCTTAAAATCTAATCAGATACAACACACATGCTTAAAAACTTTAAATTTACCCACTTCCTTTTATTCCATAATTTTTAGTTACCTTTTTTAAAGGAGATTCAATTTTTTTTGGAAAAAATTCTTTGATATAATTTTTGTGTACGATTGAGATGCCACTGTTTCTAATAAAATGTATAGCTAATATACAACTAGCCATATACCTACTTGGACTATTTTCTTGCCATGTTTCTTCATATATTTAAAATAAAAGTGGCCAAGACCACCCAATTCAATTTGATCTGAATTCGTATCAGCAGTTTTAATAATGTTGTCTTCTTGACGGTACATTTTGATTGTCTAAAATATAACCTGAAATTAGAAAATAATATAACTAATCAACTAACCGTGAGAAATCGATTTGGTAAGAAATTTTAATATACACGGATATGATTCATATGATAATGAATATTAAAAAATCATTAGATACAGGGTGTAATTACTTCCATGTCATTGAAAAACTGGTAATAGGGATCGACTAGACAAGCAAAAAACCTATGACTTTTCCTCTAGGGGCCCTTTAAAAACACGGACTTAGGTTGAACACTTCAATGTTTGTCATAAAAATGTAAAGGTAACCTACCGACTTGTGTGCTCGCCGCCGTGCGATCTCAAAGCAAGAAGCGCGGCACTTTGATGGGGCTGCTCGAACCGAACTTTTTATACCAATTATGGAAATGTGACAGATTCGTTATCTATTTCTGCACAACGCAAGCATAGAGTGGTCGCAGGGCCAAGAGTTTAAACAGAGGATTTGTTTAAATGTGTGTTTATTAATTTGGGCCAAAATTATAGGAACTTTTAATTTATAAAATTTAAATGTGATTTTATTAACATTTGTAACATAAAATAAGTGTTCTGTGTGAAAAACTTTAAAAATGAGTAATTATTTTACGAAGTTGGAACATCAACAGTTAGGTGTCCGAGATACGGTAACAGAAAATAGCTCTATGTGTATTTTAGGCACATATTTTTTTCCAATCAGGTATCGAAAACTAAAAATCGAGTCTTTGGTCTCTACGGAAATCAATGTAAACAATAATAAACAGATCAGAACAGAATCATAATAAAAATAATACCTTTATTGCCCGCCAGGGAACCTCCAATGAGGAAAAAATTCCTTTGAATTTGTCACAGAAATGGTTCGAAATGACCTCCATCTCCATCAATACACATTTCGGCACGTCGAACTAAGGACACACGCTATACGTTCAACACATTTGGTAAACTATTACACTAAGCCATCAACTAACGTTGTCAATAAAGAAAAAAAAAAAAAGAAACTTGGTCCAAAATCCAAAAAGTAACACAAAAAGAAGGAACAAGTAAGTAGTGTCTGTATGTAATCAAGTACTTAACGACTTGAACGGTAAGTCAATATAGCAAATCTTAAGTGGCACAAAATTCAAAAAGAATAAAGTCAACATACAAAAACAAAGAACGGGTAAGTCGTGGGTAAGTCTTAGTCAAGTAATGAGATACACTAAAATATTGATTGAGAATATCACAATATGGGACAATACAGCCTACTCCAGTATAGCAGCAGTTCTCAAATAATATCATTAAAACTTTCTAAAATAAAAAAAAATCTCCAAAATTATGGGCTTTAGACCTATTGTTATGTAAGATTTTCTGTTTGTCTAATCGTTTCCACCACCAGTTTTTCTAATAATATGAAACACCACCCTGTATAAGTAATGTGAAAAAAATAATGTTTAGCGATATCAAATTACTACTACTACTAAGATGAACTTTTGAAATAAATTAAATAACATTTGGAATAACATGTACTTATAGACCTCCATCTTAAAACATTAGAATACGTTTAGATGACTTAAACAACTTCATAATAAATTTAAATATGAATAATACAGACATTTTTATAGGTGTAGTAGTAAATAGGGGAAAATAGCTACAAACGACTTACCTGTAACGAAAATATACAAGAATGTAATTTAGATTATTACATCAAGCTGAGGTACATCAAGTAATGACTTATAATATGGCAATATCCTCCTGCTATTACCATGTATCGTCTAGTATAATAAAACAAAGAATGTCATAATATTAAAAAGTGCATAGTTAAGGCAATATTGCTATTAATTATGGACTTATCTGCACTGTCTTTGTCCGTTCGCCGATAAAAGGTAATTAATATTTGTGTTATGAGACGTCTTTTTATTACAATTATTTAGGTCCGCAATCCAAACATATCGGGCAAATTCTAACGCGTTTCATATATCGTGATATCAAAAACTATTTTGGTTAAAGAGGGTCATTGAATTTCAAACTGTTGCCTTTAGAGCAGGCTATATGGGCACCGATACCCCTGCTCTACTTAGCTTAACGCAGTTTCATCTTCCTGTAATTTTTTTGACCGCTGCCGCTTTTTCGGTGCGCAAACATTGTTATTTATAAGAAAAACAATAGTTTTCGCGCTTTGCTCGTGATGCAATCAATCTCAAACCTTCTCATTGGTTTTTCATTTGTCGCCAACAAACCAGGTACTGTAGACTACTCAGATACTCAACTTCAACTCAGAAATTGCGGTTCCATGGCAAGCTGTTGTCAGTATAAAACTTCCTATGATTATTATTAGTAATTAAAAATATTTCCAGGAAAATGTTACGCGATGGGAAAACATTACATTCAAGTTGTCTTAGTGGTCGGCTAGTTATAATTGATCCTACAAATGGGAGTTCTGCTTTGCATTTCTTAGAAAAAGGCTTTCAAGTAACTGACAACCAGGAGGTTATATTATTCGAATAGGCGTGATCTAACGTCTAATTTCACTGCTTGTGTGATCAATAGGTTTGATATTTCCACCGCAGTCAAATAACCTCATGCGTCCTTTTAGACCCTCAAAATTATTCGCGATGCTCCGATATGTACTCGACGTGCGTCTACTAATTTTGTTATAACGCCAAATACTCGATTAAAACGTCTAAAAATTCGTATTTTTGTTCGCTCCTGTGATATCCAATTTTAGATTTGCGCCATGCAATTTACGATGCGGATTTGCTAGAACCCTTCTTCTTTCCATCACGACGCCGTACGGTCCCTCGAAGGTGTTTTTCGAAAAATATGAACGTTTTAAGATCGCACGTTTTCGAACTATTTTCGCCTTCCAAGACCGCATTTTATTTTTGTGGTTTTCCGTCTAAATCTCGGAAACCGTTAAAGTTAGCTCAAAAATAAAAAATCTCAAAGGACAAGTTCATTGCGTGAGGAATCGTCCGGCTCCATCGGAATTTTTCCGCGGTTATTCGTTTCGGAGATATCTGCCGAAATATGCGGCGGTCTAGGGCGGGTAATGGGACATTTTTCGCTTTAAACCCCCATAACTTCTAAACGGTGGCTCCTAGAACGAAAAACTTTGACCCTAACGAAATCCTACACAATTAAACGATCCAAAAGTCGTTTTATTTGTTTTCATCCTTCTCCAAAAATAAGGGAGCCGCGAGCGGTCAAAGTGGAGGCCCATCCTGGCAGTGATGACGTCACAGCTGAATTTGTAGAGAAATAAATTTTATGGTATACGGGGTGTGCGAACAAATTAGCGAAATTTCATAATAAATTTTAGTTATCTTATATTTGAAAAGTTTAACTCGTTATTATTATATTATAACTTATATTTCTCCTGGTAAGAATATTTTCTTTAAAACGTAAAGTTTTACTTTTCCAGTACAAACCTTACTACTTCTAGTTTATTTACATCGGAAACTCTCTCCTTCACATACATAAAGAAATATGAGAATATGGAGAGGGGGACGCCATGGAAGTTGGATGGAGTGATTGTGACTTCTCTAGGTTGCCGTGGATCCAGATAAATTCAAAAGTACCTTCCATCAATAAGAAACTATAGCACACTGGAATTATCGAGTTTTTGCCATTAGCGGGGCAGTTTCACCCTCCTTGGGGGCGAAAAATCGATTAATTATTACTCGCGGAGTTTAAAAATGTTTTTTTCGTCTACTGCACCATCGAAAACGAGGGGTGAAGTAGGTAAACGGCAAAATCCCGACTCATTCACTGTACAATTAATTTTATTTAACAATTCGCACCTTGGCGATTAGAAGAGGCTTTTGTGTTATTTAATAATTTATTATAAATCAAAGGAAATTTATATATAAATTATTTCATTTAGAAACATTTTTATTTAAAACAATGTAAGTAAGTACTAAAAAAACTTAAATATAAAATATACTAAAAAGTAAAAAATAATATTTTTTTCCCATCAGGAAGAATAACATCGTTCGATACGTAGAAGTATAATTTCGCACAAACAAATGAAAATTTTTCTTTCACACATCTTAACATTTTTAAATTCGTACATCTGAAAATTAAAAGTTTTAGGGGCGGTATGTAACACTCTTACACAGTTACTTTACTCAATTGGCAACACACAATTTTAATTTGTTAACTTCATTGATTATGGAGTGAAAATGTTGGTGGTTGTGACAAAAGTCATAAAAAACTTGGCTACTAGTATACACAGCAAATCCAAAGTTTCTGGATTTTTACTAACTTACTTTACTTATTTTCTTCTATTTACCCCAACCCTTCAACGGAGTCACCCCAAAATGTAATCCAGTTCCAGATGCCGTTATAATACATATGTGTACTAAATCTCAATTGAATATCTCGATTTTACTTTATTAACGCCTTTTATGATATAGTGGTGGTGGGTGTTTTGTATATATATTTAATTATAATGATTAAAAACAGGTTAGGAAGGAATGATACTCAATTATGGCGTTGACAACAATGGTTTTATTTCATTTCCTGTCATGTACATGGATGGTCGATTCACTCTGGCTTTGTGCCTGCCTACTAGGTGTTTGTACAGTTTTGTACTTATCTAATTTCCTAACATCTCTCTTTTTCTAATAAAATGTTTTAGTCTCTATGTTTACAATGTTAAACCTGTACTAACTGTAAAATCTGACAATTAATGTAATATAAAAATTCAAACTACTGTATTTACAATGTTGTCAACTCTTACATAATATTTATATAAATCATAATGTATACCTACACATATAATACAGTAAAAAACAAGTCACTTTATTCCTACTTATTACTTAAGTCATAAGACTGCAAATAGTTAGGCCTTCTGACTTTTCGTCCTCTTTTTGTAACTATATTTTCTTCATTTAAATTTGACTCGGTATTATTTTCTATTTCTAAGTTAAAACTAGTGCTAGGACCAGGCAACTGGGGGTGTTCGTTTTTATTTTCCGGCATATTTTTATTATTTAAATTTGTATTTAAAATAACTTTAAAATAATTACTTTGATTTGTATCAATGTTATTGTTGTTAGCAATATAATCGTCATCATCTCGGTTAGTTTGCTTTACCTCGTTATTGACTCTATATAATTCAATAAAACGCCTATTTCTAATTACAATTCTATTTGTATCTTGCATTTTTATTTTATACGTTCTAGCTTTGAGTTGTTCTACTATTGTGCCCAGTTTCCATGTTTTATCATAGAAATTTTGTACCCTTACTGTACTGTTTACAGGAATATTTTTTAATTTCTTAGACTTTCCATCATAGTAAGCTTTTTGCCGTTGCTGAGATTTATTGATAAAATTATTGTAAGCTGTTTTATTTATTGTATTTTTGCTCTGAATACAAGGTAATAAATCCCTCACCTTTCTATTCATTAACAAATTTGTAGGTGTTGCATTATTAAAACTAGGAGTATTTCTCAAGTGTAACAGTGCTAAATAAGGATCTTTTTTATCTATTTTACATTTTATAAGCATATTTTTTATTGTTTTAACAGCACTTTCCACCATACCATTGCTTTGTGCATATGTAGGTGACGATTTTATGTGGGTAAAATCATTAAATTTATTAGAACTAAATTCAGGTCCCCCGTCCGAAATAATCAATAATGGTATACCCTGTCTTGAAAATATAGATTTTAAATTTCTAATAATATTTTCACTGGTCAAATTATTGCCTAAGTTAGCTACGTCAATATATTTAGAATAATAGTCTACACAAACAACATATACATTATTGTCAAAATGCATAACATCAACACCAACCTTTTCCCAAGGTTTTTTAGGAATTTGATGATTTATCATAGGTTCAGGAGGATGTGCTTTTTGGTTTAATTGACAAGGAGAGCAAGACGAAACCATATCCCTAATACATTTAGTTATTGAAGGCCACCAGAAAGAATGTGCTAACTTCAAACTTTTTTGCACTCCGGCATGACTTGAGTGTAACTTGTCTAATATTTCACCCCTTAGACTTTTGGGAACAATAACTTTTGTGCCCTTCAACAATAATCCATTGTTTTCTGTTATTTCATCTTTATATTTATAGTAGGAAGCTACGCTCTCTGGAACCCTCTTGACGTCCCTCGGCCATCCCACTCTAACCATTTCTTTCACTAAGGACAAATCTGGGTCCGTCTCTGTTTTTTCTCTAAACTCGCGCTCTTTGTTATTCGATGCATTTAAAGTTATCGAGCAGACATGAGCTTCTAATTCCTTATCAAATTTTTCATGACACATTTTATCCTCGAACTTACGAGATAAAATGTCAGCAACTACTAACATTTTGCCAGGCTTATATTTAACTGTAAAATCATATTTACGCAGTTGTATTAACATTCGTTGTAGTCTCGGTGGACATTCATTGATAGGTTTTTTAAAAATTGTTTCTAGAGGCTTATGATCACTCTCTACTGTAAAGTTTTTTGCAAAAACGTACTGATGAAATTTTTGAATCCCATAAAAAACAGCTAATGCCTCTTTTTCTATCTGCGAGTACCTTGACTGGCATTCGGTCAATGCTCTAGAAGCATATGCTACAGGCCTCTCGTCTTGCATTAAACAAATACCGATACCTTTTGAGGATGCATCGACAGAAATTACACATGGTTTATCAATATCGAAAAACTTTAAATAAGGTACTTCTGTTATTGTTTTCTTTAATTGATCAAACACTATATCGTGAACTTTTTCCCACTTAAATATATTATTCTTTTTAAGTAACTGCCGTAACGGTGCTGTTTTTTGTGCTAAATTATCACAAAATTTGCCGACATATGTAACTAAACCTAAAAATCTTTGTAATTCTTTGACGCTATCAGGTCTTTTCATGTTAATAATTGCATCCACTTTAGATCTATCTACACCTAGACCATTTTCAGATATTATGTGGCCCATATACTTTACCTCGGTTAAACCCAATTTACATTTTCCCTTATTTAACTTTAGATTTACTTTTTCTGCTGTTTTTCAAACTTTAATTAACCTTTCATTATGCTCTTTAACGGTTCTACCTGCTACAATTATGTCGTCGATGTAAATTTCTACTCCTTCCATTTTACCGAATATTTCGTTCATTTTCTCCTGAAACACTTCCGGTGCTGAGCTGAGTCCGAACGGTAACCTCAAAAATTGATACCGCCCGAACGGTGTTGCAAAAGTACATAGATTGCTACTGTCTTTATCTAATTTAACTTGCATGGACCCTTGGTCTGCGTCCAACGTGCTGAAATACTTACATCCTGTCAGTTTAGCTGTTAACTCTTCTATCGTAGGAATAGAAAAATATTGTCTACGTATTCCTTTATTTAGTTCTTTTGGGTCTAAGCAAATGCGCAACTTTCCGTTGGGTTTACGTACTATTACTACCGGATTAACCCACGTGGCAGCTTTATTAGATTTTTTAATTAAACCTTTTCGTTCTAACTTATCTAATGTACTTTTATATTGTTCTTTGATCGCAAAAGGTACCCTTCTTGCTACATGAACTACCGGTTCCACATTAGAATTCATTTCTATGTGATATTCCCCTTCTAATAGGCCGACACCCTTAAAAACGTTTTTAAATTTTTTAATTATTTTGTCGCACCCTATATTACTACCATTGTTTTTAATTTTAAGCCCCTCTGTACTTAAATCATCTACTCTACATATTAGATTCAGAGCCAGACATGTCTCCAGTGAAAGAAGCGGATATTTATCTAAGGTGGTTACAAAAACTTTAAACTTTCCTTGTCTATCTTTGTGTTTAATATTTAGATAACATTTACCTAAAATCGGCAACCTATCTCCCGTGTAAGAAGTATATCGTCCCTCACATGGAGTTAACTTTTCTCTCTGGTTTAATGCCTCAAAAATGCTTACGGGTATGATGTTGGCCTGCGCTCCTGAGTCTAACTTAAAACTTACAATAAGGTTTTCAACTTCTAACTCCTGAAACCATGATCTCTCACCCACATCCTGTTTACATTTGTTTACGGTATCTAAAAATAAATCATCATTATATAACTCGTTATCACTATCTGCTTCATCTACATCAGATATATTGTCTACTTTTTTATTTTTATAAAAATATTTTTCGTTTTTATAATTTTTATCTTGGTTCTTACAACATTTTTCAAAATGATTTAAATTACCACATGCTCTACATTTTTTATTAAAAGCTGGGCAATTTCGTGCCCCATGTGTAAAACTACATTTCCTACAAACAAAATTATTACCTCTAGCCTTATATCTACCTATTGCCTCAACTGGTTTTTTATTCTTCATTACCTTGGATTTGTTGTATTTGACAACGTCCACAGTTAGTTCGGTGCTGCTTCCTGCTTCTGACATCTCTCTTGACCTCTTCTTGGCCATTTCATTCACCAATGCTGCTTTCAGCACAGCATCTAACGTACCAACATTCATCTGCAGAAGCCTCTCTCGCAATTCATTTGATTTCACTCCACAAATGAAAAGATCCTTAAGTAGACTATCTTCTAGCGCCCCAAACTCACAAGATTTAGCTTTCGACTTCAATTTTGTCACGAAATCGTGAATGCTTTCCCCTGATTGTTGTTTAATAGTTAAAATTTGATGCCTTTCATAGGCTAAATTCTTCTGGGGTAGGAAACGTTCATCAAATTTGCGGATTAATACATCTACATCATTTTTTTCATTGTCTTCAATCAAAAACGTATTATATATTCTTAAAGCCTGCTCACCTACTAAATGCAGAAGCAAAGCACATTTTACTTCTCCAGATTTTGCAGTTAATTCTGTTGCCACGAGGTATGTGCTAAAGCGTTGTTTCCATAATCGCCAATTTTCTGCGATATTTCCGTCCATCGACAAACAATTTATCGCTATCGTATCCATTTTCGCATTTTATAATTAATTACTGTTTGTATTTCTCGAAATCCTTATGACTGCGCCATGTTTTGTATATATATTTAATTATAATGATTAAAAACAGGTTAGGAAGGAATGATACTCAACGATGGCGTTGACAACAATGGTTTTATTTCATTTCCTGTCATGTACATGGATGGTCGATTCACTCTGGCTTTGCGCCTGCCTAGTAGGTGTTTGTACAGTGGTGTACTTATCTAATTTCCTAACAGTGGGGGCTTTTTGTCAAATGCTATAAAAAAAATTTAGGCTTTGATTTCTAGCATATACACCAAATCCTATATTTCTGGTCTTTTATCAGCTTGGTTTAGTTATTTTCCTCCATTTATTCCTATTTAACCCCCAACCCTTCACCGTAATAATGAGCTTAAAATATAATCCAGTTTCAGATCTCGAAATAATACGTACGTGTATCATATTTCAATATGTTAAACCGATCCGACCGACACATTTTTTTTAAATTGGCAGTCTCGACATTTCTTAAATATTTTTTACGATTACTATACTTTCAATCCACGAGGTGGATCTAGCAGTAAAATGGGATGGAGGACTATAATATATACCAATACAATTGCCAAGGAGGAAACCTCTTATACTTTTAGTGAAAAAATGGATAGCAGTCATCCTAAATAAGCAATTAATTAAGAAAAAATTAAAGAAAATAATATTTATGAGTATAGTTGACAATGTTTTCAAGGAAGGAAACCTGTTATACGTTTAGTGAATAGAAAACTGCACATGTCTGAAAAGATATTACGACGATGTATCAAGTTATGGAAACTGCAAAATATATACTGTATATTGTCTAAATGTCATTTGTGGCATTATCTTATTTTGTTTCTTCTTCAATTCTTTGGGACTTCCTGCATGTAACCTCTACACCTGTGACTTTTACGTCAAAGGATCAGATAGAGGTTGTGTTTTTTTTAATTAAATAACACAAATAAGCATAAAAACTTGAAATTAAGTATTTCGCCGACGTTTCGGAAATCTAATCTGTTTCCTTTTTCAAGGCTCTTTTTTTTTGAAAAATCTGTTTTGCTGTGTATGATAAATACACATCTCTAAGAATGTTGGTTATATTCGATATCCATAGATACTTACTATTTATATAGAACTGTTGATATAGTTAACAGTTTTTTTAGTTTTTATACAATGTTAAGCTTGTGAGGTTCTTTTAACATTGGCATCCAAGTTGTACAGACATCTGTGGAACAATTCGACACGCATCTATCCTCATTCAATAATATTATCGATGATTCTTTAATTTTTCTTTTTTTGCTGTCTGCCTTTTTTGTTAAACTTTTTGCCGAGTCACAGTTTATTTTATGTCCGTTCTCCCAAGCGTGTTCGCAGATCTTGGACCTCTGAATTTAATTTTTTCTGATATAATTTTGATGTTTGCTCAATCTTACACTAAATCGGAAGAAGGCGCGATGCTCTGGGTGTATATCACACCAGATCTCATGCAATCGCGACATGTACCCCCTGCGCGCAGGTTGGCTACGCTCATAGCAGGTCAGCAAGTTATCCCGGAGTTCCCTCGTCCACCTAAAGCGTCCACGCTCATTGCCAAGTTCGTGATCATTGAGACCGTCCTGCTGAGCTCCTCCAACTGGTTCCCGACTCCCATCCGAGCGCGGTCCATTGTAAGGAGACCTATCTCTGTTGTCTGGAACCAGAGGCTTGGATTTCAGAGTGGTTGGCCCTGAGATCCACGTCGGACATCTGTCAGGCAGAGGTACCTCTGCCTGTCCAGGTACACCTCGGAGTGGTTGCCGGTTTGCTTTCCGTATTATTATTATTATTATTATCATAATTTATTATTTTTACGCATTAGCGATGCTGGACAGTTCTCCCGTGTCACCGATATTCTCACGGGGGAAGCGCCAGCGACTTATCTACAACCACTCCCCACATCCCGCGGGGTTATTATTAATATTATTATTTTTATTATTATTATTATTTTTTCCGGTTTTACCGTTGCCGGCCAGGGCTTCCGTGCTCTCCGACCGATACCACACGGTAGCCGCGCCGGCGATAATAACAGCCACTCCCCACGACCTGTGGGGTTAGTGACTGTACATTCCAGATTCGTGTGCCCTAAATAGGCGAAGGGACCCCAAGATGACCGCTTTCTGCATTTGGCCCGCCAGCCATTCGGCTGATTTCCGACAGGCTGGTATGGTCTTCAATTCCGAGAGCAGCGTAGGCTTCATACCTCCGAGTACACCGATTATTAGAATGACCATCTTCACCGAGTAGCCTGGGTACAGCACTTGGAGCTCACGATATTTGGTCCGTTTTTCCTCCTCTTTCAAAGCGATGTTTGGCTCAGCAGGTGCTGAGAACTCGATCACAAACATCACCTTGTTTTGATGGTCGAGGAGGACTATATCAGGCTTGTTGGCTTAAATTAGCCTGATTGTCGGAAACGAGAAGTTCCAGTAAATTCGACACCTCCCGTTCTCGACAACGGACTCGATGTTTCCGGGGACGTAAGGCAGCACTGGCGTCTGGCACTCCGTACGAGTACCGTAGATGGTAATACAGCACCCGTAACGCCGCGTTATGGCGATGGATGTAGGCCGAAATTGCATATACCGGGCATGCAGCAGCTAGTAAATGCATGAGTGATTCCGGCGCCTGACGACAGGTCCTACAGTTAATATCAGGAACCTCTACACCCCTTACACGGCTTCGGTAAACCAAAGTGTTGATTACACCATCTTGGCAGGCCACCATGAATCCCTCGGTCTCCGACTTTAGCCCAGCTGACCTTAAAAAGGCGAATATCAGCTTAGTCGATAAACCCAGTGTTTCTAGGTTCTTATTGAACACCCCCGTGCATGGGTTTATCAACATGCTGCCTAAACAGATATTCCTGTTCGGCAGCTTTTATTTGGGCCTTCGGGCGAGGTGGCTGCAGTTCAGTGACTGACTCTGGGTCAGCACCGCGCCGGCCTTCTCGTCTGTTGTCGAATACGAGACCAAGTTCACCTGCGGCTCGTTTTGCCGCCTTAAACAGTCCTGCACCTACCCCTGCATTTTCGTGATCTCTCACTAATTGCAGAAGTGGGTCTGAGCTCCTTAGAATGTTGCATGCCATACTTAGTGCTACTCTGCCATGCAGATACTCCAGACCCAAGAGTCCTCGCCCCCCCCCCCCGTTGACGTGGGAGGTACACACGAGGAACGGACGATCTAGGATGAATACTCCTATTGATTATTCATCATCTTGCGGGTACTTGTATCTAATTGGCGCAGCTCATCTACAGTCCATTTGACTACCCCAAAGGAGTAGAGCAGGACAGGAACGGCAAGCATATTAGTCGCAGACACCTTGTTCTTCCGGAAAGTTCTGATGGCCAAATCTTTCGGAGTAGGCGTCTGTACTTTCCGCGGAGAGAATATTTAACTTCCTGCACATCCTGGATATGATGTTGTTGCACATCCAGATATGTGTAGGTCTCTTCGGCATCCAGATGACTTAGGATGCTTCCGTCTGCGAGTTGCGCGGCATCAGCAAAGTCCCCGCATCGTCCTTTCTTGAGATGGACGACCGCGCACTTGTCCAACCCGAACTCCATGTCAATGGCCCGCGTGTACTGCTCGACCACCCATAAAGCATTTTGAAGTTCATGCTCTCCGGAAGCATATAGTTTAAGGTCATCCATGTAGAATAGATGAGTGACCTTATGCCTCCGGTTGCTGGGTGGTCCACAGTGATACCCGCGAATTTGGCGGAGCTCAGCAGATAACGGCAGCAGTGAGATGCAAAAGAGGAGGGGGCCCAGAGTCTCTCCTTGGAAAACTCCTCTTCGGAATGCCACCTTCTCTGTTGTAACGCGCTGTGCACCGGACGTTATGGTGAAGCGAGTTCTCCAGAGAGGCAGCAGTTGTTCTATGCATCTCACTAGTGGTTCTGCTACCGCAAGACACTTGAGCAAATGCAACAATAGTTCGTGCGATGTTGTGTCAAATGCCTTACGATAGTCAATCCAGGCCATCGATAGATTCCGCTTGTACTGCACAGAATCCTGCGTAATACAGCGGTCTATCAGCAGGCTGTCTTTACAGCCCGCTATGCCCTTCTAGGCACCACGCTGCTCGTAAATATGTTGGAAGACCGGATCAACCCACCGTAATGTCCTAACATACAAGATATGTGTAAATATATTGTAGCAGGATTTCAGACAGGTGATCGGCCTATAATTCCTTGGATCGGACAGATCTCCCTTTTTGGGGATTTGCATGGTACGTCCCTCGATAAACTAGTCCGGAATCTGCTGCCCCTCGTTCAACCATGTGTTGAAAACTCGGGCCAGACGAGGGTGGGTGGAAGGAAATTTTTTCCACCACCAGTTGTTTATGCCGTCCGGGCTCGGAGCAGCGAAGTTCTAGGCTCCAACAATAGCTTGTTGAACTTCCTTTGAACTGATTGCCGGGCACACCACTTCTGGCTCTTCTAAGGTTCTGTGGCAAAGTGCCTCGAAGTGTGCTGTTGCTGGAGTGTTGTTATCGAACTGAAGTGTCGTTTCGTAGATTCCCTTCCAGAAGCTTTCGACATCGGCTACAGCCGGCGGATTGTCGACAATAAGCTGTGGCTCTTGAAATAGGCGGGAAGGATTCGTACGGAACAGTGTATTTTGCTCCATACTCCTTACCCGCCTTATTAGCTTTTTCTTGATAGCCGTGAGCGCTCGAATCCGATCTAAACAGTGTTGCTTAATGGTAAGCATCACTGTTAGATTTAGTGTGTGGTTCTGGCGTCTTAGGCCGGCTGCTGTTCGCCGGACTTTAGGCGTGAATGCCTTGCCAGCTGTTACGCATTCCACCACACTCTGGATTCGAGAAGCGTGTTGTCTGGCCAACTGTATTTTGCCTTCGATCTTTTGTACACGCCGCTTAGCCTTCTGGATACCGCTTGGGGCTCTGGTTGCCCTTTCGCGGGGGACGAGTTGGCCAGCAGCGTTGTACACGGCAGTGTTAATCTGCCAAATGTCGGCGTTTTCTGGTAGTTCCTCATCGATAACAGCATCCATCCGTGCCAGGTCTTGTGCCTTTAGGGTAGCCCTGCTGTTAAGGCTAACCCTCGTCCTTAAGTCAACATCAGTGTACTCTATGGGATGTTCCTCGTCAGCTGCGATTTGCTGAGGTGGCAGTGCTGCTGGCACATCTCCCTGCTGACGAGGCGCCCTTACGTAGCCTGACCTGCGCAGGAAGGATAGTTGATCTCTGAGCTGTTGTTCAGAGAAGGCGCGATGCTCTGGGTGCAGCTCACACCAGATTTCGTGCAATCGCGCCATGTACCCCCTGCGCGCAGGTTTGCTGCGCTCATAGCAGGTCATCAAGTCATCCCGAAGTTCCCTCGTCCACTTAAAGCGTCCATGTACATTGCGTGAGTTGTCGTTATTGAGACCATCCTGTAAGGCCCCTCCAACTTGTCTCTGACCTCTATCCAGTTGAGGTCGATTGTGAGGAGCCCTTTCCTTGTGTGATAGAACCAGAGAGAAAGAGTCTCAGAATGGTTAGCCCTGAGACCCACGTCCGACATCTCTCAGGTAGGGTTACCTCTGCCTGTCCAGGTACACCGCGTGGAGGCTGCCGTTCTGTTTTCCGTACCCTTATTATTATTATTATTATTATTATTATTATTATTATTATTATTGTTATTATTATTATAACAAACTTCCAGCAAGTATAAGATCAACAATTAATTTATAAAAATTGAGTATATTCGGAACAATCTTTAAATATTTATGAAAATAGGTTAAAAACCAATGGTCTGCAATTATTCTATCAACAATTAATGTATACAATTTCAGACTTTTTTCCATTTTTTCCGGTCAATACCAATTTTACTTATAGTAACACAATTAGATATACTTTTCAAATGAGTTAGGCATAATATTTTTTCTTTTTATTTTTATCTGTCGTCTACATTGTTAAATAAAAATTTATATTTTGTTTATTTTATTGTAACACAGGGCACAATACAAATTACCCAATTTAGGTGCCCATCTCTTTGTAACATGATACATCTAACTCATAAATAAATAGAATTGAATTGAATTATACATTACAGATCTGTCAAAATTGCTTCAATAAACATAATGAAAATTAAATTAAAGTGAATAATTATGGCTTCCTTAATATACCGTTAATAGGTATAACAAGTCAATTAAGATTCACGTTCCATGTAATAAGCGTTCCTGACGATAATTATAATAAGTTTCTATTACAGGTATATTTCTTTTAATGCTTGTTTACTGTTTAAACTTATCTGCATTGTATTTGCATATTCAGCGATAAAAGTTACGTTACTGTTTGTCTACATATGAATAGTTTTTATAATAAACTTACTAACAAAAAAAAGGCAAAGGTATGCAGTGTATATCGGTAATGAGATCATCCACTATATTTTGTTTTAAATTATGAAATTTCACAAAAGAAAATATAACCAGTTGGAGTTTGGAGTTTGTGGGAGGGCAGTCACATTTATGTGACCGCAGCACCTAGGCCCCATTGGGCCCCTTGTACGTCCTCCCGAGGGATACAGGATTCCACCTAGGCCTCCAACCATCCTAATCTTGTGAAGAAGGTGGTGATGCTGCCTAGGGGAATATCCCTCAAGTCGGCCAGTGTAGGCCAACGTTCTCCCAAAATGGATTCTCTGCTAGAGGAGACTGCCGGGCACTCACAGAGTACGTGTTGGACAGTCTCGTCTTCTTGTTCACAACCTCTGCATAGGGGTGTGTCATTTAACTTCATGTTATAAAGGTGCTTCCTCAGCTGGCAATGACCAGTAAGAATTCCTGTCGCGAAGCGCAGGTTCTTCCTGGACATTCCCAGGTAGATCATCGTTGTATCCTTGTCAGGGTATCTAAGCAGATCCCTGGCCAACTGACAACTATGAGTTTCATCCCACAGTTTTTTAAATTTTCTGTGGGTGTCTTCTTTAATCATTAGCATTATTGCTGAGGTCGGCAGTATGTTGGAAGGGCCAGGTCCAAGTATACTTAGACTGGCTGCCTTCTTAGCCAGACTGTCAGCTTCCCTGTTGCCTCTGCACTGTGCATGCCCTTTGACCCAGCATAGAATGACACTGTTCATGCTGGAGGCGCCCACGAGTGCCTGATGGCATTCCCATACTGACCCTGTTGTTATTTTGTGTCTCTGTAGGGCCAGTAGTGATTGTCTACTATCAGTGTAGATTCTTATTGTTTTTCCCGTTATTTGTCTACGGGAAATTTCTTTTGCGGCTATGGTTATTCCCGCCAGTTCTGTTTGTATTATACTGGCTTGTTTGTCCATAGCCCATTTAATTTGAATTTGCAGGTTCCTGGAGTATACCCCACAACCTGTTCCTTCTTTCTTTTTCGATCCGTCTGTGAAGATGTTAACTGTTCCTTCACTGACGGCCTCATTGCTACTGTTGGTGTGTATTTCATAGGGTCTATCAAAGATGAACTGTGGAGAAATACCATCTGCACGTACCTGCAGAAGTGGCATTTGTTTAATTGCCTCATTCCACAGCCGGCATCTGGTCACTCCACATCCTATGTTTGGCTGTATGCCAACGGATTTGAGACGTGCCATAGTAGTTAGGGCCACCTCTTCTAGATATATGTCTAGTGGTGGCAGGCACAGCATCACTTCCATTGCTCTTGTTGGTGTTGTTCTCATAGCTCCAATTGTGTTTAAACAGGCTACTCGTTGTACCTGGCTGAGCTTACGTTTCGCTACAGTCTGCTGACTCTTAGGCCACCAGACGATGGCTCCATAGGCTATCATTGGTCTTATTATAGCAGTGTAAATCCACATAGCCACTTTGGGTTTCATTCCCCAGGTTTTCCCTATGGTTCTGCGGCACTGCTCAAAAGAGATGTAAGCCTTCTTTAGTCTTCTGTCTAAATGAAGATTCCATGTTAGTTTGGCATCAAAAGTTACTCCAAGGTATTTTACTTCTGATGCGAAATTTAGTGTGGTATTTAGGAGAACGGGGGCCGTCATTGGCCCCAATTTCCTTTTCCTTGTGAAGAGGACCAGCTCTGTCTTCCTGGGGTTGACCGACAGAGAGTGTTCTCTGCACCATCTTTCGATTATTCTCAGGGCCATCTGCATTCGATCACAGAGGACTCCTTCGAATTTACCACTAAGCAGTATCGTTAGATCATCTGCGTATGCAATTGTGTGGAATCCCTCGGAGTTGAGGCGGCGCAGGAGGCTGTCAAGAACTAAGTTCCATAGAAGAGGTGATAAGACACCCCCCTGAGGACAGCCTCTTGCAACCATTCCTCTAACAGCGATGTCTCCCATGTTAATCTGTACCGCTCTTTTTGAGAGCATGTTGGATATCCAGCCACTTACGATCGGAGAAACGTTCCTGCTCGTGAGGGCTGCTGTAATTTTTGGAAAGGTGGTTTTATCAAAAGCGCCTTCTATGTCTATGAAGACACCCAGGGTGGACTCTTTATTGTCCAAAGACTTTTCAATCCGACCACTAACCGCATGAAGGGCGGTGTCGGTGGATCTGCCCGGGGTGTATGCATGCTGATTGGGATGTGTGGGATTAGCAGTGATCGTAACATCCCTCAAGTATCGCTCACATAGCTTTTCCATCGCCTTGAGAAGGAACGAGGTCAAGCTAATGGGTCGGTATGCTTTGGGGGTAGTATAGTCTATTCTTCCCGCCTTTGGTATGAACACTACTTTGACTTCTCTCCACACCTTCGGAATATAAAGGTGTGCTAGGCACGTCCTGAATATTGCTGTCAGATGCGGCACTATTTCATCCAGACCCCATTGTAAAAGGGCTGGATGAATGCCGTCAGTACCTGGCGATTTGAAGGGGGAGAAGCCCAGTATTGCCCATTTAATTCTGTCTTCACTCACAATTTGTTTGGCAGTTTGCCAGTCCAGTTCGGTGGGTTGAGTGTCGGTTTCATTTGGCCATTCCTTCCGATCTGTCACTACAGATTCTGGGAAGTGAGTTTCCATAAGCAACTCTAGGCTTTCATGTAGGTCGTTGGTGCTGGTACCATCATCCTTTTTCAGTAGACCTAGGTGATTGTCTTTGTTTTTGGCAAGTATTTTATGTAGCCTAGCAGCCTGCGAGTAATCCTCGATCTCCTCACAGTAGGCTCTCCATGCCTCTCGTTGTCTCTGCCTGACTAGTTTTTTGAACTCTCTTTGATTGGTTCTGTATAGCTCCCAATCTGATTCAAGTTTTGTCATTTTCGCCTTGTTGAACGATGTCCTAGCTTGTTTCTTGAGGTCGGTCAGCGTCTGGCACCACCATTTAGTGGCTTCCCCAGGCTGCTGTTGTACGGCCTTCAAGGGACACGATGCTTCGTAAGCTTTTTTCATAGCGGTTTGAACAGTTTTAACATACTGCTCAATCTCTCCGTTGTTTTGTGGCACCCCGTTATGTACATCCCTCAGGTTCTCCCTGAGTTGACGTCGATATTCATCTCTGTCAGTGTCTCGGGGGTTCCTGAGGAGTTTTCTTGGTGCTTTGATTAATTTAATGCCGAATTCAATCCAGCGGTGGTCTGACATTGAAGCATCGTCAGACACATGTCAGTCTTGGATCGAGTTGGATATACGGTTTGTAGCTAAGGTGATATCTACTATGGTTTGACTTCTAGAGTTAATAAATGTCGGTGTACAGCCTTGGTTAATTATATTAAGGTTATTACCGATTATATAGTCGTAAAGTGACTTACCTCTAACATTGTTGTCTTTGTTGCCCCAGGTTACATGGTGAGCATTGGCGTCACATCCCATGATTAGTTCCCATTTCTGGGTGAGGCAATGAGTTACCAGGTTCTCCATTTCCCTTGTCGGCGGTGGTGTTGCCTGGTCCTGGGGGAGATACACTGATGCTATTACGACTGTTGTTGGTTTGCCTGATATTGCACATTCCACCCTCACGGCCGTGAGATCAGAGGTTGAAAGGTGTTGTAATGGCTGGATTTTGATGTGCCGGGGGGCATAAATCGCTGTCCTCGGCGTCATTGTTGGTGAGCTGAAAATAACTCCGTTTAGTTTTGTTAAACCAGATATTTTAGATTTAACTATCCAGGGTTCTTGGATTAGAGCCAGTGTATCCTGCTCCACATCCAGTCGTCGGCACAATGTTGCCGTTGCCGCTCTACTGTGTTGCAGGTTACACTGGACTACTCTTACCTTGTTTGGCTCGTTCTGTGGCGAACGTTGTCGCTCTGCCGCAGACTGTACATGTTGTGGTGGGCGCTGGCGCTCATCCACTGGTTGGTGCGGCGAGCGTGGCCGCTCTGCCGCTTGATTGGCTAAAGTTTTATTATCCATATGGGTTATTTGTTGATTTCGTCCATCTGGTTCCCCACCCGCCACGGAGCCCTCTTTGGGGATGTCGCACGGCAAGCCCGTGCGATCACCAAGGATACCAGATGGATATAGCCCCCAGAGACAGGCAACGCTGTGAGAGGGTGGCGCAAACCTGACTGCCGAGGCGATCGACAGCCAGATCCACGGCCCCCTACGCGCCCCCTGCCGCCAGAGACTCACCCTGCCGGCCCTCTGACGGGACGACGCAGCCGGTTGATCAGGAGTGGGTTAGCTCCCGACCGCCCGTCTAGCCGAACTCCGGACCAAAGTGGCGTGTTGCAGGCACGGCCCACTCAACCACCAGGATTCCTTCATCCGACGACACGGGTCGCCACGCACGGCACAAACACGTGGGGGCTGGTTACTATGGGATGTCGCCCAAATTCCCATAGGCATCGTTAGAGGTACCCTAACCCTGGCACCATTCAGTCCTCGGCACGATGGCTTACACCTTGACTTGGGGGATGTTTTTCGAACCTCCCGGTCTAGATCCGCCGCCTTTTGTTTAAGCAGTGTCACCTCGTGCAGGGTGTGGTTCTTCACCACATGCTTACCAGCACCTCCGAAGGGGCATTGGTGAAGCTGGCGGACGGTCTTGGACGGTGATAGGCTAGGGCAAGAATGCTATATTCGCGTCAACCGTCCCTGGTGTGCGTCAACCCACCCCGGTAAACCCAATTAAGGGGCCGAGTGAGCCAACGCACTCCTTGACACTAAAAATATAACCAGTATTTTTCTTTATAATATCATTGGTTGGGGGGTAAATCGTAATTATAATGCATCCAAATGAAACGGAGAAGGCGATTTTCGGCCCCCTTCAATTTTTGACCAAATAAGTGAATTTGGTTTCTTTAGGGTTTTTGCAACCACAGCTTCTCAGCTGGGTGCTGAGGAAGCTATGAAAGAGTAGCAACCGGTTAGCTCAGGGCTGGTCGAGGGTCACTCGGTGGCGAGAAGAGTTATATATTTTTTTGAACAATTATTTAATTGTCAAATTAACCAAACAAAACTTTAATAAACTACAAAGAATTTGGACGCCAGCGTATTCAGTACATAACACTCTTGCAAACTTTATCAGGTGGAGAAAATAATCAAACTCAAATATAAAACAAATAATATATTAACATAAATATAAGACAACACTTTACAAATTATTAAAAACATGAATGTGGAAAATTTGATTTAATTAGTTACCTGAAAAAAATGTAGTTAAAAAAAATTAAATTTGAATATTTACAAAAAAAATTAGAATAAGAAACGATCAACTGGTTTACAATTTTTCTTCTGACCAAAAGTTGAATTTTGCACATAAATTTGGGCTACTTAGCTTAGCGGAGACGTGGAATTCCGACGAGGTCTGATCCTGAAGATGGCCGTGGGTACCCGGGAAGGAGGACGTAATATTCAGGTCCTGACAAAGCTGATTTGAAGGAGACGCTGCGTCGGAATGATATCCAATACTTTAAGGATAACTCCCAATATTCAATATATTCCTTGTGCCTTGCTTCAATGGTGGTTTGGTTCAGAATTTTAAATGAAAAGGGGTAATGTAAAGAACCAGTTGACTATAGAAAAAAAAATTAAAATTGTGAGAAAAGAGAAATATAAGAAAACTACAAAAACTATGGTGACGAAGGTCACTGCAAAACCAAACTAGGTGTTAGCAATTTAACAAAAAAACCTGAGTATTGATAAAATTTTACTTCTGAAAATATATGAGTAAGCTACTGATTAATATAATAAATGAAATGAATAAATGAGAAAACTCTACTCTCATGAAATTTTAGCTGTTCACAAAATGGCTGACTGGCTATGACCGAAAATTTGAATAAAGGTAACAAAATTTAGTTAGAATTGAATTAGAGAGAAAATATCTGAATTACTATCTGAAAAAAACTAATACTGTAACAAATATAGCAAACAACATTATGGGTTTAATCTCCCGAAAAATAAACTAATAAAAAATGATCTCTTAACCTCTTGTACTAACATGAGGTTAACTAAATGCGACAAAACGACTTTAGGTTTCGATTTTAATGAGATGAGATTGTCTACACACGATTTAGAAACAAAGATTCTAATTTATCCCTTGAATAATTTTCGAATTTAATCCTCGTCCACAATAATCTAAATAATGACAGAACAGCACGGTATTGTGTCTTGAGCGACCACAGAATACAAAATTGTCGCGATAATTAACGAGTTAACATGTGTGCAATGCGCGTCAATAAAAATTTATTATTACACGGAATATCCTTTAATTCCCAAAAATAACTAAACAGCAACGTTAACTCAATAATACGACATCATTTAATAATCAAATATATTCAAAATACCAAAGGATTAAAGAAATAAACGTGAAACTCCGTTAAAGAATAAGTAAATGATCTTAACTCACCAGCGTCGAAAGCGAAAGTCAAGTAGCATGGATATTTAAAATGGCCTCAGTAATGTTTCTACCGCGTATGCGCACTTGTTGACTTCGAGTCGGTGTTTCCGCGGGTAATTCAAATTTATGTAGAACGGGTGCTTCAACGGAAATTTTTTTTTTCATTACATTTTTTGAAGAAAAATAGGTCATTGCCAGGTGAAACGATAAGTTGTTAACCCCCCCCCTCACCCCTTTTTACCACCCCCACCACCCTTACACTTTTTCTATAAATCTTCACTCTGCATTTTAATTCATAAAGATCCATTCAATGTGCATATTTATACAACTAATATATGCTGGACAAATAAACATTTGAACCAAGTAAACATGAAAGTGAATTCTACTCTCAGCTTCAATCATGAATAACGGCATAGACGTAGTAGTTATCTGTCCCATTTGGAATTTTACTTCCACATCCACGTAGTGGAAGTATAGTAATCGTAAAGAAAATTCTTTTTTTTTTTTCTTGAAATAGGTTTAGAATGTCATGAAACGTCGAGATTTTAAATTTGAGCGAAAAAAAAAATTCTGTCTGTCGGTCTGTAACATTTTTTGTCCGCGTTTTCTCCGGAACTGTTCAAGAAATTGACTTGAAATTTTGTACACGTATACGTTATAACGAGATCTGGAGCTGGATTGTTTTTTTAACATATCCGGTGAAGGGCTGGGGGTAAATAGGGGGAAATAATAAAGCAAGCTGGTAAGAGTAAAAAAACTTGAAATTCGGTGTGTGTACTAGAAGCCAAGGCGTCAAATTTGTTTATAATATTTACCATCCCCCCACCACACCCACTTCATTATTAAAGGGGTTGATAAAATAAAATTGAAATATTAGAAACAAATGAAAATATATTACCAGAAAATACTAGTAATTTATTCAAACTTTTACAAAATACTTCACAAATAAGTTTAAAACATATATCTTTCTTATATCAATTATAACAAAGAATATGCCCATTATGAACAGTACAACTGTTATCATAATGTTAGTTTTAATTTAAATTATCCTGCTCAATGAAACCCAAAGATAATCAAAACAAAAGCACTTACCGATATAGCAGTAACACAAAACTTTAGAACATCCACAGACACGTGTTTCGGCATCTATGCCTCTTCGGTGCGGCTTTTTCTAAAGTTCACAATCAACTGAAATATGTAAGCAAGTACTCGTGTTATAACTATCAAAGGATTACCAGAACAGGATATTAAAAATTAAATTATAGGAAATTCCCCGTAAAGGGATAATTATCAATATAATTATGCAACTTCCTGGAACTGTAAAAGCTCTATAACAATAGAAACAAATGAAAATATATTACCAGAAAATACTAGTAATTTATTCAAACTTTTACAAAATACTTATCACAAATAAGTTTAAAACATATATCTTTCTTATATCAATTATAATAAAGAATATGCCCATTATGAACAGTACAACTGTTATCATAATGTTATTTTTAATTTATATTTCAGTTGATTGTGAACTTTAGAAAAAGCCGCACCGAAGAGGCATAGATGCCGAAACACGTGTCTGTGGATGTTCTAAAGTTTTGTGTTACTGCTATATCGGTAAGTGCTTTTGTTTTGATTATCTTTGGGTTTCATTGAGCAGGATAATTTAAATTAAAAATAACATTATAATAACAGTTGTACTGTTCATAATGGGCATATTCTTTGTTATAATTGATATAAGAAAGATATATGTTTTAAACTTATTTGTGATAAGTATTTTGTAAAAGTTTGAATAAATTACTAGTATTTTCTGGTAATATATTTTCATTTGTTTCTATTGTTATAGAGCTTTTACAGTTCCAGGAAGTTGCATTTGCATATAATTATATTGATAATTATCCCTTTACGGGGAATTTCCTATAATTTAATTTTTAATATCCTGTTCTAGTAATCCTTTGATAGTTATAACACGAGTATTTGCTTACATATTTCAGTTGATTGTGAACTTTAGAAAAAGCCGCACCGAAGAGGCATAGATGCCGAAACACGTGTCTGTGGATGTTCTAAAGTTTTGTGTTACTGCTATATCGGTAAGTGCTTTTGTTTTGATTATCTTTGGGTTTCATTGAGCAGGATAATTTAAATTAAAAATAACATTATGATAACAGTTGTACTGTTCATAATGGGCATATTCTTTGTTATAATTGATATAAGAAAGATATATGTTTTAAACTTATTTGTGATAAGTATTTTGTAAAAGTTTGAATAAATTACTAGTATTTTCTGGTAATATATTTTCATTTGTTTCTATTGTTATAGAGCTTTTACAGTTCCAGGAAGTTGCATTTGCATATAATTAAATTGAAATATTCACTTGAAATTTGATATACGTATATATTATAATCACATCTGGAACTATATTATATTTTGGGATTATTCCTTTGAAGGGTTGGGGGTTAAATAGGGGTAAATAAGGGAAAATAAGTAAAGTAAGCTGTTAAATGTACAGAAATTTAAGATTCGGTATATGTACTAGAAGTCAAGACCTCAAATTTCTTTATAATATTTTTCTACCCTCCACCACCCCTACTCCATTATTAAAGGCGTTAAATAAAATTTAGATGTTTACTTGAAATTTGGTACACATATGTATGATAACGTCTGGAACTAGATTATATTTAATAGAGGTGAATAGGGGAAACTAAGTAAACCAAACTAGTAAGTTCAGAAATTTGGGATTTGGTGTATATACTAGAAGAGAAGCCCTCAGTTTTTTTATATAATATATTCCATCCCTCACCCACCCACCCCCACACACTTACTAAAAGAGTTGATAAAATTAAACTGAGATTTTCGCTTGAAATTTGACACACGTATGTATTATAACGACATCTGAAAGTAGATTACATTTTGACTAGATTTCGTTGAAGGAGTGGAGGCTAAGTAGGGGTAAATAGGGAAAAATAAGTAAAGCAAGCTGATAAGAGTACAGAAACTTAGGATTTGGTGTATATACTAGAAACCGAGGCCCCAGATTTATTTCCAATAATTTTCAATTCCCCACCCTCGCCAACTCTACTCCATTATTAAAGGGAATGGTAACACAAAATTGAGATATTCACTTGAAAGTTAGTACATGTGTGTATTGTAATTATATCTAATTGAGATGATTACGTTGAAGGGGTGGGAGGCGGGGAGGGTTGTCAATAGGGGAAAATAAGTGGAGCAAGCTAGAAACTTCATTTTTAACGTATGTGGTAAAAACCAAAGCCTCAAATTTTTCTATGACGTCTGCCCCAATTATGATTAAAATTCTATGATAAATAATTTCCACATACTAGAGTGCAAATGTAGTCAAGATGTTTCTTTTAAAGCAACTTGGATGGAAAATATGGATGTGTAAGTAGTGATTCCTTGGGCAGCGGTTTTTCATTATCGGGTGTTCTATTATCAAGTAAAGGACTGTTTCTTATAAAAGCAGCTCTTGTCTTTAACATTTTAATTTATATTTTAACCAGATTTAGGCATATTAGTATCCTGTACTTGGCTTTCTAAAAAAGGGGTGGGGGGGCGTAAAAACTTTTCGTTTCACCTGGAATTGATCTATTAACATTGGAAATGTTAATGTTCGCATGTAGCGTATAGGACAGAAGTTACGAGTTTTTTCCAAGGCCTTCGACATGAAAGTATCAAGGTCAGATGATGAAATACTAAGCGAGAGCCTGTTACTATGTGGGAAGTGTGTAGTCGGCCAGCGCTGATCGGTATTGTACAGCTTATTCAACAAAAATCGGTAGGGAAAGAGCAAATCTCGTAGCATCGAGCCGGGACGCATTAGTGCTACTGCGGCAGACGAATACAAAGGCGTGATATTATTTGTCTCATTATTTATTCCTTGCCCTAGTGTTCATCATCAGCCGTACGGTTGGCGCATAGGTAATGTTCTCGTTTACGGTGCGAAAGGTCCCGGGTTCAAAGTCCTATGCCTGCTGAATTTTTTTCTTTCATTTTGTTGTTTCACTAATTCTCTTCTATGATTTCTTTAGGTTAGGTTACAAGGTTTTTATTCTGATATTTAATTGTCAATAATTATTAGCGCCGCAGGCAGTATTAGCGTCGCAGACAAAGAAAATTGTGGTGCGGAGGGGTCTCCCCCCGTTTTTTAAATATTTTTATAACAAGTAGGTACCTAAAATGTCTTTTGAGAAGGATCGTAGCTGTTTATGTCTTATGTATGGTGTTATCATATCCAATGTCCCGATGGTTGCAAGGATTGCAAAATCTAAGAAAATCCCAAGAAACAAATTTATTTTATAATTGTCATTTCTACAAGAATTTTGTTTTATTGCTATTTTATTACATTTATAAAATTGCAATAAAACAAAATAGTTGTATAACATTTAAATTTTGCTTGTTGGGAATGGAATTCATTTATTTTTGTTAAAAATTGAAGGGGACTGAAAACCGGCCGCAGGGACCTTCCTCCTTTAATATCACTTTATACTGATGTAATAGAAACATGCTACTAAAACAACTGAAAATCATATAGCGACGAAACAGAATATTATCATAGCTGAGCTGACAAGGTCTATCATGGTCTTGTTCTCATGCTTTTGAACCTATTGAAAACTACTTCCTGGTCTATATTTTTGACAGTCATATTCAGTTGAGAGCAAATCTAAGCTATTCAGTCTGCCCTCACCCTTAGTTGTTCGGCTATAAGTTTTAATGAGCTTCAGCCTACTGAATATTGTTACAACAGAAGCACTGCTAATACCTATAGTCGGGTAGCAGATTGTGTAGTGTTGTAGTTGTCAGAGAGAAAGAGAGAGAAAGATTAGCCCTGAGTACCGTGCCGTCCTAAGTTTCAAAGTAGCGATATCTGGCGTTCGCATATTGCATATTGTGTTATATCTACGCTCTTAATAAGTACTGCTAATCTGAATCTGTTGCTTTTTATTATTTAAATATAAAACAATAAATACGGAAATGTTGAAACTTCAAATGATTTGTTTCTATGTTTACTCATGAGGAATTTTCAGGAAGTTTTCTTAGGGTCGGTGCTAGTGTAGATGAACCTAGCATCGTTTAGTCTGAATGACACGACAAGGATTTTATATAATTTAGGCCGGAGCCGTGTCGCCGCTACGATACTGATCAACTCTACTCACAAGGGGGATTCAAGATATCCTTCAGGCCCCCCAAGACGAAAATAGACAAAATTATACTTACTGTGATTGCTACAGTCTGCTCTCTCTGTCGAAATCTTATGTCGGGTAGTGCACGGTAGTGCACATTTAATGAAATGAAAGTAATTGTCTGACTCACGCCACAGAATTGCACGTCGGTCATAAATATTATAATTAGTGGATCAATGAATGAAAGAATTAATGAATGAATAGCATTTATTTATCTAAAAGATAATACATGGCAATAGTAAAGTAAATACAATAGTAGATGCACTAATTTAGTGCATGTCTCCCAGTAATGTAAAAATATTAATAATAATGATAATAATAATAATAATTTATGACTAACCTACTATAATAAAATGAATAACATAAATAACATAATAATAAGTAATAATATAAACAGCTTAAGAATAACATACAGTTGCATTTTATATACACATATATACATATACATGCATATATGTACACACATATATATCCATATCTATATTTACATATTTTCCTTTACATACTTAATAAGCTTCGATTTGAATAAACTAATGTTATTAACAGTTTTCAGGTGGTTGGGTAGAGAGTTATATTCAATAATACCTTTATGAAATAGGCTATTGTACGTGAGGGTGTTAGTTGTGTTATTTACATAACAGTTGTTTTTATTCCTAGTGTTATAGGAATGGACTTCATTTACGCTCACTAGCCTCGAGGATAAATAATCTGGTACCATCCTATTTAATATTTTGTAAATAAATAACATTGTTTGAATATACATATTCTTTTTTATATCGAGCCAATCTAATATTTCCAACATTGTGTTAATATGTGTAAATTGATTTACACCTAAGATGATACACATGGATTTATTTTGTAGAATCTGTAGCCTGTAACAGTTTACTTGAGATACATATATAACTGACGAACAGTAGGTAAAATGGGGTAAAATAATATTGTTATATAATGTAACTTTAGTGTTTATAGAAATGTGTCTACTAAGTCTATAAAAGTATCCTATTTTTTTACCAATTTTTTTAGAAATATAATCCACATGATTCTTAAATTTTAAATTCCTATCTATTAATAATCCCAGGTATTTAATGTCATCTTGAAAATCTAGCTCCTTATTGCCAATTTTGACTTTTATTTGTAAATTACAAAAGTTTTTATAAGCCCAGTCGGATCCTATAAACATACACTTTGATTTTGCTTCATTTATTTTTAGCCTGTTTGCATTAAATTTTTGAGTAAGCCTATTTATATCTTCATTAATAGTGGAAATCAAAATTTTATAATCTTCGTGGCTAAAGTAGGTTAACGTGTCATCTGCAAAGAGATGTATTTTGCAATTGGCTAATACTTTACCCAAATCATTAATATAAAGGATAAATAACAGAGGACCAAGAACACTCCCTTGCGGGACTCCATTGTTGTTATAGCTGCTTTCAGAATATTGACCATCATAATTTGTTTTTTGGCATCTAAATGATAAATAACTTTCCAACCACATTAAAGTAGTGCTAGAAAACCCATACCTTTTAAGTTTTAAAATTAGTGTATGGCGATCAATTGTCTCAAAAGCTCTCTTTAGGTCTATGAAGACAGCACATATGCCAAGTCCTTGACTTATGTCCTCCTTCCAATCAGATATTACACATTGTAATGCAGTCTCGCAAGAGTGTTTGTCCCTGAATCCTGACTGATATGTACACAGCAAACTGTTACATTTTACATATTCTAGTATTTGATTATATACTACTAGTTCTAAGAGTTTTTCGCAAAATGGCAACATATTGATGGGGCGCATTTCTTGTGCTAAGTTTGTATTAGGCACAATACCTTTTTCTAAACTAAGGTTAATTAAATTCCTTAAGGGATATCCTATGACATGAAAGAGTTCTTTTATTAATTTTAAGTCTATCTCATCTATACTACCGTTTTTACTTTGACTAGATAATTTCTTTTAATTCGTTTATCGATATCTGTTTAAAGAAAGAAAAGGGAGAGGAATATAGTGGTATAGTATCTGTCAAAATACTTTCATCATTATTATTATCAATGTCAGCTACAATTTCTTCAATTCTTCAGTAATGTCGCTTGGTTTATGGTAGTACGTATCATCACAAACAATGCCACAAATTTTTTGCTTTTTGCATCCTAATATGTCCTTTAGGTTAGACCACATTAATTTTGAATTATTTTTATTTTTGTCTATTGCATCATTATAGAATTTTTTTTTGTGTTATCTATAGTTTTCGTTACTAAATTTCGACATTTTTTATATGCTACCCAGTCCTCATTACTTCTAGTTCATTCATATTTTTTATACGCATTATTTTCGTTTTTAATAGCCTCTCTGCAGTCCTCGTTCATCCATCTATTATTCAACTTTATTTTGGTCTCTGTTAGTGGTGAGACTGAATCTAAGGTTATTATCAAATTATCAAGGAAATCATTAGTTACTACATTTATATCCGTACTGCTATATCTCCAATCTTTTACAATCAATAAATTTGATATTTTATCAAAATCTAATTTTCCTCGTGTTAACTTGACCTGAAAACTGTTAACAATGTGGTCCGTAAAAATTTGTACAATAGAGTGATCAGATATAACATAATTATGATCCACCTTTACATTTATATTGGCAATATTCCCGAACACTAAGTCTATAGTCGTTTTACTAATATTTGTCACCCTAGTATAATCAGTTACAAACTGTTTGAAGCCAATATTTTCAAACTTATTACTCAAATTTCTTTTTAGTTAAAACTATAATAATACGTCATTCTCTCGTAAGAAGAACGGGATGATCTTTCCTTACAGTTTGGACCGCAACTGTTGGCCACGTCCATGTTTATTTAAAGTTTTGTGGGTCACCTTTGACCCCAATTAAATTTCAGTGAACATTGTCAGCAAAGCCACTAAGAACATGGGTTGCATCATACGTAATTCAAAAGAGTTTCGATCACCAGATGTACTAATGTCCCTTTATTACGTTTTTGTTCATTCCCATTTGGAGTGTCTCCTTAATATGGTATCTTAGATACGAACACTTGCTCGAAAACAGGAAGTTTTTAAAGTTTGTGTCCTTTAAACTAACTGGTAGCTTCCCTCCAATTAGTTACCCCCATGACGCTTTATTGTTAGACATTGTTTCTCTAGATACACGTAGAAATGCTCATTCCATAATTATTCTATATAAATGATTGAATTTAATAACCGACTTCCCAGAAGTACTAAGCCAGCTTAGCCAACATACATAATTACATTTGTATATAGTTTGTCATTTAGATTTTTGCTTTTCGTAATATTCTTGTCTCTTACTCTATTTTTGATGTATATTATGTTAGAATTTAATTATTATATGTATTGTATGTTATACTTTTCCTATCTTGTAATTGGTCTTTGGTCCTTAACTCTGACTGTAATAAATAAAGAAATAGCTAAATAAAGTAGAGATTTCAACCACTAAGGAAGGTCCTACGCTGAAAATTGATATAGCCGTTCAAAGTAGACTATTTTTTGTCGATTTTTTACTGCTGTCGCTTATTTTTCCTATTGTAGTCCATTTTCAATGATATGCTATATTTTTATTAGGTATAACGCTATTTCAATGTTACTGAGTGATACGTAACGTGTTATATTTTAATTTGAAAAATGTAATAATTATTATTGTAAATGACGAAGAGGAATAATTTAAGGAATAATTTATTGAGTTTTTTTTGTAAATAAAAGCTATGCAGATATCTCATCAACAAAACTACAATTGTCGATTTGAAAATCAGTTTCTTCATCGATGTCTGCGTCGACGTCCTTAGACATATTTGCGTTTTCACAATTGACTATTGCGCATTCTTTGCAAAAAACGAAGCATTTGATATCCAACTTTGTGCAACCACAGACTCTACGGCAGATTTCAAGCATCTACAAGCTATCCGCTCGCGCAAAGTCTGTGGTGCAGGAGGCTGTGTTGTGGGGTCGCCATCAATCCATCTTTTGTTTTGTTTTAACCCCATTGGAGGGGATTGAAAATGCTTCCTTGCCACTACTGCACTTGTAAATATACTCGCCGCCCATGTAATTCTGAGGCGTCAACTGCTGGAGGTAATTGCGACAAAGTAAATTTTATACATCTTTT
Source organism: Stenurella melanura (assembly GCA_963583905.1). Taxonomy (NCBI): domain Eukaryota; kingdom Metazoa; phylum Arthropoda; class Insecta; order Coleoptera; family Cerambycidae; genus Stenurella; species Stenurella melanura. The sequence goes on from OY757317.1 coordinate 97,339,328, forward strand.
GAATAACACATGGCAACCATACAAACTCATCTTAGGTATAAAACCATTAGTATAACGTAGAAATAGTATAGTATAACTAAGAAATAGAAAAACAGTCAAACTGATCAAAGTCGAAGAAATCTCAGTAACTGAAAAAAATGGTCAAAGGTTGTGTGTTATTCATTTATTTTCTCTTACAACATAAAAACATAATTATTTTTGTTCTATAACTTTAAAATTGTATTGTACTCAATAAAAGTAGAAATTTTTCATTGATAATTGTAAAAAAGGGGTATTTGTATAAGCAATGGCGGTAAACTTCGACACAAAATAGCCACCTTTGAACTGAGTATCTCAGTCAATTTTCATCGTAGAGGCTTTTTTAAAGCTCAGTTCAACGTTGGAATCTATGCCCTATATGCCCTTAAGCCATCCCAGAACCTATCTTTATTTAGAAAAAAGTTATAAACAAAACTGTGAAATAAAAACATTTGCGATTTTTTGCATTTTTTGCAGACTTGTTTATGCTTATGTTTCATATAAATAATGGATTATTCCAGGTCTCAAAAAGCTATTTCGTTGTCAAATTTAATTTTCTACAAAAAACTACAAAAATGTTTTCGAATTCCGCTTATCTTTTCATTAAAATCAGAAAACCTTCCTTTTCACCCCATTCTCAAAAATTCACCCCTAAATTTAATAGCATTTTGTGATTTTACTATTTTTTGGGGACCAACTAACGGATGAAACAACAAAAACCTTTAACGCAATTGTTCTTTACTTCTTTCTTTTTGTACACAGTCAATAGACTACTAAATATGCAATTGGTTGAGGAATTTAAATTACCTTATGTTTATGACAGACAACACAAATGCGCATTAACATTCTCTTGTAATGGAGATAAGGACGAAATTTGTAAAATAATATACCAATAAAATTGTCTATTAAATTCTCGTATCGTATTAATATATTATTTCTTTCACTGCAGACAAAGCACTGTTATACATTTAGCATACCAACTTTGACAGTTTACAGTTGAAAATTGTATGAAACTAGTGCTCTAGTGAAACAAAAATGGCTGAAAAAGTCATTCAAATCAGGTCTTCTTACATTTTAAGAATTTTCGAACCTCAGGAAATGTGTACCAATGCAGCGCCTAATTCCCAGGCACCTGCTCGAAGTGGATATTTTCGACGTCTGAAGAACCGAATATACAACCCAAATGATCGAACGATTTTAGGCAAATCGAAAGAAAAATGGGTGATACTATTGCAAGGACTTACAATGGCTGCATTTCTTATTTTGTTTTTGGTCAGCCTTCTACGGCAGTTCTATGAAATCGGTACATCAGAATATACATCGGCTCTGAATAAAAAAACTGGAAAATACTATGTTGTCCGAAGGAGCTTGGAATGAGTTGAACGTTTCTGTTTAGGTATTTACTATTTTTTAATACATGGAAATAAAAGCTTGTGAATTTGAATTAATCATGTAGTTGCACTAATGGCCTTCCTAATTAAATACTTGTGCTGACTTATAAATTATAAAATTTTTGTTAAACTAATGTTTTTTTTTCGCTAACATATATCAGCAATAGGCAGAAGTTGCAGTGGAGCGTGGCAAAGTGTAAATACATACAGAGTTATTCGCGGAAAGCGGGCATTATACGTTTCCTGGGATCTGTTCAGTTACGAACTTTGAAAATTGATATGAGGGTGTTTTTGAAAATGGTGGCTCCAACGAAAATATTTTCATGCCTGTACTACTTCCGCTTACGTCGGACAGTGATTCAAAAATGACTATTTGTGGACAAAATTCGATCTACACCTGAGTTTTGCTTAAAATGATTACATTTTTTTTAAGTATTCTCAAAACAATACTTTACAACGCCTAACTGCCCAAACTGAAGCAAAAAGTCCCCCATTTTGCCCGTCCGCAAAGATTTTAGTAGTGATGAATGATTTTGAGTATTCAAGGAACACAACGCAGGAGGAATTTTCAAATTTGGTACTGTTTCCCAATTTTTACACATTTGGCACACTTTTCCGACTTGTTTACTGGAATATAAATCAAGTATGTATAAATATGTTTCCGTGGCTATTTTCGTAGAACATTACGACGGCGGTCCTTGAATCGACGACTTCCTGAAGGCATTCATATCGAGGAAGCGTGTGGTGTAACCGGAGATCTACCTTTTGGGTGTTCAAGGATGAGAAGAGAGAGAGAGAGATAGAGAGGGAGAGAGAGAGATATTTTAAAATTCTTAAAATGAAAGGCAATACAGATTTTTTCTTTATTTCTTGAGGTCAAGAGAAAGGTAGGTGTGACTCCCACGACACTTCCATAACATTTTACAAATTTGAAAAAAAATTGAACCTATTGGAAGTTAGTAACTTTGAACAGTTTCGCAACAGTCTTATTAAAAAAACGCCAATAAAATTTTGCAGTAAAATTAACATATTAATATGCGTAAAGATCTTTCGAATGTGATGGATACTCTGTATATTACATACTTGATATATTTCATATCTTTGAATTTTTAGGAGCTTAGTGAAAAACCTTAGTAATACTTTACGCTAAAATTATAATAAATAAAGTTTATATAGAATATGACAGTTTACACATATCCGGCGATCCCTTTACATGATGGAATACTATAAGAATAAAATTACATCACGCTAGCCCGTGGTGATATAATATTATATAATATGATATAATATGATATGATATGATATGATATGATATGATATGATATGATATGATATGATATGATATATGATATAATATGTAACATAAAATAATATAATAAAACATAATATAATATTTATTCAAACGTATTAGTTAGGGAACTAGCGTGCAAAATCGGCGACGAAAAGTTACCATCTGCTACTCAGTGATCGAAGAGATTATATAACCAAGAAACTTTTTCTCTCTGAAATTTTTTGATATGGTGGAGGGGGCACCACCCAACTGCAACTTTCATTTCTTACGTAAAAGTCTCATTAAACATATTTCAAAAATATTTTGAAGTTAAATTGATGTGTTTCTTAATGTACGTAAACTTCTTCCTAACGTGAGATACATCCTGTATAATATACAGTCTGGATATTTTGTACAACTTCGTATTTTCTGTGCTTAATTATAAACCTTAATAATATTTTGCTCTAAAATTATAATAAAGCACAGTTTATATAAAACGTGGTAGTGTACACGCCTATGGCGATCACCCAATTTCAATAGAAAATATTCTACCATGTTGTGTTACACACTAAAGTAACGGTGTTGAAAGGAGATGGTGCACGCTCACGAACACACGTATACACAGATATTCTTTGCTATACCGATGTATAGTCCCCTTTAAAGCAAATGTAGCTTCATCAGAAAAAACAATGCTCTTTAAAGAATTTGGGTTTTCATCGCACAAGTTCATCAACTGTTCACAAAACTGTAAGCGTCGATCTGGATCATTCTCATTCAATTCGTGGATTAATTACATTTTATATGGATGATATTTTTATTTTCTTAATAGATATACAACAGGAGTTTGACTCACGTTATGATTTAAAGCCTTGTTGAAAGATAGTGATTTTCCTCACTTTCTAAAAGAATATTTAATTTGGTTTCGTTGCTTGTGCTAGGGCGACCAGATCGAGGGAGGTCAGCTACACTGCCAGATTCATCATATCTAGCCACCAATCTACTTACAGTGGGTCTAGAAATTTGTTTTTCGGGATACTTGGCACTAAAAATACAACATGCTTCCTGATGAGTTTTCACCATATCCAACCATCATCAAAAGTTCTACGCGTTCTCTTTCACTTAAATGTGGCATTGCATTCACTAGTTTTACACTGTCTCAGAAGTGTCACAAAACTGAGGTTCCATACGTGCCAGGAATAAAAAAGTTATCTACACTTTACACAACACTCCTGTATCTCTCTGTTGCTAACGTTAATGTTTTTTTATTATTTTCTTTGTTTTGTTAATATATCAAATGTTTTCATGCTACTTAAAACAAAAATATAGGCAACAAGATTTATCAGTCCATAAGAAAGCAGAACATTACTCGTGAATTTGCGAAAGGTAAGCTATTACTTCCACATCCACGTAGTGGATTGGAAGTATAGTAATCGTAAAAAAAATTTCAAAATTTTTTTTTCTTGAAATAGGTTTAGAGTGTCATGAAACGTCGAGATTTTAAATTTGAGCGAAAAAAAAATTTCTATCTCTCTGTCGGTCTGTCTGTAACTTTTTTTGTCCACACGCTTTCTCCGGAACGGTTTAAGATATTGACTTTGTACACGTTTATATTATAACGAGATCTGGAACTTAATTGATATCCGGTGAAGGGTTGGGGAGTAAATAGGGGTAAATATGGAGAAATATGTTAAGCAAGCTGGTAAGAGTACAGAAACTTGAAATTTGATGTATATACTACAAGCCAAGGCCTCAGATTTTTTAATAATATTTTTCAACCCACCACTACCCCTAGTACATTATTAAAGGGGTTGATAAATTAAAATTGGGATACTCATTTGAAATTTGGTACACGTATGTATTATAACGGCATCTCTAACTGGATTATATTTTGAGATGATTCGGTTGAAGGGTAGGGAGTTAAATAGGGGTTAATAGGGGAAAATAAGTAAAGCAAGCTGGTACGAATACAGAAACTTCAAATTCGGTGTATATACTAGAAGCCAAAGCCTCAGATTTTTATAATATTTTTCAACCTCCCACCACCCCTACTCCATTATTAAAGGGGTTGATAAAATAAAATTGAGATATTCACTCGAAATTTGGTACACGTATGTACTATAACGACATCTGGAACTAGATTATATTTTGAGATGATTCCGTTGAAGGGTTGGGGGTTAAATATGGGTAAATAGAGGAACGTAAGTAAAGCAAGTTGGTAAGAGTACAGAAACTAGAACTTCGGTGTATGTATTAGAAGCTAAAGACTCTTTTATAATATTTTTCAAGCCCCCAACACGCCTACTCCATTGTTAAAGAGGTTGATAAAATAGAATTGAGATATTCATTTGAAACTTGGTAGACGTGTGTATTATAATGACATCTGGAACTAGATTATATTCTGAGATGATTTCGTTGAAGAGTTGGGGGAAAATAGGGGGAAAAGGTAAAGCAAGCTGGTAAGAGTACAGAAACTTGAAATTCGGTGTATGTACTAGAAGTCAAGGTCTCAGATTATTTATAATATCTTTCAACCCCCACCACCCCTACCCCATTATTGAAGGGGTTGATAAAATTAAATTGAAATTTTCACCTGAAATTTGGTACACGTATGTATTATAACAACATCTGGAACTAGATTATATTTTGAGAAGTTTCCGTTGAAAGGTTGGGAGTTAAATAGGGTTAAATAAAGGAAAATAAGTAAAGTAAGCTGGTATGAGTATAGAAACTTGAAATTCGGTGCATGTACTAGAAGTCAAGGACTCAGATTTTTTATAATGTTTTTTAACCCCCCACCACCCCTACTCCATTATTAAAGGGGTTGATAAAATAAAATTGAAATATTCACTTGAAATTTAGTACACGTATGTATTATAACGACATCTGGAACTAGATTATATTTTGAGGTGATTCCGTTGAAGGGTTTAGGGTTGAATAGGAGTAATTAGGGGAAAATAAGTAAATCAAGCTGGTAAGAGTACAGAAATGTAGGATTTGTTGTATATACTAGAAACCAAGGCCTCAGATTTCTTTCTAGTATTTTTCAAACACCGCCATCTCCGCTCCATTATTAATGGGTTTGATAAAATAAAATTGAGATATTTACCTGAAAGTTACTACATGTATGTATTGTAATGACATCTGATTGAGATGATTCCATTGAAGGGGTGAGACGTGGTAGGTTCTGAATAGGGGAAGATAAGTAGGGTAAACTAAAAACTTAATTTTTCACGTATATGGTAGAAACCGACTCCCTAAACTTTTCTGACTCTGCTCCAAATATTATTAACATTCTATGACCAATAATTTCCACATACTAAAGTGCAAATCTAGTCAAAATGTTTCCCTTATAGTGACTTGGATGAAAAATCTTGATGTGGAAGTAGTGATTCCTTAGGCAGCGGTTTTTTACATAAAATGTCATTTTTCCAAAAGAATGGCTCAGGCAATATCTTTTTTTTTATATCACCAGAAAACTAAAGGAATATACCACCAAAAACAGTAAACAAAAATGTCTGTTTTCATTAAAAAAAATTATGATGGCGCACAGTGGAAAATAAAAGCCTTTTTTGGACAAAAATCTGCCTACAAGTCAAATCTTAATCAATTTTGATCTACCTTGGCTTAAAATGCAGGTTATTGGCTACACTTTCAGAGTATACTGCCTAAATTGCAAACCCCCATTTTTTTTACCTTAAAAAATGTATCAAATATAAGAGTAATCACTTTTTTCTATTTTTACAACTCAAATCTTAACAAATTTTGATCTACCTTGGCTTAAAATGCAGGTTATTAGCTACCCTTTCAGCGTATAAGTACTGCCTAAATTGTGAACCCGGATTTCCTAATCTTTTGAGAACGATGAAGAAAGCTCTTTGATTCGTCTCTTTTTAGCTTTTGGAGACCCTTCTTCGTATGTTAAGCGTGGTTGACCTAATTTAGGTGGAGATGGACTAGAGCAAGATTAAGTCTCAAATGTTTCTCTATTTTCAATATCGAAATCAATAATAAAATCAGTTTTTAAAAATTGTTGGTATTTTGTAAGAACAGCTCATTTTGTTCTTTTTACATTATTCCATTTTCGGTCATAGTCAGGAATAAAAGAATTGATCAATTTTTTCTGTATCATCTTTAATTGATTTTCATCAGATTTAGATGCATCCCTAATGTTATTTAATATTAAATCTTTTTTTGTATATTTTTGTTTATCACCATTCCAAATAATTTCACACTACTTTTTTTCTTGATTTTATATTTAATTTTTGTAACAATGTTTAATTTATATAAAACAATTTAAAATTGAAATTTAGAAATTCTTGTCTTCAAATCTGATTCTATAAATCAATACAATGTCAATATTAATAATTTTATAGATATAGTTAATAATTACAAAAGCGAGAATAATATCGCATCCATAACTTTTGATATTTGCACAAAATTAGAATATATTCACTTATAAAATACAATTATTCAGATCCCTGCTTAATGTGATAAAGCTTGCACTTTATAATAATACATTTGGTAGACTGATGGTATTATCAACATCTAGTTAACCTCTCCAATATACCTTCAAGATAATTAATAACAATAAAATATTCTATTGAATTTTTTCAATAGATATTAGATGTTAGATAGATATACTATTAGTGTCTTTGATATATCTCCACGATAATTATTGTCAATAAAAGAATCGAGTTTTGTTATTTGTAGTACACATTTTTTTTTGTTTTAATAATTTACAAACCTCTTTTATTTGTAGGTAAAATTTTAATTCACTGGCTCGAAAAAATTTTTTTTTAATATAAAATATGCTAATAACTGAAAGTAATTTTTATAAAACATGTTAATAAAATTTTGAGTAGGGTAATTATGTTTTGTTGAATTTTTGGTTTTGATTTTAAGAAATAGGGGTTTGCAATTTAGGCAGCATACTCTGAAAGTGTAGCCAATAACCTAAATTTTAAGACAGAGTAGATCAAAATTGACTAAGACTTGACTTGTAGGCAGATTTTTGTCCAAAAAAAGGCTTTTTTTCCACTGTGTGGCGTCATAACTCAAAAACCAATGACGTCATAAATTTAGGTATAGTGACAGAATGTAGCATTTACGAAACTAAAATCGACCTATTCGGGGATTTTTTGAAAAATGACACACTAACGATATGAATTTTGTGCCTTTCTTTAGATTCACGCTGTATGTGTTTTCTTATATTTCTTGTCTTTGATCTCTGCCTTTATTTAGATATATTATTATGTTATCTTATAACAGTACTTTATGTTTCTCTAATGTATATTGTAAATACTTAATTTTTTACTTTTTGTGTATTCGTTCTGCTTTGTAAATGGGTAATACCTGTTGAGCAGTGTATGCTAAATAAATAAATAGATAAATAAATAACGAAAATGCAGTTGAATACTTCATATAATATGCTACCCAATATCAATAAAATATTAGAATTTTCTTCGTCAACGCGAACAAGAAAAAGGGACCTAACTTAATTATATGCATGCAGAGAAAAACAGGTAGGTCCCAGTATTTGACTTGGTATGAGTTTCAGAATCGAGCCGTGTCGCGCGAGAAAGTTCCGAGAAGTCCCCGTGCAATATGGTCTTTTTGATTTGCAGGAGTGATAGGTCTCCCTTGGGTCGGCCGCCTCCGTGACTTCTGTGCCCATATTGGCTCCAATATTCACAGATTGAGTTAGAATGAACAGCGATACGATCTCTGCACTTGGGATTAACCGCCATAATCTGTTTTTATTACTTTTTTGTACTTCAATAAAGTTTTTAATTTGATACTTGAGTTACCAGGAACTGGCAGCCCAACAGGCGTTAAAAATTTCGAGTCATCATGGTTTATCAGGCAAAATAATTACATTATACGAGCCGACCCCACCCGAATGCTCCGGAACGAAACACTCCCTAATTAAGCGGAGTGATAACAGCAATTATTATATAAAATGTGTCGGGGGATGTTATTAGAATAGCGTAGTCACATAAGGGCGTGGTAATGGTCCCATTGTGTGTCACACATGACACTGTCCGTGGAATAAATTTAGTTTGTATTATCTTTTTTAATTTGGGTGCTTTGCATGCATCCTTCTGTCGCTTTTTATGACGCGAATTTATTGCAGTTACTTTATTGTTTGAGGTAAAATATTGTAACAATTATTTAATCTTCTCCACATATACTCCAAATATATTGACAATAACTATAGAAATTCGTATAAAGGCTATGTAAAACAACAGTAGTATGTTATACACAGTTGATAGATCTATAGTGTATGTGCAATGTTTATACAGGGTGGGCCAGAATTATACCGGCAAACTATCAGGATCGATTTTTAAAGTCAAAATAGGACTATTTTTTCGAAAAAATGAGAGAAAATGCTTCTCATTTCATGGCATTTGTTACAAATCGGTGAAGTTTTGAAAATTCACGAAAACTGCTCGAAACTACTACTGCCATTTTCAGTGCAATGCTCACACTTACAAAAAAATCTATAGAAGTCATGTCCGAAGAGCGCACCGGCCAAGGACGGGGGCAGTCTCGTCCACGACAAATCCATCATCCCGGAAAATAGTCGTGTAACATCGGTGGACTAGTAGAGTTTTATGGGCTGGATATCCATTTAACTGGAAGCATCTGTTTACTTTATTATTTAAAGACATGTCGTCTAAGATTGGTCGAAAATCGTTTTCCAAAAAATGAAGAAAAGCTGGATTATTTAGGCGTGTGGCAGAAAAATTGGACCGATGAGTGAGTCGCTGCAATATCTCACCCAAATGTAAGCGTTATACTGATTAAAGATGCCAGCGCGGGTGAAATTTGCAATTGGTACGAAAAAAAAGTAGAAACAAGACCAGATCTGTACGTTTCGATGTCCTACGAACACAAAAAGGTAGTTTTTAAAAAATTGCTGTGTGTATGTTCGAAAACACGATGGCACTAGTGAACGGAAACATTGATATAGTACATGAGCTGAATTTGGTAGAGATTGGATGACGTTTTGTGCCGTTTTGACAATATCCATTTTTATTATACCATTTCAAAGGAAACGGTATTTTGATTTGGAGAGTATTATCAGATTCATAATTTTACGCTCATTTTTCGTCAAAAAAGAATTGTTTGGGTCTTGAAACCGTAGATCGCTTATAATATTATTATATATATTATTTAATCTACGTATGTCACTGTACACCCATTCACCTGTAGTGTTCTACTGTCATAATCAATTTGAAAATTTTGATAAGTAATACAATGTGTTAAAAGTATGTCTAGTTTTGAAAGTGTGAAAATATTTTATTGATTGTAAAATCAAAAAATCGATAACTAATTATTTCAAAGACGAGTTTAATTGTTTATGTAATCATCTTCATTAGTGAATTAGTTGCAATTAAAAACAGTTTCGCGATTTTTCCACAAAAATTGCAAATTTAACAAAAAAATTTTTTAAAACCAATTTAAAGTTTAAAAAAATAAACGTTTAAACATTTATATAGACTTTTAAAGTCAGGTAATTTAAAAAAATTGAGTTAAAGCCAGTTTAACTAAATTAAGACAACAATATAGTGCTTAACATTTATATTTGTCAGTTGCGTCATTAACTATCGATGTACTTGAAAAAATGTCCACTTATCTAAAATTTCATTAAGATATGAGCTCTAAAGTTATTTTCTAGAGACATTTCTAGCTTACCATTGAATGTGCTATAATAACTGAAACGTCATTGAACTGACTTTATTAGGCTTCTAGCATAAGAGAGAGTTTATTATCATAGTCATTGTTTAAAGAAATTCCGTAGCACTTACTTTTGGTAGTATTAGAAAGAAATCTGAGGCTTTAGTTCCCAAGTTTCTGTACCCCTACTAGCTTGCTATACTTATTTTTCCGTATTTACCCCTATTTAATCACCAACCCTTCAATGTAATCATCTCAAAATATAATCTAGTTCCAGATGTCGTTATAATACATACTTGTACCAAATTTCAAGCAAATATCTCTATTTTATTTTATCAACCCCTTTAATATTGGAGTAGAGGTGGTGGCGGGGTAATATTATAAAAAAAATTGAGGCCTTGGCTTCTAGTACATACACCAAATTTCAAGTTTCTGTAGTCTTACCAGCTTGCTTTATTTATTTCTCCTTATTTACCCATATTTACCCCAACCCTTCACCGGATATGTTCAAAAAACAATCCAATTCCAGATCTCATTATAATAATAATACATTCGTGTAAAAAAATTCAAGTCTATATCTTAAACCCTTCCGGTGAAAACGCGAGGACAAAAAAGTTACAAACACACAGACAGACCGACAGGCAGACATAATTTTTTAATTTTCGCTCAAATTTAAAATCTCGTTGTTTCATGACATTCCAAACCTACTTCAACAAAAAGAAATTATTTTTTTTTTACAAATATTATACCTATTTCCAACCCACTACGTGAACGCGGAAGTAAAAATATGAGATTCTGGCTTCTAGAATATACATCAAATGTCAAGTCTCTGCACTCCTACCAGCTTGCTTTATTTATTTTCCCCTATTTACTCCTATTTAGCCCCAACCCTTCAGCGGAACCATCTCAAATTTTAATCTAATTTCAGACGTCGTTATAATACATACGAGTACAAAATTCCACATGAATATCTCGATTTTAATTTTTAAATCCTTTTAATAATGGAGTGGGAGTGGTGGGGATATTGAAGAGTATTATTAAAAAATCTGAGGCCTTGACCTAGTATATACATCAAATCACAAGTTTCTGTACTCTTACTAGCTTTCTTTACATATGTTCTTCTATTTACCCCTAATTAACCCCCAATCCTTAAACGGAATCATCTGAAAATATAATCTAGCTCCAGATGTTGTTACAAAACATACGTGTACCAAGTTTCAAGTGAATATATCAATTTTATTTGATAAACACCTTTAATAATGGAGTGGGGGCGGTGGGGGGAATTGGAAAGTATCATAAAAATCTGAGGCCTTGACTTCTAGTATATACATCAAATCCCAAGTTTATGTACACTAAGAGCTTGCTTTACTTATTTTCCCCTATTTACCCCTATTTTACCCACAACCCTTCAACAGGATAATCTCAAACTATAATCTAGTTCCAGATGTTAGTATAATATATGTGTACCAAATTTCAAGTGAATATCTCAATTTTATTTTATCAACCCCTTTAATAATGGAGGGGGTGGTGGGGGATGGAAAATATAAAAAATATTGTGGCCTTGGTTTCTAGTGCATACGCCGAATCTCAAGTATCTGTAGTCTTACCAGCTTGCTTTACCTATTTCTACCTATTTACCCCTATTTACCCCCAACCCTTCACAGGAATCATCTCAAAATATAACATACTTTCAGATGTCGTTATAATGCATACGTGTACCAAATTTCAAGTGAAAATCTCAATTTTATTTTATCAACCATTTTAATAATGGAGTAGGGGTGATGGGGGAAGGGGTCGAAAAATGTTATAAAAAAATCTGAGCCCTTGGCTTCTAGTACATACACCGAGATTCAAGTGTCTGTACTCTTCTCAGCTTGCTTTACTTATTTTCCCCTATTTAACCCCCAACCCTCTAACGAAATAATCCCAAGATAGTCCCTAGTTCCTGTTCCCATTATAATATATACGTATACCAAATTTCAAGTGAATGTCTCAATTTTATTTTATCAACCCCTTTAATAACGGTTTGGGTGGGGGGAGGGGGTAGAAAATATTATAAAAAATTTTGAAGCCTTGGCTTCTAGTACATTCATCAAATTTCAAGTTTCTGTACTCTTACCAGCTTGCCTTATGTATTTCCCCCTATTTCCCTCTATTTACCCCCCAACCCTTCACTGGATATGTTTAGATCTCGTTATAGTATATATGTGTACAATATTTCAAGTCAATATCTTAAACTGTTCCGGAGTTACAGACAGACCGAGAGACAGACGGACAGACAGAAATTTTTTTCCGCTCAAATTTAAAATCTCGACGTGTCATGACAATCTAGACCTATTTCAAGAAAAAAAAATATTTTTTTTACGATTACTATACCACTACATGGATGTGGAAGAAAAATAAGCGTTTTGTAAAATGTCTTTACTAGATTCATTTAAACTTAAGGAAATATGTTATATTTTGTATGTTCTAATTTTCCTTTACATTAAAATTAACCTCTATTTCTTCCACTCTCAAGTTCCCTTAAGCAATAGTCACTTTTAGAGTATGTCTAATAGCCAACACGATTTTATAACTTTACTTCGTGTATTACACGGCAAAATTGAGGAACGGTTTGGAACAGTTAATTGAGTATTAAGGGCGGTAAATGCTTCCTACGGGTTGAGGATTATTCTGGAGATCGAGGAGAAGCTTTGATTAAGCATACAAATACACAAATACAAACATACGAGATGAGACGAGAGAATATATTATCTCATAACATGCACCTCTATTCTAGACTCCTGAATCGAACACTTACAGTGCATTTCAGTGCTATATATACCTCAATTGGTAGAAAGATCGTTTCTTCCAAAACCTGAACTCATTTATCTATTCCAGTAAATACTTTTTACAGAATTCAAATATCTCTTTGAATAATCGAGAAAATGATTCCGGAAGTTTTAAGTTGGACACTCTGTATATATATTTTCTTTAAATATTAGCGTGTGGGATTTTACAAACCTATTAAATCTATATTGCCATCCAACACGATACATATTTTACACTTATAGTAGCTGTAAAAGAGTTCTTAGAACAAAATTAATAACAATTTTTAAAAACCCGTTTTGCTATTATATTAATAATAATTCCATTATTTAATTCAGTATAGTTGAGAAGTCAAGACAAAATACAGGGACTGACAAACTGTAGATGTTTTGTTTTCTCAATAAATGAGTGGAATACAAAACCAATAAAATGGTTTATCCTTGTGTCAGTGTCCTGTGAGATCTTATCTGTAGAGATACACATCTTCTAGACATGAAAATGTATTAGTCTATCAAGGAAATTGCGAATAACTGATCCCTATTCTTAATTTGGGACATTTATAAGCTGATTTAAGTCGGTTGGTTAGTTAATCAATATATCTACCAAGCTACTTTATTTTCTGGTTTAATCCAGCATATCTTGAAGTGCTCTATTGTAAGGACTAAACAATTCTTCCGATAATCATTGGCTTACGAATTATTATTACATTAAAATCCAGTTTCGGTAGGAATGGAAATACTTTTTACAATAGTAATGGAATATTACTGTTTCATTTCAGCGAAATTATTGTCTATTAACCATGTTGAGATATGTAGGGAAAAGATTTTGCCTCACATTTTCATCTAAAACATTGTATAAATATAGGGGCATCTCACCATTAATAAATTTACGGGTTCGTAATCTACCATAGTAAAGTGGAAGGGGGAACTGACGTAAATATCACGACATCTAGGGAGCTGGAAAACATTTTAATGAGTTACTGCATACAAGCTGATTTAAAAAAAAATTAGTTAATGAACTTAAAAGAGAATCGTCTGCTCAATCACATATTTTGTCTCTCACTGTTTTGTCGGTGATATTTGCCTGGTGCCTTCTCATAATATTAGGAAACCTTTCTGACTTTTGAGTGATTTGGACAGACATCCATCTGTACCAGTACCATCAGTTTCAAGACACTGGAATTAACAACTTACTTTATTTCTTTTCAATGTATTAGTGTAGTATCTTAAAAATGTCAGTTTTTATATAGATATCTTTTGAGTAATATACGGATGAGAAAAACCAATTTTAGGCAACATGGTACCCTCATTTTTAAAGCGTTTTATTGGCGGGCGGTTAACCGCTGGTTAATAAAAACCTCAAAACAATTAAAAATTTGCAAATTTAGCTACAGGTATAATTAGTATATATCAAAATAAATATGCTTTAATAATATGGTGTCCAATTTATGATGTACACATACCGAATTTGGAAAGAACTTGTAGATCGAGCAAATGAAAACCATCCAGGAACATTAAGAATAGGTGAGTGTGGGGTAGTTAACAAGATGGTTTACCTTGGAGCCCTTGTGGAGAACACCGGAAACTGCTAGTATGAGATTCTATGAAGACAACAGATGGCAAGAGAGGCTGCTTCCCCGTTTAGCAAATTCTGACGTTACAAGAATATCAGGAGGCGCACAACAATAAGACTTACTTACGCTCTAGTTTTCTTTATGTTTCTTTATGCTGCTGAGACATGGACTATTAGGAAGGTAGACTGACGTCATATTGATGCGTTCGAAATGTGCGTTTAGAGACGTTTGGTGTGAGTTTATTGGACAGCCGATTGCACCAATATAATGGCTCGATCCTTCAAGAAATACTTCTCTAAAGTGATTCTCCAGCGTGAGGCGATGGGACGCGCTATACGGTAGGGGGAAGCCAACTGGAAATTACATTAATCACGAAACATCTGACAAGAAGAAAACTAATTCAAATCATATTATTTTCATATAATTGGCAAGCTCACATTGATTATGTATTATTTTATGTGTTGTTCTATCTGGGATTTTAACGTATTATGTACTTGAATAATCCTCTATAGACCTGACGCCACTGACAAGATAGAGCAACATCAAACTAACAAAATAAGCCACAGCCTAAACTATCTAAAATCAAAAAGTTCACTAACCCTTGGTCTATATGAACCTTGGCTCTCCTACTTCCTTAGAGTTTGCCATTAAGTAAGTGCTCCAACCAGTTCTTTGAATTTGATCCTTACAAGGCTTTAATTAACTTTGCTGTAAAACTAAATTCATCATAACAAGATAATTTCTAGCGAGTGTAATCTACGATTCTCTTAATGTATGAACCCGGTAAATCATCTCGCGAACATTCCTAATAATGTGTCGCCGCGAGCTTCATAAACAACAACAATTTATATCGGAAACTGTGACATTCTGTTTTGTATTTAGAACAATTTCCGTCTATTATATACAAGTGAGTAAGATCGTATGTATGCAATAAAGCATAGTGACACCTGATTTGCATTTTGCTCTATAGCTTGTGCCGTTGGATATAATTGATGAACAAATAAACACCGAAATGTCAGTAACTATATTTCACGTGACATTGGAAATTACATGTTGGCTCACTTTCCGTGCAATTAATACTTTCGATTCGGATGACTTCATGTTGATGATGGTTTGGATTTAATGCATTGGTGGACACATTTTATGGTTTCAACTTAGTTGGCTCTATCTGGTCTCGATTTAATTTTACCTCTGTATCATAAACACTCAACAGACTACAAGTATCTATTAAATAGAATGGCTGAGAATGAAATTGGGGTGAAACAAAAAGGACACCTGCATTTCCGTTCCTGAGAACAAAGTAAAGATCGAAACAATAGCTAAATCAAAATGAAATGAGGCCATAACGTATAATTGTGAGAAAAGAATAATTATTAAATGAGTTTAGCAAACTTAATTTTATGTACTTATAACTTTCTCGACAATTGTTTTCACTATCAAAATATACTTGCCATCCGTCACAATTTCTTCACAATTGATTTAAAAGTATATCTCAGTTCTTTGCTGGGGGAAGCGTCCACTATCTACTAAATGTTATTCTTCTCCATCAAATGATTTTGGTCATATAAAGTCAACAGATAGATAGACATACATATAGATAGACCAACTAACGGACCGACAGGCGGTCAGATAAATAAATAACAGACACACAAAGTGAAGAAAAAACACACTTTCTAATAAATTAGAAATTAATGAGACAAGAGCAGATTTGCTAAACAGGTTAATTTTATACCTGAATAACAGAAATTTTCTACTGAACTATAATTAGAGTGAATATATACAACAAAATAATAGTAAACGGCGTGCTTCCAGAGGGCAGAATATATTAAAATAAAATATTTCTGTCAATCACCTCTGTGAATCCTTATTTTCATAAGGATAATAAACCAAACTGCAAATAATTGCGAGCCTGGCCGCATTAAGTGTAGAAATCACATTCTACAACAAAACGCTTAGTTTTGTTTGAAACAAGTACCAGCCGAAAGAATTATTCCTAATTAAAGGAAACTCTCGTGCCAGCCGTCTCAGACTAACTTGCATACTGCAGTCTCACACTTCCTGGTGCTCATCAGTGCAAGGAAACTCCGAGACGACTAGCACAAGAGCCTGGTTTAACCAAGTGGCCAGATCGACGTTGTAAAAAGCTTCTCTCATTTCGTCGTTTTACAAATTCGATCTGGCCATTTGGTTAACCTAAGCTCTTGTGCTGGTCTCGGAGTCACCTTGCATGGATGAGTACCAGGAAGTGCGAAACTGCAGTGTGCAAGGAATTAGGAATAATTCTTCCGGCTGGTACTTGTTACAATCAAAATCAAGCGTTTTGTTGTAGAATGTGATTTCTACACTTAATGCGGCCAGGCTCGCAATTATTTGCAGTTTGGTTTATTATCCGGATTCACAGAGGTGATTGACAGAAATATTTTATTTTAATAACAAAATAATAATATCAACTTTTTTCTTCTTTCTACTGTCAGTGATTATCCTATATCTTGCAATTACACTAACAAATAACAGCAATTAATTGTGATAATTTAAGATGGTAAATTATCAAATTTTAATTAACAAATTAATTCTTCGAAAAATTATTGAAATTGCAATTTAACGCGTTAAATAAACCCTAATAAATTTTTAGTTAATTATCGATTATCTAGTGTCATCAATTAATGATTATTGAGTTTGAAGCCATGAGCTGCACTACATATCTACATTGTAAATTCGAGACTACCGTAGCTATACAATAAAGGGTGTTTCTGTGAATTAAAAACTTCAACAGGGATAAATTGAAATTGGTTTCAAGTAAAACTCAGTTATTCAAAATAGAGTTAATATCTCTCTGTTAATAAGTAGATTGGTAGTTTGTCATCTCAGCTTTAAATGGTCACAAATAAGTTCCTCACGAATTGTACTTACCTATTCATTTATCTTCTAGCTGCTTTTCATTGTCTTGATCAGGTGAACTGATCAAGTACTCCGCCTTTCCTTCCTTTCCTTCAGTTTTCATAAGTCAAAATTAACCTTAATTTTACTATAAAAATGCGTTCGGATTCCAATAGCATATTAGGACTTTTTTAAAGTAAAAATATAAATAATGTTAACTATATAAATGATCTCTTATTCATTAAGCAAATCTGTAATTTGACATTTAAATTACGTAATTCTACACTTTTAATATTTAAATGGAGTTGCAAGTCCAAATTAGAAAATATGAGGTAAATCTGTTACCCATAAGTGACCATTGAGTATAAATTACCATCACAATTGATCAACTCTTATCAAATCTTTTAATACGGGAGTGGTGGTGGGGGAAGGGAAAATATTATAAAAAAAAAACCGGAGGCCTACGCTTCTAGTATATACACCAAATCTGAAATATCTCTACACTTACCAGCTTGCTTTACTTATTTTCCCCTATTTAACCCCCAACCCTTCAACGGAATCGTCTCGAAATATAATCTAGTTCCAGATGCCGTTATAGTATATACGTGTACCAAATTTCAAGGGAATATCTCAATTTTATTTTATCAACCCCTTTAATAATAGAGTGGGGTGGTGGGTTGAGAGATATAAACAAGTCTGAGGCCTTAGCTTCTAGTACATACACAGAATTTTAAGTTTCTGTAGTCTTACCATCTTCCCATACTTACTTTACTTAATTTCCTTAATTTACCCCTATTTAATCCCCAATCCTTCAACGAAATAATCCCTAAATATAATCTAG
This sequence comes from Stenurella melanura, assembly GCA_963583905.1. Lineage (NCBI taxonomy): Eukaryota > Metazoa > Arthropoda > Insecta > Coleoptera > Cerambycidae > Stenurella > Stenurella melanura. Next base: position 97,357,786 of record OY757317.1, read on the forward strand.
TTTCTGATGTTATTATTATATACACTTTTACCAAATTTCAAGTGAATATTTCTATTTTACTTTATTGATCCCCTTTAATAATGGAGTGGGGGGTGGTGGAGGGATGGAAAATATTACAAAAAATGTTGAGGCCTTGGCTTCTAGTACATATACCAAATTTCAAGTTTCTGTACTCTTACCAGCTTGCTTTACTTATTTCTCCCTATTTACCCCCCAACCCTTAACCGGATATGTTCAAAAAACAATTCAGTTCCAGATCTCGTTATAATATATATGTGTACAAAATTTCAAGTCAATATCTTAAACCGGAGAAAATCTGCGGACAAAAAAGTTACAAACAGACCGACAGACAGACGGAATTTTTTTTCGCTCGAATTTAAAATCTCGACGTTTCATGACATTCTAAACCTATTTCTCGAAAAAATAAATTTGAATTTTTTTTTACGATTATTATATTTACTTACCACTACGTGGATGTGGAAGTAATTATACTGGTTTTGCGAAAATACCAATTAGCCTAATAGTTACAGAGATAATCCCAAAAGTTGAGTTTTCGAAAGTTTCGAATTAAATACACAGATAATAATTTTACAACATTCTGTAAAAAGCAATTTTCTAGTCCAGAATTTCCTACAAAGTTTCCCCACACTCAATACAATGAAATTCGTGGTTCTGATGTTGCGTGACATCAAAGTTGCTGCTCTACATTGCCGCTACATAGCAATTCTGTAGAGATACATTGTATGCGTTTTAATAATATTCTAAATAATAAAGTAGCAAATTTGTAAGAAGTTTTGTATTTTAGAAAATTACTTTTGTCGTATGTTACATAATTGTCTAGATGTTCAACTAGATAACGTGTTCATGTTGCTCTCTACACTAAGCTAGGCAAAAGTTTGTTGATATTTATTTGGCACTTTACAAAACAGGACACGTTACAGTTAATTAATTAATCGGTGACAGATTCGATATCCTATTTTGACAAAGTATAAAATAACGATTAATCTCATTTGACAGCAATAGGTTATAACTAATGTCAAGCAGGGGGGAAGTAAATCAATTAACCTTTCAGAGATAGTGACATCTGACGTCACTATAATACTCCCTTATTTCCGCTTGTACGCGAAAACTGAAAGATTACAATTTCCCTTTTACCACTGATCAAATTGATAGTTGTTAGAAATCCCAAGCCGATGAACAGATAGATTTTACTTCACTGCCTACTTTATGCACGTTGTGTGCACTTGCAGCAAGTCAGAAAAGAAAAAACAATTTGATCGACAGCATATTTGTGAGAAGTATGGAATAGTATGATAATTAAAAAAGTAAATAATTAAACAACATAGTGGGAACATGGCAGAAAAAAAAAACACACTTATCGTTTGTCATACTTTTACAGGAAAAACGAGAATGATTTTCAGCTATTTTTAATCTATTTACAAATTCATCCCTATACTCAGCACCCTCCTAAATGAGTATGTACCTTTCATAAAGAAATACGAAATAATAAAATATTTGCAGGTAAATTTAAAAAGGAAAATATTAGCATGCATTTATTATTGCAGACATAGTAACTCATGGAATAAACATCAGATAACAGAATTAATTCTTATGGTAATACTGATCAATTAAAATTAATAAAATTGATAACAGCGACGTACGGCAAGCCCCATTATGTTTAATTTGAAGTTCAATTGTCGTGAATCATGAACACTGTCTTTCACCCTTTATAACTTTTATTTCTTTTTCTATCTATAAATTAGCCATGAAAAGACAGACAATTGTCGAAGGAATCAAACAATATTGTTAACTGTCATTTAGAGCGTGGATAAATTTTGTGTGCTAAATATTTGCAAAAATAATTGAAATTTTTTGTAGAATAACTAAACTATTGAAGACCTTCGAGCTAGAATAAGAAATGCATGCCCAGACATTATCCCTATACAATTAAGAACTGTAAAATAATATTAAAAAACGAATGTATTACAATGAACGGTGGTTTGGTGGAAGCTTCAAAAATTTTATTTTTCCTTTACTATCTTAAATTATTACATTACATTTATTGTTGTTAGGAAAATTATTTTAGTGTTCAAATATTACTGGTATTATTATTATTTGTTCCATGTGATATCTGCGGCATGATTAGCGACATTGTGTTTTTGCTTATTAGAACTAGGTAGTTTTGTTATCTGTTTTTGATATTTGTTTCTTGACTTACTATGTCTGCAATAATAAAATGAAAACTGATATATTCTATTTCAAATTGATCTGCAAAAATTTCGTTAATTCGTATTTTGTATGAAATCTGGTACATCCCCATTTACGAGAGTGCTGAGTACAGGAATGTATTCAGATGTTACATACAAAAACCGCTAATACGATATCTTGAATTTTAGCCCCTACGAACATCCTGGTAGGCCATAATTATTAAATAATAAAATATGACACTTTGTACAGTTTTTGGTGTTATGTCTTTTAAAAAATATAATTTTGAATAACTTTGTTAAAGCCCTCGAAATATTATTGTATGAACATATATTTTGCAATATTAAACATCAAATATCTGAATTCCAACACGGCTTCTTTAAAGGTCGATCTACAGTTATCAACTTATTCTGTTTAACAGTATTTATCCGATGCATTTGATGATTTGATGATGGTAGCCAAGTTGACATAATCTACACAGAAGGCTCTTAACAGACTAGACCTTATTAACTATTTTTCATCTTACCTTAACAATAGAATCCAATATGTCTTATACTGTGTCCATAGATCTGTCGAGGTTTTACCAACCTCAGGCACCCCACATGGATTTAATCTAGGTCCACTCTTATTGACTATGTTTATTAACGACACTGATGACCTGAACTGTCTTCTATATGCTGATGATCTGAAATTATTCTGTAGAATATCGTGCATCGATCACTGTTTGATTTTGCAAGACAATGTAGATAGAATTAATGGCTGGTGTATAAGAAACAAATAATTCTTGAATTCGTCAAAGTGTAATATTCTGTCAACAACAACTAAACAGAATATTATAAAATATGATTATACGCTTGAGAATAACATACTTTCTAGACCTGAGACATTTACTGATTTATGGTGTTCTTCTTTCAATTCGTTTTTATTAGAAAACAAAAAAGTGTTCTAATTTTCAAGCATAAGCCTATTTAGGGTAAGACTGTGTTTTGCTTGCAATTCTACGTTAGCAGATAATGGCAGCAAACACAAAAAAGAGATGTCATCGGCGAACAAAAAAGATATATTAGGCACCATGAATTGAGCAAGGCAATTCATTTAAGCCAAAAGTAATAGTGGCCCCGGAATATATACCTGAGGTACACCATTTTCAATATTTTGAAAAGTTAGTTTATCATTTCCTGTAGCTACGTAATAGGGCGGTTAATAATTTCAGAAAAGAAAGAGGCAATGCTGGCAGTGCATAAGAAATGAAACAAACCTATAATGAACATAACGATTTTTATTTAATTTATTATCACAGTGAACATTGTCTTTAAAATTAAACGAAACACATCTGCTTAATTTGTCTACAGTTCTTTATACGTTGTGATACATTTAAACCATTTAGTAGAACAAGCCGTATAAAAGAAAAATTTCGGCAAGAAAACTAGGTAATGGGAAAACCGAAAGTATCGTGAAGTTTCCATGAGACACCTGATTGTCTAACATTCTAAAATTCTACGGGATATATGGCATTTTAATTGACGTTGAAGCCAAATTTTTTCCATAATACATCTTGTTCAAATTGCTATTTTATTTAAATTATTGTTTACATTTATGTGTGAGTATCCAGTACAAAGATCTTTATTGATATAAAATATACAAACTATTATGAGAAGCTAAAATAAGCGATGATGCAACATATTATTTTCCAGAAGTTTAGTAAAAATTACTTGAGTTACGGGCATTTTTAATACATTTTACAATTTTAATTATAATGCGTTAGCAATTAAAAAAGTGTCAGTCAGCCTACTGAAATCCAGCTATAACAAATTTGATTGTTTTAAATTAATCAAAAACCAACAGTTCATTTGCGATGTAAATTGGATTGAAACGTTTCATTATTGTTCTATATATCTTGTATTTCTATAATTTGTCCCAACAGAGAATTAAAATTAAAGTAGAAAGTAGATATTTTAAAATCCAAAGAAATACTAAGTGGGATGTGGGCCATTTGGCATGGCATTTCTCTCAATTACTAACTGAAGCCCTGTTGTTTATATACGTTTCTAACTATACGAAATCATTTTCAGTTATAACTCTTTATCGTTTTACCTACCGCAAAGCAAAACTATTGTAAGTCATTTTCCTCCTCTGTTAAATAATAGCAAGCTGTAACTCGCAACATAACCTCAAAAATATGTATTTTTTGTTTTAGTTCATTTCACTTTTATTAAGAAGTGTCACGTCCTCAAAAATAATTATTACCTCAAAACACTCAACAGCTACCTAGGATACGTAAAGGCAAAGGCGGCTTACCTTGTCCGATCTACCATTATAGTTACCTGTACATTTTCTTCATTTGTCACCGACCGCGGTAAGAAATACGTGCACCAAAGCGACTCTCCAGCGTACTATTCTACCGAACACTCTTATTTTTTAACAATTTCAGCCAAAGAAAGAACAACATAAAGCTGGTGATAGCGTAGGGAAAACCAAGTGGCAAAGGACGAAGGGGACGATTTTCAGAACATTGGGCATTGGGCTGATGTCGCTTAGGCACTTAAGCTTTGATGAAGCTGTACGCCTAACAGTCAGGATAAATAGCGTAAGGCTGCCTAGCATACTATGCAACAAGGGGAGACCGCCTAGAATATTACATACATATCAAAACATAGGACCTTGTGATTAAAAACAAGGAGAGGGTAACGCAGGCTAGACCAGTATTATATGGCTAGCTTAACGATGTAAGGATATAATACAATATCTGCTAGAATTTCACCATGCTTTTATATATTGAGGAAGCACTTGATATCGTCTGAATCACGACTACCCTATGCAATACATCACTAAACTTAAACACTCACCCCTGACTGGCAGAACGCTGCAACCCTCACCATGGTGGACCATTTGCACAGGCGCTCCACCAGGATCGCTTCTGGACCTTAAACTGTAGAACTTGTACAGATGCTTATTCAACTTTCCCCTGTTCACAAATTTTATTCCTGTCAAGTATGACGATGACAATCATGTACGCACATACTCACAACCCGCACACTGTCAACATACTTTCCAATATCCACATAGTTCATTCCTCGACTTTTATTCTGACGTCCCACAAGGGTCGGTTCTCAATTCAAAAGTGCATAACTTTTATACATTCTACCTACATGCTTTCCTAAATCACGCTGATGATACAGCCGTCTACGTACATTATCACAACGCACAACAGGCTAAGGTACTTCTCACAGCCCACATGGCTCATGCCACATATTACGACAATTTACAAATTTGGTCAAACATGGAGAAGTCAAAGCCTATACTCTTCGTGCGTAGATTTACAGAAAATAAAGTATCAACATCATCATCATTATTGCGATATCAGTCGCGTTGCATCACGGCATCGCTATGGTGCAGCTCGTCGGCCACCACAATGAAAATACTAAAGGTTCTGGGGCAAGAGCATGCATTTCATCTTAAATTGTTCACGATACATCATCTTAAGAGGTCTCTATCGGCATTGCCATGACATAACACCACTAACTGACTACTTCAAAGGTTCTATAAAGCAATTATCCCAATTTCATTTTAGTGATGACCACCTTTCACAAATCAGGGACCATCATCACCTTGTCACGTAAAATTCAAATCACCATATTCGATGTTGCGCTCTTTCAGCAAGCTATTTAATCACAGCTGTTTCTTCCATGCAACTATAAGAGTTCTCTTACTCAACCTACTATATTAGCCGGTCTTAATCGCTACAGATTTTGAATCGTTACACAATCTATATTCTTCTTTGTCCCTGTTTGCATTTCTTGTTCATTTGCTGAGTTCCTCATTCCAATCACATTTTTCGAAAATATCAAATTATTTTAAACTACAATATTTATTTGAGTTATTTTAAGTTATGTCTTTATATGTTTAATTTTGGGCAATATAATTGATGTTACACACTACAACCACAAGATATCACGTTATTTTTCAGTTCTTCTTTAGCCTCACTGTGACTTGCCCTATACAGTCTTTCACTACCGATTCTAATCTTAGAGAGTATGAATCTGCCACACGTGAATATTACTTCACAATTTAACATACCAAATTATGATAGTTAGGTATAAACTTCTACTATTCTAGGCTGTAATCATCTCCACATGATACCCATAGAGTTTGCGAAATATGAACGCATACAGTGGTCAATTTAGAGTCAAGTTAATACCACAATAAATATATCCATTCAACTTTTCAAAATGAACCTTGTAAAATTATAAATTAAATGATTTATAATTATCAGGCTGAAATCAGGCACTTGTATTAATAAGATTAATTTTACTACATACTCTTGAACTGAACTCATTCAAGAAAGGCACACCATATTTACATCAGACGATTTACAGTCGACCTATTTTCTATTCGATTCCTAGTAGTCTCCTTTGCTTATCAGTTTCTTTTTCGAGATTGGTGTATTTACTACTGAAAGTAAGTCTCGAGAATGTGACATACAGGGAGTTACATTTAAATTGATGTAGTAAAATATCTCAAAAATATTGTATTGAATGTTATTCGTCGTCCTTATCCCTTGAACGGCGAAATTTGGTTTTTTGAATTTTGACAAAAATTGTTATTAATTAGATAACTATAAGTAGGAATTTAATAGTAATAATGCAAAAATTTTGAAAAAAGTATTTTTTATTGAAAGAAAAATACCGTTACCATATGGTAACGCTAGCCGAATAAGTAATACAAAATTATTATTTGGTATGGAATATTTCGTTACAGTCTATGCATAAACCCACATCACATTTTCGACATTTTGTTCTTATACTGGATGAACATCCCTCACCGGCGCATCTTCTTCTTTTTTTATCTTCAGTTGGCACTAGTAAATCTGATACTCTGTTTAGAGTTATACTAGAACGTGATGTTGCGGGCTTTCCTGCTCCCTTAGGCGGAACTCCATATCTACTAAGATATGTTTGCACTATTTGCCTTCTAAATTCTAGCTGGGAAATAGCCTGATGCTGCCTGTACATATTCCAGGCATTCACAACGGAAACATCCAACAGCCAAGTAAAAATGGCCCACCACCACTTCTTGCGCCTAACACTTATCCTATATCTGGCAACATTCTCATCTAAAAGATCAGTACCACCCATAAAGCAATTATACTCGGTTATAATTGATGGACGGCTGATAGAAATGATCTTGTTGTCTTTTCTTGAAAATCGTTTTACATTGGTGATTGGATTTACACCATGAGAAGTAGAAGCTGCAGCGACGACATTATTATCTACCCATTTAACGATAATAATACCATCATCTTTATCAAGACTTGAACAATATTCGCCCCTCTTTTTTTGTTTTAAAAAATGTTTGTTATTTGGCAATGGACAGGACTTGGGTAGGCGATTTTCCCGAATTGCTCCTGTACCATCATATCCCTGCTGCTTCAGATAAAACAAAACATTGAAACCAGTGAACAAATTGTCAAAATAAAATTTAAAGGCCAATTTTTTAATAGTGTCCGGAAACTAATGAATGATACTTATCATTGGTGCAATATTTTTTCCAAATTCCTTCTCAAAGATAGTATTTCCTTTTGGACTTTTTCCTTGGTATAGATCAAATTTGACCAAATACCCTGATGGTGCATTTAAACACCACATCTTATAGCCAAATCTAATAGGCTTTCCGCGAATAAATTGTTTGCACGAATGCTGTCCGAAATATTTTATCATGGATTCATCATAATCCAATTGTTGTTCGGGGATCCAATTTTCCATAAACCTTTCTTCTACCATGTTCATAAATGGCCTGAGTTTCCACAACTTATCTGATTGGTCAGGTTTTGTATTGTCTGCACAATGTATATATCTTATTATTTGCCGAAATCTATCCCTTCGCATCGCTTGGCTCACCATATGATTTCTCATATCCTCTTGAGAATCCCAATAAAAATCTCTACCGGGTAATTCAGCATATCCCGTCAAAATAAGAATAGCTGTACAACATTTCATTTCATCAACTGTTATTCTTGGATTTGCATCATTCAAGAATAACGCGTATTTGTTCGATTCTTCGACAATAAATTGAACAATTCTGTCATCTATAAATTTTTCAAACATTTCGACAGGAGACAAATGCAAGTGTCGTGAGCGGTCTGATTTTGGAAATAGTCTTGTGGATGGAATAAGATCTCCATCTATCCAAGTTATCTTGGTTTTACCTGGTCGCTTTAGTATCTCGTGTGTCACATCGGCAGTAGCTTCAACTTCAGTAACCTCTGATTCATTATTATTATTAATATTTTCAGTGCTGTGAAGTCTTATTTCAACATGGGATGAGAGCTGCTGTTTGTTGAGATTATCAACCATGCCTCCTTCGTCCTCTTCTCCAGAGTCCTCGTCAGTGAGGACATTTGCTTCCGGGGGTTCTATGTAAATTTCGTCAATGTCAACATCATCTTCATAAGCTATATTTAGAGCCTCTTCAAGAATAAAACCTCGCCTAAAAGAAAAATAATAATACTAAACATTTTGCTTCCGCAAATGGCTAGCGTTACCATATGGTAACACTAAAAAAAACATAGAGGAGAGCAAAACTATGATGTCTAACCTCTAGTTAACTTATCAGCTATAAAGTTCAAACATTTATTTAGCAATAACTACTCCTAGTGCAACATTTATCACAAAAACAAAAATCTGGCAATACTTACTCTAAACAAAAGTCCACAGTTTGGTCACTCATTTTTATTTTTAACACAGTGTTGCAAAAAAAGTAAAAAGAGAATCAGATAATCTCTCTATGCTGCAGGTTGTACAACTATCTGACAACTAAATCACATAACCTATAAACGTATTTTGCTTTCAAGATAGGCTATTTCGATTGATATCTAGATGTGTGCGGCTGTTACCGTATGGTAACGCTAGCCGTTGAAGGGTATTCTGGACTCATCAAAAATATTTCAAAGGCTAAGCATTTCCAAGAAAGTGAATGAGATTTTATGAAAATGTGATTCATTAGAATGAAAACATTTTTAAAGACAAGGGAGGCAAATAAATTAATTTCAGGCTTTTGCTCTCATTTTTAACTGAATTTACATATCGTAGGGGATCATGTAGATACTAGTTTAATCTGCCTAGTCGTAGGGGACTATATTGGATGCTAGTATTATAATGAGAATGGCAAATAAGAATTTTTATTTGTTAGCATATCCAGAAGTCAGGTTATTGAAAGAATGCAAAGATTTCATTAATATTTTACATATAGTTTTTCTTTTAGTTCCCACAGATAGTTTTTCTTTCCGCTGTTTGCAAATTCCTATAAAGAATATGCTTCATTACTATGAGCAAACAAATAATAAATAATTCACTTTTAAACAGATCAAAGTTGTTGGAAGTCAAATAAACTAACGTACAGTTTTAAGATTATACAATGTGGCATGAATTATTTCATTTTGATGAATATAACTCGTCCTAAGCGTTACCCAAATTCAACGGCGCGGACGCGACAGCTATTTGACTCCTCTTTTTAATTTTTGTTGTTATTCTCCGTTTTTGTTTGGTTTTTGTGATTTTTCCTTTATTTCTTTGAAGTTTATTAACAGTATTGAATCATCATAGAATATAATTAGGTTTCAATACTTTTTAATTATTTTGTAAAGGATATATTATTTCAATTTGATTTATGTCCGTAGCTCCATTTGAACTGATCGTAGGACTTGAAGTGAGCGGTAAGATACATTTTCTTTATTTCCATCATATACCAGATACCAAAGTATAAGTGGTACATGACCACAAGTTCTAAGAGTTCGTGCTCCAGATCAACAAGTGGAATAATAACCAAAAATAGGTTCCTGTACATCTCCATCATGAGTGTACTCTTCATTGAATGGAATCCATACTTGGTAGTGAGTAGCGTTTCTAAATCTAGATGAAATCCTTGCGTCATAAATCCTGGTTCGTTATTCGATACACAGACAGACAGACCGACTGACCGACAGACGGAATTGCACCGGAAAAATGCAAAACCTATACTACATTTTTTTTTTCAAAATATAGTAACAAGCAATACAGCTGAACTTAACAAAATTAAACCCAATAGCATAACTCATTTAATTTTATCTGTTTCAGTTAACCCGCCATCGTTCTCTATACACTTCCCGAGCAACAGGAAGAGTTTGAGGATACTAATCCTTAAACTCTTCCTGTTGGCTGCTTGGCCAATTCCTGTGTACCTTATTTTTTAAATGGCCCCACAAATGGACAGCATTAAACAGAAAGGAACCAGCACCCTCAGCTAAAATCAAGAAACATGCTTGCAAGGAAAGGTTTTGCATCTTAATTACAATATTGAAACTACACGATTAAATTCTTATAAGGAAAATGAGTTGAACTTTTTCAGCTGAACACACATTACTATATCCTACATTTAAATAAATTATGAAACAAATTTTTAAAATTTTGTGGGTTGGCTCCTTTCTGTTTAATGCCGTCCAAATAAAAGTCGCAGGGTGTTATGTCTATCTGGCGATTTTCGGGGATAATCTTAAAGTGTCCATCTTCCCGGAAAGTTAACGTTTAGCTATTCTTTTGCAGCAGGAGGTCGATCTATTTGAAAATATAAATTTGTTCTAATATTTTCGTCTAATGCATCTAGAAATGGTTCTATTCCTGTCGCTAATAAGTATTAATGGGCTTGACTACTGAGACGGGCAATGAAAAGGGGCCTAAATTCAGTAATTCCAATGCCAGCACACTTTAACTTTATACACGTACTGGATTTGAACAAATTTTCATCCTGTAGCTACAGCAAAATAAGTCTCCAGTCCAGTAAATCTATAGTCAAACAAAAAGTTCACTGAGGCGTAAAAACTATACGAAACAATATTTTTTACTGTCTATTGTGTGCATTTTACAGCGATTTCGATATTGTAAAATTCCATATATTTCCCTTTTCTCGTTTGCATTGAAATATGTATTGAAACTTCCTCATTCTGAACATTGATCCCTTTCTCCATTAATGGTTTACGCGAAATACAGCGTGATAATAATATATATCAAATGAAGTGAAATTTATTAAAAGATTAGGTAGAGACAAAGAAAGATGGGACCTCTCGCCACCTCTTTATGAATCTATTCCAATTTCCGGATTGTAATAACTTAAGATTATATCCGCGTGGTAACCGTTAGGTATATTGGTTTTTCTTATACAAAATTTGCTGAAGATAAATGTATTAAAATTTTAATCATTATTCTATGGAGGGTTACCAAGGTTTTAACGCAAAGGGAGTGTCTAAATATATTTTATGCCCTTCATGGACTAAAGTTTGCCTAGAGTCGACAGCTTGAAACATTTGTATTCTTCAACCGGTTCGACTATCTTAAAAATTTTCTCTTTGCCAACTGGTAAAGGTTTCATACTGTTTTTTGAAGTCTAGACTTTTCCGGCTGAAGCTTTTAGACCAATTATTTTTAGACTATTACTAAACATTAACTTGCTTGCGTAATGCGATTGTTATAGTTATTTTTACTTTCTTCTGTTATTGAAAGGAAGCATTTTAATCGCGGAAAATCACTCTCTAAGTTCGGGTGAACTATAGATAATAATTATTGTAGTTATTTTTCTGAGAAATAATTTTTCAGTCCATTCTATGCTTTGAAGAAGTCACACTGACGAGATGTAAACATCAAGACGCGTAAATTTATTATTTTAACTGTCTCTTATAGCTGGCAAAGTAGTAGCTATGAATGGTATATATATCTACACTTCTGTGATAAATTGTTCTGAATGAGTTGTAATAATTGTTAGTAGTTTTTGCTAGTAATATAATTATTTCGTTTGTTTCTATTTTAACGTATTTTTACATTGCAGGGAATTTGCATTTTTATTTAATTATAATATAAATTATTATATATAGACATAGACCCATCATTCAAGAGAAAAAAGTTACCAGATGCCAAACAAAATTGTGTAAGTACCTCTACAGATTTTTTACTTCGGCATTTGTCAACTTTATACCAACAAAAGAACCAAATTCTAATATATTTCTTGTTTAAAATATTTGTAATAGAAAAAAGCATGAAAAACTCGAATATAAAAGTCATATTTTGCACTTGTGGGATTACAGAACTTGCCTGGTGCCTCGATCTGAAATACTATCACGCCTGCAAAAGTAGTTGGTATTAAATTCTTGTACAAATAACCATTATTATCAGTTCCCAAGATAAGTGCAATATTTTTGCCCAATATTGAGGGCGGTTAATAGTATCCATCAAGAAGTCTTTTAACATGTGGACATTATTTTCACTTTGACACTCAAGGAGATAGTAATGCTTGGGATTTACGTTTGTACCTTCTTTATTTTTATGTATTTAAAACTTTTTGGAACTTTTTCATGTAATAAAAATACCTACAAGTAATTATTAAACTTTCATGGTAACATAAGAAATTCATATATTTCACTCTTGGAAACTTTGTTTATACCAAAAGTTACTAACGAGTGGCAACGAGAGTATGTTGAAATTTTAATATCACGGAAACTTTCTTAGATAAATGTTTGAGGCCGAGACGATTATTCTCTTTGATTCTATTAAAATAATCCACGACGAATTGATTTTGTCGACTCATGATTTAGATGATACATTTAATTTTTTGTGCAGGGTGATTAGTGTCCCTCGTACCAACTCTATGATTTGAATATTAAAAAAATACTTAAATGAGTACCACGGCGGTGCTGAATATTGTTACAAAAATGTTTTGTCCTAATTTTTCTTTAAGCTTATTATCATATAAGCTGTAATTTGCTTGAATTTTTTCTGAGTGTGCAATGTGAGTGTGTGAATTACAGTATTCTTATTTCAGAGGTGGTGAATGCGGGAGATAGAATTTTCGGGGGACCCCCAAAAGGGAGTCGTGCAGCACCTCGTTGGAAAGAGATTTTGATTCTTTATTTACCATTATAAAGTTTTTTTAAGGGACCCCGCACCATTAGAATTTTAAAAATAATGTCATTGAAATATTCTTCAAGCTTTAGGTACAGGTAGTTCAAGAGCTTCTGAACAAAAATGTCATAAAAACCTTTGAATTTTCAAAGATTCTTATATTCAAGCCTCTGCAATCACACAGGGAAGGCATTAAATAATTTTTTTCATATGGTATTTTTTGTTCGGTAGTCCTTGAGTTACTTATACCCAAAATTTGAAGAAAATTCTACCGAAATAATTTTTCCAATGTTAATATTGCGGTGTCCTTTGGCGCATTAATTACTAAGAAAACCAACTTTGATAATGTAAGATTTTGTTAATATCTTATAAACTCAGCTGAGGTATTTTCTGCTAAATTATTGCTTTGGGGAAAAGTTGAAACTGATCTATTATTGCTTTTAAAGATTCTAATACAAAATTGTATCCACCCCAAATCTTTACACAAAAAGTTGCCAGTTGCCTCTTGACAATAAGCAAGACGATCTTGGAATTCTCGGATGACATTTTGTATCACTTCAAGGCTTATTTTGTGAATTAATTCGGTTATCCTATTTTTTAAATCTAGAATATTATCTGTCTATCAACATTTACTTTTGATTTTAAACAACCCCTTAAAAAGTAATTAAGAGGTGTCAAATCGAGAAAGCCAGGTGGCCATTCAATAGTTCCACCTCCTTCAATCCACCTGTTAGGAAAAACTTCGTTTATCGAACTCGCCACAATGACGACAATGTAAGTTATTGTATGCGGTGGAACGTCTTCTAAAGCCAATTCTGGTTTTGACATCATTTATCGCTGTCTTACGACCCTGCTGATAATAGTAATGTTAGCTTAATTAATAGTCTAGGTGCCCGCGTACAAAAAATGAATTCATACATGTTCTCTTGTAACTTCTTGTATGGCTTAATTGCCCCTAATCTACAACTTTTTTCCTCTGCGAAAATTTTCGAAAACGCGTCATTCCCCCTCCACTTACTGGCCCTACAAGATAGAAAATAACAACAAGGTCAGTTTGGGAATGCCATCAAGCGCTTGTGGATGCCACCAGCATGTACAGTGTCATTATATGCTGGGTCAAAGGGCATGCACAGTACAGAGGCAACAGGAAAGCTGATAGTTTGGTTAAGAAGGTAGCCAGTCTTCTAGCATATTGCCGACATCAGCAATAATGCTAATGATTAAAGAAAACACCCACAGAAAATGTAATAAACTGTGGGATGAAACCCATATTTGTCAGTTGGCCAGGGATCTGCTTAGATACCCCGACAAGGATACAACGATGACCATCGGTCCAGGAAGAACCTGCACTTCGTCACTGGAATACTTACTGGTCATTTCCAGCTGAGAAAGCACCTTTATAACATGAAGCTAAACGACACACCCCTAGGCAGAGGTTGTGAACAAGAAGACAAGACTGTCCAACATGTATTCTGTGAGTTCCAGGCAGTCTCCTCTAGCACAGAATCCATTTTGGGAGAACGTTGGCCTACTTTGGCCGACTTGAGGGATATTCCCCTAGGCAGCATCACCACCTTCTTCGCAATATTAGGATGGTTGGAGGCCTAGGTTGAATCTTGTATCCTGGGAGGATGTACAAGGGGTTGTGACTGCCCTCCCACAAGCTCCAACTCCAACTCCCCCTCCACTTATTCACAATGATTTTCACGCGTCGTACTGGAAAATCGGGAAATCTGTTTTGTCGGACAATTCATAAATTGGATTCTACATGTTACTATTAAGCAATCTTGAAAATATCAGCTGGTTATCAATTTTGTATAGGTTGTTCTGTAAACTGACTTTATCCCTACCAAGAAGTGCTGGCCAGTATGCAATATGACGATAACTAAGTTCAGATAAAACCAAACTATCACACAAAGTTTTAAATCTGTACTCAAAATTTCTTTGTGCATATATAACGTTTTTAATTATATTATTTACATGTTCGGTAAATCGTAGATCTATATCCAAATACACTCCCAGATTTTTGCTACAGGTAGACGATGTTAAGAGCTGATTATTAATGACAATTTTAAAATATCTGTTTTTTACTATAGCCAACCTGTTCAATCCAAATATTAACATATCAGTCATACTTTCATCAGTATTAGGTCATGAGCTTTTGAGATATCTGAAATAGATTGTAGGTCAGAATTAATCTTGTGGACTACAGAATTCAGCTCATTTAAATGAAAGGGTAAATTATGATGACCATAGAATGCTACCCTCGTTCAATGCGCTTATTGTCTGAAAAATTACCATTTAAAACTACACGTTGATATCTGTTAGTAAAATAGCTGCGATTATGAGAAATTGCCAAAATATTTCAACTTAGTGTATAGAGTAACATGATTTAGGGTGTCAAATGCCTTACTAAAATCCAAAAGAACCAAGCAAGAATTTTGTTTTCTCATTACGAGCCCTAAATACATCGTCTGTGGCATGTAGCAGTGCAGTTGTAGTGCTAAACCAGACTGTACAGCTGGCAAGGTTTTATTTTCAGCAATAAAAACTGATTTGAAATTATTTTTTCAATTATTTAAGAAATTGCCGATAAAATACTTATAGGTCTAACATGAGAAATGTCAGTAGGGTTACTAATTTTTGGAACTGGTATTATATTCGAATATTTCCAAGAGTTAGGAAATACATTATTTGTTATACACATGTTAATAATAGAAGTTAAATATTCACTTAGATGAGGTAGCACTAATGTTAACATATTTAAGTCAATGCCGTCCACCTCCCTTAACATTAGATTTAATAGAAAAAACTATTTCTTCTACTTCTTCAACACGGACGGTTTTCTCTGAATGCATATCTTGAATATTTTTCCACAATGACATTGTTTTCGTGAACATTTGAAACCTGAAATGTGTATGATGTCGATAAAGATATCGACAATGAAGGTGATACTGCCATCGAAAGTATTAATATTGAAGAATCAACTTCTTGAAATAATAATGTACATACTAAAAATCAGCTTATTTGAAATAATGGATAAAATTTAATTTTAATATTATAAAGCTCAATCACAAGCATTAATTGTTTGTAATTATTAATTTATTTTTTTTATTTTAGAACGTTATTATTAAATTGTCTTAAAATTGTTGTCTTATTGCACAAAGATAAATTGGTTTACTGGAAATTGAAAGAATTCCTAATTTTTATAAAAATTCCGAATAATAACTCTTACAAATTTATTGATAATCAGCTGATTTTTCCAATATTTCTTAATAGTAAAATGTAGAATCCAATTTTAGAATTGTCTGACAAAATGAATTTCCCGATTTTCCCGATATTTCCTAAAATATTTGGAATAGAAAATTGAAATTTGGAGGCCTTATTACACGACTAAAATGCCATCTTCACTATAAAAAATCAAGTTTGGTGCACATCCGGTTTGACCGGAAATGCCCACAACTTTCGATTTTTAAATGGAACACCCTATATATTTTCACACTTTTGGAATCTAGAGGAAATTTTTAATACAATACATCTATTTTGGTCACTTATTCATAAACATTAAAAATGGATGATTTTTCCAATGTTATTAGGTTACTAGATTTACACAGAAATGTGTCATTTTACCTTCCAAAGCCCACTAATCTATTATCTATTAGCCGCATGTTTCTAAAAGCTTGGTTGCATTGTATTTTGGATGAAATCTCAAATATTTCTGAGCGGATTTTCAAAATTTTGGTATCAGTAGATTGATATGAAAATGAGGTATTTAAAAATGTTGGTGAACGATTAAATTCCCATTTAAAAAACCGAGTTAGTGGGTAAAAATCACATTTAAAAATTTTAAACGCCTCTAGAGCATTAAGTAATGCAATCATACTGCTCTTTTTATTTTTATAGTAATGTAGCACCCAAACTAAAATATATTTTGGGCACCACAGCACTCTGGATTCAGAAATAGATTGTTTAATAAAATTTTTAATGTTTATCAAAAAGTGACCAAAATGGATGTATTGTAGTCAAAATTTCTTCTAGATTCCAAAAATGTAAAATATATAGGATGTTCCATTTAAAAATCGAAAGTTGTGGGCATTTCCGGTCAAACCAGATGTGCACCAAACATGATTTTTTATTGAAAAGATGGCATTTTAGTCGTGTAATAAGGCCTCCAATTTTCAATTTTCTATTCTAAATATTTTAGGAAATATCGGAGCGAGCGCAATTCGCGACTCACCCGGTATAGCAACGTTGATATTTATCATATCAATTCTTGAAAATTAAAACATTTGAGTTGTTGAATTTAGCTTGTAACATACCGATCTAATTTCTTACGATCGCTGAACTTGATATGAATTTTTTACTACCATATCATAACTCATAAGGATAATGAGGAAAAACTAACTACAGTGAAACGCTTAAGTACTTGACATGTTCTGTACAAACATAGTTTTTAAATAAATTTAATCCTTTAATGTAAAGGTTCTATCGAACAATAATCTGCGCTTTTAAGCAGCCGGTCGTAACAGTGACTCTGAAGCATTAAATCTGGAGCACTTCTTATCTCCTGTCAGCTGCTTGCCAGACCTCGTTCAATCCGCCAGCTTATTTCTTGTCTCTAAATCATTCCAGCTATTGTTTTACGTTATTTCACTGACCGGTGCTGTGTGACTTTACTCAAATTGATCTGGAGAAAGGCTGCATATTGCTAGTTTGTATTTAATGGTAATAGAGCATATGTCCTTGGTAAAATAAGTTTGTGGTTTTTATTTTTTATTTTATAGGGGTATCCCAATATTCTGCATACATGGAGTTATCATAAGTTGTTATGGTAAAAATAAGTCGATTTAAGTAAATTTACTTTTATTCCAGGTTGCCTCGTTTAGTCGCTAGGGCGCAGCAAAGTATTGCTGAAAACGCTGGTCATTGCGGTGGAGCGCAAAAATCAATTTGTGTATTTCTAATACCTCTTCTCAATAAACGTTTTTTAGAGACATTGAGCAACATGATATCTATGAGGCACAAAGAAATATAACTAACAGAACATCGATACGACCTGAAGAACTTAACTATAATATTATCAATGCATGTATGCATACTATTGTTCAGCAGCTTTGTTACATTTTTAACCTATCAATTTCTGTTGGCATATTTCCCATCAATTTAAAGTTATGGTACATTACGCTACTGTACCAGAAAGGTGATGTGGTACTGATAGACAACTATAGAGCAATAACTCAAAACTTTTATATATCAAAAATATTCTAAAAAATTGTACAGTCACGAGTTTATAAATATTTAATATCACTCAACCTTTTAAGCGAACATCACCATGGATTCAGGTCTAAATATTCAACCATCACTGCAGCATAAGAGTTTGTGCAATTCATCTATGAATCATTAGAGGCTAATAAATATGTTCTTGGCATATTATTGGATTTGAGTAGAGCTTTCGACTCCCTAAATCAAGAGTTTTTAATTTAAAAAATTGAATTAATAGGAATTCGAGGAAACCTTAGTAAGTGGATAAAGTCTTTTATTACCGGCGGATATCAATATTGGTTTGCCTCAAGGTGCAGTCCTCTCTACTTTAATATTTACAACATTTATTAATGACTTGGAAACACATCTCAGTGAGGACATCAAATTAAACATATATGCAGATGATGTTACAGTTGGACTTGTGGCTGAGTCACCAGAAGAATTGAATAATTCTGCAAATAGCGGAATAGCAGAATAGCCGAATTCTCTCATGATGCACACATAATAAATTAATTCTAAATTTACATAAAACAACTTGTATACAGTTTTATAAAAGACGACAGCCACCTCCTTAAAATCTAATTATAACTCAAGACACTATCACATGATCGGCATCCATTAAATTCTTAAGTTTAGTAGCTGACGAAAATTCTACTTGGACGAATCATATAGAATCAGTATTCAAAAAACTATACTCTGCATTTTTTTCATTACGAAATCTGAAATCGATCTCATCAAGAGGACAACTAATAAATGTATATTATGGACTTGTACATTCTCATCTAAGATACTTAATTATTCTCTGGCGTGTAGGCACAGAAATGCAAAGAACAGTAGTTCTTTGTTTATGTAAATACATAAACAAAGAACTGTCATGGTTGACGGCCATAAAAGTTTTGAGAACGGAAGTAGATTCTCTTCCGAAACGTTAACTACCTATAGCTTTGATTTTGAGTTTTTAGTTTATAACATTGTTCTAGTTTATATATTTTTAGGTATGAGACTTTTTGAAACAGTCAAGTACTGAAGAACCAACCTCTGTCTGATCCTTTTGGCGCAGAGGTTTTTTCATTAAAATTTTTAAATATTTTTCAGTGGCAAAATACCCAATAAAAAGTAAGAAAATCTGAATATTCCACAAATAAACAATTACAGACAATAACTAATATAGATATCGAAAAATTCTTCAGACAAATTTTTTAGATATATGTGCCAGCTACAAATTTTAATTATAACATTTTTTCGTATTTTCATTATTAAAACAATTACCTACATTGAAAAATCAAACAAAAACTTTTTGACTTGAAAATTTTCCGGGAAACGGAAAACCTAGCAGATTTCGGTTTCTTAAATTAGACCCTTCAAACAACTTAAATTTAAATTTCCCCTCATTTTGTATTTCTTGCGCCATTTACGAATATTCTGTCTACATTGGCTACGCTAGTGTGTCTGTTTTGCCAGCAAATTTAATGCACTGTTGAGATAAAACATCAATAGAGTTTTTCAGTTTTTAAAAATAAACTTCAAAAATACCTAATAAATAAATGTTATTATTCGTTTCAAGAGGTTTTTAGTAATGTACACAACTAATGGTTGTGTTAAAAATATAGCACCATTTTTTGTGTCGTTCGGTGTTCAATATTTTGTAGTGTATAAGTATTGTGTTTTCTTAATTATTCTGTATATTATATATCCTCTTATTATTTCTTGTAAATTTTTAAATGGTTTTATTTAGCTTACTTTATGTCTTGTGTGTGTCAAATCTAGTAATTGAAATTTTGCCCCCTTCCTGTTGATCGATTGATCTGAAATTTGGTAAACATCTTTAGTCCTGAGGACAATACAATTATGTATATTCATTATTATTGTAAATCCAAGAAGGCCACCGCCACAAAATGGCGGATTACATATTTTTTGTAACCCCCTCAATATTGGTATCAAATGAAGGGACTTAACTAGTAGAATACAGTAAACAATAAAAAAAAATCAAAATCCAAGATGGCCGTCACCACAAAATGGCGGATTACTTATTTTTTCAATCCCCTCAATATGGGTATCAAATGAAAGGGCTTGACAAGTAGAACACAGTATATTTTAGAAAAAACTTCCTAATCCAAAATAGCGTCCGAAACAAAATGGCGGATCGTAGAATTTAGGCAACTGACAGGAAAGAAACCTTGTGATAATGAGGCACTAAACGAACCAAATAGAATGAGAAATATTAAGTAACTAAATAGAAGACTAAAAACTTGAAAATAAAATAAGTAAAAAATTGTTTTTAAGTTAAACGGTTCTACTGTAAAGAAACATAATAATGATGCAGATATCGTACTAAAACCACACCACTCTCCTCATCAATCTAGAGCCTTGATCAGACTACAATAAAATCGTGGGGCGTAGCGTAACCTGAGGAAAAATGTAAGTGATCGGTCTGCTATGTCGCACGATGATATTGACGGATTTACTTTTACATACAATTTGCATAAGTTGTCTGTTGAGAAGATACATCCAAAGCATACCTATAATGATATGAGCGGTTAACTGTAGATAATAGAAATTCGACTCGCCCCACGATTTTATTTTAGTCTGATCAATGCTCTAGATTAATGAGGAGAGTGGTGTGATGACTCGTGCCTGGTACCTACCTAATTATTTTTTAGCTTTTAGTGCATTGTCTGCATCATTATTATGTTTCTTTATAATAAAACCGTTCAACTTAAAATAATTACTTATTTTATTAACAACATTTAAGATTGTAACAAATTTTAAGTATTATTTTGTTATTAACGTATGTTCAAAACTGACCTGTCACGTCTCTACAAAAAATGTATAGCCAAGTGAATAAAGAATTATTATTATTATTATTATTATTATTCATTTCTGAGGTACCAAGCAACCTGCCACTAGTAATCTTGATCAAACCTTAGTTATTGCAGTATTCGTTGCCAATACCGAAAAATCGAGTAACTAGTAAAGACAAACTTATTTGAACCTCAAAATTATTAAATCTTTACTGCAGTTTGGAAAATGAATACAAACAATCTATTACAATATTTGCGCTCTTTTTATAAACTCTATCATATTTTTAAACCGCCGGTTGTAACTATTTGTTATCATAAAAGTTCCCCATTTACCGTAATAGTCGGTACATTCAGGATTTTATCTGATTGCATTAATCACTAAACAAACTGATTGCTCTCGTTTTGCCCATTTATTTTAAACGAAATTACGAATTCTGTTTAATTGGAGTAAATTGGCGTTGAACAATTTACGTATATTATATTCGAGCCACGGGAAACATTATTCATCTTTTTAATGACTTCTGCGCTGTCTTTGTAAATAAACTAAAGTAAATTAAATCTCTAGCTTTCTAATTAACGTTAAAAAGCAACACATAGATTTAGCACTGCATTGAATATTTTAGATAGAGAGATACATACTTTATTAGTGTCAATATACACAACAGCGTTTACACATTATTATGCTATTTTGTATATGTTCCTTTGAAGTAAACATTTTAAGTTTAACAGAAGGTATCATCTTTAATAGATATACTGATTTGGCAATGCTCCACTGCAAATATGTTTCATTATAGAGTTATTATATCACACAGAGATCAATAACATTTTAAAATTAATTTAATATATTTTTAATTTATGAAAAATTATTTTAAACCTTAGAAACACCCGTATATTATACGATTTTGATATCTTGTAGATCTGTGTATTTATGTATGCTTATTGAATAACTTTTTGATAAAACACAATTTATATAAATTTAATTGAACTGAGTCTGCGGTAGGTTCTTGGTGAAACATACTAAATAGAATAAGTATTAGAAACACTTGGTATTACTGTTTCACAGTTTGTATTCAGATTTCTCTTCAATATGTTCCGGCCTTTCGGCCATTGTCAAAGAGTTATAATACCCCGAGAGCGAGCGTCACAGAAATTTGTACTATTTATAAATGGACACAATATGTCTTAATAGGATGTCGATGATCCATTGAATACCCGTCCATTAGTCTGCCGGGCTGGGAGCGCTGCGTTTGGCGGCGAGGGGCGGTTTAGTCAATGACCTGACAGCGGTACTGTGACAAATGTCCAAAAAGCCGTTTTTGATTATCTCGTGCCGAGCTGAATTTCCGGTTTTGCCGTCGCAATTTACGACAACGACAAAATACCAATCTTTCTTTTTCCGTAGAGATATCACACGATCCTCCACCCGACGTATTTATTTAGTTCTTAATGTTTCAAAAATTAATGTTTTTGAAGTTTTGCCTTCTCCGAGATTATAGTCAATTTTGGTTTGGGATCCGCCGTAGCCGAACGTGCTAAGCGGCGACTACTTTTAAGTGGATTCCCGACTTCGAATCCCGCCCAGGGCTACTTTTTTATTTGTTTTTTTTATTTTTGGCACATATTTTTGATTCTATAATTGCTCTTGGCTTATTTCTATGCTACTAACGTATTAAAATTATAAATTTTTGTAATTTTTTCTGATTTTTTGGTGATACATAGGGTAATAATCTTTAAATAATCTTTCTAGTCTTGCATTTCTCAGTAGGTTCGCTGGTGTATCGGCTAGAAGTCCAGATTCCCTTATTTTATACCTTCATACTACTTATTTATTTACAAATTATTTTAAATTTACATAGTTAGATAAGCCTTAATTTTACTTGCCTTTTAATTTACTTTTTGTAAAAGGAGTTGGTGTTTGTTAATAATTTTTTGTAATCCAACCTGACCTCACTCCGTCCAGCTTTACAAGTACTGTGGCATTTCTCGCTGCAGATATTCGGCTGGCTCCGGACATGGGTGTTCGGGTGGAACAGATTGTTCTTAAATTTTTAATAAATATGTTTTTGATTTTGATTTTGAGTCCAGATTCCAAAACGGGAGATCCGGGTTCGAACCTCGCGCAAGGAGATTCTTTTTTACCTTTTTCTACATTTCCGGTCATAATTTGATGCTCAAATATTTTTTTTAATTTTCATATTTGCTTAATGAAAGAGGGTTTCTCGTAGCTTCATCCAGTTTCAAAATAATTTTGTTGGAAATCGATACAAAAAATTGTGCGAGAAAATTTATAATTTAAATTCGGATTTAATCAATCGATAGAAGCCGAATCCACAAAAACTTGATGCATTTTTGTTGAAGAAAACATACAGGGTTCGTCAAAATTTAAAAAAAAATAAAACATTTGATCTTTATGGTCGGATTCGACTGAAATTCGGTATGTGAGGATTATCGATGTCGCAGATTACAAATATAGGATCGAAACTTCAAAGTTCAAAATGGCGGCGTCAACATGGCATGACAAGTTTTATAATTTATTAAATGACTCGACTAAAAATCGGTATCTGAATGTAATCAAGGTCGCCGATTACAAATTTTAGATCGAAATTTAACAATTCAAAATGGCGGCGTCAATATGGCCGACAGATTTTATCATTTACCAAATTACTATGACCGGAAATGTAAAAAAGGTAAAAAAAAATTCAAGGTGCGTGGTTTGAACCTGGATCTCCTGTTTGGGAATCAGGACTTTTTTACTTTTACTTACTATAACAAGTTTATTAAATATTAAAAAGGTACAAACATTGCCTCCTCGGACCGCGATCCGGAGCCAACCAGACAACCATGGCGCGTGACATCGTGGCGGACGTTGGGTTGGACGGATCACGACCGGTTCGGTTTAATATAATGGAATAACAAAAAAAACAAAAGCTAAAACACCTGCCGTCTGTGACGACTTAAAATTAACATTAAAATTGAACATTGTTTTAAATTAAACATTAAGATAATTAAGAACTAATTTTAAAACCATCACTACCGCACTGCTGATGTTGGCTGTTGATACGGGAAAACTCAACGAAAAAACCCGTTCGAGACAATTGATTTCCCAACGGTCTGCCCGCCGTTTGGAAGAGTATGGAAGTAGAAGTTTATTGTTTTTTTAAATGTTTAGATTTCTTAAATTTGTTGGTCTAAAGGGAATTTCTAACAAAATTGACAAAAGAACAAAAAAGACAAAAACGAAAACAATTAAAAGAAGAGAAGATGGATAGAACAGAAAAGATTTGAAAGATATAGTGTAGGATTTGAGAAAGTTGTGATTAGTAAAGGTTTGGCTATAGAGGTTGCCGGAAGATAGGCAACGTCTGGTATGGTAGGGGGTTTTTTTATCTGGAATGGGGCATTATGCATTCTGATTTGGGAATCCACTTAAAAGTAGTCGCCGCTTAGCACGTTCGGCTATGGTGGATCCCAAACTTAAAATTGACTATAATCTCGGAGAAGGCAAAACTTCAAAAACATCAATTATTGAAACGTTAAGAACTAAATAAATACGTCGGGTGGAGGATCGTGTGATATCTCTACGGAAAAAGAAGGATTGGTATTTTGTCGGTGTCGTAAATTGCGACGGCAAGACCGGAAATTCGGCTCGGTACGAGATAAACAAAAACGGATTTTTTGAGATTTGTAACAGTACCTCTGTGAGGCCATTGACTAAACCGCCCCTCGCCGCCAAACGCAGCGCTCCCAGCCCGGCAGACTGATGGGCGGGTATTCAATGGATCATCGACAACCTATTAAGACATATTCTGTCCATTTACAAATAGTACATCCCTTGTGACGCTAGCTCTCGGTCTATAACAACAGTTGTTATAATAAATTGTTATTTATATAAACAATGAAAACTTACCCGCCTCTTACGATTCCGGTATGACCAATATTGTTTTGAACACAGAAATATGTATGTTGTATATCATTATTTTTGTTTCGACGAACTTTTTATAATAATCTCTAAAATTTAAACTCAAAATTATGCGTATCATATTTCGATAGACAGAAAACACGTCAGCGCATGTTATGGCATGTCTTTAGACTAGAGTGTGATTTTCCGATAATGATAACTTGAGGTCTAAATTAACCCTAAGAAATTTGATGAAATATGGGTTATATATTTCGCGTAAGTTGAGTACACTAATCTCTGCCTTGGATGTATTTTAGCATAAATTATTTGAGGCAAATCAGTTTTTACATCTAGCTTAGTCATTTCATGCAGATCGCTGTTTGAGGCGGTTAGATTAATGTTATCAGCAAACAGTATGGCTTGAATGTTACGTTTAAAGCCTTTAAGAAAACACTAATAATAATGAGGAAACTGATCCTTGTGGAAAACCGTGTTTATAATTATTGAAATTTAACAGAGCTCCAGAATAAGGGCGAAAAACGTTTCAAAGACTAAGCGTTTCCAAGAAATAGAATGATAGATTTCATGAAAATGTAATCCATTAGAATAAAAAATTCTTAAGACAAGGTAAGTAAATAGATTCATTTTAGGCTATTGCTCTCACTTTTAACTAAATCTTCATGACCTTATGGAGTTATGTAGATACTAGTTTAATCTGCATGGCCGTAAGGGACTGTGTAGATGCTAGTGTCAGAATGAGAACTTTCAAAAAAAGAAATTACACAAATTCGACGTAGATATAATAAGTATATAGTTTAAAAGATTACCAAATTCCAACTTTCAAGTTGTTATACCTTGGGAAATATAAATTTTCCTGAAAAATTATTTACTATCTTTTTTATCTTGCAATGTAATTCTCTATTAGGTTCATTACCTAGTTCTTTAGAGTTTAAAAAAATTAACTTGCACAGTTTTAAATAGATGTTACCGATGGAATGATGAAAATCTACTCACTGCTTGAGAATTTCTGCCAAACTGATTCCTCTATTAGATAAACAATAGTATTTTTACTAAAAAACTAAATCATGAAATTTAGAAATCAAATTAGAACCTCAAATGAAAGTATAGCAAAACTATAGAAACGAGTTGTGCTCAAGATACCTCATAAACCGTAACTTAAAATAATACAGTGTCATCATAACATAACTGACACGTTCTCCAACGATAATTTGTATCTGAACACATTCTGCTATAACATAAAAACTTATGTGATCATATTCGTGTTCCTCGTTCGCCGTCCCCTTTATGGGACGATATAAAAGCACTCGCTGAACGACGGTTATTATCACTTTCTTGTCATCGTTAACCTTGCTTGAACGTTGAGTGTGCTGTGTTTCCGTCTCAGAAACAAAGTTGGGCTTTAAGATAAATCTGCGTCTGATCTATTCAACCGTACATTATTCCAATCGTATGAAATCGAGGAAATTAAATATTTCTCAAGGGAAATATAAAAATGGTTCATGTTAAAGTGAAGTTGACTGGAATGTTGACAAGCTAGTTCTAAGTATTTTAACTCTAAAATTCTTCATCGTGCGATATAAACAAGGGCTGCTACTTTATAAAGAGTGAGACGTTGTAAATTTTTTTTCTAATTGTGAAATTTATTTAGATTGATGCTATTATGAGCACACTTTGGAGTATCTGGTATTCACTCAGATATGGGATCCATATTCTTATAATTATTCTGTAGAACGTAAGAAGACAATACATTAAATATATCATTTTATTTATAACATATGTGGCCATAAGACGACCTTTTTTTTACTGCCGCGGCAGGTTAAAAAATCCATTTCTAGGATTCCGTACCTCAAAAGGAAAAATGAAATCCTTATGGGACCACTTGTTTGTTCATCTTTGTGTCTGTCACAGTCGAATTTATCTTATTAACTAAAGGCATCAAACTGAAATTTAGTGTTCTTATAAAGCTATATATAACTTCCGAAAGTTTCATAACAAAATATTAAGATTTGGAGGTTGCTACTGTGAGTTATTTTATACTCATCTAGTTAGATTAATTCCCACGGTTTGAATTAATTCGAATGTGAAATTTTCGAATAAAGTACACGTTGCAGACATAAGCTCTTATTATTGTCTAAATGTTATTTGTGGCATTATCTTAATTTTTTCCTTCTTCAATTCTTTGGGATTCCTGCCACATGTATGTTTTCTTTTTAAGCGGTGCTCAGGGAATCTACAAAATATCACAATTAACCAGTATGTTACTGGTAAATAACCTCTACGCCTGTGACTTTTACGTCAAAGGATCAGTTAAAGGTTGCTTTTTTAAATAAACAACACAAATAAGTATAAAAACTTGAAATTAAGTATTTCGCCGACGTTTCGGAAATCTACTGTCTCCTTTTTTAAGGCTTTTTTTGAAAAATCTTTGTCGCTGTGTATGATAAATATACAATTACACAGCTCTAAGAATGTTTGTTATATTCAATATCCATAGATACTTACTATTTACATAGAACTGTTGATAAAGTTAACAGTTTTTTTTTAGTTTTTATACAATGTTAAGTTTCTGAAGTTCTTCTTTTAACATTGGCAACCAAGTTGTACATACATCTACGGAACAATTCGACACGCGCCTATCCTCATTCAATAATATTATCGCGGATTCTTTAATTTTTCTTTTTTGCTATCTACCTCTTTTGTTAAAATTTTTGCCGAGTCCCAGTTTATTCTGTGCCTGTTCTCCCAAGTGTGTTCGCAGATCTTGGAGCTCTGAATTTCATTTTTTCTTACATAATTTTGATGTTTGCCCAATCTTACACTAAAAGGTCTGGATGACTCACCCAACTATTGTTTATCGCACTCTCTATCACCGATGCGACGCAACTTTTCGGATAATCCGCATACATAAGGAATTAACACTGTGTAATGTTTTTCAGGTTTTTGTCGTACCTGATTGTTATTTTTAATATTTAAGAAGGTTGTATTGACAAAACCCCCAGGGTATTGTTTATTTATAGGAACTTCCTTCATAAACCGCTTCTCATTTTTCTGTATTTCATCATTAAAGAAATGATTTTGGTCCTATCATATAACACCCCTCTTAACGTGCATCGACTGATTTGAGTTGAAATTTAAATATCTGTTGGCATGTGTTGGTTTTCTATAAACACTGTTTCAATTGAACCATTTACTCTTTTAATTAAAACATCTTCCTTTTCCTTTTCTAAAGTGAATTAAATAGAAGGTTCTTTATTATTTAAATGTTCCAAAAAACTATCAAGTAACTCAATACCATAAGGCCAGATCGCAATGATATCATCTACGTATCTCCACCAGATAACTGGTTTGTATGCACAATTTTGAACATGTCTAGTCTCAAAATGGGAGAATGGACACCGAATAAACTGGGACTCGGCAAAAATTTTAACAAAAGAGGCAGATAGCAAAAAAAGAAAAATTAAAGAATCCGCGATAATATTATTAAATGGGGATAGATGCGTGTCGAATTATTCCGTAGATGTCTGTACAACTTGGTTGCCAATGTTAAAAAAAGAATTTCACAAACTTAACATTGTATAAAAACTAAAAAAACTGTTGTTAACTATATCAACAGTTCTATGTAAATAGTAGGTATCTATGGATATTGAATTTAGAGCTGTGTATTTATCATACACAGCAAAAAAGATTTTTCAAAAAAAGTCTTGAAAAAGGAAACAGAATAGATTTCCTAAACGTCGGCGAAATATTAAAAAAAAAGCAACCTTTAACTGATCCTTTGACGTAAAAGTCACAGGCGTAGAGGTTATTTACCAGTAATATACTGGTTAATTGTGATATTTTGTAGATTCCCCGAGCACCGCTTAAAAACAAAACATACATTTGGCAGGAAGTCCAAAAAATTGAAGAAGGAGGAAAATGAGCTCTTATGTTTCTGGGGCCGCTGAACACGATGGATATGGTTAATTCTCTATACAGATGTTGCATCTCTCCGTATTAACCAAAATGTGTTGGAGAATAACACAAAACGGCCAATAGATTAAGCTTTAGTGAGGTAGAATTTGAGAAACAATTTTTTTCTCAAGCTTAGACTAAAGGGTATTGTAGTAAGAAAACATACCGAGAAATTCCGGATAGGTACGATGGTCCAGGATTTTTTTTTCAGAAGAAATAATCGAGAGAAAAATGGAGAACTTTTGAAAAAGGGTGAATATCTAGGCTTGAGTGAGTGGAACTTCGAGCATCCATTTTTTTCTCAAACTAAAACTAATCTACGTTGTAGTGGACACTTTTGGGGTATACTTCTCAGAATTATTTTTGATAAGATTATTTATTTGCCCGATTCCAACCACTATATGATTGAATCCTGAAAATTATGCTCCAAAGGAGTCCACTATAACGTAGATTAGTTTGAGTTTGAGAGAAAAAATGGATGTTCGAAGTTCTACTCACTCAAGCCTACTTTCGCTCATTTCTTTTGAAGAAGTTCTATGTTCATTAAATCTTATTATGATATATCTACAAGTTTGACCTAGATGTAATTCCTAAACTTTCCGTAGAACAAAAATTATATAATTACTTGACTTTAATTCGTCTGGTGTTTTGGGCTTAGTTTTGGAAAAAATGTTTATTTGTGTATAGGGACTCATCAGTTGTCCTCAAGAATCGCTGAAGACCAAAATGAGAATGATGAGGAAAATGTGTTGTATTTTTTTCATTGTAATTAAAATAAAGTTTCTAAAATTAAATTTATATATTGTAATTATTTCAGGGAGTAATAAATTTCACGAATAATGCATGATTTGGTATTTCGTTTGGCAATACTGAATTCGCTCTTTCAAATTTCAGTTCGATGACATCAGATTTATAATCAGTGACTAAACCCTCAGGTATGTGTTTTCATGGCTCAATTAGCTATATACTGTGAGCTAAGTTCATTTACATGTAATTTTGAAATTTAATAGGTAAACATTTAAATTGACCATATTGCGATTAAACAAGGAAATACTGCAAAATAGCGATGATGTTTTGCATGATGCTTTTGCCATCAAAGGACTACATTTAAAAATTGCGAGGTCACCTTTAAAATAAATTATAATCTGTAACATATTTTGTGGGTCACAATTGAATGCAGATTCACTGTCTATAATCCCCGCTTTGCTTCAAATTTTTTGGCTTATGGAATTTAAAAACTTATTTTTTGTTGGAAATAAGTGAGATAAGACTAATTACAGTTAATACTCTGCAAAACTGCTATTAACAAATCAAATACGATTTTCCCCCAACATATTTAAATCCGATGCTTGTTGATGTGACCTGTGGAGTTAGGCAGGACGACACCCTTCTCAATTGACCTACTAATTTAGTACTAGAGGCTGTAATTATAAATGAATGCGTTCATAAATTTCCAACCCATACCCAATATGAACCTCTGCTGATGTTGACATGACCAGCAAAAATGAACTTCAAATAAGAGAAGCGTTTACCCAACTTGACTCTGAAATATGTAAGACTGTTACTGAATGAAGACGAGAATATTGTTTAAGGATGGGGACAATTATTCAAAATATATAAATTATTAAAGTTTGGATCTATGAAATGCAAGAACATTGACGTAAATGCAGAAATAATAAAATTATAAAATAGTAATAAGGTACCTGGTTTTGAAATTTGTATCTTATCTGGAGCTACTGACAGAAAGAATTTTGAACGAAAAATTCTCAATAAACTATTTCATCCAGTACAAAACGAGAATGACACTCAAAGTAGCGTCATGCTGCATAAACATGCTTTAAGAAAATGTAAGCTAAAAGTATATTTGCTACCGCTACTGCTACCTGCTACTCTTTTAGCTTACATTTTCTTAAAGTATGTTTATGTAGCATGTTTATCTATTAAATTATCTGTGCATCTGTTACCGCATGCAGGATGTCTTAGCTTCCATCAAAAAGTAATACCACATTAATAATTGAAGATTCAAAATGAACAGTGCATGTTCACTAAAATTATTCGTATTAGTGCCTATTCATGTGAATTATCGAAGCATGCGCCAGAAATCTTTGCTGCAACGACTATAGATCAGTCTAATATTGGACAATATCTATGATTTTAATGGATTTATGATTGTAATGGTTTATTTTGTTTACAGTTGTCACTCCTCACATTACATTTAAAATTGCGAAAAATTCTGCGTACATTAAGTTCCTGCAGCTGCGTTTGTTTAATGTTTATACATATTTCGTTGTATACTGGAAACACCGTATTTTTTTTCATTTGCCACTCATTCCATTATATTTAAAATTGTGACAAATTCCGCCTACTTAAGTCCCTGCAGCTGCATTTGCAAAATATTTATCGTTTCATACTGGAAGAGTCGCTTTGGAAATACATCTTCATGTGGCATACCTACCTAAATGATGAAATTAAAGAAAAAGCAGACTAGAAGATATTTCAAGAAAGGATTTTGAAGCAAAAACTTAATATTAAAGATGCGTATTATGTATTTAATTAATTTATTTGTGAATTATTCTCCCCAAATAGTAGTAGAGCTTTTACATTTTATCTAGAAATTTTTTCTAGAGCTAAGTTGTCAAAAAATAATACAATTCGTGCAGACCAATCAGATCATAAACTGTCAATGTACACTATTTATTTGACTAGGCAACTACGCGAGAGAAAATCATTCATATGAGATGACTTTGCAAAAAATAATTAATGATTTTAAATATTACGTAGATAGAGGTGAAGCTGCGGTAAGTGCCTTCATCGATTTAAAACTGGCAAATTCTCAACAGAGAACTTTTACTAATAAATTTTAAGAGTATATTGGGATTGTTGACACGTCGCAATGGTTTATATTATTACTAATTAAAAATACTAAGTCTGAAAAACTATTAAATAATAACGGAATCCCACAAGACGGCATACTAGGGCCTGTATATATGCTCTTCACGCTGTTTATTAACGATGTATTCTGAATCGATTCAGAAAGATGCAAAATACACCTCTTTGCCGATGATACTATCATACTTATCTGGATTTGATCTAAAGCAAGTTGTTCAAAAAATTAACAGGACATTGGAAATAATGAATGAATGGTTTACAGGGAATGGGCTAGTGGTAGATGCTAAAAGTCTAAATATATGATATTAGGTTCTAATAAATATCTAAATCAAAACATTGATGATGTAATAAAACCCTCTACCCTGTTTACAATACCACGGAGGTTGTTATGTTGACTATTGATATCCATGAAACTTAATGTACCCCTTTCAAATGAGACCATTTTACACTACGTGCGAAGATTCACTCTGATTTTTGTCAATTAAGGGAAAAACCGGCTGACATTTCCTATCTAGTGTACTACAAGGTTTGGGAGAAATTCGGACCAATCACTGCATTTATAGTTCTACCGGTACCCTAACTATTAACTAATTTGATCATTCGTTTGTTTTATCCTGTTAATTGATCTCGCTATTTGGCATTTCCAATAGACGATTTGACAAAAACGTTGACCAAGTCGAACTTTTTCAGGGTATGAAGTTTTATAGTAATGAGGTGCCTTTTACCAGTAATGAAATATTCCCTGTTTAGAAAATGTACTACAGATTAATTTATAGCTATGGCCGAAAAAGTTTTTGTCATAGACATGGAACGACTGTTAAATTATAAATTTTTACTAGCTTGTATACTCTTTAAAAGCTGTCTAATAGTACATCGCCCGCCTCGATAATATTTTAGGGTTTATCAAATATAGTCCCAAACATTTTACGAAATCGCGCTATTTTATTGCAGTTTAGGGTCTATGAACTAATGTCTCAATTTTCTACGCATATGCTATTGTATGAAAAATAATTTTAATTCCTTTAGCGCCTATCTTACATTTGTTACAATGATACTTGTGCAAATATTACCTTGAAAAGGTGATAACTTAGCGATTGGATGTATTGTATGTACATGCTCTCCTAATAAAGACTTTATTATTATTATTATTATTATTATTATTATTATTATTATTATTATTATCATACACTGTCAGTTAATATCTAACACAAGCAAAGAAAACATCAGAAAAACTTGAATTCGCCTTTCGTGTTAGTAAACATTTAACTCCAGCTACTGAGAAAGTTAAGAATGCCTTTTTGTTTAAAAAATATTTGCATAAATTCATGAATAAATAATTCTAGTTTACTTCATCCATTAGGCTCATTGTTAAATTTTAAGTTAGGTAGGTATGCTATTATAATTATTCCAAAAATATTCTAAATTGTGAAATGAAAATGCGTTTCTTTTTTATAAGTAGTGGAAACTGTAAATGTATTTTTTAGTTCGCTACATATGTGTATAATAGCTGTTTGTGCTAAATAAAGATTGCTATTATTATTATTATCACGCTTTCAAGAAAAGTCACCGATAAAATTCAAAGCACTACACAACATTACATACAATAAAAACATGCACATGATGAAAACCTCGAAGTGTGTTTTACCTTATTCATGTGAATAAGGCGATGGTGATAATAATTATTTTTGAGGGTGTGCTACTTCTGTTTCCGACGGGTAATTAACGTTTTTAAAATGAAAATGTATTCTGCCTCTTCTGTTAAATAAATTATGCACAATCACACTACAAACGAACTAACAGAAGATTTTCTAGATGCGCGAAGGCACTTTACAAATGAACTGAAGTTCCTTTGATTACAACATCTGACAGGAAAATGAATATATTAAAGAGAAAACAAACATATAACAACGTTAATTTTTAATTTAATAATAACTTTATACATTCTCTTTATAAATATAAAAATTTGATACGACGCTACTTACGAATTAATAAGTTAAAGCGACCCCTAACTTAACACAAGCAAAATATAACAAGTTATAACTAGTTGAAGTGTTGTTCGTGGGGATATGCTGCAGGCCACGTCGAACGCACTCACTGAAATATGAAAACAAGGTAAAGTGAAGGAACAATGTACTTCACACAATTTTACACACCGGTGGCTCGTCCCTCTCAAAGAATCAACTTCATACAAATTTAACGCTGAAAAAATTGCTGTAGGATATAGTAGAGAGGTTTTCTTGGCAAGTCTTTCATCTTGAATTCATATGTTTATAATCCAGTAAAATTTTGCCAAAAATCGCCATATTTCAGATAAAACATGGCAGAAATATTCAGGAATGTATTAGAATGGGCTATTTATTTCACTAAAAATATGTTATTGCATTTTTGGCAACTGAAATAACACTACCGGTTCTTTTAAATTTTATAGTGTTAATTTATAGAGAAAAAATGTCAAAAATGTGTTTATCCCGTCTTTTAGACGCCGATTCAGAAAACGTCATGGTACCTACATTTATTTTACAAAGTTGCTGTCATGACTGCTAGTTTCTGTTGTCATTTGTCATTGTTAGTCAGTTGTCAATTTTTATAAAATATCACAAGTAGTTCAGCGCAGTTAGACAGGAAACAATGTAAAGTTTTTGAAAAAATGCTTAAATCGAGATTTTTGTCCAAAGTGGAAGGGGGATATGGGTAGAGGCTAGGACCAAATAGTCGGGACTGTAAGTACCTGCCAGTTTCCCGTCGTCATCCTGAAAAACGCGAATAACATTGTATCTCCGTTCCTATTCGTCTTTTCGGAAAATTCATGCGAACTAAAGATGTGGAAAATCATTTTATCTTTCATTTTTTTGTAGGATTGTTAAAAGTTATTGCTGATTGAAACAAATGTTTTTCTTTTTAATTTTTCAACTACTAAATGAGACTTCCAGTAAATAAAAATTATTGAAGTTGTAATTATCTTTAATTTAAACGCTCAATGAAGTTTCTGTGACTAACAATTCTAAAGTTATAACTATACGCTGCGCGCATTTGAGCCCATATTGCATTTGTTGTCGGTTCGTGTTCGACAGTCCTGTGATAAGACAACAGTAAATGTTGAGATTGTGACTGTGACTTTTCATTTCCGTGATAATCTTTCAAAAATTTGTATTTCCACATCATTTTCAACCTAGTTTCGTAATTAAACATGTTTAATAATTATTATACTGAAGATCGTTGCGTAATCCACGAATTTTTCATCCTGGATGACGAGAAAGAAAGTCATTGATAAATGTCGCCTCGCCTATAATACTTGTGCCATGTTTCAAAACTTCATGAATTTTGTCGAGTATAAAATTTAATTTTATTCAATTATTAGATGGTGCTTCTTAGTCTTACAGCAATCAATATTTTAGGTTACACAGATCATTTGTCATATCCCGACAACGCTATGTACTTTCGTATTAAACCAAACAGTCACAGTAAAAAAACTCACGTCATCGAGTACATGAATAAAACCACATTATAGGGAAAGTAGACCTTTAGTAACCAGAAAAACAGTTGGTCTGCTGAAGCGCAACCTGGAGTGTTTTTTGTAGAGAAGGAAAATGTTCACCCTTTTTGACTCCCTTACTTACGTCATAAAGTACACTAACTAAACTGATGTGTTGGGATTTAGGTCGATTAGTAGAGCCAATGGGCAAACACACGCATGTATGAAATAGCATGGTTATAAGGGGATACCACAACTTTGCTGCGGACACTAGTTCAAAAGACGACATCCCTCATAGTCAAGGAACTAGGTGGATTATTTGGAAATTTTCGTGATTTTCTTAAATAAAGTTATCCTGCAAGCCCTACAACGAAATATTTTCATGTCATTTTTAAAAGTTTTCTGTTTTACATATTCTTTTGACAAATTGATTGAAGAGATACCTCCCGGTAAAAAGAAATCTATCTAAAATCTATCTTTGCTCTTCTCCAATTTAACAACTGATGAAATGCATTTTTTGAAATATTGATACAGGAAATTAAAAATTTTATTATTTTTATTCAAATAAAATATATCAATTTTTGTCGTTGTGATTTTCTCATCGGTTTTCCTGTAATAAGTGAAAGAGCAAATGAAGATGTCTTCAGTAAAAAGTATATACTAAAGTATGCTTTCCTAATTGATGTATACAGAGTGTCCCAATCTGATTTAGCCGGGTATTAGTTCCTAAACCATTTGAGATATGTCAGTCGGACAAAAAATATACTGTCTAGCTATGAGGGTGCTTTAAAATTATTGCGAAGAAAACGTTTCTAAAAAAAATCAAGCCTAGACTCTAAAATTTTAAATGATACCCTGTATGTTTTTTAAATTTTATTGTTTGTTTTTGAATCCTCTATTCAATATTTTCTGCCGTGTGTTAGCCATGACTCAAGAAAACAAAAATAAAACATTTTTAACACTTGTCCTTAACTGAATCAGACAGTGCAAGTTAGGTTTTTATTGTTCTTATTAGTTTTGAGTTAAAATGCCAAGTTTATTTACTGCGGAAGAGCACATTGATGATTATTATTTACGGTGAACGCTTAAAAAATAGAAGAACTACAGAGTTATATCGCATTCGATTTCCTAATCGTCTAATACCAAGTGAAACACTCTATCCAGGTGACACTGGCAGAAGCCTGGAACTTATTGCAGGCATATTAATTAAACTTGAAGACGATCCAAACTTTTTATCTAAGATAATGCAGGGAGACCAAGCAAGTCCCATAATAATGGTGTCATTAAAAGGCATAACTCCAATTACTGGTCTCCTGTTAATCCACATTGGGTATTGGAGAATAGGTTTAGAATATGTGGAATGTCAATTTTGGTGTTGGTTATTCAAAGAAAGTATTATTGGTCCGTATTTTCATGAACAAACTTTGATGGGAGAAAGGTATTTGCACTTTCTAGAAAACATTTATCCTCAATTTCTAGAAGAAATACCATTGCTGAAAGGCAACAAATGTGGTGGCAGCATGATGGAGCAATTGCTCACAATGCTCACATTGTTACCGAATTGCTCCAAAACAGATTTCAGAATAATATTGTCGTCAATGCTGCTCTCGTAATAAGATGGCCTCTACGTTCGCCGGATCTTTCGGAATTCTTCTTGTGAGGAACCTTAAATGATATGATATATCAAAGTAAACCCCATGACGTAGAGAACCTGAAGATGAAAATTAGAAATGCCTGTGGCAGATAAATCCTCAATTGATAATAGCTACATATACCTGAAACCTCTTTAAAAGGTATGAAGCTTATGTTGTTACTGAAGATCTACAGTTTGAACATTTATTGAAGTAGATAATCTTTAAAATAATTCAAATAAATTGTTATTTTTTTATTTTGTTTTAAACGGACCTATAATTTGCTCATTTGTTAATGGCTAACTTGATTTAAATGTTCATTTTCTCAGCTATTTGTTAACCAATTTTCAATCGGAAAAAGTATTGGATAGAGAATTGAAGAAGAAACAATTACATGAAGAAAGAGCATACAGGGTGTCAGTTAAAATTTTGTGACATTCAAAATTACCTGAATGCCACTTGTTAATTTTTATTCTAATAGCAATGAATTTTTGTAGTCTTAAACCACAATTCTGTAAACTTATTATTTAATTTTCAGTCCAATCCCAAAGCCCTAGTCTTACTGAATCTGGAATCTGGAATTGTGTTCGTCAATCCAACTTTAAATTATAAATTAGCATACAAGCGCCATCTGTTACTTCTCTTGATAAACACCTACAAGTCATATGTTACAACAAATATTTAAAAGAAGAAATCTGTATAAGTGAATAAATCCCAAAAATCAATAAACAAAATTAAAAATCGATAATTCTGATTAAATTGGAACTCATGAATGCATAAGAATGATACAGTACAGTAATTGTGTAGATTTGTATTATATTTAAAGAATGATTTATGTTCCCACTACCAGCGACATCTCGCGTATAGAAGTGTAAATAGTTTGTTAGAAATCAAACAAGGTATCCGAACAGTTCGTGATAGCCATTTTCCTTTTGACTTCGAGCAATTACGGACGTGTTGTCCGATTAGCACCTCATCTAGTGTGGTATGTTAATAGATAGTTAATAATATAAATATAATTACCTTCTGTAGCATTTGTTGTACATGTATTTGCAATTTAATTGTTGAATTTATCATAATTAAACGCGATGTTTGTTGATCACAAATTACCTTCATTCGCGGCGCGTGGCTTGAAAGAGACGCGGTCATGTTAATGTATGAACGGGGTATTTCGAGACATGTGTTTAACTCAGTATTAAGATATATTTAGAAGTAAATTTTATTAATGAGTAATTGAGGTTTAATAAGGGTTTAAAGACAGTTCGAATTTATTAAATTACGTTTTCGTAACCTTGTCGAATAATTAAAATTCAAAAGAATTTAACTCGATATTAGTAGGGGCGAGAAGGGCATGTTAATGTAATTTATTTAGAGATATACCAGTAATGCATTAACGTGGGGATTTTATCAAACGCACTAAGAGTGCCCACTAATAAACAAGTAATTTCAAGCGTAGTAACAGATGATAACTCTTGTAGGAATGCGATGTTTAAGCTGACCCTTCAGTTTCGATGTTTAAGCTGACCCTTCAAATTGTTTAAGCTGACCCTTCAAATTGTTTAAGTTGACCCTTCAGATTTGAAGTTAATCCTTAAATTGGGAATTTTACCATACATTTGGCTTAACGTGTGCCAGGAAAATTGGGTAGCTGCTATAATCCAGGAGAACCAGACTATTTGCCAAGGAGTTTTGAATCCAAGGTTGGAGTGGCCTGGTATGAAATAGTCCTCGCTGGATGAGAGCACCAAGTTGTTTGGTTTGGTAACAGTTCCGGCGTCTAAATTCTTGGGATCTCTACAGAGTCAATAATCGAGTGGTAGCAACACGAGGATTCAGTAAGACGAGGACCAGGGTTGGTTACTGCAGAACCCAGCCGGTGGTAAATGTATCAACTGAATTTGCTTTTCAACATTTCTTTTCAACGTTCAACTTTCAACGACATTTTTCAACCTTCGACAACTTTTATACATTTCTAAATTGTTTTATGTTATATATATTGCCTTCAGCTAATCATTAATTTTCTTCATTTAATTACTTAATCACCGTTTAGCAATAATTTGTCATATTTTGTAAATTTTTTGGTCTTCAACCTAGTTAAACTTATTAATTAAATATATAACTTTCTGTAAGGAAGTAGCTACATCCAACCATAAGGTGTAACATTTCAAGTAATCAAAATTTAAACCATTTCAAGTTTTATAATAGAGTCAATAAACCAGATATTTTTAACTGAGTGTTGATAATTTCATGAGTATCTATAACATTAATGATCTCTGAGTAGTCACAGTCGTACGGTTAGACAAGTACGTTATAGATGCTTTTTTTAATATGACTACTGGCGCCTAACAAAAAAAATAAAAGTTTTTCTTGAATAATTTCCGAACCACGACCCAGTCTCCACTATCTAAACGAGAACCGGGCAACCTCAACTTCCTAACCTGCTGGGGGCAGAAGTTGGTGGTACAATTTTAAAGTTAAGGGTTGAATTTTTAAGGATGGCTTTTTTATAAGAGAGAATCGCTATAGTTTTAAAGCACCCTTATAGCTAAAAAACATATTTCTGATCCTACTGAATTATCTTAAACGATTTAGGAACTAGAGCCTGGCTAAATTGGTTTGGAACATCCTGTACGCTTTTCGGTACTGTTTGTTTTATATCTCTAAAGTAATTTTCTACTAACGATTAAAACTAATAACACATCTAAGTTTACAGTAAGGTAGAGATACATACGTTTGATCATAGATGTAAAGTAATAATACTACCAGCTGAACAAAAATAATATACGCTGTTCATAAAAGTTAAGGATGTTTCATATTTTTACAAATTAATTAATTTAGCCGCATACGTATATCTCTGCCTTGACATCCTCCAAATGTTTTAATTGTAGTGAAATCTGAGAAAAAATGCATAGCTGAGTTAAATTGAAGCTCATTCCGTGTTCCAGTTTTGATGATCTCTTTGCCCATTTTAAACGGGCTGTATCGTTAGTTCAGTTCATCCCAGGGACTCAATATGAAGGACGACTTCTCAGGTGAAACTCCTTGAGTTATTGTGTACTGATTTAATACTTAAAAAAAAAAAATTGTTTTTTTCAACTTTTCAAATTTTTTAAATTAAGTATGCCACTTCCGATCGGGTCCATCGAATTAAAAATCTTAAAATTTCTTTTTCTATACAACCATATTTCTTATTTCCGAGTATTAATTTTGGTAAAATTAACAATAGGCCGTGACAGATTGATCGGGCTAAGTATTTCAAGGACGAGCCACCGCTGTGCGAAACTAAAACACGAACCTACCTCGTTGTGGCGTAGGATCTCGGGCGCTGGTCAGCTTCAAAACAGCCTCTTCATGGTAGATACCGGCCACTTGAGCAACGCATCGTAATATTAATCTGCCACTGTTGAAGTGAAAGTCGGATAGTGTCATGTTGAGAGAAAGGTCACTCCAGGCAGTTTCTTGGGTCTGACGAGGATTGAGGGGCTCAGACGTCGCGACCTGGAAAAGGAGAAAACTCATGTGAAATACGGTAACCGGTCACGTACGATATAAACGACTTTGGTAACTCTTCACACGTTTTAATATTTGAGGGAGATGTTTTATTAAATTATATTAAACCGTAAATACTAAGTAGCGTTGAAACTTATTCCTTATAGGATTTTGCAAACAGCAGAAAAAAATAATTATCTATTACTGAAAGAAAAGTATGTGTATTATCAATGAAATCCTTGCATTCTTTCGATAATCTAAATTCTGGTTACGCTAGCAAATTAAGATCCTAAAATGAATTTGTCTAATTTCTTATTTGAGAATTCTCATTCTAACACTAGCATCCACACAGAATTCCACACAGAATTCTCATTCTAACACTACCATCCACAAACATGCTATTTTTTCAATTATGCAGATTATTGTATATCTTAATAGGCATATCTGTTACACTATTACTGGCAGCAGAGAGATGTTTAGGCATTAAAATATTAATCGTATGCCTTAAGCTATATTATATATTTTGATCGGAAAACTGGATAAACCGATGAATATTAGACTTAACAAACAAACAATACGATAAAGCATATAAAGCTACAGCGTTAGTATTACAAGCAAAACAAACAAATCTCTACATGAATGGGTAAAACGTTTGAACAACATAGTCCTAATTATTGTTGCCCAACAGAAAATGCCATAGTTTATTAATGACTGCAAAGTAATAAGTTTTAAATAGTTCTAAACTCACACAAGAACGAAGTTGTAGACAACAAAGTATCTAGCTGAATTTGTTTTGTTAAGTCTTCAATATGTTCAAACCAGTTTAAATGACTACCAATAATTATACCTGAGAGTTTTACAGAGTGAT
Organism: Stenurella melanura; assembly: GCA_963583905.1. NCBI lineage: Eukaryota > Metazoa > Arthropoda > Insecta > Coleoptera > Cerambycidae > Stenurella > Stenurella melanura. Next base: position 97,399,195 of record OY757317.1, read on the forward strand.
TGTTTTCTATCGATAAATTATTGATTTTTACTACTAAGCTATAATCAGGAGTGTTATGAGCAAACATCAACGTTTGAGTCTTGTCCCATTAAGTTTCAGTCCAAACTTGTTACAATAACTATTAATTAGTGAGGTGCAAATCTTTGTATTACTTGACAATTCATGTACATTGTCTGCCGTTGATGCAACTGACACACCATCAGCAAATTGAGTAACATGGAAGATATTCATTGCTTTTAAGAGCTTTGTAGGTCATTTATAAAAATATAAAGTAAAAGAAGTCCAAAGGTCCTACCTTGAGGAACTCCTATTGGCACCAGCTTAGCATCTGGTTGATACGATATGCTACCGACTTTTAGAATGACTCTCTGTCTGAGTACGTTGACTTAGGTAGGACCTAACTCAAGAGTTACGTAGGTTGTATTATATGATTTTGTGATTTTCATATAAATTTCATCGAAACCGGCTCTTTACATCACATAATTGGATATTTTCTTCATTTATCATAAAACTCCCTGGTATTGAATAAGAGCAAGAATGTTGGGCGCTCTTTCTTTACCTGCTCTTATTCTTCTGCCTATGGCCCTGTTCGCGCCGAATAACAATATAATTTTACTTGGGTGCATCTGAGAAAGTGTCAGCTGTTATTTCATTTGTGTTGTAGTCATTAAATTTCTAGCTTGTTTAAATTTATTTGGATCGTTACTTAAATAATTGTGTTTAACAATCAAGCATTCGGTATTTAAAAAATCTTATATTAGATGTGAGAAATGTCTGTCAAAATAAATAAATCCCAAAGTTTATAAAAAAAATGTTCGAACTACTTTTTTACTTCCACATCCACGTAGTGGATTGGAAGTATAGTAATCGTAAAAAAAATTTCAAACTTTTTTTCTATAAAATTAGGATTAGAATATCATGAAACGTCGAGATTTTAAATTTGAACAAAATAAATTTTCTATCTGTCGGTCTGTCTGTAGGTCTGTCTGTAACTTTTTTTTTGTCCGCACGTTTTCTCCGGAATGGTTTAAGATATTGACTTGATATTTTGTACACGTATATACTATAGCGAGATCTGGAACTGGATTGTTTTTTGAACATATCTGGTGAAGGGTTGGGTGGCAAATAGGGGGAAATAGGGGGAAATAAGTAAACCAAGCTGGTAGGAGTACAGAAACTTGAAATTCGGTGTATGTACTAGAAGCCAAGGCCTCAAAATTTTTCATATTTTCCATCCCCCCACCACCACCCCACTCCATTATTAAAAGGATTGATAAAATAAAATTGAGACGTTCACTGGAAATTTGTTACATGTGTATATTATAATGACATCTAGAACTAGATTATATTTTTGGATTATTCCGTTGAAGGATTGGGGGTTAAATAGGGGTAAATGGGGGGAAATAAGTAAAGCAAGCTGATAAGAGTACAGAAACTAGAAATTCGGTCTATGTACTAGAAACCAGGGCCTCAGATTTTTTTATAATATTTTTCGAAGATGTAACGGTAATACTGAAGTCCAGTAGCGATTTTTGTAACGCTTGGAAATTCGGTTGTTTTTTTATACATGAAAGTGTTCGGTTGTATTACATCGCATACTTTTTGAAAGATCCAAATTTGAATTTGAATTTGATAAATTGTGATACCTAGAACCATATTTTTGCATTCTTCCCGACGCTGCCCGACGCCTATCGTCGTTTTTGTAAAACTTGTGTATTGGCTAAATTTTGATATCTAAATCTATATTCTTGAGTTTTTGCGCCTCGACGCCGACCGATGCCTAGTGTCGCTTTTGTAAAACTCGTGTATTTAATAAATTTTGATTCCCAGATTCATACTCTTGCATTTTTACGTCTCGACGCCGACCGACGCTTAGCGTCGTTCTTACATAACTTGTGTATTTGGTAAACTGTGATATCTAAACACATGTTTTTACATTTTTGCATCTCGACGCCGACAGGCGCCTAGCGCCGTTGTTGTAAATTTTCTGAATTTGGTAAATTTTGATACCTAGATTGATACTCTTCCATTTTTTCGTCTCGACGTCGACCGGTGTTGTTTTTGTAAAACTTCTAAATTTGATAAAATTGATACCTAGATTCATATTCTTATATCTTCACGTCTCGACGCCAACCGACGCCTTGCGTCGTTTCTGTAAAACCTGTATTTGATTAATTTTGATATCTAAATTCATATTTTTGCATTTTTCTCGACGCTGTACGACACCTAGCGTCGTTTTTGTAAAACTTGTGTCTTTGATAAATTTTAATACCTAGATTAATGTTCTCGCATTTTTACGAAACCCATTTTTTGTGGAATATTATTGTTAATGTAATATTAAACTTTTCATTATTTCTATCCCCTGTACATTTTGCATATTTTGTAAATATCATGCCAGGCTTGAAAATTAGCCAAGTTCATTTTTAATGTCTTAACGAAGCTTCTGTAAATTTTTGTATGACACCTAATATTATAAAAATTCTATGACCAATTATTTCCGCATACTAAAGTGCAAATATAGTCAAGATGTTCACCTTTAAAGAGAAAATCTGGATGTGGAAGTGATTCCTTAGGCAGTGGATTTTTATATTAGAGTTATTAAATTATGCTGCTGAGAAAATATTGTACGTCAGCAAGTTTCTTACTGTACTTGCAAGCTCCTAGTAAAATAAGACTTCTTTGACTAGTTATATACCAATATCTATTCCGGTACTTTCAAAGAACTCTAAGACGGAATGGAATGTGAATAAAACCTACTTCTAAAAACAGAAAAATATAAATTGTTCAGGTTGTTAGTTAGCCCATATTTCTATCTTTCTTATATTTCATAGTTAGACTTTGCATGAAATTCTGTATTACTTACGTCAAAAGACTACAAGCATAATATTAAATGATCATACTTCTAGAACTTTACATTTAGTTCTTAATCTATTTTCTTTCCGAAACTTTATATATATATATATATATATCTGGAAAAGTAAGCTTGCAGAACAAAGTTTTAAGAAATTAAAAAGTTTATATTTATTTTACGAGTATTAATATTGATTTATAATTTTAGCCTAGTTTGTCAATGAGTTAATTATGTGATTCGTTTCAGTGGAATATACTTACAGCGAGGTACATAAGTAAGTGATAAATTCATTATCCAAGTAATTTACAGTTTATGAGTAAAAGTGTAAAACACGTCAAATTTTTGCACCTTCATTTTTTCACGAAAAATGCATCTCATAACAACGTTTTTTCTTTGTTTTTTTTAATGAAGCTTAAGACCTCCCCTATCTAATGAGATTAGTCTGACAATGAAAAAAGTGTTTTACTATGTCTGACTGACTTCAGACTTTCAGATGAATCGAACATCTGACAGTTGATACTGTTATTGAACCCTGTAAAATGATCCGTTTTGAAACAATATAAAATTATTTAGGAAAGGGGATAGCAGGATAAGCATGTAAAATCTGCCCCCAACGAAAATTTCGATTCTTCTCAACTATTCGGAGGGGCTTACCCTAGATACGGTTTTCCCAAAATTTCAACCCTGTAGCCCCCATATTGGAGGAGTGGTGGGGGTTTTTTGATTTTTGTTTTTTCAATTTTTGCTGATACCGTTGTACGAAAAAATCCGAAAAAATTCACAGTTGTTATTTACGTTATGGACTATTTACTCAATTTTTTTCATAATTTTTTTATGCAAAACTCGCATGAAAAAAAAATTTGCAATTTTTTGCACACAAATTTTTGGCACTTAAAAAAGAAGGCCACTCTTGATTTTTTACCATAAATTACCCATTTATCAAGGCCTATTCTCAATTTTTTTCAGATTTTTTAAAAATATGGAAGACAGGTAAAAAAACGAAAAACTGCAGTACCGACGATTTTCATATACGCGCCTCACTATCGTTTGGCCGCATGTTTTGTTAACAAATATTTATCTTATTTATATTTCAGTTCCTTTATCGGTCATAACTGCATTTTTAACAGTCTGCCAGTGTTATAGGATATATTAACAGTTTTTAGTTAACAGTTTCCAGATGATTCCTTTTGTTCGTACATTTCCTCGAAAAACCTGAAACTTTCCATTCTCGAATTTTCCATTTCAACCAATATAAATTGAGGCTGGTACCTGAAAGACTAGTCAGACCGACACCGGTATTTGTCACGCTCGTTTCGATTTTCGTCACATGCGGTCACGTTATATCTTTAAAAATGACTGAATCAGGTTCTGTGAAACACGTAAAGTGCTGTTTTTGTGAACAATATCTTTGGCGAGTTTCTGGCCGAACATGGATTTTGAATACGCAAACTAAAGTCTACAATATGATCAAAATACTACAGAAGAAATTCTCCGTAGGTGACGTATTATGCGATAAATGTCGCAAGTCCTCATATCGTAAAGATTTCAAAAAAAAAGTGAACCTAATGTAGAAGACTTACCGAGTTGCTCTTCTTCATCTAAAGACCAAGCAGTTTTTGTGAACGAAAAAGTTCCTGAAAAATCGTGTCTCGAAGTTGTTGAAATGCCTTTCTCACGAGCTGTATCAACACACAAATATTAAGTACCACCTTCTACATCAACAAGTTGACACAAAATTATTACCCAAAATTAAATCGTATTGCCGAATCGCCAGTTTTTCAAATAATAAGTTTGGAAAACGCTTGGATTCTGGTAAGGAACTTTGTGACCAAATACTCACGCAAATAAAATCCAAAAAAAACTGTTCAGAATTCATTGGCTCAAGAAGTAGAAACCGAACGATGGAATAGGAGAAAAGTCTCATTTAAACAATTGAGCTCTTCAGATATTATGGACTTTCCCGAGATGACAGAAAATGACTTAAAAATTTAATTCACTGGTTCATACCGATTGAGTCAAGCGGTATCATACTTAGCAGAAATAATGGATGAAGATAATAATATCAGGATGAATTGTGTCAAAGAAACTCCAAATATCGTCAAAATTGAAGTGAGATCCAGGCACATAAAAAGTAAGACATAAATGCTCCATTGAATATGAACCAAATTCAATTGGATATTTAGGTATCCAGCGTCATTATTGCGAATGCGCGAATGGAAATCGTACTATTGGATGCTACTCGCACGTGGCTGCTGTAATTTATTATTTATCACACGATACATTTCAAAAATCATAAGACCGGCGGAGATATTGAGCAAACTATTGTTATCCGAAAATGTTAACGCTGTAATAAATGATAACAGCGATGAAGATTAAGCATTGTAAAGTTTTGTTGCAAACCAATTTGCTGTATCTTGAAATTGACAACCTCGGCGTGTACATAATAAATAGCGATAATACTAATACTTTTTACAAACTCCTATTTGAACAATTCTTTACAAAAAAGATGTTAATATGTTTACTACTTTCTCTCGTGCTTATTGTTATATGATTGGAGTTTAGAAACTGAATATATTTGTCAACAAAACATGCGGCCAAACGATAGTAAGGCGCGTATATGAAAATCGTCGGTATTGCAGTTTTTCGTTTTCTTAGCGGTCTTCCACATTTTTAAAAATCTGAAAAAAATTGAGAATAGGCCTTGATACATGGGCAATTTATGGTAAAAAATCCAGAGTGGCTTTCTTTTTTTAAGTGCCAAAAATTTGTGTGCAAAAAATTGCACATTTTTTTTCATGCGGAATTTGCATAAAGAAATTATGAAAAAAATGAGTAAATAGTCCATAACGTAAATAACAACTGTGAATTTTTTCGGATTTTTTCATACAACGGTATCAGCAAAAATTGAAAAAAACATAAATCAAAAAAAACCCCACCACTCCTCCAATATGGCGGCTACAGAATTGAAATTTTGGGAAAATCATATCTAGGGTAAGCCCCTCCAAACAGTTGACAAGAATCAAAATTTTCGTTGGGGGCAGATTTTACATGCTCATCCTGCTCATCCCTTTAATTTAGACCGAAATTCCCATGAAAAATTCAAATTTCAAACAATATCATTTCACAAAAGACCGATAACCGCCTTTGGCATCGTCTTTCATCAAAATCTACAATAAAAATTATTTCACTAAAAATGTCCTAAAAAATTATGATTTTTCATCTCGAGGACGATGGTTAATCAGCATTGGGCTCCGTCATTCGAAAAATATTTAAGTACCAAAAAACTGACTGAGAAAAAATTTCAAGATACACTGAGCGAAAAACCGCTCCGCCAGACAAATTTTTCGAAAGTACCACGAATTCATTTTTTAGAAAGTATCACGAAGATGATTGCACAGGGCGGAATTCTCAGTCATGGTGTAGCGTGTAGTTATTTTAAACGTTAAAATTTAAGAAAAAATCAATGGGAAGGTTTTTCCAATAAAAACCAAGTTCCACATTTAATTATTCTGTAAGTGGTGGAGAATACTCCATGTCCGAACCACAAGAACGTCCATAAAAAATAACCGAAAAATTCAAAGTCGGAGATTCGATTCTGACGGACCCAAAATATCCTTAATTCAGGCCCAGGCGGGAATCGCCATAGTAGTCGCTCGAATGCGAGTAGACGGAAAAAAGATATATTTGGATTTATTGCCGTTAGTATGTTTTTTCAAGCACGAAAACTATTGAATTGATATAGATAGCTTCTTGAAGCATCTTGACAAAGGTACAAGCAATTCGAAAATTTCCGTGCAAAATTCAAAATGAACAATTTTCAAAAAGTTCGACATACCTCTTACAATCATAATTAACTGGGAGTCTGAATCTTTTTGTACAGTCGATTGTTATAGTTCTCTCGACGCTGGATGAGTAGTGATCTTACGGGTCGTAATTTCTTGCCAAGTGGTAGTCCTTTCTGATGTTGGCCTTATATACACTAGTTAAATGTTGAGTATTTATATTTTCTATAACTATTTTATGAAATTTATTTCAATAAATGAAAATATACTTTGAATTCGGTTTCCTATTCCAGTAATTATAAGAATGGTGACCTGCCTGCGACTTTGTGGCGTGAGTCGGATAACTACTTACTACGGGTCACCTGATCCCGTTAAGTTTGTGTAGCGATCTGAGTACTCATGTAATCTATCGACGCTCTTAAGAAAGTGTCTCTGAGAAAGTGTTAGTTATAAGATATATTCAGTAGAAGTGCACCGCTCGACATCAGATTACAACAGATAGAGCAGACTGTAGCAATCACAGTAAATATAGTTTTATTTATTTTCGTCTTGGGGATACTCGAAGGTAACTGAAATCCCCTTTATGAGTAGAGTTGGTAGATATCGTGACGAGGACACGGCTACGACCTAATTAATATAAAATTCTTGTCGTGTTCATCAGATAAGCGATACCAAGTTCATCTACCATATCACAAAAGTTGTTCTTGTAATTATTAAATTAAATTTGGAAACCCCCTTTTTGGATTAAAATTGGTCTGTTATGGGAAAACTGTTTATTACTAGGTCTGACTTAATTTTTTTTAGAGCAGCGCCCACGTTTTCTTTGAATATAGTAGATCTTACTACTTGCATGACATAACACCTTAAATTCTGTATGTCTACATATACGTTTTAGATTTCCTTTATGCATTAAAATTGGTCTTTCATAGAAAAAATATTTTTTACTAAGTCTAATTTTTTAAAGCGTCGTGCCCACGTTTTTAATGAATATAGTCAGATACGACTGTTAGTGTATCGAAAAACTTGTTTTAATTATTATTTCAAATAAAGTTAGAAACCCTCTTTTTAACTGAATGTACATATCGTAGGGGATCATGTAGATACTAGTTTAACCTGCCTAGCCGTGGGGGACTATGTGGGATGCTAGTGTTATAATGAGAATGGCAAATAAGAATTTTTACTTGTTAGCATAACCAGAAGTCAGGTTATCGAAAGAATGCAAAGATTTCATTAATATTTTTACATACAGTTTTTCTTTTAGTTCTCATACATAGTGTTTCTTTCCGCTGTTTGCAAAATCCTAAAAAAAGGAATATGTTTCATTACCCTCTTTATGCATTAAAATTGACCTTTCATGAATAAAATGATTTTTACCCATATCAGACTTAATTTTTTAAGCACCGCTGCGCTTAACTTAAAAAAAAAATTGAATATTACAAATGAAACGTAGCCTGATGGGCTTGAAAATTATCTTTCAGGTTTTCCTGTTATTTCCATATGTTTAATTTTTAATGATATATGAGGTGCAAATTATTGTTATGGGTGCGTGGACTATATGTATATTTAATTATTGGTATTTAGAAAGGTTTGAATTGGCAATTTTCAATCTCCGCGGGCAACTGCCGGACTTTAGTGTTTACAAGTAATAATAAACAATGTCTATTGAGGCCACGATATTGACTTTTAATTAACAGTGCCATGATGAATGTTAATCATCCCTTTCAACGTATTATTAATAATAAATTATCCTGTTAATTACATTCTCCTTTTTCATAGGCACTTATTTATACAAGAGAATAACAAAAGGAAAAACTTAAAGCTTGCCTTATTCTTCTATGCATATTTTATTAATTAAATATACAATACCGTGAGATTATTCAAGATAAATTTCAGCATCGCTCTGGGCCGCGCTGGAGGGGAGGTACAGTTGGCTTGCAGCCTGTCGCCGTAGTCCAGAGACTCCCTGCCGACACTTATTTTTGGAGGGTACTCCGGTAATTCTGGAATTAAAATGATTAATTAGTTGGAGAAAGACATGGAAACAAGTTAAGTTTCTAAGCTAATTATGTTATTATGGTAATGACAATTAATACGCCGGTCGTGCTGCTTCAACTGGGATTTTTTTAAGGAGTCCCGTAACTCTCAAAGCAGGTGCTTTCTGTAGCTCGATGTACGGAACGCCTGTTCTAGGTGTTCGTGAGTTTTATATTTATACGCGCTTGAGGAAGGTAATCGCAGGTATAGTGCGATCAGAAACAAAAGAAGAATGTAGCGTTCTAGTCAAAAAGTACACAGGTAAATATAATAGCAATAAGAAAAATTGAATTGCCTTTAGGGAGATTGTTTCCAAGAATTTAGAACAAATAAATGAACTTCAATAGAATAAAAGAGAATAGAAACATTTATTTGCTATAAAAAACTGTTTCCACAGAAAGAGGTTTCGTCAACTATATTTAGCGAAATACAAAAATAGAAAATATATACGTATATAAATGATAAAATAGAAAATGTACAAACAACAGACGTACAAACTGCATATAACAAAATACGGTCTTAATGTATGAAATTATCTGTCTAAATTTAATGTGATGAATACAGTCTGTTATTGATGAGCAGAATTTGTCAATGGAATAAAAGCACTTTTCAATTAAATAGCCTTTTAGTTCAGTCTTAAATAACTTGTACGTCTTTACTAGTTTTAATATATCTGGAAGTAGGTTAAATAGATGGGCAGCAGCACAGCACGGGGACTTTTTGTATTTACTAAGCCTATAGTTGTGGATGTGTATATCGTTGGCACTCCTTGTTCTATGATCGTGTACTGATCTATTGAGCCTAAATTTGCCGATATTGTTAAAAGCAAAACAAAGTAATTTATGCATGTACATGCATGGTAGGGTCAAATTTTTTTTGTTTCTAAATGTGTCACGACACGAATGTCTATAAGGCAAATTGAAGATAGTCCTAATTATTCTTTTTTGCTTGATAAACTTCTATGCTAACACCAAATTTAAAGATAATTTACTGTTCACCTTCACACTTGTTACTACCGATACCGTTTATAATGCTATCAAGACTATAAAGTCGAACACTGCCGGAAAAGATAAAATAACCCTAAACATCTTAAAATTATGCATTCCAATAATCATAAAGCATATCACTCATATTATTAACTGCTGTCTTGAACAGGGTTACTTTCCTACAGAATGGAAAGATGCAATTATTTGTCTAATACCAAAAACAGCAAATCCTGCAACCGTGGAGGATCTGAGGCCTATCAGCTTGTTGCCAATTCTTTCCAAAATACTAGAAAGAATAGTTCACGACCAGATTACCGAATATCTTTTACTGCATAACTTATACCCATTACATCAATCGGGATTTCGTAAAGCACATAGCACCACTACTGCTTTGTTGAACCTTAGTGATAATATGATCAGCGCACTAGACAAACGTATGGCAGCTATTCTTGTATCCCTAGACTAATCCAAGGCATTAGACACCATTGATCACACGCTTTTTTGTGCAAAGCTAAATTAGTATGGTTTCGACGCGATATCCCTGCGGTTTTTCAATTCTTATTTGAGCGAACGTCGCCAATGCATATCAGTCGCAGGAAATATATCTGATTTTAAAATTATCTTGTCAGGTGTTCCTGAAGGGTCCATTCTTGGTCCTCTTTCGTTTCTTGTATATACAGCAGATATATTTAATGTAGTAACTAGTTCGCATGTGCAAGCGTATGCTGAAGATACCCAACTTCTTCACTGTTTTGAGCCATCTAATGCAGCTATTGCTAGATTTAGACAACATCTATCACTATTCGCATCAACATAACCTTAAAATTAACCCTACCAAATCAGTTGTTATTCTATTCTGCTCAGAACATATTCGAGATCGCTTAAAGGCTTCTATTCAACTAAATATTTGTAATTTTCTACACATGCCAAAAATCTTGGGGTAATAATAGACGAAAAATTACGTTTTATGCAGCACATAAAAATTCTATTACAAAAATTTTACTCCCGGCTAAAAGCACTGTATGCAAACAGGCATATCTTGAACTTTAAACAACGTAAAAAACTTTGTGAAACTTTAGCCATACCTCTATTCAATTGTTGCAATTGTATGTATTTTTACTGCCTGGATCAAGCTACAAAAAATCGACTACGAGTTTTTCAAAACTGTTGTTGTCGTTTTATTTACAACTTAAGAAAATTTGATCATGTTTCAAGCAAATAAGTTGAGTTGCGTTGGTTAAAAATGGAACAACTCGTTAAATTTCACTATGCAGTTTTCTTATTTTCTTTAATAAAATATTTTATTCCAAGGTACTTGAGAGACAAGTTAATTTTCTGATCGTCAGTATATACTGTAAACATCAGACCTCGGTATGTGCTAACAGTGCCACAACTACATACAGCCATCTTCCAACGTAGCTTTTTTTACACATCCGCAGCCTTGTATAATTCTATTGATCCCGATATTGTCTGTAATTGTTTATTTGTGGCATATTCAGATTTTCTTACTTTTTATTGGGTATTTTGCCACTGAAAAATATTTAAAAATTTTAATGAAAAAACCTCTGCGCCAATTATTGATCCCATATATAAAAATCTATCGACAGTTAATATCTTCCGTAAAAAAATCAAAGCCTGGTTCATTAATTCCAACAAAAACTAGAATATATTCTTGGGCACTATTTTGCACTGTGTTTATGATCAATTCTTTTATTTAGTTTAGTTTATTTTGAGTAATTCATTTTTTAGTATTTCTATAAATATATTTTATAAAGTGTATACCGTCCCCCTATTACATTGGACTATTATAATATTGTATTGTATTTTTGTATTCTCATGTTTTATTTTTAACTTAATTAGTTAGGTAAGTGATTTATAAGGTTAAGTGCAAGAATAGCGACATGGCTAAACTTCGCCTTGTAAATTGCTATTTGTAATGTACTTGTAAATGTACATCTACACTCTTTGAATAAAGCCGTTTATTTTTATTATTATAAACACCCTATTAATTTCCACAGCCTGTCGCCAGATGATAGTATTATAGCAAAGCACTGAATATACAAGAGAATAATAATATATTATTAGGGCCGTTTCGTTAACTTCTTTTTTAATGTTTAAAATTCCAAATGTACATTTAGCTGATTTTATGCAGACACTTTCTATACGACCGAAGAAGTCAAGTGTTGAGTCTAGGACGATGCCCAAAAATGTTGTGTTGTTATTTGTTTCTAAGTGGTCAATATCAGGTCACAAAGTTGGTGTTGAAGCAGAAAAATAAAGAAACACTGTTTTTTTTTGTTCACTATGAGAGAATTTTTATCACACCAATTTTTAAATTCGTCAGATATTAGGCATGTCTCCGATTCTAGTTCCTGTACGCTATTTGCATTAATAACTACAGATGTATCATTAGCATACATGAAGACACCACTCTAAGTTAGGATAGATGGAAGGTCATTTATGCACAATAGAAATAGTAATGGACCTATTATCGATCCCTGTCCCACTCCAATATCCATATTATATATATCTGAAGTTACGCAATCTAGAGAAACCAATATTTTTCTGCTCTTAAGATAGGACGTGATCCAATTTAATATGTTGCCTCTTATTCCTAAGGAGGATAATTTCAATTGCAACAAATTTGAATTTACGCAATCAAAGACCGATGTTAAATCAAAGAACAGCCCAGCAACTTTTTTACCTTCATCAAGGTAATCATGCACTATTAGATCTATAACCATACTGGCTATCTGTAAATTTGTTTTTTTCTTCTAAATAATTATACAGGCGTGTGGATGCCGCTTTTTCAGAAATTTTAGATATGTAACTTAGCATTATGATTGGTCGGTAATTTTCCAACATGTTATGATCATCTCTCTTGTGTAATGGTATTAATTTGCCTAATTTTAAAATGTGTGGAAATTGTCCAAATTCAAGAGACTTATTGATCAAGGCAGAAATTGTATCGGCTAACGTATGTTTGCAAAATTTGAGAAGCTGCAGTGGTATTTCATCAACCCCTACAGAATTTTTAATTTTCATTTTATCAATAATTTTTATTACTTCTATATTAGTTACTGGTTTTATGAAGATTGGGGTACAGCTAATCTGATGCGGGAGTGTGCAGAAATTTGATCGATTAGTATTGAAGTGTTTTCTAATTTCGTTTCTATGCAAGTGGAGAAGTAATTACCGAAAATATTAGCCACTTCTTGCGTATCACATTAATTCATTGTTAACTTTTATGTTAATGTTGGTATTTTTGTTTACACTTTTGCCTATTCTATTATTTATAATTATAATTAATAATAATTATAATCGACATAACGTCCTGGGCCTCATATATTTTATTTCCCGGATTCGGCTCATTACCATTTGAGAAAATTAAATTTTTACATTTTTCAAAATTTATTTTTTATTTTTTCAATCAATCCTATTCTACAGCACCTAATCATCCAAATTCTTTAACTTTTTGCCACATCAACTTAACGGTGCAGAACATAGAGTAATTCAGAGAAAACCTAGAGGCAAGAAGCAAAGAGTACGTCCTCCAAAGGGTCAGACTGATATCACCAAGAGACTGATGGAAAAGAGCTCTGCTGATGTTATGCGTCTAACTGCGATAGAAGGTGAAATGCTGTCAGGCGTACCATGTAGCAAAGATAACCCAACTAGTATAATCAGAAAACTTCTACCAAGAAGAAGTAAGAAGAAGTACCTATCTTCATCGCCTACTGTTGATTAGAACACTTTAGTATTGAATTCTAGGTGAAGACAGATCTAAAAAATTCTATGTGCTACCCATTAGCAAATATCCACCAGAAACAGTAATTCCTCTAACTAACGTTAAGGATTATTCAATTATTTTTATGAAATAACATATATTTTAAATACATATTTTCGCAACGGTAAATAGTAAAAAAAAATAATCAAATGGGACGAAAATATGGAACTATTCGACATTTTTATCTCCTATAACTATCATTTCCAGTGAACATACTCTGAATAATATATTGACTGGACACTACTAATTGTGCAACATGGTTTAAATTTGTTCGGTTTATCGTATTTGGTAATCTATTACCTAAATAAAATTGGTTACATAATAACAAACTAACTAATAGCACTGTTATGTTGACAATAAATAATTAACTTCCTAGTTGATTATTAATTATCGTACAATTTGACATGTATCGTACAGCAATTTAGATTAAAAAGAAGCAGTATGATTTAGGATTTAATTAATTTTCAGTATCTAGAATTAATAAATCTGAAAAGTACGATAGTTAAATCAATGTTAATGATAATTCCCAGCGTTTTGCAATAGTGAAGAACACCCTTACTTATTTTTAACAGAAATTTTTATAAATGAGAAGGTATTCAAGTTGACCTATATGTATGTATGTTTTTTTTTTCCAAGTCTGATTTTTTTATTAAGTTATCAGAAAGAAATACTTTATACTATACCAGGTGAGTCACGAATTGCGCTCGCCCCAATATTTCCTAAAATATTTGGAATAGAAAATTGAAATTTGGAGGCCTTATTACACGAGACTAAAATGCCATCTTTTCGATAGAAAATCAAGTTTGGTGCACATCCGGTTTGACCGGAAATGCCCACAACTTTCGATTTTTAAACGGAACGCCCTATATATTTTTACATTTTTGGAATCTAGAGGAAATTTTGAATACAATACATCCATTTTGGTCACTTTTTGATAAACATTAAAAATTTTATTAAAAAATCTATTTCTGAATCCAGAGTGCTGTGGTGCCCAAAATATATTTTAGTTTGTGTGCTACGTTACTATAAAAATAAAAAGAGCAATATGATTGCATTACTTAATTCTCTAGAGGCGTTTAAAATTTTTAAATGTGATTTTTACCCACTAACTCGGATTCTTTAAATGGGAATTTAATCGTTCACCAACATTTTTAAATACCTCATTTTCATACGAATCTAATGATACCAAAATTTTGAAAATCCGCTCAGAAATATTTGAGATTTCAGCCAAAACACAATGCAACCAAGCTTTTAGAAACATGCGGCTAATACATAATAGATTAGTGGACTTTGGAAACTAAAATGGCACATTTCTGTGTAAATCTGGTAACCTAATAACATTGGAAAAATGATAGTAGCCATTGAATGTAATAAACCAATATCAGCTCTCAGAGAGATACAAAATAAAGCGTTGCGGAAATCTCTTTGAGTAAAAATTAAAGAAAATGAATAATTTTAGTAGAAATGAAAAGGTCGATATGTTACTGATATATGGAGAGCGTCTCAGAAATTCAACTGCAGCTGCACAGCTGCAGAACTGTATCAGCAACGATATCCCAACAGACGTCATCCAAGCAGACACTTGTTTGCCAGAGTGGAACAAGAATTAAGAAACGAACCCAATCAACAAGATGACCATCAAACATTTATTGTAAGTGAGGACAAAGAAATTGATGTATTAGGATTTGTGATGGTACACCCAACAACATCAACAAGGGAATTGTCAATGGAATGCGACATAAGTCAGTCTTCGGTTTGCAGAATTTTAAAGAAACATAAGTTTCGGTCTTATAAATACCAAATACACCAACATCTTTATGGAGATGATAACGACAGGAGGCTAGTATATTGCAACTGGTTCTTAAATGCAGTACAACAAAACCCAGGTTTTCCTTTTCATATTTTATATTCAGATGAAAGTACATTTACGAACCAAGGTATGTTTAACAGAAATAATACTAGGTACTGGGCTCAAAAAATCCGAGGTTGGTAAGGCGGGGGAATATTCAGGAACGATTTGGATTTAACTGTTGGCTTGGAGTACTTGGAGATCGAATAATTGGACCCATATTTTTTTATGGAACACTTACTGGCGAACGATATTTATTCTTTTTACAAAACCAGACAGCAGAATTTCTTGACTTACTTCCTCTTGCCTATTTACAAAATCTGTTTGTCCAACAAGATGATGCTCCCCCACATAATTCCAGAAGAGTGATGGAATATTTAAACAACTTGCATGGTGAACACCTTATCGCAAATCAAGGTCATATCAGGTGGCCTCCTAGGTCACCTGACTTAACACCCCTCGACTATTACGTATGGGGCACTCTCAAAAACAAAGTTTATAAAACTTCTTCAAATACCCGTGAAGAGCTGCAAAATAAAGTTGTACGGGCTCTTAATGAAATAACGCCGGCTGAATTGCGTAGAGCCATTCAAGCAACTGTACGCAGAGCCGAATTGTGTATAGAAAAAAATGGTGGACATTTTGAACAATATCTATAAATGTCAATTTATGGTTTAATTATATTAATTATTTTAAAGATACCTACTGTTACCTAGTTTAAGATTAATTCTTCAAACGGAATCGATTTTTATTTATTTATAGGTCCGATATTTATGTTCATTTAAATAAAACTCTGAAAACCGAACTGATGTCGCATTCTATTGCAAATGTCCTTGTGGATGTAATTGTGTTTACCTCCACATACCTATGCTAAACTTAATTGTAACGTTCTTTGCGCTCACAATTATTAAATGTTTGATAGCTCAAGATTGCCTATAACTACACGAGTCTGTCTGACAGCTGATATTGTTTTATTACATTCAATGGCTACTATGATTTTTCCAATGTTATTAGGTTGCCAGATTTACACAGAAATGTGCCATTTTAGTTTCCAAAGCCCACTAATTTATTAGCCGCATGTTTCTAAAAGCTTGGTTGCGTTGTATTTTGGCTGAATTCTCAAATATTTCTGAGCGGATTTTCAAAATTTTGGTATCATTAGATTCGTATGAAAATGAGGTATTTAAAAATGTTGGTGAACGATTAAATTCCCATTTAAAAAACCGAGTTAGTGGGTAAAAATCACATTTAAAAATTTTAAACACCTCTAGAGAATTAAGTAATGCAATCATATTGCTCTTTTTATTTTTATTTATTTATAGGGCGTAGCACACAAACTAAAATATATTATGGACACCACAGCACTCTGCATTCAGAAATAGATTTTTTAATAAAATTTTTAATGTTTATCAAATAGTAACCAAAATGGATGTATTGTATTCAAAATTTCCTCTAGATTCCAAAAATGTAAGAATATATAGGGTGTTCCATTTAAAAATCGAAAGTTGTGGGCATTTCCGGTGAAACCGGATGTGCACCAAACTTGATTTTTTATTGAAAAGATGGCATTTTAGTCGTGTAATAAGGCCTCAAAATTTCAATTTTCTATTCCAAATATTTTAGGGAATATCGGGGCGGGCGCAATTCGTGACTCACCCGGTATAATACTAAATATAATGTTCTAAGTTATGGCGGATGTGCCGGTTATAGGTAAATAGTTTCGAAGTAGCTGATTTATTTATTTATTTGATACACTATTCAACAGGTAAAAACACAATTACAGAATAGCAGATAAAAACTAAATTAAAAATAGTAACTAGTGAATAATAAGAAGTCACACATATACACACATAAACGCATGAATACATATGAGAACTAACTAAACTTATATAATACATTTTTGTAGATATACATTAAAAAACACATACAGCTTATTCAAGAAGTATAGTGTACGATGAGGGTAATTGCGTCAACAAAAAAGAACAAACCTCAAATTTAAGTTAGAGACAGATTGTTTATGTTCGTAAGACTGCAAGTGAATATATCTAAAATATTATTCAATTTATTGTACATATCGCACATTTGCTGGATACGTGAAAATTTTCTTACGTTTGTTCTTGAAAATGGCAAGTAAAAGAAACTGTTGTGTCTAGATGCCGCTCTAGGAATTTGAAGATTAATGTAACGCCTGTTTGTACACTCCTATCAATAGAATCAGAAAAAAAATAGTAGTATTAATTAAGTTGGTAACCGTTAAACGGCCCTTGAAGAACCCATGTTGAGTTGTTGATATTTGATGCTTTACGTGGTTAAAAATAAAATGGTGTAGGAGAATTTCAAATGCCTTAGCGAAATTATTTATTATTACTATCGGGGGTAATTAGTAATTTCGAATCTGTCACCTTTCTTAAATACTGGAATTATTCTCGATAATTTCCACCGCAACGGAAACTTTGAGGACCCTAGTGATAAGTTAAATAAGATAGTAAAAGGTCTAGTAAAAACAGCGGCGCAGTCGTATAATATGAATGCCGGGATGCGTATTGGCATTGTCTCCTATGGCACGACGCATCCCTCGAAAAATGTACGCCGAATCGCAGAAGACAATGTCCCACGATTTGGCATTATTACGCTGGACATTCCCTTCTGCGTTAGGACAACTCTCGCTAAATATTCAAGCATCTGAATGCAGTAGATTATGTTTCGAGACTACGCCGCATTAGGAGGGATAATATCTCCTGCTGTTTGGCGTCATCGTGTCGATTGCCAGTTTAACAGTATTCAAATGCAAGTGCTCTGTTTCCTCAATTTATTATTTCATTGTAACATAACCAAAAACAAAGTTAGTGAGATTTTACATCTGAAGTTCGAACAAAATTCTATTTTAAAATAGCCGCTTCACGTATATGTAGTGGATCAGACGGTCCTACGGTGAATATTATTTGTTGGGTTTCGACTGATTCTTCTTGTTCGTAGTTCATTGGTTTATTTATACTTGCTTAGATAGTTTGAGTGTAATAATTATCACTAACGTTGTTAGTTGTAATTGTTGATACATCCATATCCATGTAGTAATCCACAGATGCATCATTCCCCAAAGCCAATTTAGCCGAGGTAATCCTATCTTCGGAGTGTAGTAAAGGTGAAGTGTCGAGCACCAGCGAAAAACGCTCTTGGACCGCACATTTACGTATTTTCAGAAACGATCTCCTTGACCAAATGGGCAATCACGTAATGCTATATCGACATATGCTGTGTAAAAAAGGTGCTTGTATTCGGCCGAAGAAATTCTCTAAGTGTTTGCATCAATTTTATGCCGATGGCGATAACGCAAAACTGAAACAACATCTACGCGATGATGCCAAACAGCAGATATTGTCCCTCCTAATGAGAAAATGTCTGAGAACATAATTTACCGCATTCAGACTCTTGAATATTTAGCTCGAGTTGTCCTAACACAGGAGAGAATGTCCAGCGTAATAATGACAAATCGTGGGACATTGTCTTCCGTGAATCGGCATACATTTTTTCTAGGGATGCGTCGTACCATAGGAGACAATGCCAATATGCTGCCGGGATACCATCTCTCCCAGAGGTTAAGTTAGGTCTGATTTTCTTTAATACATTCAGTACTTCATCTTTTGTAAAACAAGGTATATTTAAAAGTAAACTACTCTTAACAAATGTAAAACTTTGTGTGGTATGATGATTAATTATAGATGCAAAATGGTTCATTCATCATACTACGGTCGATTTAGGTGATAAAAAGGCTATATCCACGATTTCTTCGGAAAACGAGGAATTGCTACGAAAATTCTTGTACTGTCTATATCATTTTTCATAACTTCTGATTGCGCAGTATTGACCTGAATTTGTTATAAACACAGTTTTTTTCTTAGTTTGTTAACTTATTGAATTTTGGCCAAAGTTAAATAAAATAATTTTTTTTACGTAAATTGATGGAAAATAACAACTTTTACTCTAGACAATTTTTAAAAAACGCGTATTTTCTAAGATACAGATGTTTGAAATTTTCCAAAAAGAATGGAGTGGAAGTCAAAATTTTTAAGAATGAGCCTGGAAAAATTCAGATAAGTTTAACTTATTTTACGATTACTATACATCTACACCACTGTCTGGATGTGGAAGTAAAAGCATAAAATTATTAACAAGAGAAATGACAAATTATAATCTAGGGAGCCAAATTTCGCGTGGCGGTATTTTCTGTTAGGTTCGTATTTACAATAACAAATTATCTTAATCAATTTTCATTGCAGAAAAGCAAAGAAAAAATTAGAGATTCCTTAAAAGCGCGCAGCCTTGATTTTCCCCACCTTCTACGTCCCGCGTTAACTTAACAATATTTTTTCGTTCTGTATACTTATATGATTGTAACATTCTAGCCAGACATGTATAAGTAATAAGTATGCTATTACACCAAATTTTTATTTTTATTTACTGTATTATTGTATATTTTTGGCAATAGTAGTATAATTAAGTGGGCACGGGGACGCTTATGTCAGTAGGTAGGCAATGCGGAGATCTCTATGGAATGTGTCCATCCGGAGCGACGGTGGGTGCTGAGGGTGGTGGGGCGAAGGAAAAGTGTCCAGTGGCTGCTGAAGGTCTTTCAAAACAGGTCTGTAAACAGATATGTACGATTTTAAACAGGTCTGTACATTGTACAAGTTTACTAACGCTGTTTAAAACCTGTTTAAACGTGTACACTCCAATTTAAAATCGTACAGATCGGTTTACAGACCTGTTTTAAAACATCTTCAGCAGCTTCTATATACTTCTTTTCCTTCGCCCCATAACCCCCAATACGGTCGCGTCGGATGGACACATGCTATCGAGGTCTTCCCATTGCCTATCTACTGGCGTGTGTTCCCGTTCCCGCATACTTATGCTACTGCCAATGAGCTAACTCATTAAACTGTTGAATACTGTCGAACCTTCACTTTTAACTGTTTATAATATTCGAAATCGATAACTTAAAATTACTAAAATAATACTTAAAATAGCAAATCATAAAATTGTTGCATGACATAATTTGATGTTTTCCTCTACGTTTTCCCTCCGATATCGGCATTGTGAGAACTCAGGTTTAAACTTTACATTTAAATTTTTGTATTGTCTTGTTCGTTAACTATTGATATTGTTCTGTAGCAAGAGTTAACGAGAATAGTTTTGGTTAAAATTATCTAGTTGGAACTGTAAAACTCACTTCCTGTTTAATATATGCAATTTCAATAATCCCCCCCCCCTCTCCGTTGGTGTCAGTTCTTTGTTGCAATATTGTAATATGCAAGTGACCCATGCATCCATGTAAATTCATGACCTGATGTCATGTTCACATCTATAGAATATTCATGCGACGTCCATACGTGATTTAATATTTACATGGTGTTAGAACTCACGCGTCTGATAATCGATTTGATTCGCATCATTGAATTTATTTTAATGGATAGTTATCAAGTACAATATAGCTTGAAGTCACCCTAGTCATTCGATGGAATAATAATAATAATAATAATAGCAAACAAATAAAAACATCCAAGTAGAAGTAAGTAAAATGTGGAATATTAGGACCACAATAGTGCCAGTAATTGTAAGAGCCATCATTGGAGTCTACAATAACTGCCTGGTCAACTAGAAGAAGACAGATTGCACCATTGGGAGAATCACAGATTTTATGAAAAATTCTGAAGTAGGAATCTTTGTACAGCCCACGAGTATTTGACCTGTGCAAAATTAGTAAAAATTTGAATTTTTACCCAGACGTTCTTTAAGGTGTCCCAAACCCAAATCCACAAAAATCACAAAAATCCCAGCATGGCTACCCAAGATTTTGAAGGTCAAAGTTTTTTGCAAATATCTCGCGTCCTATGCATCGGATGCCCATGAGGTCCAAGGGAATGTTGTAGAGAATTGAATTATCTATAAATTGCCTCTTTATTTTTTCCCAAACCTCCCACAACGTTTCGAGATATTCAAGGTCAAACTTTTAAAACTGTGTTTTTCGCGATTTTCTCACGCCACAAAAATTCAAAGAGCAATAAAATCATTATAAAAATTGTAGAGAATTCAGTTATCTACAAGATTGGCATTTTGCATTTTTTTCCAAAACCTCGCCCTTTTCGAGATACTCAAGGTCGAAGTTTAACGATTTTTTGAAAATATCTCGCTTCCTATACATCGGACGTACATGAAGTCAATGTGAGAGTAGTTGATGTTGTTCGATGACAGGTTGTGATACAACTTCTGCTCTTTATAAGAAGGGAAATAGTCAAGTTTTCAAAATGTTTGAAAAACGTCCCGATCTACATCAAGCTGCAGAAGCTTTTCTGCAGGAAAATTGCTCTCCCGATGCATTAATATCAAATGGATTGCGTCTTCTTGTGGCGACATAATATGGAGCACAAATATTGCAAACTTCAATAGATGAGCACAGGTATTCTTGCTTCGCCACAGCAATCAAGACAAAAAAGAAGTTAATTTGGCAGCACTCCGCCCAAAAAGAGAAGCAGCTCAGCAGCATATATCCAGAGCTTATTACCATATTCAAATTTAGTTGGGGAACAAACCAGATCGTCATGAATGGGGCTGGATTTCCAATAACAATATCCTTGAGGCAGTTCCCACAGTACTCCCACCAGCACTAGATAATGTACTGAACCAAATCTTCTGCAATTGTCGAAAAGGTTGCAACGCAAGGTGTCGTTGCAGAAAAATCGGACTTGAATGCTCCGAAGATTGCACCAATTGTCGGGAGATATCGTGCGTAAATAGAAATAAAGAAAATAATCGAACTGGAAGATTTTACTGTTGAAATAGGTGATTTCGAATGTTCATACATTGTAACAACAAATGACAATGAAATTAGCAATGATGATGAGGATTCTGATTCTTATGATAGTAATGATTATAATGTTAGTTCACAGAATGAGTTGAAACTCGATGAAGTTGAGTATGGGTCAGAGTAGGATTAATGTATATAGATCACATTATGTAATAATCAACACAGTTTTTATGGGCTAGACCTACATGCACAGGGGAAACCATGTAAAAAGAACGCGCCATACGTTTTACCTCGTGGGTGGTGTGGAAACGAGTGCAACTGAAAAAAATTAGAAACTGTAAATTTACCAATCTTGTAGATATTCAAGTTTCTACTGCTTGTATGTAGACTTCGCCGCGGTTCAATGCATGAAGAGCGAGTTATTCGCGGAAATCCGTTTTTTTGGAACTTTGACCTTGACTATCTCGAAAAGGGCGAGAGGGAAAAAGATACAAATTGTCAATCTTATAGATAGTTAAATTGTCTGCATCTTTCACGTTAACTTCATAGACGTTCGGATGCATATGAACCGAGATATTCTTTGGAAATTTGACCTTGAATATCTCGCCAAGGGTGAAGTTTTGGGAGAAAATTCAAGGGATCAATCTTGCAGATGATTCTATTCTAAACAATTTTCACATTGAATTCATGTACGTTCGATGCGTAGGAAGCGAGTTATTTGCAAAAAAATCATTTTCTTAAACTTCGACTTTAAATATCTCGAAAAGGGTGAGGTTTGGGGAAAAAATGCAAAATACCAATCTTGTGAATAATTGAATTTTCTACCATTTTCATGATATATTTTTGAAAGTTCGAAACGTTGTGGGTGGTCTGGAAAAAAATAAAAAAGGCGAAATGTAGATAATTTAATTCTTTACAACTTTCACTTTGACGTCATGGGCATCCGATGCACAGGACGCGAGATATTTGCCAAAAACTTTGACCTTCGAAATCTTAGGTAGCCATGCTGGGATTTTTGTAGATTTGGGTTTGGGACACCTCAAAGAACGTCTGTGCCAAAATTCAGATTTTTATTAATTTTGTCCAGATTTCATCCGTTTTTTATCTAATTTCCGTGGGTTATGTAATACCTTATTGAGATCTGGCCTTCATCTGTTGGTGGAGACAATACCAACCTGGAAAGAGCTTCAACAGAGCTGCTTTCCTTGGTGTAACTCCAAAAGATCACTAGAATTTCCTCCGGCAAGAGGAGTGTGAGATTCCAAAATAATAATTTTTATTTTCATTAAAAGACAATAACAATTTTATGGAAACAGTCAAGAAGAACAGACAGTAAAAATAAAAATTACCTATATAAAGGACAACTATATTTTTGGTATAAACAGATAAAAATCGGATAGTGTATAAAAACACTGCTATAACGAAAACAATTTAAACTGGCTTTTAAAAAAATGTATTTTTAATAGGCTATGATATGCAGACAAGATTCATTAGTTTGGCACTAAAAATCAGTATTGCTGCAGATTTTCAGGAACCAAAACCATTTTGTTTCGGTGTTGGGTTATTTTTTTCGTTTAGGTAATTTAAGGAAATATCACAAATCGCATGTTCAAAAGCTTTTGATGTTGTATCTAGAATAGTGATTGGACTATAATTCTCTAATAGAGTCCAACCTTCTTTCTTATAAATTGATGTAACCTAAAAATACCAAAAAATTCAGGCGTGTTCCTCGGTTGAATATAAACAAATTTAGCTTGTTTGACTTTTTTCCAAAGTACCTCATTCTCCCGCAAAAAAATACTGAACAAATTGGAATTCCACTCCTTAATTTATTTTCCGGGAGAAGGAATAGCCTAAGAACTGGCTACGGAAATTAAAAATGGTAGAATCTTTGAGTGCAGCTCTAAATTATGTGTAATTATATTTTCTAACTGTAAAAATTGCGTTAAATTATTTCCAGAAGTCTAGGTCGGGGATTAAACGTTGCCGGAAGTCGATAAAGTTGTAAGGAAATTGTTCAAATTATTAAAATCTGACATTGTTCAAGGTGCAGTTAACATTAACGCCGTGCGTTGCCAAATGGCAACGGCAAACACATTGCATTTTC
The DNA here is from genome assembly GCA_963583905.1 of Stenurella melanura. NCBI lineage: Eukaryota > Metazoa > Arthropoda > Insecta > Coleoptera > Cerambycidae > Stenurella > Stenurella melanura. The sequence continues at coordinate 97,423,393 of OY757317.1, forward strand.
GTATCACCCCTGTATATCATGCGGGTCGATAAGAGTGGGGGAATATGTTATTTTATCTGTCAAAACATGCCTAAGGCGGCAGGTGTTCTGGAAATTAGTCTGCGGTTGACAGTGATTTAGGTATTTCTTTACAGTTTTGTGGTGAATTAAAAATGGCCGAAAATATGGACATACGTTTTGTGTAAGTATTATATATTTCTGTAGAGTGCTCCTAAAATATTTTTTTGTTGATAGTGGTATTCTATAGGCTCAAAACCTTGTTGTTTTGGCAAGTGAAAACAACAATTGATTTTATTACATATGACATAGTTGTTCAAACTTGGGTGTTGCCATATGGCAACGCTAGGCGCCTGTAGTAGCTTATAAGGTTTTCTCTTGTTTTAGGGGCGGGTTGACTTTAGCAGAGGCAATGGACATTGCGTACGACGATGAACTTGACGGTGAAATTTTTATAGAGCCTCCAGATCCAAATGCAGACACGGACGAAGATTCGGGCAATGAAGATGAATGCGGGTAAGTAATGCAACTATTATTGTTTTGAAAGAGTATAAAACTAAATAAGCCATTTGTTTTTAGGCAAATTGACAATCTTACTTCTCGTCAGTTATTGGCAAACGCCGAGATAAAGCTTTCCAATAACGATCGAATAGGCAATAATTACGACCCTGAAGAAAATGTAGTAGTAGGCAGTGCAGAAACTTTAGTTGGAGGCATATGTTTTCCACTTATATCTCCAGAAACCCAAAAATGGATTGAAGAAAGAGGGGCCTCAAAACTAGAGCCAAGGTGGATAAATAATGCAGACTTTGCCACTGAGCAACCCATTCCCTTTCCAGAACCAGATTATTCCAAATATGTGAAGATGACAATAACTCAAATATTTGAAGAATTTATTGATGATGAATTTATCCAGCTCTTAGTGGAAGAGACACGTCGATATGCACTATTTAAAAACTTTCCAGATCCTAAAATAACGGCAGACGAACTACGTTGTTTTATAGGCATTCTTTTTGTCAGTGGCTACAACGATCTACCATCTAAGCGACATTATTGGGATTATAACGACGACATGAAGAACATAGCGGTTTCACAAAGTATGAGAAGAGACAGGTTTCTACAGATTTGTAGATTTTTGCACTGTGTCGACAATACAAAAATTGACAAAAATGATAAGGCCTGGAAAACACGACCTATCATGGAAATACTAAAAAAAAGTGCGTTGAAAATTTTGTACCCGAAAGGGATTTAGCCTATGATGAGAGTATGATAAAGTACTACGGCAGGCATGGTTGCAAACAATTTATTCGCGGAAAGCCGATTAGATTTGGATATAAGATGTGGTGTTTAAATTCAAAGGATGGTTATCTTGCTAATTTCGAGTTGTACCAAGGTAAAGGTCCTAAATCTAATCCAGAATACGAAAAAGTATTTGGTAAGGCTGCCAGTCACTTATTGGTTTTATTAGATGAATTGTCACCTAAGAAGAGAAATCTACGATACAGCTTTTACATGGACAATTTGTTTTCCGGCTCTGCATTATTTTCATATATGAAATTTCGTGGCTATTCAGCAATTGGCACAATCCGCGAAAACAGAATTGCAAAATTGTGTCCCCTGACAATCAAAAAAGATTTTATGAAAAAAGTGCGTGGTTATTACGAGTCTGCCATAGAAGCAAATGATGGCAATTTGTATGTACGTTGGTTTGATAATGCGGTTGTTACTATGATTTCTTCTTCATGTGGCACAAAAGAGATTACCCAGACAAAACGGTTTTCACAAAAATTAAAACGTCCTGTCATGGTTTCAAGACCCAAACTCATTACAAAATACAACTCATTTATGGGAGGGACAGATCAAATGGACCAAAATGTCAGTTGTTATCGTATTGGAATACGTGGGAAAAAATGGTATTGGTCTATACTTACCTGGCTTTTAGATGTAGCTTTGCAAAACAGTTGGATATTGCACAACAAATCTGGACGAAAGTTATCACAACTTGAATATAAACGAGAAATTGCTAATGTTTACCTAAAAAAATACGGCGTGCCACCCAAAGCAGCTGGGAGGCCTTCAGCATCACCTACAGCATCAGACAGTCGAATATCTGATACTGTCAGATTCGATGGCATCGATCATTTGGTTCGTCACACCAATGAAAAAAATAAAAGAAGATGTGCTCGTAATGGATGCAAATCGACAGCACATTGTGTGCAAAATGTAATGTTGGTCTTTGCATAGACTGTTTTTTCCCATTTCATTGTAAATAAATGTTTTCATGTTTTTATTTAATAAAATAGTTTTTTGATAATAAAGTTGTTTAAATTTTATTTCTTTACAATTTTCTAGAACAATATGCAAAATTGGGGTTTGTTTAAAATTACGGTGGCCCAGACGCCTAGCGTTGCCATATGGCAACGGCAAGTATCTCATTATCTGTCAATTTGTCAAAAAAAAGTTTATATAATTTTTTGTTCCTTTTATCTAGTGTAACACACCTAGTACAAGAAAAATATTGAAAACTAAAAAAAAATAATTCCGGAGTTAATGGGTTGAGGCGAATTTGTTTTTATATTTAAAATTTCCCTATTCTTGCGGGTTTTCCGGTTATTAATATACCAGTGACATTAATGGACCAAAAGACAATTCAAATTCACGAAATGTCAAAAAATACTACTTTTCGCTTACTTCTGCCGGCTTGAATTTTTAATTTCGCTCATGCAGTTAACGATATCGTGAAAATGCCAATTTCTAAATTTCGATGTCGACATTAGGAAACCTTCCTGCAGATGTAGTTATTTAGTTATGAAAACTTAAAAATTTCATGTTTTGCTTTTCGAATCCTGTACGGGTGTAATTTTTTAATCTGTTTTGAACTTTTTGGGTGATCTATTATCCTAAAATTGTATCGCATTTTCTTATTTATTTCTATAGTTAAAAACTATAACTACACAAAATTTCACAGCTGCATTCAAACATTTAATTTGAATTAAATATTAACGCGATCAACCGCTTCTCTCCCTGGAATGGACTTCTGGCTGCATAGCTACGTACTTTTCAGCTGGTAAGAAGGGTTTTAATATAATAATTTTCACTGCACCTTATTACTTTTAACTTCCGTAGCCAGATCTCCGTCCAGAAGCACTTTGGAGAAAAACACCAAGAGACAAAATATACTTATTTTTTCCCAAAAAACATGCCTCTCATAATTTCTTGGCAACATTTAAGAGGTTCATTGGGTTTTGCCTATCTCTCAAAGAGAGCGAGGTCACATGATCTGCCATTGGGGAGAAATGGTAGCTACAGACACTTACCTCCACCAAGCGGCGTCAACTGCGGTGCCCGAAGCCACTTTTGTCAGCCACTTTTTTTTAAATAAAAACGAGTATATCAGCTGTACTCGCAGATTTATTATTTTCCTTTTAAAATTTAGTCAACTGATAATGTCCCGTTCAGTTGCATAAACAGCGCAAAATTAAAATTGTTTTTACTGAATTAATTTCTCCATAACTTCCAATACCTACAACACTTATAGCTAACATATAACTGAACTATGAAAACAAAGAAGCATTCTTCTACAATATATAATGGGCGTTCGACACAACGTTGAGCATCTCATATCGCGAGCAGATTTTACAACGACGATTCTGATTTTACTTCTTCGGAGAATGCCTATTTATTTTATTTCCCGATCAGACATAAAACCGAGTTTCTCAGATGTTGATTCTCCGTAAGCCTATGAAACATAAGGCATGTGTAGATACCAGAACAACCGTGCATGTATGGAAGCTTAAAAATACACGAAAATATTAAGGCTATTGATTAGGTTGTAAACCACATGTATAAGTTTAACTCAGCGCCCCAATTCTCCCAATAAAAAGTTTTATACAAAGCGTCTGATAGAAGAAATATAATCCAACAAAATATTAGTAATATTGTGACACAATTACTTCCACATATACATAGTGGAGTTTAGAATGCCACGATTTTAAATTTGAGTGAAAACTAATATCTGTCTGTCGGTCTATTGGCCTGTAACTTTTTTTTTGTGAATACGATTCCTCTGGAACGATTTAAGATATTGACTTCAAATTTTCTTCACGTATGTTCTAGAACGAGGTCTGGAACTGGATTCTTTTTGAATTTATCCGGTGAAAGGGTGGTGAAATATATCGAGTAAATGGGGGAAAATAAGTAAAGCAAGCTGGTAAGAGTACAAAAACGTGGGATTTGGCATATATACTAGAAGCCAAGACTTTAATATTTCCATCTCCCCACATCACCCCCACTCCATTATTAAAGGGATTAATAAAATAAAATTGAGATATTCACTTGAAGTTTGGTACACGTATATTATTAACAGCTGGAATTATGTTATAATTTGAGATGATTTCGTTGAAGAGGCGGCGGTAAGTAGATGTATATAGAGGAAAATGAGTAAAGCAAGCTGGTAAGAGCACATAAACTTTGGTGTATACTAGAAGCCAAGGTCACATATTTCTTTCTAACACTTTTCACCTCCCACCACCACCAACCCTACTGCTTTATTATAGGGGTTGATAAATTAAAATTGAAATATTCACTTGAAATTTGGTACACGTATGTATTGTAATGACATCTGAGTGAGATGATTCCGTTAAAGGAGGGGTTGTAAATTGGGGGAAAGAGGTAGAGCAAGTTAATAAAAGTCTAGAAACTCCATCTTTGCGTACATGCTAGAAACTAACGGATCAATTTTTTCTTGACATCTTCCTCAAATATTATTAAAATTCAATGACCATTTATTTCTACATACTACAGTGCAGATACAGTCAAGCTATTCTCCTATAATGAGACTTGGATGCAAAAATCTGGATGTGAAAGTAGTGACTCCTTAGGCAGCGTTTCTTTAATTAATGCTACTATGTAATGCTGGAAACGTGGCAAATCAAGGACCAACATTTACTACAACCACTTTACACAGTTTTGAGATTTTTCTTATGCATAATATACTTTTGAATACATTTGCGAATAAGTTTCGTTGAGTTATTCGTCCAATTTTTCGAAGACGAGTGTCCAATGTGCAAATGATCTTTATCCAATTATAATCGACATATTTTTACATCGTAAACTTTTTATTTTCCTTAAATAGAAAATCGAAGATTGGGTATCTGTTTCAGTAATGGTTATCCAAAAGAATAGTTCATTTTTGAACACATCTAAAAAAGGCCCATACTTATATAGATGTAAATATAGAAAGCTTGAGAGATAATCCAATTTTATACTAATTATGACTAAAATATGTTTAACATCTTTGATAATAATAACAGACCTATTCAACTTTTTTTTATGAATTTTGACCAAATATGTTAGTATTGGACATACTTGTGTAGACAATGGACAGTGCTTTAGTTTTAGTAGTGAATACCACAGCAAAATATTTTATTTACTGATAACAAAACAAGAAGGCATTCGTATTTTGACATTTCCCCAATAGTGAACATCTCCTACTGTTTTTTACTTGAGGGTTATCAGTTACTTTTAATAAAGAATGTCATGTGTTGATGGTCGTTTCCAGTTAAGCCCGGCTTTTTACATCAATTATATTTCTGCTCCTTTGTCGTTTATTAAAGCCAATGCAGGCATACTCAGGCTCACCTAAGCTCCAAGCAGGTGTCATAGACTCTACTATTTTAAGGTATCTTTTCTGCAAGGAAAAATTAGCATAGGGGCCACAGTTGTTCCACCGCAGAAAAAGCTGCCATAATAATAATAATTTGATCTTTGTTCAACCTCCCTTCTTTTAAATAATTTAATATCTCCTCAAACTAGTTCTAAATTTTGTCCCGAGTTATAGCAGCAAGAGCCTTACTCAGTTACTGTGCATGTTTTCGTTTAATAGATGGTTGGCTTGTAAGCAAACATTTAAACAAGGTCTATCGTCGAAGAAAAATCATATTATCCAGCATCTAATTTACTATCACCTCTTCTGTTTAATATAATTCTGTCTAGGGCCCCATTTTTCCTTCCAAAGAAAACTTTATCACACAATTTTCTTAGAAAGATAGAAAGAAGAACTTAAGAAGCTTAAGCCATTTTCTGACACAGCTATAGTTGCTTGTTGCAACTTTCGCTCGTAAGAAAAATAATTTCTCCAGACGTTCTTAAAGACCCTTATACCTTTAAGATCATAAGAAAATGAAATCAGTTAATTTAATTCAATTAATTTAATTTCAATTGAAATAATCATTACAGAGATTTATATGTTTCAAAATGGAGACCTATGATGAACATTACTGCTGCATTATAACACATATTATTTTAGTAATGGTCAGCCTCTCATAAACTAACTAATTTTGCAAAATTTCAAATTCATTATTAATACAAATTACTTGTATAACTGCAGCATAAATACAAAACCAATAATCCAAAGCACATGTTTTTCAAATTTGTTGGCAGAAATATTAATACGCGTACCTTTCCACAAATTTAGTTAGAATAGTTAATGATACCTGACTAACAATTAGGGAAGAGTAATTTTTTTGACAACAGTATATAGATAGCTACGTACGATTTAGTATATGGAGATATTGCCTGGTGTATTAGACAATGGACTACTAATTGCAAAATATTTGAAGCTCAATTCGCAATTTATTAAATAAATCTGTACAATCCTGACCAGTACTGGGACAGTGTCCATAACTAGAGCAGTCATCCTATCTTAGTCGTATTTTTCAATTAGCACTTTTTGATTATATTGTCAGTAAAACACTAAGAAACATGTTGAAATATTTTATGAATATTTGTTTTATTTCCTTTATTTTCTGTGTCTTTTATGTAAAATCTAGGGCATGCGAGTTTTATCTATTTATCTTTATTTTCGCTTATTTTCTTACACCAAACTGTGCAGAATGGACATAAAAATCGTAGTAAAGGATTCAGTCACCCATATTTATGTCATTTCCCCATGTGTATAATAAAATCTTTTATTAGTCCATTATTCAGTACGAACAAGTGACGTCATGTAAAAAGTAAAACCTCACTACTTATATATTCTTATTGCTCTTTCTTGTTTACGCTCATTCGATATCCACGGATAGGGAAATAGGATAAGCTGGTAGTTTTAGATCAATAAAGGACGATCTTACCGAAAGAGTGTGCTGGAGTTTTGTATTGTATACAGCTTTATTTCGACGTTTTAAATAACTTGTGATAAGAAAAATGGTTTTTCGCGAATATCTCGTTTCCTGTTGATCGGACCTCAATTATTATGAAAATTGTACAGCTCAAAATTGGCTACAAAAAAGGTCCTATACATTCTCACGCTTAATTGGTTTAGGGCATGACGCATTACAAACTTAGGAGTAAGGTATATACAACATTTATATAACAGTAAATTCGTAATAAACTCGTATAAGTATATTTCCATTATAGTACATCGTAAGTGAGCAAATGAGTAGTGGAGTATAATAGGGTGTAATAATTGAAGAAATAAAGGGTTTCTCATAAAACAAACAATCGTGGGCCGCACGAAACTGTGCCGCATTATATTGTGGTGTCACTGGCTAAAGGACAAAAATAAAACATTTGTTAATAAATTAAACACTGCTTTTAGATGAATCAATCAATATATTATAAATACTCTACATATGTTTCGGCTTATTAGGCCTTTATCAAGTATCAGTATTCACTATGTAATACTCTTGATAAAGGCCTAATAAGCCGAATCATATGTAGAGTATTTATAATATATTGATTGATTCATCTAAAAGCAGTGTTTAATTTATTAACAATTATTTTCAAGATGTTTCACAAGGTACCTACCACAAGTTCAGTTCAGTGTAATTAAAAATAAAACTGTGAAAGAGTCAATTAGCCAAGGAAAATTTCTATTTAAAATTAAATAAAAACAAGTCAATTAAAATGCCGACTCAAGAATTAGAAGGTTTTAACATCACAACAAGCCTTAGATGATATCGATGTACTTTTCATCTAAACAACTCTCGCAGAATCAATAATTGATCCACCACCGTCATAGTTGGGAAGATATAAAGTTCGTCTCATGGGATATATTCATTTACATCGAGAAATTGTCTTTAAGAAACCTGGCAACGGAAATCTTGAAATAAAAATATATTCTTGTGCAAGCATCAATAAGTATGCTCATTATAAACAGCATATTTTATATTTACACGCCGTCACCTAATAATGCGATACAACTCTTTCTAAGGGAAAAATTAAATAATGAACATGTTTGAAAGACTTGCACGAATCAGCACAAATATTCAATAGGAACATTTCGCCCATATACAGTGTGTCTCATTTAAAATGAAGACATCCGGATATTTTCGTAATTTTTTGAAATCCAGATTTAAGCTTTTACTATAATTGTAGTCCAATATAAGTCGTACATTTGGAAACTATCAACGTAAATTTAAGTAACAAACTGAGACAACGGCAGCCTTCCAAATGGGGCCCATTTCCGATATTTTGCTTCGCGTTGAAGATATCGAAGAAACTTATTAGAAAAAGTTGTTCAGACACTAATTTTGAGCCCCAGTGCCAAATTTCATTACGAGATTCGCATTTTTAGTTTTTTAAATATTTTCCAGCAAAGCCCACACACGGTTGCAATTTTGGTTTTCAATTTAATAGGATGCCATGGAATTGCAAAATAGTATATTACTCAACGAGCATATAATGATGGCTATTATTCACGAGGGTGAAGTTTACGACACTCGCCTGCGGCTCGTGTCTTAAACTTCACCCTCGTGAATAATAGCCATTATGTGCGAGTAGAATACTATACTTTGTCCACGACTATTAAATATTTAATATTTATTTAATTCATATTCATTTCATTTTTTCTATTTAAGAAAGATTCATATATCATATATTATTTTATCGATATTTTTCAAGAAACAAGTTTAATGAGGCGATTTCTTTAGCTTCCATTATTTCTCGCAGTGCCAAAGAAATCTCATTTTCACTGTCAGTATCCATTTTATCTAATTATATTACTCTTTTTGAATACCTAATATGTAAAATTATTGTAAATAACGTTGGCGTTGGAATCGCACAAATTTTGACGTTTCAAATCAATTACAGAATTACGCTTTGACACATTGTCATGGCTTACTAATAAAATAACACAGTTTGTAGGCACGTCGATAAATGGTTTTAAAAAACAATGTTGGGGATTCCGCGTGTTGCCAATTGATGATGCTTTGAAAAAAACTTACTAATGTAGTTTTTGACTGTTCATTAAAGTACCTCTTCGGCATGTACCATTTGAGTGCTTCCTAGAAAACTTAGAGAAACAACACCTGTCTTCTGGTTGCTGCAATTTTGACATTTTAAATTTTTAGTAAAAAGTCACTAACGTCATTTTTTATAAACAACTGACTGTCCTCATTATTCACTGTAATCAGTGAATAATGAAATCATTATTCATTGCAGGAAATAATGGATAGCATTATCCTTGAGGAAACACATACATAATGAGGACATTATTTAATAGTCGTGGACAAAAGAATTTTGAACAAGTGTCGATTTGACAAAAAATACATTTTAGGAGAAAATAAAATAAACAATTAACATTTGGTAACTGAAATAAGCAGAAAAACTACAGTTTAAAGTAACGATCAGTTTTTGAAATAATTAATTATCGGATGCAGCCTTTCTCAACTAATCCTCCTTCAATTTGAATACATTTCTCAATTATTTTACGATTATGTTTGGCTACTCTTCTCAGCTCTGGAATGCTGTTTTTGCGACAGGCTCGTCCTATTTTAGTACAAAGTTCTTCTCTATACCTGGGCCTTGTTTTGTAAACTGTATTCTTCACTGTTCGCCAGAAAAAAAATCTAATGGTGTAATATCGGGTGACCTAGGAGGCCAGAGTTCAAAAGGACTACTTCTTCAGCTCATTGGAAAATGTTCGTTCAACCACTGACGAACATTTATGGAATAATGTATTGACGCACCATCTAGCTGAAAAAACATCTCCTGTCGCACATTAAGACGAAGATTTTCAATTGCATCCCATAATTTCGTATCGAAGAACGCTCACCATTTAACGAGTCATTAAAGAAAAACGGACCAATTATTCGGTCTCCTAAAATTCCACACCATACGTTTACTATCTCTGAATATTGGTTTTTACAATTAATAACAAAATGAGGATTTTCTGTGGCCCAGTATCTACAGTTTTGAGAACTATTAGTGGTAAATGTAGCTTCATCGGTAAACTAAATTTTGTTTAGAAATTTCCGGTCGTCTAAAAAATTTCCCTAGGTCCAATAGCAATAATCTAACCTTCTATTTTCATCACCTTCTTTCAAAGTGTGTAAAAGTTCTGGTTTATAAGGCTTCATTTTATGACGTACGAAACATCTTCTAATTTTTTCCTTGTCGATATTCAGTTGAGATGCTAAACTTCGTAGACTCGCTCTTGGATTCGCTAGATTTGCGGCTAAGTTACGTTATCTTTAGGATACGGATGTATTCGACGGGGTTGATCATTCTGAGGCCTTTTATTAACACTGCCAGTTTAATTGAAACGAACATTTAAGGTGGCTGCAGTTCCATGAGTAACATCGACTCGTAAAGGATATCTTCGGTTAAATTCGGTGGCTATTTCTCTGCTAGTACAAACCCCATCACCAAATAACCTTATTATTTCGATTTTCTCCCTCAAGTGAAGACGCAGATTTACATTTATTTTAATCATAGTTTCTGTTTCCTATTAAATTGAAAACCAAAATTATAACCGTGTGTGGACTTTGCGGGAAAATATTGGAAAAACTAAAAATGCGAAATTCATAATGAAATTTGGTATTGGGGCTCAAAATTAGAGTCTGTATAACTTTTTCAAAAAAGTTTTTTCGATGGATCCCATTTGGGGGCTGCCATTGTCTCAGTTTGTTACTTAAATTTAAATTGGTAGTTTCGACATGTACGTGTTATCTATAGGACTACAATTGTACTAAAGCTTAAATATGTATTTCAAAAAATTAGAAAAATATTAGGGTATCTTCATTTTGAATGAGACACATTGTATAATAATATACAGACTGTCTATTTTACGAGGCCCACACCAAATATCTCGCTTAATATCTATTGTAGAAGAATAAAGTTTTAGAAACAGTTATCTCATTTTTTGTGAGCTATATTTCAGTAAAAAGAAATTTGAAATCCATAGCCTACTTTATGAGATATATTACAAAAACCTGAAAAATAGGAAAACCACAAACGGTTATAGCTTCCTTATTTGAGGAGATATGAAAAAAGTTAAAGGAATGAAAGTTGACGGCAAAGACAATAAGAATAATAACGTGTAACAAAAAAATCGAAAAATGCAGTTGGCTTTGGCATACGCTATTGTGCAAAAATGAAAAATACATATCTCAAAGTAGGCCATGACGCCATTAATTCCGTAATTTTTTTCTCATTCCAACGATATAAAACATGTCACAGAAATTTTAACCGATAGATTCAATATTTAATATTTTACGAATACCACAATTCATATAATTGAATCGTAACAATCAGCTGTGCAATAATAGTAAAAATTCACTTTATAATAATTATAATTCCGTAATTATTTATTACAATTTAATAGAAACCAATAAATATCTCATAAATAAAAATACAAGTACAAAACGAACAAAGAAAAAAACGAAAAACTATGTATAACAGTACTACCTACTACTATATTGAAAAGAAATTGTGTGTATTTATTTTTCTAACTACAAATGCTCAAATTGTACACCATGCATTCTGACACATAAACGTGCTCTACGAGACACGTCACGCATTACATTTTGGAGCATTTCAGGAGTAATTGCCTCACATGCGTTTCGAATTCTGGTTTCGATGTCCTCAATATTTTCAGGGGCAGTTTGAAATACCTTGTCTTTAATGTAACCCCAGACGAAAAAATCCAAGGGAGTAATATCTGGTGATCGAGCTGGTCATAGAATGGGTCCATAGGTGCCTATCCAGCTATCTGGCATAACTTGATTTAAATAATTTGTACATATTACAGCAGTGTGAGGTGGAGCCCCATCTTGTTGAAAATATGAATAATTTAATCTTTCTGCCACTGTTAATTCATAAAGAAAATCTTGAAATTCGTTTTGCAGAAATTTAAGGTATCTACGAGCGGTTAATTTGCCATCATAAAAATAAGGTCCAATTACTTTAGTCCCTAAAAGACCCAACCAAACATTCGTAGAAAATCTTTCTTGGAAAGCAGTCTCTCTGCACCAATGTGTATTTTCTCGTGTCCACATAATGCATATTTCTATTGAAAAATCCATTATTAGAAAAATTTGATTCGTCCGACCAAAGAATTTTGCTACATATCAGCGCGTCATTCCTTTTCTTATTTAATAACCATCTACAAAGTCTTACTCTCCTTGGCTTATCTCCCTCATTTAAATGTTGAACTTTCCTCATTTTGTAGCATCGAAATCCGTTGTTTTTCAATATTTTTGTTGCACAGTCTTTTTTTATGCGACAGTTTCTCTGAATTTTCCTCAAAGAGGTTTCCTCATTTTGGTTAACATAATTCATTACTCTATTCACTTTTCTTACATTATCCGCAACATGCGCTCGCCTTACTACTTTTTTTGAAAATGAACCGTGCGTTTTTAGATTTTGAACTAACTTCCTAAACATAGTTCGATTTGGCTGCGGAGCATCTGGATATCTATCTCCGTAAACCGTGACTGCTATCTCAGCGTCAAAATTGCACTGACAATAAATGCTAATCATATCGAATTTGTTATTATTGGTGTACACCATAATTACTGATATAAAATTTGTCTTGGAACTCGACAACGCAACATACAACATACAACAGTGACAATCTGTCAAATTTATTAATAACTGTATACATTGTTTTTCACTAATTATGGCACAGCTGATTGTTACGATTCAATTATATGAATTGTGGTATTCGTAAAATATTAAATATTGACACTATCGGTTAAAATTTCTGTGACAAGTTTTATATCGTTGGAATGAGAAAAAATAACGGAATTAATGGCGTCATGGCCTACTTTGAGATATGTATTTTTCATTTTTGCACAATAGCGTATGTCAAAGCCAACTGCATTTTTCGATTTTTTTGTTACACGTTATTATTCTTATTGTCTTTGCCGTCAACTTTCATTCCTTTAACTTTTGTCGTATCTCCTCAAATAAGGAAGCTATAACCGCTTGTGGTTTTCCTATTTTTCAGGTTTTTGTAATATATCTTATAAAGTAGGCTATGGATTTCAAATTTCATTTTACTGAAATATAGCTCACAAAAAATGGGATAACTGTATCTAAAACTTTATTCTTCTACAATAGATATTAAGCGAGATATTTGGTGTGGCCCTCGTAAAATAGACAGTCTGTATAACCAAATCAGTTTTCTTTCGGCATCCATTACACCATATTTATGAAGTTTAAAAAGAAGTTTGTATCTGCAGGCATTAAATACGTGTGTAAAGTCGAAAAAAAAAAAACGCTGCCTAAGGAATCACTACTTCCACATCCAGATTTTCCATTCAAGTCACTTTAAAGGTAACATCTTGACTAGATTTGCACTCTAGTACGTGGAAATTATTGGTCATAGAATTTTAATAATATTTGGGGCAGATGTTATAGAAAAGTTTGAGGCGTTGATTTCCACTATATATGATAAAAATGAAGTTTCTAGTTTACCCTACTTATTTTCCCCTATTCACAACCTGCCACCTCCCACCCCTTCAATAGAATCATCTCAATCTGATGTCATCACAATACATAATAATTGTCCTAACTTTCAAATGAATATCTCAATTCTATGTTATCAATCCCATTGATAATGGAGCGGAGGTGGCGGGGTTTGAAAAATATTAGAAATAAATCTAAGGGCTTGGTTTCTAGTATATATTTTCCCTTATATACTCCTATTTAACCCCCAAACTTCAACGAAATCATCTCAAAATATAATCTAGCTCCAGATGTCGTTATAATATATACATCTACCATATTTCAAGTTAATATCTCTATTTTATTTTATCAACCCCTTTAATAATGGAGTAAGGGTGGTGGGTGGCTGAAAAATATTATTAAAAAATCTGAGACCTTGACTTCTAGGACTTACATCGAATATCAAGTTTCTGTACTCTTACCAGCTCGCTTTACTTTTTTCCCTATTTACTTTTACTTACCCCCACTCCTTTAACGCAATCATTAAAATATAATTTAGTTACAGATATCGTTATAATACATACGTGTACCAAATTTCAAGTGAATATCTCAATTTTATTTTATCAACCCCTTCAATAATGGAGCAGGGGTATTGGGGGATTGAAAACTATTATAAAAAAATCTGAGACCTTGGTTTATATATAGTACATACACCGAATTTCAAGTTTCTGTACTGTTACCAGCTTGTTCTACTTATTTTCCCCTATTTAACCTCCAACCCTTCAACGGAATCTTCTCAAAATATAATCCAGTTCCAGATGTCGTTATGGTACATACGTGTACCAAATTTTAAGTCAATATCTCAATTTTGTTTTATCAACTACTTTAATAATGGAGTAGGGGTGGTGGGGGGGTTGAAAAATATTACAAATAATTTGATATCTTGGCTTCTAGTACATACACCGAACTTCAAGTTTCTGTACTCTTATCAGCTTACTTTACTTATTTTGCCCTATTTACCCTTATTTAACCCCCAATCCTTCAACCTAATATAGTTCCAGATGTCGTTATAATACATACTTGTATCAAATTTCAAATGAATATCTCAATTTTATTTTATCAACCCCTTTAATAATGGAGTAGGGGTGGTGGGGGGTTGAAAAATATTTTAAAAAAATCTGAGGTTTCTAGTACATACACAGAATTTAAAGTTACTGTACTCCTACCAACTTGCTTTACTTATTTTTCCCTATTCACCCCTATTTAACCCCCAGCCCTTCAGCGGAATCATCTCAAAATATAATCTAGTTCCAGATGTCGTTATAATACATAGGTATACCAAATTTCAAGTGAATATCTCAATTTTATTTTACCAACCCCTTCAGTAATGGAGTCGGGGTGGTGGAGGGGTGAAAAATATTACTAAAAAATCTGAAGCCTTGGCTTCTAGTACATACACCGAATTTCAAGTTTTTGTACTCTTACCAGCTTGCTTTACATATTTCCTCCTATTTACCCCTATTTACGCCCCAACCCTTCACCGGATATCTTGAAAAGACAATACAGTTCCAGATCTCGTTATAATATATACGTGTACAAAATTTCAAGTCAATATCTTAAACCGTTCCGGAGAAAACGTGCGGACAAAAAAAGTTACAGACAGATCGATAGATAGACCGACAGACAGAAATTTTTTTTTTTCGCTCAATTTCAAATCTCGACGTTTCATGACATTCTAAACCTATTTCAAGAAAAAAAAATTTTGAAATTTTTTTTACGATTACTATAAGTACGTCCAATTCACTACGTAGATGTGGAAGTAAAATACCAACAACTTTATGATTTTTGTGAAGTTGTTCTAACATGTGGCAAAGCAGTGTCTTGCGTAGATAATGCTTTACGAAATCCAAATAGTAACCCTGTATAACATAAATCAGGCCTACCAGGGAAATCATGCAAACAAGCGCTCCTTGCATTCTTCGAAGGTGTTGTAGAGACGAATGCGTTGTACATTTTATAAGGTCTCTACTATACCTCACGAAAACGGTTCGTTGTGCGAAAAAAAATTATAGAACCTTGTAATAATTTAAATTGACGACTGACAGGAAGCGAGATATTTGCGAAAAAAACATTTTCCATTACCTGTGACCTCAAATAACTTGCAACGGTACGACATCGATTGGAACATTAACATGTCATTGAGAACATCGAAATAAGGCTGTATACAAAATCCACATCACTTCTGGCAGATGAAACCTCAGATTACTGGGCTATTAGTTCTTTATTCAGTACTTAGACACGTAATGTAAAAAAAGTAAAAATCTCACTACTTGTACATTTTTATTGCTCTTTCTTGTTTACGCTTATCCGATATCCTCAGATCGGGATAACGATGTATTGATTTATGGACTGCCTTTGACATATCCGATCATTTAATTTAAGTAATATAAACTTGTTAAGTCGCCAAAGTATGATTGATGAGGAACATAATATGTAACTAATGTCAACTAATTTAAGATTGATTTATCTAGAAGAATATCGGTTCTACTAAAGCCTCCTCGACCCTTCGGCCTCTTTAGCTTTTTTCTTTTTATTCGTCGAGTGCTAATCTTTATTTGAACACTTTAAAAATTATATAGATCGGACGTATTACTTTGAGTGATAGATAGACAATCCTCATTTAATAAATTAAATAAAATTAAGTAAATTGTTTTAAATGTACTTTAATCTCTTTTACCAAATGTTTGACTGTTGAATACACATATTTGTCCTATTTGTAGCTTCAGCTGGGGAATAGACATATGTGAGTTATAATTATTAGAAGTAGTTTAGCAGATGCTGGTTTCGACCAGCATTTTAACCTGATCAGGAAACTCTAGAAGTTGTACAAATTGACAGAATAGATCGATATAGAAATTTTCTGATACACTTTGATTTTGTTTATAGAAAGTGGCGTCCAACACGCGTTTTATAATAATAATAACAATACTAGGGTTAATAAGAAATGTAACTAATAATATGACTTGAATCTCTTTGAAAGTAAACAAAAATAGTGACAAAGGGTCTGTTTCAAGTAGACTGATTTATTGGTTGTTAAGTCACGATTTGTCGAACCCAGACAGAATTTAGGCAGGGACGACAGGATTGGTTGAATTTCTTCAATAAAATCAAATTTGCTAATTACTAAAATAAAATCTATTTTAGTATAAATAATGAACATTCTTAGTTGTACTTTAATTTCAAACATATCCAGATGATGGTTGGTGAAATGCACATCAAGTGTAGTGTTAAAACCATAGACACAGATCAATAAAAATATTTCCAGACAGCCAAGCGGCTCTTACCCGACTGGGCAGAAACAACAACTAGACTCTCATCTGGTCTGGATACCTGCTCATTCTGGTGTGGAAGGCAACGAAGTTACCGATTCTTTGGCCAGACAAGGCGCAGCAACCAAAGTTGTAGAACCAGACCCAGCACTTGGCATATCTGTAAACTCTGACAAGGCTGTTATCCTAGCCTGGGCTGCATTGAAGACAACCCAGAACTGGCAGAAACTACCAGGATTAGTTACATGCCCTTGAAGTCAAGAACTGAAAAATATTAGAATCAAATAGGCTACACCTAAGAATTCTAATTGGGCTATATACTGGGCACTGCAGATTAAATCATCACCTATACAGAATTAGACTGATGGAAAACGCCGAATGCCGTCTGTATCTGGAGAATGATGAAACGGCAGAGCAGGCTTTGTGTACCTGTCTTGCTGTAAAAAGAACCAGGTTCTCACTGTTTGGCAAAGGGCGACTGGATCCTGAGGACCTGGACGGTTTCTCAACAAACAAGATTATTATGTTGGGTGATCTATCACTAGGAGTGGGCTACAATAGACCTAATGATCACTGCGGAGGGTCTGACAAGAGCCCACTCACATATTAACCTAACCTAACCTTTTTTTTGGGAGGGGAAATCCATCAAGGACTCCCCGTGCTTAGGCTCTATCGCTACGGGGGTGTGCCGGACTCCTACTGGCTAAGACCCCTCCCATTTCGTCCATTATGTTCTGGTACATCTTTCGATATAACTTCAGGACACAATGTTGGTGTATACTATTCTATTTCTTGTGCTCTTCTTTCCTTTATCTCCTTTTTGGCCATGATGGCCTTGATGAATCCGTGGATGTCCTCCGAATTTTCTTTACTTTCGATCATTGTTTCTACAATAATTGTTTCAGATAGTGACAACGATATCACACAACTATTACCTTTCGAGTTTTTAGATATTTTAAATTTTAGCGAAATTTTTCCTCAGTCCAGATTGCTAATACTTTCAAAATATAGGCATACATCTAGTATAAATATTATCATTTTACATTTACGCATCCTTAATGATACATAATTGGCTATTGTTTTGTTGTTTGAGAATAAGTATTTTATATGAAACAACATGAATATTTCAGGAAAAACCTATTTGCTATTATTTCTGTGTATCGTACATCTTTTTACTTTAGATTGAATTTTTTTTAAGATAAAGTAGGTAAATAAATTCATTTTAGGCCATTTTTATCATTTTTAACTGAATCTTGATGACCGTAGGGGATTATTCAGATCCTATATTCATGGCCGTAGGGAACTGTGTGGATGCTAGTGTTACAATGAGAATTGTCAAATAAGAGATCAGACAAATTCATTTTAGGATTTTAATTTGCTAGCATAGCCAGAATTCAGGTTATCGAAAGAATGCAAAGATTTCATTAATATTTGTACACACAGTTTTTCTTTCAGTTCTTGTAGACAGTCATTTTTTTCTGCTGTTTGCAAAATCCTATAAAGAATATGTTTTATTACAATTTATTTGAGTATTTTAATTATTGCATATATCACTTTGAAGTGGACCATTGCAGGAATTATAGATTATTTCAAAAAATTCGCCGAAATATGAATAATTTAGTGAGAATCAAAACATAAATACCTGGAGAACCAAAAAAATTAGAAAAATTTATATCACAAAATCCAGACCTTCAAAGTTTGTCAATTTTCGAAAAAAGGAGTTCTCCGCTATGAGTATCTATCTAACTTTGATCGCTAATGTTAAAGTTTTGAAAAGTGATATCGGCACTTTATTGGTGATCAAGTTAAAGCTGAAGATATGTATAATATGTAACAATGATATATTTTGCAATAATTATAAGTTTTAATGGTTGTTTTGTTCTAACAAGACGATTTTCTAATTTTGCAACGAATAAACCGGAAAATTCAAGTGTGGACAAAGTTAAATAATAAAAAAAAACAACGTTTTTTTGACAATCCCACCTTTTGGAGGTGGAAGCCTAGTGCTAATGGTCAAAACAGTCCCTCAGTTTTACTTTTATTTTTATTGTTTATAATGAAATAAACATTAAAACAAAACAAAATCATAAACGGTTGAAAACTGACGACATGACAGTAGCATTATTGCAACACGCGTAATACTTCAAAACAATATTACTTTTTAATGTCCAATTGGTTTTACATCAATCCAGTCAAAAGTTATAGCCACTTATGTACAGCACGCGCTCTCTCGCAAGCCTATTCCTGCGCGAGCGGACTTCCGACGTAGCGCGACTTGAAGCATTAATTAACAGACTACTGCTCGCTCAACTTTAATTCGAAAAACACATACCTACGCTATTTTCGTAAAATTTTTTGTTCTCTCCAATGATGATGTCAGTTTTTTTCAAACAATTGAATTTAAAATGCTACTTATGAAATATCATATTTTTCTACGTAAATTCTTTACTACAAAATGTTCAGCACATTTTCTCGCAGTAGTATTTTGATATTTTTTCTCCACACCTTTCTGAACACGTTTCGATGAAAATCATTGACCGAGGATTTTTCTCGAAGTTAAAATATAATTTGACCCCTATTAACTAAGAAATAAAGGAAGAAAATAATATTTGGAATATAAATAACAGTATTTCCAGGGAAAATACCTGCTATGCTTTTAGTAAAATACATACAGTATGGTAACAGGTAATTAATTAAAAAAGATCATGGAAAGTAATTTTTAGAGTATACTACCATACGTATAATAAAAACAATATACCGGATGACCACCCCAAATAAAAGCGTATTAAAAATAACTAATTAAGGAATTACTAATTTCAAAAATATATATAGCAATAACAATTGTAATTAATGTAAATAAAAAGGGGAAATTTTGTAATTAATTTTACAGGTTTTCTAATTTATATTCAATTGATCAATCAAAATAACTTTAATGCCTCTTACATTTACATATTGGCAGTTTTCTCCAATAGAGAAACTAATTATTTTAACGTGCGGTTAAACTAGAAAACTTCCACGTGATAAAATAGAACAAATTAATTATTTACCAAAACAAAAAGAGCAATTTTTCTTTCGTAAAGCTTTTAGTCGGACTAATTGCACAAAGTATCCCTACCTAAAAAACTTAGAAGTTTGGCAAAAAAGATCGTTAATTTCATCAACGTAAAAAGTTACAAGAAAATTAGTTTAGAGTATGTGTAATGCGACGGCAACTCTTGGTAGGTCATTAACTAGAAATTTTATTAGTGATTCCAAAATGGATAAGTTTATTTTAAACGATACTCTACAAAAGCATAAATATGGGTTCAGAGTTAATAATGTATGTTATCGTTTGATGATCATTTTAGTTTGATTACAAATGTATTTATTTAAATACGCATTCGACGCGATAGAGCTAGAAACATATAGTAATGAAATTAAAAATATTGACATGTAAAAATATTTGCATTCACAATACAAACCAAAACATACGGGTATCTCACCTGGAACTGAATTGATCAATATTGGGAAAAGCATGAAACAAATTCAATCTTTTAAATTTGGTAGTTACTAAAGTCAGTATGGCCAATCCACCTAAGAAAATTATAAGCATATGGTACTTTCGGTTATACCGGAAGTCGATACAAACTTGCTTATTTTAAATGGAAAACCCTATATATTTTCAACTTTTCGAAATAACCATAAAATTCGAAGTATGTTGCATATCTCATACCTTACCCCAGCAGTTTTGGAGATATCTGACAAATTATAAAATTTTTTACAGGTTTGCAATAACCGTTATAACTTTCTTTGTGTAGGAGATCTTCATTTGCTCTTTCGCACATAGAAGCAACACAAGATCCGCTAGTCTCTACAGTAAGAATAAATTCCATAACGGTATAGTAAGTGTTCTATTATTCACGTTCCATTTTGTCAAATTGATACCTCTAGAACTTTTTTATTTCAAACGGAATACCCTATATGTTTACCGTCTTGACTAAAGAAACCGCTGCCTAAGCATTCACTACTTCCACATCCAGATTTTTCATCAAAGTCACTTTAAAGGAAACATATTGACTAGATTTGCAGTCTAGGATCTGAAAATTATTGATCATAGAATTTTAATAATATTTGAAGCAGATGTTATAGAAAAGTTTGAGGCATTGGTTTCTACCAAATACGTTAAAAATTGAGTTTTTAGTTTACTCTACTTATTTTCCCCTATCTACCACTATTTAACCCCCAACCCTTCAACGGAATCATCTCAAAATATAATCTAGTTCCAGACGTCGTTATAATACATACGTGTACCAAATTTCAAGTGAATATTTCAATTTTATTTTATCAACCTCTTTAATAATGGAGTAGGGGTGGTGGGGGGTTGAAAAATAATATAAACAATCTGAGACCTTGGCTTCTAGTACATACACCGAATTTGAAGTTTTTGTATTCTTATCAGCTTGCTTCACTTATTTTCCCCCTATTTACTCCTATTTAACCCCCAACCCTTCAACGGAATCATCTCAAAATATAATCTAGTTCCAGATGTCGTTATAATACATACGTGTATCAAATTTCAAATGAATGTATCAATTTTATTTTATCAACCTCTTTAATAATGGAGTAGGGGTGGTGGGGGGTTGAAAAATATTATAAATAATCTGAGACCTTGGCTTCTAGTACATACACCGAATTTGAAGCTTTTGTACTCTTATCAGCTTGCTTTACTTATTTTCCCCCTATTTGCCCCTATTTAACCCCCAACCCTCAAGCGGAATCATCTCAAAATATAATCAAGTTCCAGATGTCGTTATAATACATAAGTGTACAAAATTTCAAATAAATATCTCAATTTTATTTTATCAACCCCTTTACTAATGGAGTAGGGGTGGTGGGAGGGTTGAAAACTATTTAAAAAAAGCGAGTCTTTAACTTCTAGTACATACACTGAATTTAAAGTTTCTGTAATCATACCAGCTTGCCTTACTTATTTTCCCCTATTTTACCATATTTAACCCCCAACCCTTCACCGGTAGCTCCTCAAATCATAATCTAGTTCCAGATGTCATTATAGTACATACGTGTACCAAATTTCAAGAGAAAATTTCAATTTTATTGTATCAACCCCTTTAATAAGGTAGTAGGGGTGGTGGGGATTGAAAAATATTATAACTAATCTGAGACCTTGGCTTCTAGCACATACACCGAATTTCAAGTTTCTGTACTCTTACCAGCTTGCTTTACACATTACCCCATATTTACCCCTATTTACCCCCTAACCCTTCACCGGATATCTTCAAAAATAAAATCCAGTTCCAGATCTTGTTATAATATATACGTGCACAAAATTTCAAGTCAATATCTTAAGCCGTTCCGAAGAAAGCGTACGGACAAAAAAAGTTACAGACAGACAGATCGACAGACAGACAGATCGACAGACAGACCGACAAACCGACAGACCGACAGACAGACAGAATTTTGTTTTTCGCTCAAAATTAAAATCTCGACGTTTCATGACATTCTAAACCGATTTCAAGAAAAAAAAAATTGAATTTTTTTTTACAATTACTGTACTTTCAATCCACTACGTGGATGTGGATGTAATTATGAATTAAAGAACGCCCTCACAAATATAGGTGCTGTTTGGGGCCGAACCGTTTTGTGGGTTATCTAAGGGGGGAGGAGATGATTCTGAAATGGCAAAAGGAACAGAAATAATCCTACTGGAGAAATATTCCAGGCCAAAGGCAAGAGAACAAGTTCATAACTTATTCGAAGAAGAATACTACGGGGCTTCTCGAACTCGAAAAGTCAGAATTAAACTTGATGACAAGCCTTTTAACTGTCCATTTCCCATTAATATATCATCTTAAGAACATGGTCAAGGCAGATACTGTGATACTGAGATAGAAACTGGGGAACATATTCTTTGCGAATGCAAGATGCTAGTCCGCCCTAGGCTAAAGTACCTAGAAAAGGTGTAATTAACGTAATAGGAAAATTAGTCCCAGTAAAATCACAAGCCTTGTGAAACGCTTGGGAGTCCTGGGCAACAACTAATTGTAGGGTAATTCACAAAAGATCTTTTACCAGTTTACTTATACACTTTGCTTGTATATCATTTTACCAGTCTGATTCGTCCTAGTTATTAATTACAATTTAAACATTTCGAATTCTCCTTCACATTGTTATTAGTTTTATTTTTCTTTTTCAATGGTTTTCTTTAGCTCGAAATTTTGTATACGTATATGTTCAAAGCTGGTGATCGAATTATTGACCACTTGCCGAAATCCAATCAATTGGGTATCAAATGAAAGGGTATGACATGAAGAATAACATAAGCTGTGTGACGTTATTCTAAATACAATATGGCGGCCGACACAGAATGGCGGATTACCTATTTCTTTACAACCCCCTTAATAT
The DNA here is from genome assembly GCA_963583905.1 of Stenurella melanura. NCBI lineage: Eukaryota > Metazoa > Arthropoda > Insecta > Coleoptera > Cerambycidae > Stenurella > Stenurella melanura. The sequence continues at coordinate 97,446,792 of OY757317.1, forward strand.
GAATATCAGATGAAAGAGTTTGGCAAGAGTAAACGAAATGATGGCTTTGAATAAGCCTACCCGGGAAACTAAAAGGTTAAAAATAAATACATTTTTTTTAAACAATGCCATCAACATGGGTTCATGTCAGGTAGGTCTACGACTTCAAATTTATTGTACTTGACTCAGTATCTTTGTGAAGTCTTGGATGGAGGGGTTAAGACGATGTTATTTACACAGATTTCTCCAAAGAGGTTGACAGACTTGACCATGGTATCTTATTAAATAAATTAACAAATTTTGGATTATCATATAAGTTTGCTTCATTCTTTAGCTCATGTTTAAGCAATAGATTAGAGTATGTTTATTGCCATGGACACAAGTCTGTCGAATTTAATGCCGAATCAGGAGTCCCTCAAGGATAAGTCCTTGGTCCACTTTTGTTCAATGTCTTTATCAATGACATGGGTTTAAATTTACAGTGCTCACGTCTACTCTATGCCGATTACCTAAAAATTTACTACAGCGTTAGCTGCAATGATATAGAATTGCTCAAGTCAGATTTGGAAAATATTGACAACTGGTGCAATGAAAATAAACTATTTCTAAATGCTGAAAACTACAATGTTGTCACCTACTCACGTGGGCATAATATTTTCATTAATGAGTATAAAATAAACGATAGTGTCATACAAAGAGTTGATAGATTTGAGGATCTAGGTGTTACTTTTGAAAGCAAGATAACTTTTATTTATCACATAAATAACATCGCATCTTCAGCTTTAAAACCATTGTGATTCATAATTAGAAACTCCAAAGGTTTCAAGAATGTTGAAACTATGAAACTTCTATTTAACTCGTTTGTCAGAAATACATTGGAGTATGCTGATGTAATCTGGAGTCCCTACTACATCGTTCATATTATTAAACTGGAGAGTATTTCAACGAAAATTTTTAAAATACTTAAGCTACACCGAGGACAAGTCTTATCCACTTGTTGGAATTAGTAATGATATTTTGTTAAATAGATTGTCACTTAACTCTCTTCATACTCCCGAGAATTACACGGAATTGTAACTCTGTCTAAAATATTAAACAATAAACTCGACTGCTCTGATCTATTAAAACTCATTGACTTACGAGTACCTTCTAAATCAACTCGACTCCACGAAACATTTCATATCAAAGCTTCACGCACCAATCTATTAATGTATTCACCTATTTTAGTGTCATATGGACATAATTTGTAATACCTACTTCTGTTATAGCAGAATATTCATTGTTAGTATTTCTGCTGAGTTGTGTAAATAAATAAATAAATAAACATTTTAGCACTAATATACTTAAATCCTACCCTCATTATATATTAGATACACGAAGATTCCTGTCTATCTCCTGTCTTCCCCATATAAACACTAGTAGTTATTTAAGACCACATTTAAATAATGGTATATTGTTGCGATGTATGTTGAACAATGCATGTTATTTTTGGAATGCGCAATACATTGATTGCAATAAGCCTCTGCAGAGAAAATTTATCCTGTGTGGCGTAAGTTATACATACTACAGTTTCAGGCTTTTGGCCTTCGTTAGTAGGGACCAGGTAGTAAGTACCCCAACAGATATAAATTTTCTGACTTTTGTCATATGTTTGCCCCCTTATTTATAATTATTCGGCGTAGGTGGTACACAGGGTTCGTGCGTTCATTATTACCGTGTGTTCCATCATGACGACTTAGATGGCACTTTATGTGCATATTACAAGATTTATCGAGCTACACAAAACTAGAAAACTTATTCTATATGGCCCGCATAATATACAAAATATTATTAGACATCATAAAAGTGATCGTTGCCAGCAAAAGGGAATAAAGTTCATCTTGCTGGGACATAAAAATAAATCTGAAAAATGTTCTGAAACTTTAGCTATTAAATTTGAAAATCAATTGATGAACGATAATGGTGTCGTATAAAAGCTAGCAGCGGCGTGTGTGTGTGAGAAAATAGAAAAAATAAATTGTTGACGTAAATGTGCATTTTGAAATTTGCTTATAAACTTTTCTCCGCATACGGTTTCTAATATAAAAGCCTGTTGTACACGGGTAAAAAATGACACGTAAAAAGTTTAGTATGCATATATTCTACTTGTAGACAAACTACCCACACGACTTTATGGCAACATATTTTCTCATCGTTTTACTGCCTGTGAAGTACTCTAGAAATGTAACAAATAATCCTTGATCTCACTTTGTCACGTTTCCTTCAGCATTACAAAGAAATGTGTTTCACAAATTTTAAATTCATAAATCATTTTTATAGAATAATAAGTATAATTATCGTTTTTGGAAAATGTAAATAATTATAAAATATGATAGTAATGATGACAATTACAAACTCCAAACATTTATAAGAATGTGTAGTGACAATGTGGAATAGAGAGTAATATGACTGTAAACAGTAATAATATGTAAAAGTATCCGTTATAAAATGACAAAACTCTCTAGTAATACTGCTTGCAAGGTCAATAAGATGACAGAAAAAAATGAGATAAAAATTATCACATAACTTGGAACTGAAAGTTATCTATTGAAAAATAATCAGGATTTCATGTGTCTGCTGAAAGGAGTAATGCCCAAAAATAGCATCATGTAGGTACATCAAGTACATTTTAAAATTTAAAAAAATGACTGATTTATTTGGATAATACTGCAGAGTGTTTTGGGATATCACACAGATGCTTAAAGAAAATATGACATCCATGTTGATAAGCTTTCAATATAAGTATTTAGGTGTTTGACATTCTTCTATTTTGTAAACCAGATAAGCTAAGTAATATTTAAATGTCATCTAAATTTAACCATTTTTGGAATATGGTCGAATTTACGTAAAGAAACCAAATTTGATATACACATTTTGATTTTTTTCGATCGTAGCCTTATCCCTACCTAGTAGTACAGGTTAATATGTCACATCATAATAAGCATAATGAGAATTGGAGAATCGCACGACAATAGTTTAATATCAGAACAAAGTATACTGTGAACGTTTAACACTTTTAATATTCCTTAGGATTTTTTAACCTAATAGTATCAAATCAAATAAAGTAAACGAGCGCCAGTGAAGTGCAGTATCTCAACCTACACCCTAGACGACCCAACAAGTTCCTCTTTAAGTGGTTTATGGGCATTAAATGGTCAGTGTCAAAATGAGACACATGAATATAGACGCATTAGCTGTGTTGTGACCTAAAGTAATTGTATACAGTGGAAAGTTTTTAAGTGGACAAAATCAACCAAAGAAAGGAAAGGAAATAAAATAAAATAAAACAGCAATCACAAGACGCTGTAGAAAGAAGGATAATCTATATATTAATTGATTTCATTTTATCTGATTTATTTGATTTTGTTCTATCCTATCTGATTAATTACAGACTTAATTTCTACCAACTAAATTTATTAACGTTTTCAAAGTGACAAAAATAGTATGATGCTGCCTCTAGGCAAGTTCCCCGCCGTGTTATAATGGACGCTGGAGGTAATGAGGTATTTGGAAGTATTTCTTTAAGTAACCGTACACGATGTGTTGCTTTCAGGAAAACTTTCTTTATACTAGTTATTAAGTTATAAAAATTAGCGTAGCATCCTCTAATAGTTTCAGCAATTCTATGGAGTTCATGTGCTAGACATGTTACATGCATCTGCCTGCGATGTGTTTTCGTCATAATTCGTCCTGCAGCTTTCATATAATTCACTCCATCAGTAAGAAATAATAATACCTTGTTACCCCATAACTTTTGTAGACTTGAATTCACTGCCTTCACTATAATGCGGCAATTTGTCGTTTCTACAACTGTAGAGGCGGTCAAGTGTCCGCGTACTGAACAATTTTCCTCCAATGCACCTATTAAAACATTTGCTACATTCTCACCACAGGCATTGGAGATTTCGTCCACACTAACCCAGATGTATTTCCCAGTAAGCCCAGAAGAAATTTTTTGTCTAACATTATCACACTGATAAATAGTTTCTTCTGAGTGTCGCTTCCGACAGCACCTGAACGTTGTTATATGTAGCACTAATACAGTTTTCCAATAATTGTCTAAAAAGTGGATTATCTAGTTTTGACCACGGTATGTTACATCAGTAGAGCCAGTAGCACTAATATGCTTTTGTGAGGAAATATGTCTATTAACATTTTGTTTTAGATGTCCATGAAATTGTTTTGTACTACAATGAAGATCTATTCCATCAAACTGCAGTTCTGAGAAATCGCGAATCTACAAGCCTATTGCAGCCGGAGAAGCACTTTCCCTTTATTAAATGTTGACGTAAGTGCCAATAATTGTCGCAGTGTAAGTCATATAATTAAAGGAGATAAAACCGAAAAAAACTTAAAAGTATCTCCGTAAACTGTAATTTATTGTTGACACTCGGTCGGGGTCGAATGCCTTTAAGATTGCAACTATGTTTTTAGGTAATTGTCAGTACGTTTCAGTGTAGTAGATTTCCAATAAAAGTATGTTATACGTATTAACATAAAATGAAATAGACCCCCACACATTAAACAGAACAGGAAAGTGTGGCAATAATAAATATTTTACCACTTTGTCGGTTTTCTGATTGTTTCAGTAAATATTTTAATATAATATTACGTGTATATGAGAGCCGCCTCTGGCACCGAGATAAACTTCCCGATCTCTGGTTATAACACATACGAGTACCAAATTTCAGCTCAATCTTAACCCGTTCCAAAGTAATCGTGCTCACAAACGGAAGTTACAGACAGGTATACCGACAGACCAACAGAAGGCATTTCTTTCATCAAATTTAAAATAACATCGTTTCATGACATTCAAACCTAAATATTGTCTAAATGTTATTTGTGGCATTATCTTTATTTTTTTCCTTCTTCAATTCTTTGGGACTTCCTGCCCCATGTATGTTTTCTTTCTAAGCGGTGCTATGGGAATCTACAAAATATATCACAATTAACCAGTATGTTACTGGTAAAAAACCTCTATGCCTGTGACGTTTTTCGTCAAAGGATCAGTTAAAGGTTGGTTTTTTTATAAATAAACAACAAGAATAAGTATAAAAACTTGAAATTAAATATTTCGCCGACGTTTTGGAAATCTAATCTGTTTCCTTTTTCAAGGCTTTTTTTGAAAAATCTTTAATCAATATCCATAGATACTTACTATTTACATAGAACTGTTGATATAGTTAACAGTTTTTTAGTTTCTATACAATGTTAAGTTTGTGAAGTTCTTCTTTTAACATTGGCAGCCAAGTTACGGAACAATTCGACACGCAATTATCCTCATTCAATAATATTATCGCGGATTCTTTAATTTTTCTTTTTTTGCTATCTGCCTCTTTTGTTAAAATTTTTGCCGAGTCCCAGTTTATTCTATATCCGTTCTCCCACGCGTGTTCGCAGATCTTGGACCTCTGAATTTCATTTTTTCTGATATAATTTTGATGTTCGCCCAATCTTACACAAAAAGGTCTGGATGACTCACCCACGTATTGTTTGTTGCACTCACACGGAATACTATAAATGCAGTTTCTTGAATTTTGCTCGTGGTTTGTTGGTTTCGTCTTTGTCAGAATAGATCTTAAAGTGTTGCTTGTTTGAAATACCGTCCTAATATCAAATCTATCACCGATACGGCGCAACTTTTCGGATAATCCGCATACATAAGGAATTAACGCTGTGTAACGTTTTTCAGGTTTTTGTCGTACCTGATTGGTATTTTCAATATTTATGAAGGTTTTATCGACAAAACCCCCAGGGTATTGGTTATTAATAAGAACTTCCTTTATGAACCGCTTCTCATTGTATAGAAACTAAAAAACTGTTAACTATATCAACAGTTCTATGTAAATAGTAAGTATCTATGGATATTGAATATAACAAACATTCTTAGAGCTGTGTATTTGTCACACACAGCAAAAAAAAAGATTTTTCAAAAAAAGCCTTGAAAAAGGAAACAGATTAGATTTCCGAAACGTCGGCGAAATATTTAATTTCAAGTTCTTATACTTATTTTTGTTGTATATTTATAAAAAAACCAACCTTTAACTGATCCTTTGACGTAAACGTCACAGGCGTAGAGGTTTTTTACCAGTAACATACTGGTTAATTGTGTTATATTTTGTAGATTCCCATAGCACCGCTTAGAAAGAAAACATACATGTGGTAGGAAGTCCCAAAGAATTGAAGAAGGAAAAAAATTCAAACCTATTTTAACAAAGAAATTTTTTTTACGATTAATATATTTCCACTCTACTACGTCGATGTAAAAGTAATTAATTACGCATTCTCCATGCACTACCATAATGTGATTTAAGTAAGTTGTCGTCAATGACAGAATAAGGTCTTAGTAGTACTATGATGAGCACGAAAATAACTTGGGGCTGATGGTAATATTCTACTATTATTAAGGTAGAAACTTATCTGTTCCACTGCAATATTTTAAAACACAATTAGAGAGCGTGGGTAAAATACTATACCAATTGGATCAAAATTAGAGATATCTGAAGGATTTAATTTTTTTAATTTCTTAGAGTCTCTTCGATAAATGAGTATAACCAGGACCAGCACTGGCAAAAAATAGTGTTTGGGAATAGAAATAAATGTTACGACCTTCTAGGCATAAAAATGGCACCTATAGTTAACCAGCTGGTAATTAAAAATGTAAAATATCTACTCAATTACAGAAATACCCATGATAATATTTTACAGTTGATTTCATCAGATTCCATGGTAAAATACTAAAATACTTGAAATTAAGTTAGATACTCTCCCGCATAGCTGTGTTAACCTTCTCTTTTCACTGAATAAGAATGAAAAACCACGATAATCTTATGTGATTAACGTTGATTCTTAGTATATTTCACTTAGGAATGACGCAGACTAGATATTGAGTCATCGGACATTTTCTTGATTCTTCTACATTTTCCAGCATTTTAACACAATACAATTACATTCCAAAGGAAAAATACTACGAAGGGCCACCATGATCTTTAGTTATATACTCTGCATCTTAGATGGTTCAAATTCTGATTATCTTGGGCTAGATTTTTTGAGGCTTCAAGCATTTTTTTTAATTTTTATGCTTTTCCCCAACATTTTCCCACAAATAAAGCTGACCCTCGTATCCTACGAGAAAAATACTGATTCTCGTATAATAAGCTGTGGATCTTAAAACGTTTAAATTTTGAATATTACAGACTCGAATTTGTAAATTTTGGGCATTCTCTTAATTTTTCCGCATTTTTCTGACATTTTCGGCAAAGCGAAATGGAGAATAATATTTTGCGAGAAAAATACTAAGAAATGCCACAATAATTATTTAAAGTAACATACAGTGGCTCTTAGAAGTTTAACTTGTGAATATCTCATGTCGGATTTTGTGAATTCTCAAGCATTTTCTTAACTATTCCACATTTTGTAGCCAAATTCTCAAAACCAAATACATCGTCATATTCTACGGGGAAAATGTTCATTTTTTGTTGTCTTGGGTCAAAATTAGCCACTTTTTAATATCCTCCTATAAAAATGTCTTTCCTACGGAAGACGTTTCTGCTAAACCAGACAGATTTCTTGACAAACAATTCGAGGTGAGAATAGATTATTGTACACGACTAAAGGATAACTGACAGTTAGACTTATTTATTAATAAATATATTTATTTTCAGTAGCAAATACCATAATAAATCTGCCTCTGGCAACACATCAAGAAAAATTTCTTATTTGCAAGATGCAAGAAAATTTCTAGGGCCGCACAAAATTTATCCGTGAAGATATACCCATATAGCAATATTACAGACTATAATATACGTTTAATACTGGAAGTAAAGTGATAATCTTTTTAGAAAAAAAATTACCTCTGTTGAACTAATAAACGAGTTGCGCAAGTTTTGCAGTATTTCGAGGATAGTTCTCAAAATAGCTTTGTAAATAAATGGCATGAAACTAAGTGGTTTTTTAGCTCATACGAAGCTTCAATTAGGAATGTACTTGTTTATTTACTTTATCAATTTATTCTGTTGAAATGTACAAAATTATGTTACAATATGGCAAGACTAGTATTTGATATCACGTTACTATTTCAGTTTAATGTAATTAACTGTTATAGAATTAATGCACGAGTGAATAAAGCAGACACATTTAAATATGCATATACATTATACATACATGCATATATGTGCAAATATGCGTTAACAGATATACATATCAATATGGGGATTATTAGAATAACTTTGAAAATATTCCTACAATTTTAATGATAGGACAGACTTTAAAATACCTAACGTACCAATATAATAATAATGTGGCACTTCACAACTTATTTTTTATATTTTATTAAGATACATATGTTTAAAGAGATCACATTGATCATAATCATCTTATAAACTAAAAGCAATCACGACTGCACTTATTTCAATCCAAAGGAGAGGTATAAAGTCGTATAATAATTTTAGGGCATGTACATTGATAATAACGTTGGCTGAAAATAGCACATCCACGAAATAAATAGAGCTAAGTAGCGTTCTTTTCCCCTTAATCTGAATAAGAAAGAATATCGAATTTTAGGTTGCAGAATGGTATAGTTTGAATGTCTTTATAGTATAGTTCAGTAAAGGATCGAATTTTGGAGAAATCTTCCATCTGCATAATGATCATTTTTAATATGAAAACAAGCAACATGTACCTGATGTGACCTACATTAACAGATTAATACATATAGAAAATATTCATACCTATAAAAGACAAGTAGTTTGGCAATGCGAAGTAGGACAAATTATAATTTGTATTATTGGAGATGGAGTTACCCAAACATCTAGTTTTTATTATTTGCTGATTGTATAAAGATTACTTTTCTTTGGCGAACGTGAATAATATTAATTTCAACAAATGGCATCAAACGGGGAAGTGTTCTGTCATCGTTCCTCTTTAACATCTATTAGTAGAGTGCAAATCAATTTCTATCTTTCCCCCCATTGGCACTTTTTGAGTAAAATATATGACCTTACCAGATATGTTACTTATGCCCTGTAGATTATGAATCCACTTGTCGTCAAAAAATCGTCACGAATATAAGGGCACAATCCAAAATTTTCTAACTAACCACACCACGCGATAGAGTCAACCATGAAGCGTATTTTATACAAAAATCATTAAATTCTCTGTAGAATTTCTATTTTTAAAATAAATAAAGAAACGAACTTTTACATAATCTTATATGGCAGTAAAAATCAAAAATCGTCATTTTCTCTGTTCGACTATGGCTGAAAATTAATTATTTTTCGTCTACTTTTCCATTCCCACGACGATATCTCCCAAACTATTATATTTATCAAAAAAATATATTCTTTATAAAATATTTGCCATATTTTCTAGATCGCAATGGTTCTTAAATCAAATTTTTTGAGAATTTAATAACCATGGTATTTAATAATGTGTAACGTGATATCAATTTTCGAATCTTATCAGCGGCATGGGTTCATTACAGATCCTCGCTCTCCCACTCTTTAAAACTGTTTCAACACACTCCACTTCGTACCCGCAATGGCCTATCGTAAGATAGATTAGAGCATGGTAACTCTCGTGGCTCATGATATTAATGAAATTTATGTCTTGAAAATGATTACTATGGAATAAATAATATAAGTATATTTGTTTAATATTAATTCAGTGTTATTTCGCCTTACATAAAATTTTTGTGTAATAGATTAACACGTTATAAGAAACTCGGTAGTTCGATGTTAACAAGATACTTTCAGCTGGTATGTATTTTTTTAACAGAATTTTCTACCATATAGGTAACTCAAGAAGAAATGAAAATGGAAAGTACTACTGATAGCGCAAGTTCGGAAAGTGAGATTGAGACAAAAATAAAATTGAAAGAAAAACAGATTCGTAAGAAATTATGCTTAAATTGTATGAAACCGGACCCTGTAAACAAAGGTTTTGATAAATCGTTTGCAATATTTATTGATTGTTTAAAACTCCGTGAAAAAATAAGTAACAAAAGAGAAGACGATGTATATTCTAAAACTATGCGATTTCGAAAAACAAATAATTTTGGCTGTTTGGTTTGGCACTGAAATTGCTATTCTAGTTTTATTGGCAAAAGAAGGAGAAAAATGGAGAAAGAGAAAAAAATTAAAAACAGTTCAGATGGATGGAGTGCATGTCCAATAACTTCTTCAGGCGTGACCTTGCGTAAAATGAATTTTTTTTCAATAAAATAGCTTTCTCAAGTAATGACCACGAACACAGAAAGAAAAATAAGACTATTAGCCCACCAAAATCCCATAATTTTCTAAAGAATTGGTGCTAACGATTTAAATGCTATAGAAACTAAATATCATGTTTAATGTTTCTAAAGTCACAATAGAAAATGCAAAGTTTCATACCTCATTTTCTGTTGGAATTAGAACATATTTTTCGTTTCTCTTTGTAGATATAACAATTTTGACTCCTTTATCGGTAAATGTATTTATAAGTAGTCTACTAATCTCTATTTTAGACTTATATCTATCCATTCTAGATACTTCTCATCATAAATTGACGACATACCATACCCTTTTTGCTTTAAAAACAGTTTCTCGAGAATTTTACATATTTTAGTAGAACTCCGTTCGTTGTCTGCCTGTTTTCCACTTTTATTTTTGTTATTAGGTAGTCCTCTGCATTTTATATAGCGACTTTAGAAACATGGAATATGATACTCAATTTCCATAGGTATTAAATCGTTAGCACAGATTCTTTCGAAAATTATGGGATTCTGGTGGGCTAGTAGTCTTACTTTTATTTCTGGTTCCGTGGTCATTACTTGAGAAAGCTTTATTGTTGTACTTTTGACAAAAATATATTTCTCTATTTAAAAAAAAATAGTTTACGAAAATACACATCGAAAAAGTTGATGGACAGGCATTGGATCCATCTGAACTCTTTTCAATTTATTTCTCTATTTATCTCCTTAAAGGTTCTATATTTATTTGGCTAGTAAAACTAGAATAGCAACTTCGGTGCCAAACCAGTCAAAATTGTTTGTTTTTTTTTTGAATGACATAATGCTAGGATATAGATCATCTTCTCCTTGGTTACTTCATTTTTCATAGATTTTTAAACAATCAGTAAATGTTGCAAACGATTTCTCAAAACCTTTGATTACAGGGCCCGGTTTCATACAAATTAAGCTAATATGTTACGAATCTGTTTTACATTAAATTATATTTTTCTCAATCTCACTTTCAGAACTTTTGCTATCAGTAGTACTTTTCATTTTAATTTCTTCTAAAGGGCATACACGTCAGTTACCTATATGGTAGATAATTTAAAATACATACCAGCTGAAAGTATCTTGCAAACAGTGAACTACAGGGAGTTTCTTATAACGTGTTAATCTATTATACAGTAATTTTAGGCAGGCCATAATTTTTATGTAAGTCCATGTAACACTGAATTAATATTCTACAAATATACTTACATTTATTTCATAGTAATAATAATTTTCAAGATATAAATTTCAAAATATTATGAACCACGAGAGTTACTATGCGCCAATCTATCTAACCGTGGGCCAGAGCGGGTGCGAAGTGGGGTGTGTTGAAATTTTAAAGAGTGGGATAGCGAGAATCTGCAACGAACGCATGCCGCTGATAAGCTTCGAAAATTGATATCACGCTACACATTATTAAATATTTTGGTTATTAAATTCTCAAAAAATCTGATTTAAAAACCATTGTAATCTGGAAAATATGGCAAGTATTTTATAAAGAATATAATTTTTTGATAAATATAATTAATGGTTTCGGAGATATCGTCGTGGGAATGGAAAAGTAGACGAAAAATAATTAATTTTCAGCCGTAGTCGAACAGAGAAAATGAGGATTTTTTATTTTTGCTGCCATATAAGCCTATGTAAAAGTTCGTTTCTTTATTTATTTTAAAAATAGAAATTCTACAGAGAATTTAATGATTTATATAAAATACGCTTCATGATTGACTCTATCGCGTGGTGTGGTTATAGTTAGAAAATTTTGATTTGTGCCCTTATATTCGTGACGATTTTTTGACGACAAGTGGATTCGTAATCCATAGGGCATAAGTAACATATCTGACAAGGTCATACATTTTACTCTAAAAGTGCCAACGGGATCGAAAACTAAGCGACTTTTATCAACGCCAGCACTCTACTATATAGAGAAGGCGTAATACGATGTTTGCTATAGAACTAGCATGGTAGAGTAGCTATACGCGTAACGAAGATTTCTAATCTAAGATTTGTGAATAAGCCCAATTAGCAAGCGAGGATGAGCTTACACTCCTGCTATAGAGAAAATAAGCTGTGATTAACCATAATTTAAATTGCAATAACGAAACTGTGATTGTAAACCGATTAAATGATAGCCATCCAGACATATTAAGCATAGGAGCTTTGAGGTAGTACGCAAGACGGGATACCTTGGAGTTCTTATTGGTAACTGCAAATATGACATTGGGCGAAAAATGCAGATGATGACCATATCAGCAACTTGCCGAAACCTCTCATGCCTTGACCATATCAACCAAAGAGGGGACGATATGGAATGATTAATACTTTTGGGAAACCTAGTAGGCGAGATGCCAAGAAAATACTATCTAGGAAGTTGGACTGATCAAGATACTGATGGGAGAGAGCTTTGAGAGGCCTTGTGCTTAATAGATAACAAGGCACAATTAGAACAATACATGGATCAGAAAAGTGTTCCAAGGTGTTGTAAATGAGAATGAGATCTGACTTTGCTTCTTAGACATTATTGGAGGTGGGAACGTCTAGACATCGTGTCTTCTTATAGGTCCACACATAGGTCGTTCTGGTACGGAATTTTCAAAATAGTTCCTAGTGATCACCCTGTATAAGTCACCAAATTATGAAACAAATACGGAGTCTCTCATTTTTGTGATAGGTAGTTATTTTAAAAATTATCTGGCTATGATAATATAATTTATGAAATGAAATAGGCACGTAACGAGCATATCGTTGCAAATTTAATAATTAGTATGATAATGCTCTTGCAAAATAATAAAATTACTGTACAACAAACAATAATTCGGAATTTCTAAACTACATCAAACTAATACTGCTATTAAACTCATCCGAACACTGATTATTAATGCGGTAACAATTATAATCATGTTTAATCAAAGGCAGAAGTTAATGATGGATAATGTTAAGCTCTTTGTTCATAACACTAGAGCCGAACAAATTTTGAGGCATAGCTGTTACCTGTCTCGTTAGATAATTCAGTCAATACCTGTGATACATAAATTCTCTGGGGACCACTTTCTGCGACAGAGTAATCACCGCCATTTGGTGTCCAATATGCGACATGGCATGTTATTTTGTAAATATTCAAAAATATTTAATTTCCATATAAAGGGAGGGTCGCCCAACAGTGGATGTCAAAAATGAAAAACTAAATAGATTGCATTTATGCATAGAATATACAGCATGTACTGCAGAAAAGCGGTAAATACTCGAATAAAATATTATTATGTACGACTTGTTCTGATAAATAGTGATATTTTCTGTTTACTTTTTACTTCCACGTAGTAGATAGGAAGTATAGTAAACGTAAAAAAAATCGAAAATGTTTCTTGAAATAAGTTTAGAATGTCATGAAACATCGAGATTTTAAAATAATATTTTCTGTCAGTCTGTCTGTAACATTTTTTTTGTGTGCACGTTCTCTCTCGAACGGTTTAAGATATTGACTTGAAATTTTATACACGGATATATTATAACAATATCTGGAACTGGATTGTTTTTTGAATATATCAAGTGAAGGGTTGGGGTGTAAATAGGGGTAAATAAGAGAAAATAAGTAAAGCAAGCTGGAATGAGTAAAGAATTTTGGATTTGGTGTATATGATAGAAGCCAACGCCTCCGATAATATTTTCCATAATATTTCTTGGATGGAAAATCGGTTTTTGCTTTAACGTCTATTATTGGATCAACGTGCATGTCTCTCTGTCCATTAAATCTCTTAAACATAAATTTTTTTAAAAGGTGAATTATTATTATCATATTCTCAGTAATCGTAACAAAGCCGGCTAAGAATTAAGCGCTTATAAATAATTGCAAAAACAGCATTTTTGATTGGCACGATTACTGGGACGTTCTTAATGCGCGTATATATTAAATTTTAATTATTGTTATTACGTGTACACGTACAGTGATCGAAGTCACTGCTTCAGAGCTTTCCTTGATTACTCAATCTGGTTCGAAGAATCATTACTAGAAGGCCTAAATGTTCGAGCGGTATTATCGTAACTGATAATAATTAGGTTTTTAGTTTACTACGTTATCATTAAAATTATCCTTTCTCTCCAATAAAGTGTGAACCAGGTCTGATAAAGATTGTACTAAAGAATTAATTGTAAACCTTTCAAATAGTGGAGTATGATAATTCGTTTAATTTCCATATTAACAAGAAAGACACATTCGTGTAGTTTTTAGTGGTAAATATAACAGGATATGTCCTTTGTTTGTAAAAACTAATTTAGGGCCACCATTTTGAAAATAGCACCTTAAACAAATTTTGTAACGATCTCGTAAATGGTTCGTTATATGGAAAGTGTTATAATTATAAAGATTGAAGAATAGAAAATTGTCTACAAAGAACATTGTCACAGTATGATTACATTATACAATTACAGTGCTGCTATCTTTAAGGTAGCCATTCCCTAGAAAGAGACATTCTATAGGGAAATATTTATTATTTTTGGCCATAACTTTTTCTCTTAGTACGTATATTTAAAAGAACTACAAGAGTACCTAAGTAGACCATTACTATGAATTTTCACTCAATAATTTCAGTGGTTTACAAAATAGCTAGATTTAAATTTGAAAATTATGTTAATCTTCCTTTTGCGTAGTTTTAAATCTAGCTATTTTGTAAACCACTGAAATTATTGAGTGAAAATTCATGGTTATAGTCCTGTTATGGTTCTACATAGGTACTCTTATAGTTTTTTTTTTTAAATATACGTACTAAGAAAAAAAAGTTATGGCCAAAAAAATAATAAATATTTCCCTTAAGCTATCTTTCTATAATTTCTGGGCTCCTGAGGTTAATGTGCATCTTTAATGTAATGAAACTTCTATAGTTCGATAGTCAGTTACAAGTTTATATATTTTTTATTTTCCTACCATCATTATATCAGGAAATATTTCAAAAATAATGTGGTGATGCATTCGAAATTATAAAGAAATGTGCAATTATGCACTTTTACTTTTCTCGGAAAGCTCCAGTCTGATTTTAAAGATTCTTTTGGTTTTCAACTCTTTTTCGAATATAAAAAGAAAAATATTCAAAAAGTCTAACTTCTCGATTGCGTAGCTTAAAAATACTATTTTCCCTCCACTCTTCAGGGTGTTTCATGAAGAACTGTACATACTTCCAGGTTCGGTATAGACCTCTTGGGTATTCAGGAACGGCCACTGAAATTTTCCTGCGCCCAAATTTCTCAGATTCAGGGTGATAAACTGATTTTGGTCCAAATTTATTTCGGCCCAAAACGTCCTTATTATTGATCAGATTCTGTTTAAATTCTAGAAACTTTGTACACTTATCCGCCTTTCTGGATTTTCTTTTCAAGAAATTAAATTTGGCAAAAAGGGGAATTTGAAGAAAAGTAGCTTCAATGCTTTGTTAGCGTTTATTTAAATTGCCAATAGATTTTCTAATTTGCGCAGGATTGTTTCTAATTTGTTCACTACAGAGGAAAATTCGCTGAAGTAACTGGTCTCTAGTATTGACAGGGACACTGTAGACTTCAGTATTGAGATATCCCTGTAGAGAATAATCAACGGGGTTGAAGTCTGGTGATCTAGCTGGCCAAGGATGAGGTCCTCCCACGTCCATTCCATCTACTTGGATAGTCATTATCCAAATGCCTTCTAACCTCAATACCAAAATGAGGAGGAGCTCCGTCATGGTGGAAGTATTGTCCTGTTACATTGATAACTTGGATCAAACCAGCTAAATTATTTTGTAAGAAATCTGAATAAACCTTTGTAGTTAGTCCTGCCAGAATTATATGTGGGCCAATTAGGCTGTTGTTAATCATACCACACCAAACATTTACCTAGAACTTCTCTTGAGAATGGGTTCTCTTATAGCATGAGGATTGCTTTCGGCCCAGTTACGCCAATTTCTGGAATTAAATATGCCATCCCGTGTAAATTGGGCCCCGCTTGTGAATAAAGTTCGATATGTAGTCGGTCTGTGATCAATAATCCACTGGCAATATGCTAACCTATTTACATTGTTATCTTGTTGAAGCCTTTGCACTTGCTGAATATGAAGCTGATCTAATCTTTCTTTATTAAGAGTCCTCCAAACCTGCACATGAGGAACTCCTATTGGGCACTATTCATCGGATATTTACTTCAGGGTGTTCTTGAACAATATTAATGATATTTTCTTGATCCTCAACGTTGTGAAAAAAATTAACCATTTTAATTATTTGGGCGATAAATGTTAGCAAATAAAGCTGTTTTGCTTCAAATTCCCCGTTTTGCCAAATTAAATCGCTTGTAAAAAAATCTACAAAGGTGCGACAAAAAATCCATTTACACTTTTATGTTTAGTGATGTATACACTTTTATAATTGCCACCTGAACGTTAAAAGAAATATTACAGGGTAATCTTCTTTACAGGAATCGGAAAGAAATTAAAAAGTTCGGCACTGGAAGTAAAAAACCATATATAGTAGAAAACTATTAACTGCGATAACTGCCTAAAATTTAAACAAAATACGATCAATAGCAAGGACGTTCTGGCCAAAATAAATTTAGACCAAAATCAATTTACCATCGCATTGAATTAATAATAATAATTGAAAGTTAATGAAACGCGTTTGCTAATGGTCCCTAAAAATGGAACAGAAACAGTGTCGGTATTAGTTCACTATAGCTGGAGGGTCGTAAAATTTATACTACCTGCGACTCGTCCCTTCTCTTCAAGTGTATGAAATGCAACATGGACAATATACACAGTCAGCCAGCCAAAAGTGAATGGAGGGAGATAGGTTTTTGTTTTTTGTTTATTGTAGCATTAGCATTGGTTTATTTATTTATCTCTTTATTAAAACTTAGATAAAAAATAGAGATCAAAATCGAAAAGGTATTAAATATAATATATAGGTAATAAACATGATATATAGGTGCTGAAATGGAAAAACTGCCCGAAATTGGAACCGATAGTTTCATGGAAACGACATACAGGGTGAGCAAACTATCACTACGGAGCTCTTTTCTCATAACGCGCAAAAAAATAGTGCCACCGCGAGATATGGCCCTTCTCAGCAACTCCACCGTAAATGGATATTTACTTGTGGAGCGGTTAATAAATAAAAACAAAAAAATAAAATAAAATAAAAAATATAAGCTGCCAGATTCAGAAACAGAAGAAACAGAAAACTAAGAAGAACAAAAATAAGGAGATGACGATAGATCGAAACTTAAAAGAAGCATGGGAACTGGAAAGAAGCATTTTGCAAACGTCTGCACATCCCAGCAGATGACAAATGGAAACTTAATAGAAGCATGGAAACTTAAAAGAACCACCTACGCTTCCCATCCTATATAATAATAATAATAATAATAATAATAATAAAAGGCCTTTATTTCCAATACAAATATAAAAAAATTAAATAATACAGTTTCTGCAAAAAAAAATACAATTATTGGAAAAAGCCGAAGATCAGGTAGTCATGCGCTGCATGACTTCTGTTTTTCATCTTAAGCTGTACACTAGTAAACATATCCATGTAAGCACATACACAAATACACATACAGACATCCATTACAAATACATACACACACATACATACACACCTGCAAGTAACGTATAATTATGTAACACGGAAAGGGAATAACATTGGTCCAGGGCATGGTCAGATCTATTTCCTCTATTCAACAACTCAAGGAGTTACCCTGCTCTGCTAATAACAATTGCCTATAATGGCGCTTGAAGGATATAATAGACTTATTTTTTATGGCCGTTGGAATCGAGTTGTATATATTAGCTATTTGGTAAGTAAATGAGGCTTTGAATAGTTCCGTACGATGAGAGGGAGGGGTGAGTGTACCTTTATGTCGCAAATTTAGGTTATGGACGTCTGTTCTATATGTTATTTTTTTATGAAGATATGCAGGTATTTTATTTTCTATAATTTTTTTAAAAAGACATGCGGAGTGCAGTTGACGTCGCCTGGACATATTTAACCAACCTACCTCTTTAAGCTTGTGTGAGATATGTTGCCCACGCCTAATACCAAATATTAGCCGTAGGCAGGAGTTCTGTATCACCTGTATTCTGCGGGCATCTTCAGCATAGATGCAGGGGCCATAAATTACACTACCGAAATTAAATTTGGATAATACTAACGACTCACATAGGATTTTTTTGGTTTTTTTGTTTAGAAAAAATCTGTTTTGGTATATAGCTTTTAAATTCATATATGCCACACGTATACAGCTATTAATATGAACTTTAAATCTCAGATGTGTGTCAAAAGTCAGTCCTAAATTTTTGGCGTGGTTAACTGGTGTAATTAGCTGTCCATTCACATTTACATAAACTTGTTGGGATACTGAGGACAGTGCATCTTGTGGACCAAAAACAAGCACAGATGTTTTATTTGCATTAATATTTAATGAGTGGCGCTTAGATATATTTACAATGGCCGCGACATCAGTATTTAAATTATTTATTGCGTTTTCAGTTTCGGAGGGGTTAAATGATAAATATAGCTGCGTGTCGTCAGCATAAAAGTGTATGTCCCACCCCATGCGTCATGCCGTTCTCGCTTCTGACAACAAGCATGTTCAATGTCCAACCCGGCGTATGCAGCCGATGCGGCGGTATATAATGTCCACCTTACGCTAGCAAATCAATCAATCAGAAGTTAAGAGCGACAGGGAAATTTTAATGACCGTTCCTGAATACCCAAGTGGTCTACCGCCCCTGGAAGTATGTACAGTTGCTCTTCAAACACCCTGTATGTAGATAAATTGCGCATTACCAATGTCATTATTTTCCAACTTCTGAGTTTCTGGTCCTACCCTTACATAAGTTTTATGTTCACCGCTCATGATTGTTTGGATGCACTTTATTTGTTGGCAGCTGGGATACATCATCCTTTCTTTTAATGGATCATAGGAAAGTTTGCTCTGCAAACATTAGCCGTCGTGCAGAGTCAGCGAATGTCGACTTATACACATAAATTTTTTATTATCCTTATGATGTGATCTCTTAGATCGGCTCAGTTATTCCTTATTTGCATTTCCCCTTTAATAATGTAGGTCATAATGTGCCTCTACCTTTTCATCATTACGGAGCATAAACTGAAAGGTAAATGTGATTAAAATTTATGGGAGATTTAATCAAGCGGTTGGTTGAAAAACTGGGTTTAAACTGGAGTTCGTAGTGTTTGAGGTTTATTAGATTTTTGTGGCATATTTTTATTAATTATGTTTCCTATTGTGCCTATTAGAGAGCTGTAATTATAAATTGTAGCTATTGCACAACCCGCCACAGTGTCAATGGTGCTTTCTCTGAAGACAGGTGGCACTAGTCGGTAACCTAATTCATTGTCGCTGCAGATTTTTTTTTTCAATATGGTGGTTTCAAAATTAGGGACAGAAGAAGCAAAAGATTAGCAAAATCCTATAAGCTAAGCCACAAAAATAAGTACTGATAGTGGAACTTGACTTGAGTAGCCCAATGTATTTATCGATGCTGAATTCTCACCCGACCTCAGAAAAGCCCAAACACCCTAAAAATTTTGAGCTAGAGCCAATAAACCACCCGTAGAATGCGGTAAAATCGCCTACTCCTAATGTACAATCCTAAGGGTTTTGAGTTTGCTGATTTCAAATTACAAATTCTAAAAGCCAAAAATTGATTCTTAGGGTGAAAATTGAGTAAAAAATGGATTGAAAGAGGAGTAAAAATGAAAATTTCACAAAATGTTTGATTCTAGGGCTTTAGAGGTTGCCGATGTCATATTTCAACATGCCAAATGTCAAAAATTGATTCTTAGGGAGAAAATCGAGTAAAATAGGGGTTGAAAGGGGTGTGAAAATGAAAATTTGACAAAATGCGTAATTTTCATTTAAATATATATTTATAGGAGATTTTTGTTTGTTCAATATTAATTCGTTTTAATATATATTTAAAAGTTTTTCATTAGCATGAGCTGTCAGATAAATTTTCTTCATCTGTTCCATCTTAGCTATCATAATCTTTTGATAGCCTGGAAGCATCGCGTTCCTATTTTGTGGTATTTTATCTCTTTGAACTCTGAGAGAGCTTATTAATGGATCTGGGCAAATAAGCATATATTGAATAATATCTTCATTGGAAAGGGGATGAGTAAACAACGTTCAGATTTTCTAGAACAACTAGAAACCAAAAAATCTTTCAAGAACTAAACTTGTGCCACGATTGACCAGCTAAATTTCTTGAATACCCCTATAATAAACAAATTGCTAAGAACTATCCATTGATTTACATAATCAGTTTAGGTACACCCAAAAATTCCTATAATTAAAGATGTTAAATTAAGTCTTAATAGTTTAGGTCATTAATAGATTAAGGCATAAATACTTTAGGTATAAATTAGAATAACCACATCGAACATTTTAGTATTTACTATGTAATGATAAAGGCCTAATAGGCCGAAACATATGTAGAGTATTTGTAATATATTGTTTGATTCATCTAAGCAAAGTTTAATTTATAAAATTAACAATTACGCGTAAACAATCTGCTATAATATCCTCGAGCATATTTAAATATGTTGTTATTGACCTCTTGGGACCTTGTGATAGTGAACCGTATGGTAAATCAGAGAGTTTAATTACCTATATGACATTAAAACCACAGTTTCAAAGACTATTTCTGCAGGAAATTTACTGACAGCCAAAGATTTAGAAAAACTGTTTAATACTTGAAACTGACAAGACTATTACCAGCTTGTGTTATATTGAAATAACTGTTATAGAATGAAAATTACAACTTTTGTCAAATATTCATTTTTGCACCTCTTTCAACCCTTATTTTACTCTATTTTCACCCTAAGAATCAATTTTTGACTTTTAGCATGTTGACATTTAAAATGAGCAACCACAATAACTCCCAGTAATAAACTTTTAGAACGAAAATCAAGCATTTTTCAATTTTCATTTTTGCATCCCTTTCAACCCTACTACTCTAGAAAAAAAAAACACTACTGTGGCGCCAGGCGAGTTGAGTTCTATTATTATCGACGAATTATTTGTCAACGGCCAGCACTAAGTTTCGCTGATAAAAGTAATTTTTAATTAGTTAAATGCAATGAGTCGATTTTTATTGTAACTTCTTGAAAAGGGAAAACTCTGCTCTAAAAGATGATACCATTTTTAGATTGATTTGAAATGCTTTCTAAGCACTAAAATTACTATTGAAAATTGAGAAAACCTATAGTTTTATTGTCTAAATGTTATTTGTGGCATTATTTTAATTTCTTTCCTTCTTCAATTCTTTGGGAATTTCACTGCCACATGTATGTTTTCTTTCTAAGCGGTGCTAGGGGAATCTACAAAATATATCACAATTAACCAGTATGTTACTGGTAAAAAACCTCTACGCCCGTGACGTTTACGTCAAAGGATCAGTTAAAGGTTGGTTTTGATAAATAAACAACACAAATAAGTATAAAAACTTGAAATTAAATATTTCGCCGACGTTTCGGAAATCTAATCTGTTTCCTTTCTCAAGGCTTTTTTTGAAAAATCTTTTTTGCTGTGTATGACAAATACACAGCTCTAAGAATGTTTGTTATATTCAATATCCATAGATACTTACTATTTACATAGAACTGTTGATATAGTTAACAGTTTTTTAGTTTCTATACAATGTTAAGTTTGTGAAGTTCTTCTTTTAACATTGGCAGCCAAGTTGTACAGACATCTACGGAACAATTCGACACGCAATTATCCTCATTCAATAATATTATCGCGGATTCTTTTATTTTTCTTTTTTTGCTATCTGCCTCTTTTGTTAAAATTTTTGCCGAGTCCCAGTTTATTCTATGTCCATTCTCCCACGCGTGTTCGCAGATCTTGGACCTCTGAATTTCATTTTTTCTGATATAATTTTGATGTTCGCCCAATCTTACACTAAAAGGTCTGGATGACTCACCCACGTATTGTTTGTTGCACTCACACGGAATACTATAAATGCAGTTTTTTGAATTTTGCTCGTGGTTTGTTGGTTTCGTCTTTGTCAGAATAGATCTTAAAGTGTTGCTTGTTTGAAATACCGTCCTAATATCAAATCTATCACCGATGCGGCGCAACTTTTCGGATAATCCGCATACATAAGGAATTAACGCTGTGTAACGTTTTTCAGGTTTTTGTCGTACCTGATTGCTATTTTCAATATTTATGAAGGTTTTATCGACAAAACCCCCAGGGTATTGGTTATTAATAAGAACTTCCTTTATAAACCGCTTCTCATTGTTTAGTATCTCATCATTAGAAGAAATGATTTTGGCCCTATCATACAAACATTTTACAACACCCCTCTTAACGTGCATCGACTGATTTGAGTTGAAATTTAAATATCTGTTGGTATGTGTTGGTTTTCTATAAACACTTGTTTCAATTGTACCATTTACTCTTTTAATTAAAACATCTAAAAATGGTAATTCATTTCTAGTTTCCTTTTCTAAAGTGAATTTAATGGAAGGTTCTTTATTATTTAAATAATCCAAAAAATTATCTAGTAACTCAATACCATGAGGCCAGATTGCAAAGATATCATCTACGTATCTCCACCAGATAACCGGTTTGTATGCACAATTTTGAACATGCCTAGTCTCAAAATCCTCCATAAATATATTGCTTAAAATCGGTGACAATGGAGAACCCATTGCCATACCGAAATCCTGCTGATAGAAATCATTTTCTAATTGAAAATAAGTTGTTTTTATACACATAGTTAAAAGTTCCATTATAGTATTTACACTCAATTTAGTTCTCGCTTCCAAATTATTTTCATTTAACAATTTGTCTTTGATTATTTTTAAAGTTTTGTCTACTGGGACGTTAGTGAACAGACTAACTACGTCAAAACTAACCATCAGATGTGTATTATGAATACTGTTTTCATAAACTTTTTCGATAAAATGTTTACTATTTTTTATATACGAGTCAGTATTTCCAGATAATGGATTAATAATTTTAAGCAAGAATTTCGCCAAATTGTGGCATGGCGAATTAATGGAACTAACAATTGGTCTTAATGGGACATTTTGTTTATGTATTTTCGGTAAGCCATAAAAATGAAGAGGCTTGCTATAATGCGGTGTAAGCTTCCGTCGTTCAAAGTCATTAAAATCATTTTTGTATTTAAATAAAGTTCTATAAATTTTGCCCTCAATTGATTTTGTTGGGTCTTTACTTAATTTTGAGTATGGTCCTTCATTGATAAGTGTCATAATTTTCTCATCATATGTATTTTTATTTATAATGACTGTGGCATTACCTTTGTCCGCTGGCAAAATTTTAATGGATTCATCTCTCTTCAAAGAGGATATTGACCGTTTTTCTTCCGTGCTTAAATTTTCTTTAATTTTATATTGCCTCTCTAAAGCAATTTTTGCCCGCACGCGATATTCATTTCCATCATCTGTTGGCATGTTTTGTGCAGTTTTTTCTACGGCTGCTATTATGTCAAATTTTGGAACCAATTTTGGGTTTATTGAATAATTTAAACCTTTTGACAAGACCAATTTGTCTGAAATTGTTAAAATCCGTTCTGACATATTAATGACAGTCTTGTCAATTAGAGGATTATTATTTATATTATTCAATTGTCTAATCTGTTTTTCTCTCATTAAATTTTTGAATTTATTTATATTCGTACTTTTTTGCAAATTAAAATGTTTGTTGTAACTAAACCTGATATTCCGGTGTATATAGTCGAAATCTTGTTCCACGACGCTGTAATATAATTCGTTTTCTCTGTAATTGATTTCATTAATAGTTCGTTCTTTTTGGTATCTATGATATTGAATCCTTTCCCTAACCATTGATTTGCTGGCTTTATCCAAAATTCTTCTTGTTTTGTTGTTCTCAAAAGGCATTTTTAGCCGTAAAAATTTTGGTATAATTCCATGTTTCCGACATTTACATAAGAACGTGATGGTATTTTCTGATCTTGCCAGCTTCTTATAACAATTTTCTAAAAATCTAAAATACTGATTGATATTAGGCCCATACCTGTTATCTAAATATTGTCTAAATGTTATTTGTGGCATTATCTTAATTTCTTTCCTTCTTCAATTCTTTGGGAATTTCACTGCCACATGTATGTTTTCTTTCTAAGCGGTGCTAGGGGAATCTACAAAATATATCACAATTAACCAGTATGTTACTGGTAAAAAACCTCTACGCCCGTGACGTTTACGTCAAAGGATCAGTTAAAGGTTGGTTTTGATAAATAAGCAACACAAATAAGTATAAAAACTTGAAATTAAATATTTCGCCGACGTTTCGGAAATCTAATCTGTTTCCTTTCTCAAGGCTTTTTTTGAAAAATCTTTTTTGCTGTGTATGACAAATACACAGCTCTAAGAATGTTTGTTATATTCAATATCCATAGATACTTACTATTTACATAGAACTGTTGATATAGTTAACAGTTTTTTAGTTTCTATACAATGTTAAGTTTGTGAAGTTCTTCTTTTAACATTGGCAGCCAAGTTGTACAGACATCTACGGAACAATTCGACACGCAATTATCCTCATTCAATAATATTATCGCGGATTCTTTTATTTTTCTTTTTTTGCTATCTGCCTCTTTTGTTAAAATTTTTGCCGAGCAAAATTCAAAAAACTGCATTTATAGTATTCCGTGTGAGTGCAACAAACAATACGTGGGTGAGTCATCCAGACCTTTTAGTGTAAGATTGGGCGAACATCAAAATTATATCAGAAAAAATGAAATTCAGAGGTCCAAGATCTGCGAACACGCGTGGGAGAATGGACATAGAATAAACTGGGACTCGGCAAAAATTTTAACAAAAGAGGCAGGTAGCAAAAAAAGAAAAATAAAAGAATCCGCGATAATATTATTGAATGAGGATAATTGCGTGTCGAATTGTTCCGTAGATGTCTGTACAACTTGGCTGCCAATGTTAAAAGAAGAACTTCACAAACTTAACATTGTATAGAAACTAAAAAACTGTTAACTATATCAACAGTTCTATGTAAATAGTAAGTATCTATGGATATTGAATATAACAAACATTCTTAGAGCTGTGTATTAGTCATACACAGCAAAAAAGATTTTTCAAAAAAAGCCTTGAGAAAGGAAACAGATTAGATTTCCGAAACGTCGGCGAAATATTTAATTTCAAGTTTTTATACTTATTTGTGTTGTTTATTTATCAAAACCAACCTTTAACTGATCCTTTGACGTAAACGTCACGGGCGTAGAGGTTTTTTACCAGTAACATACTGGTTAATTGTGATATATTTTGTAGATTCCCCTAGCACCGCTTAGAAAGAAAACATACATGTGGCAGTGAAATTCCCAAAGAATTGAAGAAGGAAAGAAATTAAGATAATGCCACAAATAACATTTAGACAATATTTAGATAACAGGTATGGGCCTAATATCAATCAGTATTTTAGATTTTTAGAAAATTGTTATAAGAAGCTGGCAAGATCAGAAAATACCATCACGTTCTTATGTAAATGTCGGAAACATGGAATTATACCAAAATTTTTACGGCTAAAAATGCCTTTTGAGAACAACAAAACAAGAAGAATTTTGGATAAAGCCAGCAAATCAATGGTTAGGGAAAGGATTCAATATCATAGATACCAAAAAGAACGAACTATTAATGAAATCAATTACAGAGAAAACGAATTATATTACAGCGTCGTGGAACAAGATTTCGACTATATACACCGGAATATCAGGTTTAGTTACAACAAACATTTTAATTTGCAAAAAAGTACGAATATAAATAAATTCAAAAATTTAATGAGAGAAAAACAGATTAGACAATTGAATAATATAAATAATAATCCTCTAATTGACAAGACTGTCATTTATATGTCAGAACGGACTTTAACAATTTCAGACAAATTGGTCTTGTCAAAAGGTTTAAATTATTCAATAAACCCAAAATTGGTTCCAAAATTTGACATAATAGCAGCCGTAGAAAAAACTGCACAAAACATGCCAACAGATGATGGAAATGAATATCGCGTGCGGGCAAAAATTGCTTTAGAGAGGCAATATAAAATTAAAGAAAATTTAAGCACGGAAGAAAAACGGTCAATATCCTCTTTGAAGAGAGATGAATCCATTAAAATTTTGCCAGCGGACAAAGGTAATGCCACAGTCATTATAAATAAAAATACATATGATGAGAAAATTATGACACTTATCAATGAAGGACCATACTCAAAATTAAGTAAAGACCCAACAAAATCAATTGAGGGCAAAATTTATAGAACTTTATTTAAATACAAAAATGATTTTAATGACTTTGAACGACGGAAGCTTACACCGCATTATAGCAAGCCTCCTCATTTTTATGGCTTACCGAAAATACATAAACAAAATGTCCCATTAAGACCAATTGTTAGTTCCATTAATTCGCCATGCCACAATTTGGCGAAATTCTTGCTTAAAATTATTAATCCATTATCTGGAAATACTGACTCGTATATAAAAAATAGTAAACATTTTATCGAAAAAGTTTATGAAAACAGTATTCATAATACACATCTGATGGTTAGTTTTGACGTAGTTAGTCTGTTCACTAACGTCCCAGTAGACAAAACTTTAAAAATAATCAAAGACAAATTGTTAAATGAAAATAATTTGGAAGCGAGAACTAAATTGAGTGTAAATACTATAATGGAACTTTTAACTATGTGTATAAAAACAACTTATTTTCAATTAGAAAATGATTTCTATCAGCAGGATTTCGGTATGGCAATGGGTTCTCCATTGTCACCGATTTTAAGCAATATATTTATGGAGGATTTTGAGACTAGGCATGTTCAAAATTGTGCATACAAACCGGTTATCTGGTGGAGATACGTAGATGATATCTTTGCAATCTGGCCTCATGGTATTGAGTTACTAGATAATTTTTTGGATCATTTAAATAATAAAGAACCTTCCATTAAATTCACTTTAGAAAAGGAAACTAGAAATGAATTACCATTTTTAGATGTTTTAATTAAAAGAGTAAATGGTACAATTGAAACAAGTGTTTATAGAAAACCAACACATACCAACAGATATTTAAATTTCAACTCAAATCAGTCGATGCACGTTAAGAGGGGTGTTGTAAAATGTTTGTATGATAGGGCCAAAATCATTTCTTCTAATGATGAGATACTAAACAATGAGAAGCGGTTTATAAAGGAAGTTCTTATTAATAACCAATACCCTGGGGGTTTTGTCGATAAAACCTTCATAAATATTGAAAATAGCAATCAGGTACGACAAAAACCTGAAAAACGTTACACAGCGTTAATTCCTTATGTATGCGGATTATCCGAAAAGTTGCGCCGCTTCGGTGATAGATTTGATATTAGGACGGTATTTCAAACAAGCAACACTTTAAGATCTATTCTGACAAAGACGAAACCAACAAACCACGAGCAAAATTCAAAAAACTGCATTTATAGTATTCCGTGTGAGTGCAACAAACAATACGTGGGTGAGTCATCCAGACCTTTTAGTGTAAGATTGGGCGAACATCAAAATTATATCAGAAAAAATGAAATTCAGAGGTCCAAGATCTGCGAACACGCGTGGGAGAATGGACATAGAATAAACTGGGACTCGGCAAAAATTTTAACAAAAGAGGCAGATAGCAAAAAAAGAAAAATAAAAGAATCCGCGATAATATTATTGAATGAGGATAATTGCGTGTCGAATTGTTCCGTAGATGTCTGTACAACTTGGCTGCCAATGTTAAAAGAAGAACTTCACAAACTTAACATTGTATAGAAACTAAAAAACTGTTAACTATATCAACAGTTCTATGTAAATAGTAAGTATCTATGTATATTGAATATAACAAACATTCTTAGAGCTGTGTATTTGTCATACACAGCAAAAAAGATTTTTCAAAAAAAGCCTTGAGAAAGGAAACAGATTAGATTTCCGAAACGTCGGCGAAATATTTAATTTCAAGTTTTTATACTTATTTGTGTTGTTTATTTATCAAAACCAACCTTTAACTGATCCTTTGACGTAAACGTCACGGGCGTAGAGGTTTTTTACCAGTAACATACTGGTTAATTGTGATATATTTTGTAGATTCCCCTAGCACCGCTTAGAAAGAAAACATACATGTGGCAGTGAAATTCCCAAAGAATTGAAGAAGGAAAGAAACTATAGTTTTAGTTCGCTTTTACTGAATTACACTATACCATAATCAAACAAATCACTTTAAAGAACTGAAAATCATGGTGAAAATAATATTTGTTATGTGTTGTAATTAACACCAGGTAATTTAATGCAGTTTGTAGATTAATAAAATACTAAATGCTGATAAAGAATTAAAAAATGCAGTATAAAACAAGCTAACTAATAATAATAATAATAATAATAATCTTTATTGTCCATAATAAATAAATGACCACAAAAAAGTGATATAGGACTAGTCAAATAAGTCACATTTAAAAGAAGAAACCTAAACTACTAAAACAACACATACAGAAAAAAATATTTTAAAAACATGGGTCAGTTAAATATTCAGTCACATTATAAAAACACTTTTGTAAAAGAAATTGGCTAACTAACTTTTTAAATAATTTTAAATTGACGACACCTTTAATTTCAACTGGAAGACGATTAAATAATTTTATTCCTATGTACCTGGGGCACTCCTCATATTTTGTCAGGTAATGTAATGGAATACGCAAGTTTTGGTCATTTCTTGTACCGTAATTATGATGAAAATCGTTAGTTTTAAAAAAAACACAATATACTATTTCTAATATATATATGCATGCCAAGGGTAAAATTTGTAATTCTTTAAATAAATTTCGATATAACGTGTTTCTTGCCGCTCCTACCATATTCCTAATAGCCCTTTTCTGTATTTTAAAGATTCTTTCAAAATTGTGAGAGGCGCCCCAGAACATTATGCCATACTTCGCTCTAGATACAAAGTTAGCATGATACTAAGCTATTACAGTTGACATATTAGAAATGATTTTTAACCGATACAATACAAAACAGATTGACGACAGCTTCTTTGACAACAGAGTTACATGTTCATTCCAGTTTAATCCACAATCAATGTGCAGCACTTCTAGAAATTTAGTGCTTCTAACTTGCTCAATTGACTTATTATCTACTTTTATCAAATAACTATTATTGAAGGAAGTGAATCTGGGTGTAAAATTAATAAAAACTGTTTTGGAGATGTTTGGGAATAGTTTAGAATTTTGATACCAATATGTGCATCTATTGATTATATTTTGAGCTGTCACTAATAATTCTGGCACAGTTTCTTCTGAAACAATTAGAGAATTGTCATCTGCAAACATTGTTAAAGTATTTTGATCAAAAATTTCAGGTAAGTCATTAATATACAGTAAAAATAATAAGGGACCCAGAACAGAGCCTTGAGGTACCCCAATTTCAATATCGATTTCCTCAGATCTAATACCATTTATTTCAACTAGCTGCCTTCTCTTAGAAAAATATGAGGTAATCCAGTCACAAGTTTTTCCTCTTAACCCATATTTTTGAAGTTTTTCTATAAGCAAGGCATGATTTATTAAATCGAATGCCTTGCTCAGATCCATAAAAATAGCTACGCA
The DNA here is from genome assembly GCA_963583905.1 of Stenurella melanura. Lineage (NCBI taxonomy): Eukaryota > Metazoa > Arthropoda > Insecta > Coleoptera > Cerambycidae > Stenurella > Stenurella melanura. The sequence goes on from OY757317.1 coordinate 97,476,698, forward strand.
TAATTTTTGGTAATTGTAGGACTGTTGGGAAAATACCTGTTGATATCGAAAAATTTACTAGGTATACAATTGGAGAAGTAATAAACTTAACAGATTTCTGTAGTAAATTAGTTGTTATATTATCTAATCCACAGTAATTTGATTTCTTTAGTTCTAAAATTATATTAAATATGTCTGCTTCAGTAACAGGGTCTAAAAATAAAGTATTGTCAACTTTAACATTCAAGTTAAAATTATTATTTGAATTTAAAATTTTTTTGTTTAACTGTCTAGGTTTATCAATGAACTCAAAATTAAAATGTTGGGCAATTTTGAACGCATCGGTTTCAAGGTTATTTTTAATTTGTATTTCATCTATTGCATTGTTTTTATTTTTACTGTTATTTATATTTTCGTTAATAATACGCCAAGCTGCTTTAGATTTATTATGAGAATTTCTGTATAGGAAATCGTTGTGCATTTTCTTAGCAGATTTTATGACGCGTCTATAGATTTTCTTATATTTTTTATAAAATTCAACATCTTCTAGATTATTTGAATGTATCAAAGGCTTGTATAAATTTTTTAGCCTTCGGAATGATATTCTTATACCTTCTGTAATGCATCCATTTTTGAAAACCTTTTTATTAGTATGTTTTAATGGAAAGCACATATCAATATAGTATTTTAAAACGTTAATAAAACTGGAAAAACTGTCATCAACTGTTATCGAATTGTACACGTCATCCCACCGTTCTGTACTTAATGAAATAGGAAATTGTTGAAATTACTATCACAGTAATATCTTTTATCATGAGATTTGTTGTGAATCAAACATTCATCAATATTATATTTACATAGCTGAGTTGTATGGTCCGATATACAACTAAATATAATCTTACATGTTACGCTTTCTGTATTTGAACAAATGTAATCAAGACAACTATTGCAATGTATACCAAATCTGGTCGGCTAGCTTATCAGTTCATTAATATTGTATGTCTGTAGCAGATCATTTAGTTCATTTCTTGCAGCAGTATTTAGAAGATAGTCAATATTGAGGTCGCCACATAAAATTATCTTAGACTGAGAATGTTAACGTAATTTTTTAGAACACTATCTAGGCCTGTAATAAATTCATTAAAACTATCTTTATCGGGACTTGGTGATCTATACACTGTTAATAATTTTAGACAATTATTACCAACTTTTACGTCAGCAGCACACATTTCTAATGTTCTTTCTCTTGATAGTTCCGAAATATTAACAATTTCTTTTATTTTTATATCAATGTCGTTTTTTGCCAGAATTAGCGTACCTCCATTTTTATACTCGCTTCTACAAAAATATGTTATAACACTATAGCCATTAAAAGCAATATAATTTATTTCAGAGAGTGTACACCAATGTTCTGTCAGACATGCAATATCAACATCATACTGATTTAAGAATATTTCAATTTCTTCTACCTTATTTCTAATACACTGAACATTTTGATGTAAAATATTTAAATATGAACTTCCTTTATCCGGTAGTTGCTATTCGTTCTGCGTCTGTTTTATTTCTTGTCTTTGTATCTGAACTTTTTTTAAGTATACAGGACAGTTTTGATCATAAACGTTATGAAAAACATCTAAGCCTAAATTAAATTTCAAGTTAGAATCTACACAGTTTACACATTTAACAATTTCATTCTTACAGGATTCCTTAACGTGGTTATTTTCAGCCCAATGTAAGCATCTTGGTTCACTACTACACTTAGTATTCAACAAAGTCACAGAGATGGCTTTTGTACTATTATACTCTTCGCCGATTTACGGCATTTTTTATATAATTGTTCCACATTCTATAGGATACTCTTCGAAGTTTTTTTTTTTGTAAATAGTACTAGTTATAGACATTATCTATTTATTGCAAAACATACAAAAGTATTTCTTTCTAAATTCATAAAATTTATAACTTTAAAAAAAAAAGGGCTCTACCTCTAGCTAACACTAACTTACTGTCTAAATTTCAATGCAATCGGACTTTTCGTTCTTAAGTTGTCATGCTTACAAGAAACGCGATGGACGGACAAACAGACGGACAGGCAGACAGACAGATTGAATGCAATAATAATAATAATATTTATTTACGGAAAAAATGAAGATAAAAATACAACATATTTACACACAACGTTAATATAATAGCACATATTTTGCAGTGTGTTTATTTTGACAATAGACAGTAAATAAATGGAGTATAATAGAAAGTGCCTTATATATATATTTTTCAAATCGCAATATAAAATTATATAAAAATATGAAATATACAATATGTACGCTAAGTTTTGGTTGGCATTTAAATTAAATATGCACTAAAAAAGATGTAAATCCCCAATAATTTACTTTCGCTTATGAATGATGCATTTTATAGTAACGCACTCTAGAAAAATATGAATGCTCGATCACTCATATTCTCTATTAAATTAAACGGTCCAGCAGGATAAGCTAGGCAAAATGGATCCCGAAAGCAATTTTTGAAATAATTTCTTTCATAATGCTGGCAAATCATAAGAACACGATTAGCGAACTTTCAGCCCCTGACATCCACTGGTCCTTGAGATAATTGAAAAAACATGCGCCAGCACGGCTATTTTTAAACTAGTTATTGTCGAAAACTATTTTAGCAAGACGAATGGCCATTAGTTGGTCTATATTATATGTTTATTTTAAATTTTTGAAATAATTTTAACAATTTAAAAGATGAAAATAAAAATTTGAGGTATTTTATGGTTAGAGGAGAGGTACAATCACCAAAAGAATATCTAATATGGCTAATTACGCTTACTATTTCTACCAATTGTTTCATTAAAAACAAATTGGAGCAAAGAAATTCGTTTAAGATTGGTTTTATGTACCACTTATTTAATACAACTATATTATATACACCTGCATAATAATATATGAAGTTATAGTAAATATTCACGTTAAAAGGAAATAGGTGCAAGACCTAAACAAAAATAATTTTAAATTAATTACTTCCACATCCACGTAGTGGATTGGAAGTATAGTAATCGCAAAAAAATTTTCAAAAATTTTTATTCGTGAAATAGGTTTAGAATGTCACGAAACGCCGAGATTTTAAATTTGAGCGAAAAAAAAAAATTTTCTGTCTGTCTGTCGGTCTGTCTGTCGGTCTGTCTGTCGGTCTGTCTGTCGGTCTGTTTGTATGTCTGTCTGTCTGTAACTTTTTTTTGTCCGCACGCTTTCTCCGGAACGGTTTAAGATATTGACCTGAAATTTTGTACACGTATATATTATAACGAGATCTGGAACTGGATTGTTTTTTGAGGAAATCCGGTGAAGGGTTGGGGGTTAAATAGGGGTAAATAGGACGAAATAAGTAAAGCAAGCTTGTAAGAGTACAGAAACTTGAAATTCGGTGTATGTACTAGAAGTTAAGGCCTCAGATTTTTTTATAATATTTTTCAACCCCCCACCACCCCGACCCCATTAATGGGGTTGATAAAATAAAGTTGAGATATTCATTTGAAATTTCGTACACGTATGTATTATAACGACGTCTGGAATTAGTTTATATTTTGAGATGATTCCGTTGAAGGGTTGGGGGTTAATTTGGGGTAAATAGAGAAATATAAGTAAGACTACAGAAACTTGAAATTCGGTGTATGTACTAGAAGCCACAGCGTCAGATTTTCTTATAATATTTTTCAACCCAACCACCCTTACTCCAATATGAAAAGGGTTGATAAAATAAAATTGAGATATTCATTTGAAATTTGGTACACGTATGTATTATAACGACGTCTGAAACTAGATCATAATTTGAGATGATGCCGTTGAAGGGTTGGGGGTTAAATAGGGGCAAATAGGGGAAAATAAGTAAGGCAAGCTGGTAAGACTACAGAAATTTGGGATTCGGTGTATATACTAGAAACCAAGGCCTCAGATTTCTTTCTAATAATTTTCAAACTCTACCACCTCCGCTTCATTATTAATGGGATTGATAACATCAAATTGAGATATTCACTTGAAAGTTAGTACACGTATGTATTGTAGTGACATCTGATTGAGATGACTCCATTGGTAGGTTGTAAATAGTGGAAAATAAGTACGGTAAACTAGAAACTTCATTTTTAACGTATATGGTAGAAACCAACTCCTCAAACTTTTCTATGACATCTACTCCAAATATTATTAAAATTCTATGACCAATAATTTCCGCATACTAGAGTGCAAATATAGTCAAGATGTTTCCTTTAAAGTGACTTGGACGAATAATCTGGATGTGGAAGTAGTGATTCCTTAGGCAGCGGTTTTTTATTATAAAAGCTTCATATTTTATTTGTCGTCACTATCTGCATTGATTACTACAGGACAAAATTGTCTACTGCACTGTACCGCCCTGTGCTCTGTACGTCAGTATTACTCTTGAAGCAGTATTTTTTGTGGTTTGTGTACTTAAGAAAAATTCTTATTTATTTAAATACTTTTTTTATTATTTAAAACATGTTATGTTTAGTGATTGTTATACTACAAAAAAAATACAATTCGTTTCGCCAAGCTTATCCTGCTAGACCCTTTTCGCTTTATAATAATGTGGTAACATTAGTGCCGTGAAGTGAAGTGCCGTGTATCGTGTCGCAAAGAAACGGATGCTTGTTAAAATGCTGATTTGTAAACACATTGTGGAATTGCGGTTATACGGCTAAAACTTACCGCACCACCTACTGAAGCAAAAGCAATTCCAAATCTAAAAGAGCTCTTTTGGTTCAATAGGCAAGTGACAGGGCAATATTTCCATGGTACATGTACATATGCCATATCTTATTTTAGATAATCTCATCAGATGTACTTTGTGCCTAAAGTGCTTGTTTTCGCGAATCAGAAATAAGTTTCATTTTGTTAGTAGATACCTGCTAAATGAACAATTTAATTTTAAGTTCCTTGCTGCGAGCATTTTATGTTCAGAATAGATAGTTACCAGAAAATGTGTTTTTGTTTTTGGATTATCGGAGTTTATTATTTAATGCAGGGAATAAAGACAAAAAAATAATGAAACTTGTGAAAAATTAGGGGAAAGCTGGGTTTTTCCATGCACCTTCCTTTTGTGTAACGGTAACGGTCACTTTTATCGAAAAAATAAATTGGTAGTTAGAAAAATGCCTATAAAAAACATAATATTACTAACGGTTTTCAAGAAAATTCGATTAAAAAAATTGCAACGCATCTTGTACTCTATATCAGGGGTGGTGTGGAAGGGAGTGCACGTATCATGAGAAACATAAACGTTATATCTTCTTGAGTCGAATTTTGTTGAAAACCATTAGTATTACGAAAAAAAGTAATATTATATTTTTTGTAGATAATTTTCTAAGCTACAAATTTAATAACCACTACTATTTCGATAAAAGTGTCCATTAACGAGATTTTCGGAAGAACCGTTTGTCGTGACCTTTGACCCTGCGTAACATTTTTAGCGAAACACATATCGATGAGGACTTTTGGGATGTTGTTTGGAACCACAAAAGGAAGGTTCGTGCAAAAATCCAGCTTTCCCCTAATTTTTCTTCTCTGCAATGTCTCTATTCCCTGTATTACTTCCACATCCACGTAGTGGATTGGAAGTATAGTAATCGCAAAAAAATTTTCAAAAATTTTTATTCGTGAAATAGGTTTAGAATGTCATGAAACGTCGAGATTTTAAATTTGAGCGAAAAAAAAATTTCTGTCTGTCTGTCGGTCTGTCGGTCTGTCTGTCGGTCTGTCTGTCTGTAACTTTTTTGTCCGCACGTTTTCTCCGGAACGGTTTGAGATATTGACTTGAAATTTTGTACACGTATATATTATGACGAGATCTGGAACTGGATTGTTTTTTGAGGAAATCCGGTGAAGGGTTGGGGGTTAAATAGGGGAAAATAGAGAAATATAAGTAAAGCAAGCTTGTAAGAGAACAGACACTTGAAATTTGGTGTATGTACTAGAAGTTAAGGCCTAAGATTTTTTTATAACATCTTTCAACCCCCCACCACCCCTACCCCATTAATGGGGTTGATAAAATAAAGTTGAGATTTTCATTTGAAATTTCGTACACGTATGTATTATAACGACGTCTGAAATTAGATTATATTTTGAGATGATTCCGTTGAAGGGTTGGGGGTTAATTTGGGGTAAATAGGGGAATATAAGTAAAACAAGTTGGTAAGAGTACAGAAACTTGAAATTCGGTATACGTACTAGAAGCCAAGGAGTCAGATTTTTTATAATATTTTTCAACCCCCACCACCCCTACTCCAATATGAAAAGGGTTGATTAAATAAAATTGAGATATTCATTTGAAATTTGGTACACGTATCTATTATAACGACATCTGGAACTAAATTATAATTTGAGATGATTCCGTTGAAGGGTTGGGGGTTAAATAGGGGTAAATAGGGGAAAATAAGTAAAGCAAGCTGGTAAGACTACAGAAACTTTAAATTCGGTGTATATACTAGAAGCCAAGGTCTCAGATTATTTATAATATTTTTCAACCCCCACCACCAATACTTCATTATTACAAGGGTTGATAAAATAAAATTGAGATATTCATTTGAAATTTGATACACGTATGAATTATAACGACATCTGGAACTAGATTATTCTTTGAGATGGTTCCTTTGAAGGGTTCGGGGTTATTTAGGGGTAAATAGGGGGAAATTAGTAAAGCAAGCAGGTATGACTACAGAAACTTGAAATTCGGTGTATGTACAAGAGGCAAAGGCCCCAGATTTTTTGAGAATTTATTTCAGCCCCCACCACCCCTACTCCATTATTCAAGGGGTTGATAAAATAAAATTGAGATATTCACATGAAATTTAGTACGCATATATATCATAACGACATCTGGAACTAGATTATATTTTGAGATGATTCCGTTGAAGGGTTGGAGGTTAAATAGGGGTAAATAGGGGAAAATAAGTAAAGCAAGCCGGTAAGACTACAGAAACGTGAAATTCGGTGTATGTACTAGAAGCGAAGGTCTCAGGTTTTTTTATTAGTATTTTCTATTTCTCCCCACCACCCCCACTCCCTTATTAAGAGTTGATAAAATTAAATTTAAATTTTCACTTGAAATTTGGTACATTTATATATTATAATTATATCTGAAACTAGATTATATTTTGACATGATTGCGTTGAAGGAGTGGGGGTAAGTAGAGGTAAATAGGGAAAAATAAGTAAAGCAAGCTGGTAAGAGTATTGCAACTTGAAATTCGGTGTATGTCCTAGAAGCCAAGACCTCAAATTTTTTAACAATATGTTTCAACCCTTCCACTACCCTTACTACATTATTAAAGGGGTTGATAAAATAAAATTGAGATATTCACTTGTAATTTGGTAGACGTATGTATTATAACGACATCTGGAACTAGATTATATTTTGGGATGATTCCGTAGAAGGGTTAGGGTTAATAGGAGTGACTAGGGGAAAATAAGTAAATCAAGGTGATAATAGTACAGAATCCCATTCGGTGTATATACTAGAAACCAAGGCCTCAGATTTTTTTCTAATATTTTTCAAACTCCACCACCTCCGCTTCATTATTAATGGGATTGATAACATCAAATTGAGATATTCACTTGAGATTAGTACACGTATGTATTGTAGTGACATCTGATTGAGATGCCTCCATTGAAGGGGTGGGAGGTGAATAGTAGAAAAGTGGGGTGAACTAAAAACTTCATTTTTAACGTATATGGTAGAAACCAACTCCTCAAACTTTTCTATGACATCTGCCCCAAATATTATTAAAATTCTATGACCAATAATTTCCACATACTAGAGTGCAAATATAGTCAAGATGTTTCCTTTAAAACGATTTAGATGAAGAATCTGGATGTGGAAGTAGTGATTCCTTAGGCAGCGGTTTTATATTGTGTATTACATATTACAATGAATGATTCTTCTGTGTTCACTGCTTTTTTTTATTTTCAATAAAAGCAAAGGTAGTCTTTGTATGCTTTGAACTTTTTATGGATAAAATTACCATTAGTATATTCACGATAAATTTTCTGTTCAACAATCATTATACATTTATCGAGCATCTATTATTTTTAACGAATATTAATTATAGGAAGCTTTTGAATTTGGTACTGGACATTCCTTAAATTTATCGAATATTCATTAATTAAGGAAGCATTTGAATTTGATAGTGAACATTCGTTATGTTTATCGAAGAGTTATTATTTTTTAGGAAATGTTTATTAATTTAGAAAACATTTAAATTTGGTATTGAGCACTCGTTACATTTATCAAGCCTATATCAAGCGTCTATTATTTTTATGGAATATTTTTTCTTCTTGTCATGCTTTTGGATAAATTAACTGGAAATGTAATATGCATTGTGAATGAAATATGAAGCATTTAATTGTTCCTTTTTTATTACTAATTTTCATTTAATTCAGTCTTTGAGGTGACTGAATATATTAGGCAAGTTTTGGAGGAGAGATTATTTGATTTATTAAATATAACAGTTCATCTAGATAGTTTTGTCACTCATTTGTTAAACGAGTAGGTTTTCCAGGTATTTATTAATTATAAGAGTTCTTATAAATGGGCTTGTAGGTTATTAATTTTTTTAAATACAAAAAATGTTCAAAAGTAGTTAGACGGTGATTTATTAAATATAATAATAGTTCTAAATAGATTTATCAGTGATTTATTAAGTATAATGATTCCGCCAAATGGGTTGCCCAGTGTTTTATTAAAAACCGCTGCCTAAGGAATCACTACTCCCACATCCAGACTTCCCATCTAAGTCTTTTTAAAGGAAAACATCGTGCCTATACTTGAACTCTAATATGTGCAAATAATTGATCATAGAATGGATGCTGCCGAATAACATGGCAATATCCGGGCGTTTCCAAATCCATATTAGGACGGTGCTGAATCCATATCCGGACACTGCCGAATACCAAGGTAATTTCTGGATGTTACCGAATGTATATTTGGGCACTGCATAATCCATATTTCGATACTGCCGGACACCGAGGTGACTTCCGCATGCTGCCGAATACGAAGGCAATTTTCGGGCATTACCAAATCCATATTAGGTGCCGAATCTCTCCGAGCGCTGCTGAATTCACTATTAAACAGTACCCTCCAAGATCCATTTTGATTGCAAGATTTGTCCCAAACATATTAACATGCAAAGTAAGTTATATAAAAGCTTTTTAAAATTAAGTTTCTGAACACTTATTAGCTTGCTATACTTATTTTCCCTTATTTCCCCCTCCTCGATTTTATTTTATCAATCCCTTTAACAATGATGTGAAGGTGGTGGGGGTTGAAAAAGACATTAAAAAAATCTGAGGCCTTTGCGTTTAGTATATACGCCAAAACCCAAGTTTCTGTACTCTTACCAGCCTGTTTTACTCATTTTCTTCTATTTATTCCCACTTCAACAGAACCATCTCAACATGTAATCTGGTTCTAAATATTGTTATAATACATATATGTACCAGATTTCAACAGGATATCTAAATTTTATGTCACTTAACCCTTTAATAACCGAGAGAGTGTGGCGAGGGGAGGGTTGAAAATGTTATAAAAGTCTGGCTACTAGTATACACACCAAATCCCAAATCCCAAGTTACTCTACTCTTACCAGCTTGCTTTACTTATTTTTCCTTATTTACCCATATTTAACTCCAACCCTTCCACCGTCTTTCGAAAAAGACGAGAGATCGTTGGTGTAAGAGTCAGTACGTGTATGTGTGGTCTTGGTGCACTCTAATAGTTGTCAGGTCCGTCGTCAAAGTGATAGCTGAATTTTGTTGGCGAAAAACTCTTGCGAGGTTTCGTCTATATAATCACGGATCATCAGGAGATCCGTCACCATGTGGAGTTCAGCTACCGGCGTGTACCGCTCTGCGTTTGTAAGGAATTGTATTAGTTTATTTCGTCCTGTCTCTATCCTCTTGCACTGTGTGGCGGAGAGGTTATTCCATGCAGAACATGCATAGGTCATAAATAGCCTAAACACAACCTTGTAAAGCGTCAGCTTGTTTTTGATGGATAACTTGCTCCGCCTAGGTACAAGATCATACAGTTTGTTAAGTGCGGCGTACGTTCTGTTTAATGTCTGGGTCACATGAGGGGCTAAAGACAGCCGTTTGTTCAGGGTTACCCCTAAGTAATTGTCTTATGCTCCTCAATTGTCTGTCAATTTAGAGTTTGTTAAAAGTCTATATGTTTGTAAATTTTCTGTTAAAGTTTATGGTCTGTGTTTTGTTATTTATTTTTAATTTCCATTTATGAAAAAATGTCTAGAGGGATTGCAGATGATACTGATACAGTATCATCTGCGTATAATAGGATGTTTGAGTTTGGGTGGGATAGGATATCTGAAGTGTAAAGCTTATAGAGGAGGCGTGAAAGGATTGCCCCCTGGGAGACACACGCCGATAAACGTTTACGCGATAAATAAGTATTGTTTACACATGCTGTAATGTATTAGTTAATCAGGGCGACTGTGTATCTGGGCAACTTTAGGATACTGTCTAGTTTGTGTAGCAACCCGTTATGCCAGACGATGTCGTAAGCCTTCTCTATGTCAAGAAGAAACGATCACACCAGTCGCTGCTGAAAATAAGGTCAGTAAGTCATCAGTATTACAAGTTTCGAAGAAAGGATAATTCAATAATAATTCATCTAAGTAAGCTTGCCAGATATACATTAATTATAATAATTCCTCTGAATGGGTTTCCCCAATGTTTTCTTAAATGTAACAATTCCTGTAAATAGGTGATTTATTAAATTTAACAGTCCTTCTAAATAGGTTTGCAAGTATGTATGTATTGAAAACAAAACAGAAATTATATTAATAGAGAAAACATGTTATTAATACCTTACTAGGTTGATCATTTCAGAAACGTCTAACCAATAATCATATAAAGATCGAATGGAATTGCTGTTTGATATGTTCGTCCTAGGGTCGAATTAACAAGGAGGCCACTTCAGAAAACTAAGTGGCATGTACCCTAAATACTACTGTATCTACAAATTTACCGCAAATTTAAAGCCTTTGTGGCGTGAGGGGGCCTTTATTCAAATTAAATAGACAGAACTCTAATAAGGGCTCTTCTCATAGCATAGACCGAATACGAATACGCATTTCAACTTAATAAGTATGTTATTTGAGTACACAATAGTTGGACGAGTTACAACTCAAGTAGTTGCAAAAGGACGTGTTTACATTCCATCATTTTATGCAATACGAGAGTTTAAAACGTTACTCAAGGAAGTATTTCAGATGAGCAAGCTAAGAAGTTTTTTTTCTTACTAGGTTTGTATTGCTTTAAGAAAAAGACAAAGAAAAATTTCCTGCTCAAAGAAGTATTCTGATGAAAGTAATATCTAAGAAATTGTTTTTTTTTTTTGGCTAAAATAGAAGAAACATGTGGTTTTATTTATCAAATTCGAATAATATATGAACTACAGAAGAATTAAAATGAAATGCATTAACCATGGTAAGATATAAATGTATAAACTAAGACAAATATTTTGCCTCTCCAGGGAAACACAGCGTTCTCGCTCCGTCTTCTAACGGCTTGTATATCAGCGCATGCGTAGAAGGTATGTAACTTTAGGCGGGGGTTACATAGTGGATATACCATCCTTCGGAGGGGATGTAAAGCAGTCGGTCCCTTGTCTATTAAATGTTAGGCAAGTAAAAGATCCCTACTCTTCGATAGAGAAGAGGTTCGGCAAAATTTCCAGGTTGGGGGTAGCTCGTCTCCTGGCGTCGGTGATTGGCCTTGGTAGCGGAAATAGGCCGATGTTAAATAAGTGATTAAAAAAAAAAAAAAAGACAAATATTTGTTGAATATTTATAAGTAAAGTACATTGCAGACTTATAAGCAACAGGAAACTCCCAAGAGAGACCACTATTTACCAGAGTGTGAGGAGTGGGGAAATATAATTTATTTAATGTCAAGCAAGATCTTCACCACACTCTAACTTGACTTAAAATATCGCGATTCTATTCTACAATCAGCTCTTAATTACATACAATCAATGTAACTTTGGTAAAGCTTTAGAAATCCTTATATATGATAACATTTATACACATGTTCATCTGAAAATGTCTACACAACAACATGGTTTTATGAAAGGTCGCTCCACCGTAACGAACTTAATTTGAGCTACTGAATACATTTCTGAATCAATCGATTCTTACATACAGGTAGATTTAGTTTATACTGAATTTTCTAAGGCATTTGACACACTGAACCATAGAAAACTTCTCTGTAAACTTAACAAATTTGGATTATATGACGGTTTACTTCAATTTCTTGAAAGTTACTTAAATCATAGATTTCAGTTCGTATTTTATAATGGATATAAATCTGTTGAATATCGAGCCACGTGAGGAGTACCCCAGGGATCCATGCTTGGACCATTTTTCTTTAATATTTTTATTAACGACCTCAGTGATCACTTAGACTTGTATTTCTTAATACATGCCGATGACATCAAGATGTTGCATAGCATTAATGATTTTAATGACGAATAACTTCAAAACAATTTAACTAAGCTATCGTCTTGGTGCGATGAAAATGATCTTCACCTAAATGTTGGCAAGTGCAATGTTATGAATTATACAACCAAGGAGTCCCCAACCATAGATATTTATAATGTTAATAGAGACACGATTAACACGTTCAAGGATCTAGGTGTAACCTTTGATAATAAATTAACCTTCATTAACCATATTGATGCTGTAATTTCGCATACATATAGGCACACAAAAGGAAAATAATACATACTGTACGTAATATTAATGAAAAAATATAGCCCGACAATTTTTAATTTCGACATGTTCGTTAGTTGAACACTGCGTTTTTATGCCCAAAACACATGGGATCTAAAAAACGGGACGTTACAGCTACGCAGCCATAACGTTTAAACAAAATTATTCACGCACTATAGTCTTCTCATGGGGTACGAGGAGACTTAATCGACGATAACACTGGATACAATAGAAAATGTTACTGGCCAAACATGGAATGAAGAAATGAAACCATCAATAATTCCGCATTGTTGCAAACGGCTTCAAACAACAACATTTGCATCACGAGAGGCGAGCATAATAGAAAAGTTGATTTGACGAAAACGTTGCCTTGCTGTAGCTATGGGCAATGATACACAATAAACACATACATATAACATAACATAACTAATTTTCTGATTTTTATTAGCAGTTATTAATCACTATATACAGATATTTACAAATATATGGCGGCTCTAATTCTTCCAGCCTACATGGCCAAACCGCCTGCTACGCCATTTCTTCTCAGCGACTCCTCGGTCCAGAGGCGGCTCGTATATCGTCTACTATTCGCTAAACTTGGTGGCACAAGCTACTACGCTATTGGTCAAGCATTTGTCATGATTCGCCGATAAGATTTAAACGCGTGTAATGCTGGGATCAGTGTCTTATAATTTAAATTTAAATAATAAATAGAATAATAATAATAATAATAATAATAATAATACTTTATTATCCAAAAGACCAATTACAACGGTATAGGATTAGTCACACGATTAGACACCACCACGCTAGTGCCCCCTGATTATCACATAATTAAGAGCTTAAAATAATAGAAACTATAACACTAACAAATATTCTAAAAACAAAGACAATTTACATATATAAAATTACATTGTCACAAATAACTTTTACATTTAATATGAATATGCGTCGGATTTTCAATTAAAATAAAATAAAATAAATACGTAGATCAACAAGTAGTACAAAATTCACATGTCTAAAAATTCTTCAACTGAGTAGAAACAGTTATTAATTAAAAATGTTTTAACATCTTTCTTGAAAGTTCTGGCATTGTTAATATTTTTAAATTGTTGAGGTAGCTTGTTATATAAGATTATTCCCATATACCTCGGATTTTCCTCATACTTTGATAAGCTATGTATAGGGATTAACAAATTGTGACCTTCTCTTGTACTATAATTATGATTATAATTACTTGGCAAAAATGAATTAAAATTATTTTGTACGTAAACGAGTACTTCTAAAATATAGATACAGGGCAAGGTTAATAATTGTAGATCTTTAAATATCTTTTTACACGATTCAAATTTTGATGTTCGTAAAATATAACGAATTGCTCTTTTTTGTAATCTGAATAATCTTTCAGATTTGTGAGTAGAACCCCAGAAAATAATACTATATGATATTCCTGATAGCAAGTGTGCATAATAGTAGGTTAACAGTGTTTGTCTACTGGCTAATTTTGATAATCTGTACAATGCAGAACAGGTGGAAGAGATTTTCTTAGCAACAGACATTATGTGCGTATCCCAATTTAGGGCATTATCAATATGTATTCCTAAAAATTTTGTAGAATGTGTTTGTTGTATATATTTACCCTCTAATTTGATTAGATGACTATTAATATATGTGGAATTTCTAGGAGAAAATATAATAAATACTGTTTTAGAAATGTTCAAGAACAATCTGTTTATTTTAAAATATTCAGCATATCTTACTATGTTGTCTTGTAAAGAAGCTAAAGCATTCTGCATAGTTTTTCCGCAACTCAAATAGGAATTATCGTCAGCAAACATGATTAAATACTCATCAAAGAAACTCGGTAAGTCATTAATATAAAATAAAAACAATAAAGGCCCTAAAACGGACCCTTGTGGTACGCCAAATTCTATTTTAGTTTACTCGATTGAGTACCATTAACTTCTACTAATTGAAATCTATTTGTAAGGTATGATGTCAACCAGTCTTTTGCTTTGCCTCTAAGGCCATATTTATCTAGTTTCATGATCAGGATCGAATGATTTATTAGGTCGAAAGCTTTGCTCAGATCCATAAAGAGTCCAGAACATATATTATAGAATAGTCGAGCGCTTTAGCGCATTGGCACACAATTGAAATTTAGCGTTACAACATTTACCAAAAGATAATATAGAGTGTGATGTTAACGACCCTAAGAGCCATATTAAAAAAATGGAGGTCGGTCCTGGAATTTTTCCAAAATAACTTAAGCTGTTCCTTAACCTAAAAAAGTATAATATGTGATACCAAATTCTGTCTAAATATGTGCAGTCATTTCAAAAATATGGCGGACTGAAGTTCTGGTCAAAAACCATAAATCTCAAACGGTTCACATTCAATGGTAAGTAAAGAGGCGTTTTGAACTCAGCTGAGTGGCTCTACCTTCCACTAGAGTATGTCCGTTTAATATTCTAGTATTCTTTTCTAAACTCAAAAATAAAATAATGTTTTCCCCATATACAGTGAGCACGTAAAAGTTGGAATAAATTCATTAAAACAAGTGACAAAAATTCGCTCAGACCCGTCGATTTTTAAATACATTTCTCAATCTGTTTGTTTAAAAAAAAGTGCATCGCCATTTTTTGAAATGGCAACCCCCATTTTTTAAAATGTCATTTGAAAGAGCACATTTTTCTGCATACAGTACGTTAAATTCTAGGGAGTATTGCATGACAAAATTGCCGAGAAGAAAATCTTAACTACTTATAACAATGTAATAAAACAAAAATACAAGAATTTAAGAATACGGCAAAAAATAATTAGATTAAATGTTCAAATTGCGCGCCATTTACTTCATGACAATGTCCAAGTCGAAAGTGAAATTATCGCAAAATATTAATAATTGTTTCGGGTCCAATTCTTCCAATTTCGTAAGTAATTCTGTCTTTTAAGTCCTCAGTATTGTTCGGTCTATTACAATAAACTTTGGATTTAAGGTAACCCCATAAAAAATAGTCCAATGAGGTTAGGTCTGGAGATCTAGCTGGCCATTCTATTGATCCTCGTCTACCAATCCATCTGCGTGGGAAAATTTCGTTTAAATATACGCACTATTACCAAATAATGTGGCGGTGCGCCATCCTGTTGAAACCATATGGAGTTTTCCGGTACATTAGGGTTTTCACCATTTGGATACAATGCGACAAGTTCTGGAATTATGTTTCGTTGGAGCAGCTCCAAATATTTTTCGCCATCTAATGAACCTTGATTAAAAAATGGACCCAACATTGTAGTCCAAACAATTCCAGCCCGCTCGATAACTTTCTGTGGGAAATGAGTATGGGTCTCCACCATCCAGTGTGGATTTTCACATGACCAATATCGACAATTTTGTCTATTCACGGTGCCATTTAAACAGAAAGTGGCCTCGTCAGAGAAAAGTACTCGACTTAAGAAATGTGGATTGATATTACATCGCTCCATCCTGGTTTCACAAAAATCGACTCGCGGTCGAAATCATCTTCGTTAAACTCTTGAACAAAATTCACTTTATATGGGTGCCATTTATTCTTCTTCGAATATTTTAAAACAGTTTACTGACTAATTGACTGTTCTGCTGTGACTTCGCAAATTGGTTTGTGAGGATTCTCCTCCATTATCAGTAAAACATCTAACTGTTTATTTTCTGAAATTGTAGGACGACCTTTCGTGAAATTATCTATTACATGACCACAATCTCGGAACTTCTTTTCTATTTTGCTAACAGTTGATTGTGTAATAGGTCGATTAGGGTATTTAACATTAAATAATTTACAAACCATAGTTTGTGTTCAGGAATTGTCTCTATAGCCAATCATTGTCAAAATTTTAATTCATTCTGTCTCACTTAAACGTTGCATTATTAGCACTTTCAATACCATATCATAAGTAAATACTAATGAATGGGCCTGCCCCTTCAGCGTGGTGAGGCTAATATAATTTAGTGAACTGCATTTAGGTATCATAAAAAAAGATAAAGTGTCGGAAACTTACACAGTAGGTTTGATGGATTCTCCGTCGTCGATGTCGGCCCAGGCAATAGGAGGGACAAAGGGGGGCCAAAAGGAAGAGCAACAAATCTCCGACACACACAATTACGTAACAATTATTAAATTCATTTAAGGAAGGACAATTATAATTCACTTATCACTGATAAATAACTATAACGTTCTGCAGCGTAAGTGACTATTGCCTTACTTACTATCAAACTACTGTCTCTATGCGGGTCGCGCTCGACCCACACGGCGTTAAAAAAACTAGCTAAAAAAGACTTCTTAGTATTACCATAAAGAATTCAAAACATATATTTTTCTAGGTATAATACTACAAGGCGCGTAACCAACTAATGTGTTAGAGCCAGTTCCACGTTGCTAAGTAAATGAAAGAAAGCGTAAACACAAAAAAAGGTTAAGTTGTAAAAAGGTTCGATGATAAGTAATGCATGTGTTCTATTAATGTTAAATGTTTTTTTCTCAATAATTTCGTCATGCAATACTCCCTAGAATTTAATGTACTGTATGCAGAAAAATGTGCTCTCTCAAATGACATTTTAAGAAATGGGGGTTGCCATTTGAAAAAAATGGCGATGACGTCATAACTTTAAAAAAAATATTTGCAGCACTTTTTTATAAATAAACAGGAATGTATTTAAAAATCGACGGGTCTGAGCGAATGTTTGTCACTTTACTTGTTTTGTAACTATTTTAATGAATTTATTTCAACCTTACGTGTTCACTGTATAGTTAAGTTTTTTTTTATTGGTTTTTGAAGATTTTGGACGGCTAAATAAGATGATCTGGTCCGTTATACTTAATATTGTACCGCTGTTCAGTTACGAATATAAGCAGAAACGGCCTTTTTAGCACTTTCAGGTTAGGTTCTCTCAAAATTGTGACGTGATACTGCAAAGTGGAAAACTGCATCTTGTTCAGCACGTCAAAAATCTTCGGAATTCGGGTTAAGAAAAGGAAATCTTGCGGGTCAGCTTAATTATTACATACGATTATTATTTTTCAAAAATTTTCAGAGTTTGCTTTCAGAGACCCTGAAGCACGGGTTCCTCTAAAAGATCCGAGCCCGGGGAGAATCCTATCCGTTACCCACTTGAATAAAAAAACTAATACTGAAACTTGAATTTCAAGAAGTTAATATTCCCTGGTAACATTCTCAAAGCACATCTAACAAGTGCTTACTAACCATCATAAATGTTGATTAAATTTCATTTAATTGGCATGTATGCTATTTATTAAGTCAAAGTGGAAACTATAATCACGTTAGCAATAAAATGAAGTGGTCGGATGAGTAAATACCACAACGGCAAATTTCCCACAAAGCGCTCCGTTCCGTAAGGCAGCCAGCTTCCTTGGAATATAATCAAATGGAATACTCTGTTCAAAGGGCAGCGTTCTGGAGTAATAACTTGCAAAGTGCATATACACATCTAGATTTAATTAAGTATCCAATTAATGGATTACGATATTTACTGTTAAACCATGAAAATTCTATATATGTAAAAGCTATGTATTTATTTAATTTAACAAAATGTAATAGATAATAATTTACTTAGGTACTTAGTAAAACAAAATAAGAAGTTTAATTCAGGTTTTGATACCTGAATATCTGAGAATCTTAAAAAAGTGTCCAAAAAGAATGTTTTTTTGGAAAATATCTCCACAAAGACAAAGAATACGCAAAATCTTCATTAGAATTTTACAGACGATAGTCTTTGTTTGATAACACCGCCCCACAAAAAAAAAAAAGAAAAAGTTCAGACCCCCATCTAAAATGGCATGCTATTTATTTATATATGTATTTATTTATTTATTTATTCGACTCAACAGGACGAATGTCCCAATTACAGAGTGAGTCGGAATACTAACAATAAATATTGTGCTAGGTATTACAAATTATGTCCATATATACACTTTAAATCCTTAATTCTACAATGAAAAATATCAATATTATTCTGTACATGACTATAATTCCTGCATATGACATTAATAGGTGAATACATTAATAGACTGGTGCGTGAAGCTTTGATATGAAATGTTTGGTGGAGTCGAGTTGATTTAGAAGGAACTCGTAGGTCAATGTTTATCAATAGATCAGAGCAGTCGAGTTTATTTAATATTTTAGACAGAGTTACAATTCCGTGTAATTCTAGGCGACTTTGAAGTGAGTTAAGTGAGAATCTATTTAACAAAATACCATTACTAATTCCAACAAGTGCATAAGTCTTGTCCTCGGTGTAGCTTAAGTATTTTAAAAATTTTCTTTGAATATTCTCCAGTTTATTAATATAAACGATGTAGTAGGATCTCCAGATTAAGTCAGCATACTCCAATTTACTTCTGACAAACGAGTTAAATAGAAACTTCATAGCTTCAACATTCTTGAAATCTTTGGAGTTTCTTATTATGAATCCCAATGATCATGCAACAATATATACAGACTCCTTAAGCGTTCTTGTAAGAAATTGAAATCGGAGAACTTAATTACATCCACAAAAGTGCATACAACCTTCGTACAAATCTTCTTCTACATGAATTACATAAGAATTTTTTTTTTATTTTGTTTGGGTTAAAGCCCATGTAGGAATCCTTCATAATGAATATGTGGACAACCTTGCTAAAGAAAGTGCCATATCTAACTGAAATTCCAGCTTTAAAACATGCCTATCGGATGCTATAAACACATTCAGGCACAAAGCATTTAACAATTGGTCAAGATCTTATGAAAACTATCAATTAGATAACCTTACGAGCCAGTACTCCAAGTAGTATTCCCAAATCTCTATGGTTTAAGGGCATTAACGCTCCTAGGAAATTTATCACCACAATTTGCAGAATAAGGTTCGGTCACGCTTGCTTTCCAAAACAGCTAAATAGAATTGGTGTACTTGATTCAGATATCTGTAGTACATGTGGTACTACGGGCGATCTGAACCATATTTTCTTTAGTTGTCAGAATCACCAAACGGCTATCGATGCAATGTTAAATAATTTAGTCGACATCAAAGTCCGTCTACCAACTAATGTTACTCATCTATTGTCCTTAAAAAATATACACGTCTACAACGTATTGGTTAATTTCATGAACACAGTTAAACTGTTGCTCTAACATCGTTCTATATTACGTTAGCTTCGTAGTCCTTAATTGTCTCTCCCATTATTATATATACCCCCTCTCCGTGGTCTACCTGTGTAATGTTATATAAGAAATGTCCTGACAGACTCCTGGACGAGAAGAGAGTGTCCTTGTGAACTATCATCTTGTGTATGTATGGTTGGGTCGTCGTGTTAACTTAGTTATGAACGAATGTATAAAGCAATAAATACGTATGTATCTGGCTAATGGAGAAATCCAATGCCAAACAAAAAAAAATCTCAATGGTTTAAAGATGAAGATGCGACGTTATTTATGTGATATATAAAAGGCATCTTGCTATCAAAAGTAACACCTAGATCCTTAAATCTATCAACTCTTTGTATGACACTATCGTTTAGTTTATACTCATTATTGAAAATATTATGCCCGCGTGAGTAAGTGACAACATTACATTTTTCAACATTTAGAAATAGTTTATTTTTATTGCACCAGTTATCAATATTTTCCAAATCTGACTTGAGAAATTCTATATCATCATTGCAGCTGACACTTTAGTAAATTTTTAGGTCATCAGCATAAAGTAGATGTGGGCACTGTAAGTTTATAACTATGTCATTGATAGAGACATTGAATAAAACGGGACCAAGGACTGACCCTTGAGGGGCTCCTGATTCGGCATTAAATTCGACAGACTTGTGTCCATGGTAATAAACATATTGTAATATATTGCTTATATATGAGGTAAAGAATGAAACAAACTTACATGATAATCCAACATCTGTTAATTTATTTAATAAGATACTATGGTCAAGACTGTCAAACACTTCAGAGAAATCTGTGTAAATTACATCGACTTGACCACCTCCATCCAAGATTTCACAAAGATACTGAGTCAAGCACAATAAATTTGAAGTCGTAGATCTACCTGGCATGAACCCATTTGATAGCTTGATATTTTATTTTCTATGTTAGGAAAAATATAGTCGTAGAGAACTAATTCGAATAGTTTAGAGAAATTATTAATTATGGTGATTGGCCTGTAATTTTTTATGTCTTTTTGGAATCCCTTTTGTGTACAGGGCATATTTTAGATATTTTCCACAGGCTGGATAAACTGTCATTATTTAAGGATACATTAAATACATATGATGAGAGACCGGCCAATATTGAGACGCATCTTTGACAAAAAAGCTGGTATTCCATCTGGACCCGGTGTAAATTTTGGCTTTCATTCTTTGCACCCTTTAATAACTTCTGCCTCTGAGATTGTAGGTATGCATATATTTTGTTTGTCCACAGGTTTACTTTCGCCACCCATACTGACATTATTAGTTGATGCAGAGTATGCTGATTTGAAATATTTTGAAAATTTATGTACTATATCTTGGGGGTCATTATATGAGTTATTTTCATATGTCATACTGTTACGTATTGAGCTTGTTTTTGACTTATTATTAATTCAGGACCAACACATTTTTTGATTATTTTTTAAGTTATTTTCTATCTTAAGTAAATAGCTTCTATGCGAGTCATCAATATCTTTTTTACTTTTGTTCTAATATTCTTATATTCCTCATATAGCACGGCATCTTTAGTATTTTTACATCTATTCCAAATTTTATTTTTATATTTGAGATTTTTAATTATGTCTTTCGAGAACCACTGAGGATATTTGTTTGTACGCTGAAGAGATTTAGGAACATACAAGAATAGATTCTCATAAATAACATCATAAAATATTTGTGTTGCTTGATCAACATTCGATACATCATATAATAATAATAATAATAATAATAATAATACCTTTATTAATCCAATAGATCATACAAGACGATATAGGATAAGTCAATAATTGCATAATTATAAGTAAAAAGTTTACATATTTGTGAGCTTACAACACAAAACAATAATTTTTCTACAATCTGTTAAGTCATTAAGTATTCATCAACAGAATAAAAAGCCTTTGAAATAAGATAAGTTTTAACAGTTGTCACAAATCTTTTTACACTTACAATATTTTTTACTTCACTGCCTAATTTATTGAAGAGAACAGAGCCCACGTAATATGGGTTAGCTTTGTAGAGTTCCAGCCTGTGAATTTCATGCTGCAAATTCAAGCCATGACGTGTCGAATAATTATGATGCTCATTCAGCACGTTAAATTTGGATGGATTCTTTTTTACCAGTTTTAAGATTTCTAGTATATATAAGCAAGGCAGAGTCAAAATGTTTTGTTCAATGAATGTTCTTTTACATGATTCTCTA
The DNA here is from genome assembly GCA_963583905.1 of Stenurella melanura. Lineage (NCBI taxonomy): Eukaryota > Metazoa > Arthropoda > Insecta > Coleoptera > Cerambycidae > Stenurella > Stenurella melanura. Next base: position 97,498,886 of record OY757317.1, read on the forward strand.
AACTGTAAACCAAACATGCAGCGTATGGCTCTTTTTTGCAACACAAAAATCCTATTTGAGGATGTAGAATTACCCCAAAAAATAATGCCGTAACGGAGCCTTGATTCCATGTTGGAGTAGTAGAACACTTTTACTGTTGTAGTACTAGTTATTTGGCGAAGTCTTTTTAATGCAAAGCAATTGCTGGCACATTTATTAAAAATAAAATTTATATGTGATTTCCAGTTTAGAGAAAGGTCAATATGAATTCCAAGAAGTTTAAAAGTGGTTACCTGTTGTATTGATTTACCGTTAAGTTTTAATAGAGGACTGGATAGATAATTTGCTCCTATGGGGTGGAACTGCAATGAATAGGTTTTGTCTAGATTCATTAGTAAATTTTTTTCATTAAAATAATGGTTGAGTGAAAGTAAGTTTGATCTTAGCTTGGAAATTAACACTTCCAAATTAGTTTTACCTGCAACAATTGTGACGTCATCTGCAAAGGTACTGGAAAAAATTGATAAAATTGAGTCTAAATCATTTATGTATAATAAGAATAGTAGGGGCCCGAGTACACTTCCTTGCGGCACCCCAATATCAACAGGCAATTCCTCAGAGCATTCTCCGAGATAACTAACAAATTGTTTCCTATTATTTAAATACGATGAAATGAGATTTTTACAATGACCACGCAGGCCATAATGTTCAACATTATTTAGTAGAACATCGTGATCTACGCAGTCAAAAGCCTTAGAAAGGTCGATAAAAATTGCCATAACTTTTTTTCCTTCATCTATGTTCTTGTAAATGAAATGTAAAATGTCCATTAAGGCGGAAATTGTAGACCTGTTTTTTCTAAACCCGTGTTGGTTAGGAGAATATAGTTCATTTGACTCTAAAAAAGCTATTATTCGTCTTGAAAGTAGTTTTTCAAATATTTTCGAAAAAACAGACAATAACGCAATTGGACGGTAATTTTTAAGTTGGCTGTTGTCACCTTTTTTTGGTATAGGAATAATTTTTGACATTTTCAGGAGATTTGGAAATTGGCCGTTTTTAAAGCACTCGTTGATTATGTGAGTTAATGGTTTTGCAAGTTGTTTTGCACACTGTTTTATTACTTTTATAGAATAGTCGTCAGGACCAATAGCCTTGGAATTTTTCAAATTGTTAATTACGTCTATTACTTCAGATATTGTTACAGGTTCTAAATAAATTGATTTGTTAGTTATAGGTATTGTAGTGGTGTTTGTGCGATTTGTTTTATCTTGTGGTACTAAAAGTGATTTGGGTAGATTAACAAAGAAGTTATTAAATTCATCAGATATTATTTTTTTGTCAGAGATTGTATTTCCTCGTATTTCTATGTCCGTGTTATTTTTTGAAGTTTGGCCATTTTCGAAAGTACTATTAATTACTCTCCATACAGCACTAGATTTGTTTGCCGAGTGTATTATTAAATTATCAAAATACATCTTTTTAGCTTGACGTATAACCCTATTGTATATTTTCTTGTATATTTTATAGTGTTCTTTTCCAATTATATTATTTTTTTGATAAACAAACAGTTCTTTTAATCGTACGGATGATACCTTGATACCTGCAGTTATCCAGTCCCTATTTTTGATATTCAAATTTTTAGTAACAAAGGCAAAACTTAGGTCATAGTATCCATGTAGTGTATTATTAAAAATTTCGTATTTTTCATCAATTGTAATGCAATTCAGAACACTGTGCCAGGATTCAGTTTCTAAAAATTCCTTGAATTTTAAAATATTTTTCCGGGAAAAGGATCTAAATTTGTACGGCTGTTTATTTTTTAGGGCAAATACATCAAATACAATTTTTTGACCAACATGATCTGACAAACCTGTATTAAGTAGATTTTTTTCTAAAATCCTATCATGATAATTTAGTAATATATAGTCAATGGCAGTACCTGAGTTGTTTTGAAAATGAGTGGGTTCATCAAAAGCTGGATATATACAATAAGAGTAAAATATATCTAGAAAGTTTGTAACGTCGTTAGTTTTACACAAAAAATCAATATTAAAGTCACCACAATAAAGTACTCTTGAATTGGGGTATTTGCTGAAGATTATATTTGCAGATTCCTCTAATTTTGACAAAAACACATTGGTATCTAATCTGTTAAGGTTTGGAATTCTATACAAACATATTATACAATAATTTATTTTATTTAAAATAAGTGAGATAGCGCTACATTCGAAAATGTTGTCTATGCTTAAACGTGTTATTTCTAGGATTTCTGTGACTTTTAGTGAGTTTTTTGTTAAAATTAGAGTACCTCCATGAATATGTGATTTCCTACAATAATGACTTGATACAATATATCCTGAAAATGAAATTCTTGAAATTTCTTGGGAAGTAATCCAGGTTTCGGAGATACAGAGTACATCAATGTTCTCTAGCGTTAAAAGTACTTCAACTTCCTCCATTTTGTTTTTTAGGCATTGAAGATTATGATGCGCTACACATAATTTATTAGGAGTTAATTTTGATTGCTAGGCACTATTTAACATATAACAAATTCCATTGAGTGTGGCACAAACTATTATACAATGATGGAAAATCGGCTTTTTTAAATTATAATTTGCTATTTGGTTATAGGAGAAAAATGTTTCAACTATCTTTAAGTCACATATTATATCCAGTGCCGGATGACTTGGATCCTCTATTAGCTCGCAGGCTTCTGATTTTGTGACTAGACAATTTATGTCGCTATGAACAAAATCTAAAAGTCTCCCTTGTCGTTTGTTATAAAATGTTGCTGTTTTATATTGAGAAAATTACTTAAGAGATCTAACTGTATTAATTTGGGGGATTTTTCTAATGATTTCAAAATAACCTGCCATGTTAAAATCGCCCATTATTAATGTTATTTCCATAGATAGAATACATATTTGTGATTTCTTCAAATAGGGTTTCATATACTTCAACACTTTTATTAGGAGGGATATACACACAGAACAAAGTCAGATTTTTCGTATTTTTTATAGTATTATTGAAGCCAATGATATCTACAGAGAGAACACTTTTACTGATTGAATTCAAATTCAGTAAAACGACAGAAAAAGTTTTATTAGCACCTCCTCTACTTAAGTTCAATTCATTAAATGTTCTATCTACACGATAAATGTTTTAGCTTACAGAATAATTCAGAATCAAGAACATTCGAGCTCAGCAATGTCTCACTATATGGTATGATATGATAATTTAATATAACTGATGCATTATACAAATCTGTAGTTTTGGTATTAAGTCCTCCTACTTTTTGATAAAATATATTAAGTTCAGAAGTAGTTTTGTCAGAAAAGGTGGCTGTGCTTAAAGTAGAGACATGATTGTTATTAACTGCATTGTTGTGGTAGTAGTACTCAATATTATTATAAGCATTGCCCTGTTTACATTTTAGTTGTTATTGAGTGCCAAAAATTGTGTGTTTTAAGGACTCTAATTTCTGTTTATATACCGTGAAGTTTATATACCATACTGTATGTAAAAAACCCACCGATAAAATGAAATTCTAATGGTGACATCAGGAGATCAAAATACATAAAGATTGGTAGGTCTGGTTTCTGCGTCTGAACATTTTTTTGTGTGGGGCTGTGCAATCAACAAATTAATAGAAAATCGGCAAATTTTATTAATATCATATAAAAATTGTGGGCTGTATAGTAAACTTAACGCATGTTCAATAAATATGTAAGACACATCATGTAGGTATCTCTGATGTTTGTGCTGCATTGATATAGTATCGAATGTATAGTTTCTTGTTTATTTTGTTAGTTTATAATGTTGCTAGTGTAAACTAATTTCATATTATGAATATTTTGCTGTGCATACTAAACACTTAACATGCATTGTTTATATAGCGAACCAGCTGAATTAAAATACCCAATCATTGATTGATACTTTATAGTACTTAAATGCATTAAATGCTTGTATTGCCTAGAGTGAAAATGTATTATTATATTTACAGTCAATATTATTTACTCCGCAAATGTGTATTAAAGCACTTGGTAATTAATTACAAAGTCTTTTGTTAATCCTATGCTAACCTTTTAGACATTGTACAAAATATTTTTAAAATAATGCAATATTAGGAAAAGATGTTTGCAAAATCCTATAAAGAATATGTTTCATTATTATAAGCAAACAAATAATAAATAATTCACTTTTAAACATGCATAGAGTATATAGGCTCCAATACTAGTTAGTTAATAGATAGGTGAAGATCTGTTGTTTTTTATCAGTTAATGTCACATATAAATATTTCATACTTATTCATGGATATTGCCTTGGTTTTGCATGAAAAATCGTTATGAGCGGCTTTGTGCATTTCTGAGGAGCTCAAAATAAGGGCGAAAAACGTTTGCAAGGCTAAGCATTTCCAAGAAACTGAAACAGAGATGTTATGAAAATGTAATCCATTAGAATGAACAAATTTTTCAGACAAGGTAGGTAAATAAGTACATTTTAGGCTTTTGTTCTCATTTTTAACTGAATCTTCATACCGTAGGTGGTCATGTAGATACTAGTTTGATCTGCTTTTTTCTTTTAGTAGTCATAGATAGTTTTTTTCGCTGTTTGCAAAATCCCTATAAAGAATATGTTTCATTACTAAGCAAATAATAAATAATTCACTTTTAAACATGTTAACCAAATAATCATATAGGTGTCTGTAAACATATAAACACATTGTAGATAAGAAGAACAAATAGGCTACATAATTTTTTTTCAAGTTTGCCTAAAAAAATGCCCTTAGACTTGATTTAATTTTACATTCATTTAAATCAGCTGCGACATAAATAACCTGTAGGTTAACGAGTTATTTTCCTAATTAAAAAAGTTCTTGCTCATCGGTTTCGGCGGATTGACAATCAATTTGTTTCCTAAAACAGTTCTTAAATTGGATGGCTCCCGCAGTAATCCCCGCTGCAGAGCATAAAACTCTCCACGTGTAGCAATATGGCAGAAATAGTAACCGTAAGAAAATTTCAAATGTGTTCGTTTCAGAACCCGTGTAGCCGATATCGTAATATGTCACTAAATATTGTTGATAGATCGACCTGGACTGTCCCAGACATCTAGTTGACATATAATTAATCACTTTTTTGTTTCAATAAAGTTTTCGAATTTCAGTATTATTTTTGATTTATCAATGTCATTGTCACTTCATTTAAAAGAATAATTGTATTCAACATCCGGTTTCACAATGCACCAATAAAGGGGATTTAAGCCTTTCTAAAAGGCACTAAATTTTGTATAGAAAATTAATTGATACTCTTAGGGATCGCATAGTTAACAGTTTGTTTTCAAACCAGCATTATGTATAGCTGCATGTAAATATTAAATTAATATAATCACCTCTCAAATATTTCATGTAAACGAAAACGTAGGTTTCTGTTTCGTGTTATTTATATCACCACGTTGACTGTTACTGTCATGGCCTCTGTTCCTATTTTCTTGCAGGTTTCCTTTGACCAGGTTTTTAATTCTTTTTAAATTTGGTAGTTTTTATATTTTTCGTTATAGATTTGTTAATTTTTGAGGATATATAGTCGACTATTGTTACCCATTAGTTTTACCTTTAATCCCACCACATTCACGTAGTGGAGTGGAAGTATAGAATCCTAAAAAAATTAATAATGTTCTTGGTTCAAATAGGTTTAGAATGTCCTGAAACGTCGGGACTTTAAATTTGGAAAAAATCTGTTTGTCGGTGTCGGTCGGTCTGTCTGTAACTTTTTTAAGCGCATGTTTTCTCTGACCTGAAATTTAATACACATGGTAATTATACGGAGGTAGATTATATTTTGACTTTATAGTTAGGGAAAATAAAATATAGTACAAAATCGACGACGAAAAGTTACCGTCTGCCAGTCAGTAATCGAATAGAGGAGAACTTTTTTCTCTCTGATAATTTTTGGTATGGTGGGAGAATATGGAGGGAGGGGGGTCATTCATTTAAAAACGAATGAATACCGATATCTGTTCACATAGGTAGTTAGTATATGTACTATTATACTTTCAGACGAAAATACCGCTCGGAGCGCGGTAGAGGGAATTTAAGAAAAGAAACTATTTTATTTAAAAAAATCGTTGATATAGAATTAAAAAGTTACGATGGCTTCAGTTGTGTGCTCATTTAGAGCCATCCATTCCAAGTTGTGCTCTCACGCGAAGAAAAATACACAAGGGAGTGTCATATTATTTTCAACTTTGACCTTAATTTTTTTTATTAAACGTAATCTCAATTAATAACTATAATCATATTATTGATTTAATTGCAGAAGAGATTAATTAGGTAATAGCATATTATTAACTCGAGAGGAAACTAATGATAATTATCCACCTGAATGACATTCCTCCATTCCAAGTTTCTTTCACTTGACAAATTATAGATTGCTGAAATTTGGATTGCTTGTGGCAGTTTTGCTAGAGAATAGTTCGGGAATTCTTAACTGTATTGCAATGCCATTCTGATGTTTGTCTCAGTTTTATGCACTATTCTTGAGTCGAAGGCAGATCTTTTGTTTACAAGATGTTATTTAGTTGATTTTCATTATTCTTGATCTCGAGATTACTACTTTAGTTATATTAAAGGCAGAGAAACGTAAATTGAAGGAAGTTGTATAAGATACTCACGTTACTTGCAAATTCATTTAGTTTATTAATAAAATTGAAATAAAATGTTTGTTTACAGAAATTTCCAATGAATTACTTACAGTCTTAAAATATAATTATTTATAAGCACTATACTTCATGAAAACCTAAATGAAGGTGGCAATGGTTATACTAGAGTAAACCTAAAATTTGCAGGGAACATCCTGTTAACTATTGACCAAATATTATTGCACCCCAGTGAATTTGATGTATTAATAATTTTTTTAAATGTCCATCTTGAATATTCTTCACCAAAGGTACATCCTATTCTGCGCTTATAGCATCGATTACCTACCTAACATTATTTTTCTCCTTGAAATAGTTTAGAAGATATAGCGCCACCAGATCGGGAGACCGAGAAACACGGACATACAGACAGGCATACCGACGCAATTAAAAGAACCTTTGCACCGCGGACCTTGACGCGACCGGTGGCAAATAGCCAAACATTCAATTTTTTTCGACAACAATTTTGCTGATATTCCATAAATAAAAGCATTGCCAGCTTTCTGTCTATTAAATAGTGAAACCGATATAAGTGGAAAACAGATTGTTCGCTATGAAATGTTTAACAAAAATAGGCTTGTATGAACATTTCTCTAAAATTATTAAGTTGCAAAAAATGAAAACAATTATGATTTTTAACAATAGGTTGTTTTCTATTCAGGCACTGAACTCATTGGCTCAATATTCATAATCGCAAATCTTGCATTTTATTATTTTTTACATATACATTTTTTTATACCGGGTGAGTCACGAATTGCGCTCGGCCCGATATTTCCTAAAATATTTGGAATAGAAAATTGAAATTTGGAGGCCTTCTTACACGACTAAAATGCCATCTTTTCAATAAAAAATTAAGTTTGGTGCACATCCGGTTTGACCGGAAATGCCCACAACTTTCGATTTTTGAAAGGAACACCCTATATACTTTTACATTTTTGGAATCTAAAGGAAATTATTTATTTATAGGCCCGATATTTATGTTCATTTAAATAAAACTCTGAAAACCGAACTGATGTCGCATTCTATTGCAAATGTCCTTGTGGATATAATTGTGTTTACCTCCACATACCTATGCTAAACTTAATTGTAACGTTCTTTGCGCTCACAATTATTAAATGTTTGATAGCTCAAGATTGCCTATAACTACACGAGTCTGTCTGACAGCTGATATTGTTTTATTACATTCAATGGCTACTATGATTTTTCCAATGTTATTAGGTTACCAGAGTTACACAGAAATGTGCTATTTTAGTTTCCAAAGCCCACTAATCTATTATCTATTAGCCGCATGTTTCTAAAAGCTTTGTTGCATTGTATTTTGGCTGAAATCTCAAATACCTCTGAGCGGATTTTCAAAATTTTGGTATCATTAAGATTCGTATGAAAATGAGGTATATAAAAATGTTGGTGGACGATTAAAATCCCATTTAAAAAAACCGAGTTAGTGGGTAAAAATCACATTTAAAAATTTTAAGCGCCTCTAGAGAATTAAGTAATGCAGTCATATTGCTCTTTTTATTTTTATAGTAACGTAGCACACAAACTAAAATATATTTTGGGCACCACAGCACTCTGGATTCAGAAATAGATTTTTTAATAAAATTTTTAATGTTCATCAAAAAGTGACCAAAATGGATGAATTGCATTCAAAATTTCCTCTAGATTCCAAAAATGTAAAAATATATAGGGTGTTCCATTTAAAAATCGAAAGTTGTGGGCATTTCCGGTCAAACCGGATGTGCAATAAACTTGATTCTTTATTGAAAAGATGGCATTTTAGTTGTGTAATAAGGCCTCCAAATTTCAATTTTCTATTCAAAATATTTTAGGGAATATCGGGGCGAGCGCAATTCGTCACTCACCCGGTATATAAATTAGCTGAATGTCATTTTATCATAAATAATAGATATCACCACGCAATGTGGAAAAATAATGAGACAATTCAGGAGATTCGCGCGATGGGCTATCTAATTGATTCGTAGCAAACGTCTTCAGACCTAACATTTCGAAAGTACCCCATCAGTGTGCCTCCTTAAAAGTCCATGACTGCGGTTAGTTGAGCCATGACAGTGTTTAGAAAGGATGAAAGGATTCACTAAGCCATAATTTTAATACAGCATACATTGTTAAAGTTACTCAACTCTTACTTATCTCTAGGTGATGATAATGTTGTTGGTGAAGCGCGCCTCAAGTATAGCATTCGAGTATTCCTACTTAACAACAGTGTATGACAAAGTACAATTGTAAATTTCGACTTTCAATTGTGAATCCCATGATGGTGAATTCCGACTTAACACTTGTGAATGTCGACTTAATAATTGTGAAATTCGATTTAACCATTGTGTATTTAGACTAACAACTGAGAATTTCGAGTTAAAAAAAGTATATGAATGGCATGATCTCTCTACGCTTTGTACGCTCCAAGCCCCACAACTTATAATGCAAATATGTGGACATTAAGATCACCTTTTTTTTTTATTACCCCCTTCACCCTCAACCACTCTTAAGTTCTCTTATTTCATTTTTTTTTACAGATTTGCACTTCATTATTTTGTTTAATGGTTCTTAGAATGTGTACAAGAGGATTTTTGACGTTTTATCAGAAGAACCCAGTCGTCACCGCACTTTTTATTGACTTTGTCAATTATTACGGCACAGAAAAGGAACATAAAATAAGAGGAATTATAATATCTGCAAGTCGCTTTTGGGGCAAGGCTCAACCAATGACATAGTAATCGAGAAGAATTCCCACTTATGCAGATTCTGAGTCTCATAAAGACGATGACGATTCACAGGACATAAGCGACAGCAGTGAATCCACACTATGCAAAAAATAAATTATAATTACGCATCCTTAAAGTGCCTACACCTAAACGTCCTTTTTATCCTTTAAAGTAATATAACATACAATAAATCGAAAATTAATGCGTATCCTTAAGTCACCTACCCTTAAATTCCACTCCAAATGAACTAGAACTTTTACATATTTTTTTCTTTATTGTAGCGGAGCTTTTAAAAACGAATTTCTTACTAGGGGCATACGGTTCTTTCGTTATCGGACCTTAGTGCGTTGCATAGGATCATTTTTTCTAAACATAAGCAATATTTACACATTAATATAAACTGACTACTTACGTACTACTAGCATCGACTGTGTGTCGCCCCCTGTATAAAAAGTCTTATCCGTCGTAACTTCGCAACTGAAGTTCCCAGACAGGTTGAATTCTATATCTCGTAGCATAACTTGAGTCGAGTTGGAATTGTTTACCTGTACGAAATAAAATGTGTTTGAATGGATATTGTATATAATAAGTTCGCTCATACGAAAACTTACATCTACAGTTATGCCTTTCACAAGGAATATTTTCGTGCTAGGAACCTCTTTCGGCGTGTAGCGATAGAACTCAAAACGTCCCCTGTACCAGTTCACCGTGTACAAATCCTCGCCTTCTAAATCGTACGAGCATCGTAACTTTGACGAGTTGAAGCGCTGAACAATTTTGGGGTCAATCGTCAGGACGACATCTTTCAAGGGAAATACATCTGCAAAAGAATAGAGACAGTAAGTGTTCTGTAAGGATTGTTAAGTATTTTTTTGTGACATGGTAACAACATAGCGCGGAGCAGCCTTAAAATTTATAATCCGAGCACGGGCTATTATGCTTGTTGCCTTTAATTACTATCATTGGTGATCAACACAGTTTTACATCTCTATTAATGAAGATACTTCTACATTATACAAGGTGACTCGAATACAATGACTTTGTCTTGTTATTTAGAGCCTGGTGAAAGTTGCGCAAGAAACAAATGTGTATGTATACAGTGTCTCCCAAATTGAGTGTGAAATAGAGATAATTTTGAGGAATATTTTGGGTATTTTAGTAGCGGTTCTAAATTTGATCGTATTTCTTTAGTTTTTGAAATAACTTTGGAGATCTTTGAATTAAGTGTAAGAAATCAAAAATTTTGTAGTTTGTTCAAGATGTTGACTACAAATTTTGGTTTTATCTGGATGTTATATTAGATTCTTGGAGTGAAACTTCTATGGCGTTGTCACAAAATCTGAAATGCCTGGAGTGGGCGATACTTTAAGTGTACTGATGGTATCGGAGCCCGGCTTAGTTTGTATTATAGGTAGAGATTGAGCTGTATAGATCTCCTCTGAATAAGATACATGAAAATCTTTATGTATTATCTTTTGTGTGATCGAATAAAACTTGTAGGCTTTGAGGCATACAGTGAGACTGTGCTGGGCTGCCAGGCTTAATTTGCCCTCAACCCTGAGACACCCTTGATTAAAGTTTTTTTTTTTCTGTTTTCTTAAGTCATCGAATACATAAATTATTTGTTTTTAAGTAAACTTTCAGATAGAATAGAGAATTCTAATTTTTATGAATGATGAGACATTTTATACGCTTGTGACAATAGATATATTTAAAAGTATAGGTTAATTGGATTTGAAATATATCAAGGATTATCTTTCTGTAATTTTACATTTTGTATAAAGAGCAGGTAATGCAGAAATTAAAATAATTTATTTTGATGAAACTCTTTACCATTCTACGCATACCCGTCACTGTTGCCTTGAGAATATTATGATATCTATCCTTTTTCATGATTATATAATGTGATTATGTTGGGAGCAAACAAGGTATGTATTAAATAGTCGTTATGTATCTAGACTTTGATCGGAGGCAGCTGCGTTTGCTGCAATTTCTATGTCAGAAGCAACATTTTCGTCTGAACTCATTTTATTGACACCACAGTGACAGCTAGTGACATAAACACGACATATTTTTCCAAGATCGCCTTAAAATTGTTGTAATTATAAGTCATTAATTTGTTATAACATTATGAGGAGTACTGATAGATAAAACATTGCGCGATATTCTTATGGTAATTTCATATTATGATACTTGATGGGTTATCAATCTCGGCTTTCGGCGTCATTTGTCAAATATCCCATCGGGTATCGTAATATGAAAGTTTAGGATACTTATTTAGTAAATAACCAATATAATTCTGATATAACATAATTATTGTAACAAGCTTTGCAAACTTTACTGTTGTTAAACTATTAAATTATTTATTTATCTGCTCCATCGTACACACGAAAAAATCTCGCATTTAGTTTGACAAAAATACTCAAGCTTTAATAATAATTACATTGCATGTTGTTTGATCTTTTGCACCGGCGTCAATATTCTTGACTTCTGTTGACGGTCTCGGATGATTAGGGCGCAGGCTAGGGCAAGGGTACCTAGCTGGTTGTTTGCTGGATACCCCGGGATCAGGTGATTTGGGTGATTTGGTTGTTTTGGTCATTGTTTCCTTGCAGCGTGGCTTGAAGATCGGGCTGAATGGAAGTTTAGTTATACTTACCCATTATCCCCTACCTAGAGCTGCGGCCTCTTGTGCCTAGGAGCGTCGTTGGGGTCGTAGTCAGTAGCCTGTCTGACCAGCGGATTCCCATGCTCTGCTGCACAGGCGTATAGTTTCTTTGCTCTGTCCTGGATGACTTCAGTTACCGGAGTGTAGCCCAGGTCTCTGAAGATGTCGGCGTTTCTGACAAACCATGGTGCATCCACGGCGCACCTGAGTGCAACGTTTTCCACGGCTTGTATCCTCTTCAAATAGGTGGCTGCTTGGTATCCCCAGGCAACGGAGGAGTAGGTCAGAATGGGTGCAATGAGGGTCCTGATGAGCGTGAGCTTGTTCCTCAGGTTGAGTTGGCTTTGTCTGCCTATCATTGGATATAGTAGAGTCCTTCTCATCCTCGCCTTCTGTATAATAGCTTCCGTGTTCTGTTTCCACACCAGGCTTCTGTCCATGATAACACCAAGGTACTTGACGGTATCGTGCCATTGGATATTGTCGCCATTCATGGAGACCTGTCCTGTGGGAGTTTCCTTCCTCAATCTCTTGAAGAGTACGGCTTTGCTCTTCGCCTCATTGACTTTGAGTTTCCACTAGTTGCACCACTCTTCCAGAAGGGATGCTGCTTCCTGGAGGTTGCGGGTGGCAAGTCTTGTGCTCCATGATTTTGCGATGATGGCCGTGTGGTCTGCTTAGAGCGCCAAAGAGAACCTTGAGATTCTTGGCATATCAGAGGTATCTTGTGCACCATTTCTGTATATAATTAGTCAGAAATGTTGGATTTCTGAATACGTAGAAGTTTCTAAAAGTTTTTTACAAAAAAGACAACAATTTCTTCCTTTGAAAATCGTTCAAAAGGTGATCAAAGGAAATAAGTAGGTACATATTTACAATAATAAGGGCAATATAACTTCTGGGCCGTAAGTAGTGATTGTTGGGATTAATTCGTTTGCTGTTTTCATTTTCTTCAAACTCCGTGAACTTAATTGTGTCACAAGCTTGACTACATCAGCAGCTGTCCGTTTTTGGCTCGTGTTTAGACTTCTCTGCATGGCAAAAGCTAGTTATTAATGTTCTACTCCAGACACGAAGGAGCTGATGTCACGTCTTTTACTTCTTCACAGCCTTCTGAAAATACTTTGTTCGATCTGTATCGTTTTTTTCTTGGCTCACTTTAGGCGTTAGTTGATTGAAGTAGTTGGCACCAGAGATAACAGATATAATAAAGAGTCAAGCCACTATCTTTCAAAATAAATTTTGAGGCAAAACATTTTAGCTCGACTTAGAGGCTATAGCCAGATTACATGCACTATATTTGCCTACAAGGTACTCAAGAAACTTTCAGTACATTTAGAATTGCTCAAACTAAAAAAAAAATATATCTTTTAACATTGAGAATAGTTCATTTTTCGAAATCACTGTAACTTCTTCGGAATGGCTACCTGTAGACAATAGATTTTATTCCAGAAAGTGATTCATAGTGATAGCTAATTGTTTGCTGAAACATTACTGAGTAATAAGGCTTGTATATTAATAAGGAAAGAAAGCGGTACTAAGTGGTACTTTTATTATGATTTAGTGTAAGATTTTCTTGAGGTTGCAATCAAAATGTTGCGTAACCGTAACTTAATATATTTAAAGAAAAGTTTGTAAAACTGTATTGAAACAAACTCCCTAACTTGTGGCTATACCCTCCACCTGTAAACGTGTTGGCAAATCAGATTGTAAATACAAAAAAAAAACACATTGGTACTTAATACACAATTTCGCACGACCGACTACATGCGTTTTGTGACGAGTAATAGGCTAACTTCGGCAGCGCTCGGTTTCATTTTATTTATACGCAAATAATACTTATCTATCTATGAACGTTTATAAATGCATCTTCTGTCAATTGGTAACAATTCGAAATTTTATTTTTGTTCAGCTAAATGTGAGATTTTTCCTTGTGTATAACGTATTGAAACAGTAAAATAAAAGCTTACACATTACGTTTCATGGCAAAGTCTGATAGCACACTCGTATAAAATTGTATAAAAAGTTATTGTATTTGAGTTAGAGAAATCCCTTTAAAGAAACCGAATTTGTCTCGAGCGCATTGAGTAAATTGCTATTTATAAAAGAGCCATTTGATTTCATACCGTATTAGTATTTTAACAAAGCCATTATCCTTAACAGATTTCCTGCGAATGTGCAACAAAGGAACAATATTATTGCAAGTTCTCGCTGGAATCGTGACTGGATCTAGTGTGCCTGAGCAATCCCATTTTCGTGCAAACATTGAGTATCGCGCCTACTTTACAAACTGACGAAACGGAAGTACGGCGTAAACAGTTCTCTTTCCTCCTACACATTCCACTCCATTGTCGGTTAATACACAACAATCTTGTCTTTTATTATATATTCTAGTTGACATAACGCGCTGCTTACTGTGAATAAACAATGGAGAACGAACGAGGTCAAAGGGACGAGATAAGTAGTCCGAGAGTGACTGTTTGCTACAATACGAGAGCTTTGTTATATGCTCAAGGGTGGGCTTCGTTACGACATAAAAACTCTTGTACTACCTCCACTCGACTACAAGACAATTTTATGCTTCCGCGGTGAGAATCAGCCGCAATCGCGGAACGTGGTAAATTCGAAAAAAGTAATGGGTGTGAAACGAACTCGTAGAGTGACAAATATAACGACCTCTTTGTTCGGTTATAGGTGATAAGAATTGCTGGAGTGTGTGAAGCTTGTTTTTATAGACACTTTGAAGTATCACTTTTCAGGGAGGATACAATATTAATATATTGATGTTTTTACTTCCCTCGCATATCGAAGAGAAGTATTGTATTCGAGAAAAAATCACCCTACGAGATTTTTTTCGGAATTTGACGTTTCAGATTACGCAGATTACGAAAATAAAGGTTTCTCAATTCCGTCAGTCTGTGTGTCTGTCTGTCTGTCTGTTGGTGCATTAACTAAAAAAACTACTTGACGGAGAGAGGCAGGTAGTTGACGCTACTGTCAGCGAAGAAATGATTAAACTTTCACTGGAAAATATACAGGGTGGACCGTCTAACGGGAATAAATAATGAAAAAAAATTTTTTTGCTCAAATTTAAAATTTCCACGTTTCATGACACGCTAAACCTATTTCAGAAAAAAGAATTTGAAAATTTTTTTCACCAAATTTGTAAAATTTTTACTACTAAAATAGATGAAAATTTTTTTTCTTCCTTCAAATTTAAAATTTCCACGTTTCATGGTATTCTAAACCTCTTTCAAAAAAATACTTTTTTTTAATTTTTTTTTGCCAACGGCAACGTTCAAAACTGTCACGTTAATTGGTTTCATATAGTATATCCAAGAATATCAAAACCATAACTGCAGGACGTATGAAGATTTATATTTCGAGTACATAAGAAATATTATCCACCGTCACAGATAGCTAACTGCATAATATTAGTTGGAGATACCTATGAACATGGATTAGAAGAGTATGGAAGAGCCCGACGTATAACCAAATTATTACCGGAATTCGAGCTTGGAGATAACATTCATATTGCTGAGTGGAAGTTGTTTATGTCCAACCCTAATAATAAGCAGACTCTACAGAATAGACTCGTTCCATGACATTATTTTTATATGGTTTTTATACGTTTTTATATAGTATTCGACATTCTTATTATGCACTTAAAATTTCATATTATTAACTTTCTCCGTTCTCGAGATATAAGTTAGTTTATTAGTAATAGTTGCAAAAATAGTGCGCCTGTTTGTGATGTCACTATATGCAACTTTGAACTCGATGATCTACCTCTCCCACTAACAGCCGTTCAGTAGTAAGTAAATACGTGGAGTTGAAGGTCGTTTTAGGTGTCTATAGAAAGATAAGGAGTGGCGTTTTCTTCTGATACCAAAGTGAATGAACAAAACTAAAATCCGGCTTAGCAGGGGCGAACAAAAGATGGCTTCTCTATTAAAAATTGAAAAAGGCCGAATTTTCAAAAATTCATAACTAAGTAAACACGTGGAATTGATCTCCGCACTAGGTCTCTATGGAAAGAACAAAATTGGGCCTTTCTTCTGATACCAAATTGTGCAGGAGAATGCGGAAATCCAGCTCTGCAAGAGCGAGGAAATAATGCCTTCTTTAGAAGTATTAAAACTTATGTATAAGTTAATACTTGTAGTGAAGTATCGACTTTGGTCTCTATTTAAAAAATAAAATTGTCGTTTTATCGACATCGTAAGTGTCACAGTGGAAATCGAAATTTCGGCTAGGTAGGTAGAAAAATGGCTATTTTCTTAAAAATCGAAAATTCGGTCCGACAGAAGCAAAAGCTAATCCTTATTTTTGACATTTGGTAACATTTCGCCAAATCACATAGTTCCCTACAATTCCTCGACTGCACATTCCTAAATTTAAGTCGCGAGAGAGATAGCCGACTTTTGCGAGTTAATTACTCAAAATCCATTAAAAAGAATGCCTCCGAATTTATCCTAAAGAATGTAGAATTAATTCCCGAATTGAACGACACTGGCCGCTTTCCAAAAAACCGCCCCCACGATAGATCCGATCCATAATTTTAGAGGGGAGCAGATCAACACGATAAGTATATAACAACTAAACAGCATCGAGCCGACTGAGATCGCCGAGTCTATGCGTATAGTGACGTAGCGCCTGGCTACGCCCCATTTTCGCGAGGTTGAGGTTTGGAATTATTTTTAAGACACTAAACGTGTGAATAAAGTTTCGATTTTTGGCAGATCCATTATTTCATACATGCACTTTCGATTTATGAAATAAAAAAAATGCCGAACAAGCCCAATATTCGAAATGTTTAACGTATCTCCACATTTTGGGAAATGGCTACGTCAGTAACCGCAGAAATGCTTATCGGTAGAACAGCAACTACTTTGTCGACTGCTGATTCTTCTGCAATTTTAAACGATGTCCTCAACAAGTGGATGTGTGCCAATTGAAGGTAGCAGCTTCTTACTTTTTCAAATGCTTGTACGGTCGTTCCAATTTTGAAGGTAGTTTAAATAATTTACGACCATATTGCATAATAAGCTGCTATTAATCCATGTTCATATATACCTGCAACTAATATTATGCAGCTGGCATATTTGTGGCAGTGGATAATATGTTTTATGTAATACAAATCTTCATGCGTGTTGCAATTATGAATTTGCTCTTTAAGTAAGAGCCTATCTTAATCAAGTTTTTCCCAATAGGTGGATCGGCAGACGCGGTGAAATTGAGTGGCCTGCCCGTTCTCCCAATTTGACCCCGCTTGACTATTTTCATAGGGTTATGTAAAATCGAAAGTCCACTTCAACAGACCAAATATCGTCGATGATTTAAAAGACAGAATATGACAAGAAATTAATCAAATCAACCCGGAAACGAAGAATTTCAGCAATTCCTCCATTACTGTCAAGGAGCAACGGGTGCCCAGTTTGAACATTTGATTTAAGCTCTTCTTTGTTCTCTTCTTTACTTAGTAACATTAATAATGTAATATCTTTCAATAAAGAAATTAGAGAAATTCAATAAATCTTATATTCATATCTGTTCCCAACTAATATTATGCAGTTGGAATATTTGTGACAGTAGATAATATTTTTTATGTAAGTGCTGATAATACAAGTCTTCATCCGGATTTGATATTTCGTATCAGCAGGACGGAGCTACACCACATTTTGCATCAGACGTAAGAGCCTATCTCAATCTCAAGTTTTTCCCAATAGTTGGATCGGCAGACGCGGTGAAATTGAGTGGCCTGCCCGTTCTCCCAATTTGACCCCGCTTGACTATTTTCATAGGATTATGTAAAATCGAAAGTCCACTTCAACAGACCAAATGTCGTCGATGATTTAAAAGACAGAATATGACAAGAAATTAATCAAATCAACCCGGAAACGAAGAATTTCAGCAATTCCTCCATTACTGTCAAGAAGCAACGGGTGCCCAGTTTGAACAGTTGATTTAAGCTCTTCCTTGTTCTCTTCTTTACTTAGTAACATTAATAATGTAATATCTTTCAATAAAGAAATTAGAGAAATTCAATAAATCTTGTATTGTTGGATCGAGGATTAAAACCCCTATCAAACGAGCTATCACACGCACCCTCGTTCCATTTAAAAATTTTAAAAGGTTGTCACTTCAAGGGGGTTAAAGGAGGAGGTATAAAATTATTCTAAAAAAATGTTATTTTAGAATTGAAAATTGACGTGTTTTAGGATTTTACTCATACATTGTAAATCACGTAGCTAAGGAACTTATTCTTTACTTATGGACCTCACTGTATATTGTAAACGGCGATTGGATGGGCTATACATGAGTTGGTATAAATTGTTTGAGATCTTTTAGAAATATTATGAACACGAAATTTTGTAGGTAGACATAGGTCCACCTAAAACCCACAAATTTAGACATGAAATATAGAAATATTTTTAATAAAACTCTTAAATATGTTTTAAGAAAAATCGCCGATTTTATTGAACTAACTTTACCGACATATCATTGGAAAATTTAATTGAGGCGTACTCCATCATTATTAGAAACGTGACATATTTAGCACCAACACTTAAATTCTTTGAAGCAGTCGAAGGCAATACATTTTTAATTACTTGTTCAGTTTAGTTAAAAGAACTTTGTGAAAACTTTATAAGAAGGCGAGTCTTAACGTCTTGTTATTTTTCTCCTGTTAATCTTTATGTTATAATTCGAGCGCGCCTTCAGAAATAGCTGCCTTAATGATTATAATTTATATATAAGCAACTATTTATAACCTACTAAGTATCTTAAAAATGCGCTTGTAAATGTAAAATTGTTTTGTAGTGAGTATTTTATATTTTTAAAATTGTAGATGCATAAATCCTTGTGGCCAAAGCCGCATATCCTAAATGCTGAAAGAGATTCAGTCTTTTAGTATTATGATGAAAAACGCAATTAGAAAAACGACAAAATTTTCACGAAAGTCTTAAATACAATATTACTCTATGCATATTTACAGTATGACCACGGATGAAAACTCCAAAACTAAATTGTCATATCAAAAGTGAAACATAAATCTGCCACTTCGGGCATTCTCCAAGGAGCTGTTTTAGGATATTATTCTTCTTATTTATTAATAATATTGCTCAGAGCTTAAGTTTATTATATACCATCTAATTTTGAGCACAAGATTATTCCTACCAATATAATCATTTAGGACCGTTAAAGCACATTTCTGGAACAAAACCAAAATGTGTCCCAATGGGCAGATTCTGATTTGGTTCTAGAAGTTTACAAATTTAACAGACCTAAATGATGCAGTTTATATGACAATATAGTCTACAGTTTACTTAAATGCGTATTATTGTCTCCTTATACAATTATAAGTAGACAAATCGCTTGCAAGTAAACTATAGACTGTATTTTCGGAGATGTGTACACCCAAATAGGTGGTCTATATCAATCGTCGATTGAATGAATAAAATTCTGATTTAGTAGAAGTAGACAACATTAGCTCCCACAAGCGTAAAGTTGGCAATGTCATCAGACAGAGGTGTGATCTGTCACAAATCCTCATTAATCCTCTATAGTGATCACGTGATGTGAGTGTAATGGAGCATTAGCACGGTGGAATAACTACGACGAGAATGATGACATGACATTTGCAGATTATACTACCTCAGTTGCAGCGAGAGCATTGGCTCACACAACTCCTCAACAGGCCCGATACAATATGTTCCGTTTATGGTTTTAGTATAAATCATTCTCTTCTTTTCTGACTACATCAATTGGAGAGAGAGGGAGAGAGAGAGA
This sequence comes from Stenurella melanura, assembly GCA_963583905.1. Taxonomy (NCBI): domain Eukaryota; kingdom Metazoa; phylum Arthropoda; class Insecta; order Coleoptera; family Cerambycidae; genus Stenurella; species Stenurella melanura. The sequence continues at coordinate 97,518,746 of OY757317.1, forward strand.
GAGAGAGAGAGAGAGAGAGAGAGAGAGAGAGAGAGCAGTATAGAACATCTGAATAAGAAGAACAGAAGTGTACTTTAAAATCAAATGTAAAAAATGTCCTCCCTTGCAGAGTATGTGTAACAATTATTATATTGCTAATTTAATATTATTTCCTGTAATATACAGTTAGTTAAAAAATTACTTTATATTTGATTTTGCACGCTTCCACTTCATTTTTATTGATACCACGCAATTATGCTTTTCAAAAAAACTGTTTCTATTGATATGTTTGATATTTTATTTTTCTTAGTGTAATTTCGTTTAGTACTTATCTTGTTATTCATTATTTTATTGATTATCTATATTCCTGTGTCGTATTTGTTTCTAATTTACAATTGTTTCATTCAACAAGTCAAACAGTATAAATTACCAAAAGATATATGAATTTAGAGGTAGAGGTAACAAGTTTTAATAAATGGTCAACATTCTAGTATTCCGAGTATATATTGTGGAGTTCCCCAAAGATTTGTCTTTGAACGAACGTGCATTTATTGTTTGGTAGTGACCTGTCAGAAACTCACTGTGGTAAAAGTTTAATCTTATTTGCAGCCGACACTTTTTATTTAGGTACGGGCAATGATATAGTAGATTCAAAAAACAGTATTCCAATTATATTACCCGAGCGTATGTCATAATATTCAAAATAAAACAGTATTCATACATTTTTTACCAAAACTAATGCAGTACAAAGAAAACTATCTTTTAAAAATAAATGGGAAATCCCCAGACAACAATATTCTTAGGTGTATATATTGATAATTCTTTGAGCTGGGAATATTATATAGATGTACTCTGTAAAAAACTATTCCCAGCTTCGGATTATATTGGTTAAAAGATATAAATATATTTGTAACTTTGTCATATTACTATTCCCAACTTTATGTTAGAATTGTTTATTGAATAATATTCTGGGTCTTTTCTCATCATACCGACAGGGTGTTTATAATGCAGAAAGAGATGATTCGCAAGACAATTGATCTAAGTAAATATTCTACTTATAAACGCATGGAAGAACTTTTGTAAAACGTCACCATACCATGATTTTTTAAAACAGCAGTTACCATAATGACATAATTCGTAAACAGAATGATTTATTAGTCCTATTAGTCGCTATGTACTAAGTCAGTAAATAAATTACACTAGTCAAAAATTAAATGTTGCAAAAACAGATCGACAATTTAAAACTGTAATGCGTTTTCAGAAGTTGCGGCTAATTCTTAACAATAATATTTATGTTGTAATATGTCAATTCGAATTAAATTGACTTAAAATTACTCAACTTAGAATAATATTGTTTTTAAAAAAGGTTTTTTTGTTTAAATAATTAATAGACAATATCCACGCAATTATATATTTATAACTTTTTATTATAATCTATGTAAAAGTGATATCAAAAGGTTTTAGGCAAATCGAAGCTTTCCGTAATTATTTGATATAATCCATATTTTCAGCCTATACTAATTCCACTACTAACATATACACTTACTACAGCTTATTGAAACCGGAAAATTCTACTCCAGTAAATGGTGCCATTTTTGGTTTGAACTTTGAACTATTATTAAGGGCTAGAATTGATATTGAAAGCACACTACAGGTCTCAACCCTTAATGGGTCTACCTGATTTCTTTAAATCGTATTGACTACTATCGGAAGAGGACTGCACTGAATTTCTTAGTGATCCATTGAGTAATTTGATTATTATAAGTAATTATATCGCCACTAGTTTTTGCCGACCGTTTCTCTCATTCTCAAAACGAAACAATGAATTGGACTTAACCATGTCATTACAATAGATTTATTAATAAAAGTGATAATACAGTTGTAGAGCATATTATTTTGTTTTTCTGTGATGTCGATAATATGAGGGAATTTATATGCATAAGCATAGCAGGAGATAAACATTTTATCGTTTGAAATAAATACTAAGTATTTTCAGAAGAGTAATGATTGATGCGTTGGTCTCTAGCATATACGCCAAAAATGAAGTTCCCCTCCCCCGCCAAGGAATCATCTCAATCAGATGTCATTATTTTATATATAGTGTACTAAATATCAAGTAAATATCTCGATTTTATTTTATCAACCCCTCTAACAATATCGTGGAGGTGGTGTGGGAGTGTGAAAAATATGATAAAGAAAACTGAAACCTTGGCTTACAGTATATAAACTAAATCTCAAGTTACTCTTACTAACTTGCTTTGCTCGTTTTCCCCTTTTGAGTTCTACTTACCCTCCACCCCTTCAATGGAATCAGCTTAAAATATAATCTAGTTCCTGATGTCATTATAATACGTATACGTGTACCAAATTTAAAGTGAATATCTCAATTTAATTTTATCAGCCACTTTATTACTGGAGTGGGGGTGGTAGAGGGGTTGAAAAATGTTCTAGAAAAATATGGGGCTGTGGCTTCTAGTATATACACCAAATCCAAAGTTTCTATACTCTTACTAGCTTGCTTTGCTAACTTCTCTTATTTACCACTAATTATTCCCGAATCCTTCAGCGGAATCATCACAACACATAATCTACTTCCAAGTGTCGTTGTAATATATACTTGTACCAAATTTCAACTGAGTATCTCAATTTTATTTTATCAATCCCCTTGATAATGGAGTGGGGGCGGTGAAGGGGATGGCAAATACTATAAAAAATCTGAGGCTTTGGCTTCTAGTATATACACCAAATCCCAAATTATTGTAGTCTTGCCAGCTTGTTTTACTTACTTTCCTCTATTTACCACTATTTAACCCCCAACTTTTCAATGGAATCATCGCAAAATATAACATAATAACAGATGTCATTATAAACATACATGTACCAAATTTCATGTAAAATCTTTATTTTATTTTAGCAACCCCTTTAAAAATGTGGTGGAGTGGTGGGGGGAGTTGAAAAATATTATAACAAAGTTGAGGCCTTGGCTAGATATATACTAGAGTATATACACCAAATTCCAAGTTTCAGTGCTCTTATCAGCTTCCTTTACTTATTTTCCGGTATTTGCCTCTACCTATCCCCCACCATTTCAACGGAATGATCTCAAAATATATACTTAAGGATGTCGTTATAATATACACGTGTATAAAATTTCAAGTGAATATCTCAGTTTTATTTTATCAACCCTTTAATAATACAGGTGGTGGGGGATGGAAATTATAAAAAATTTGAGGCCTTTGCTTCTAGTGTGTACACCAAATCTCAAGTTTCTGTACTCTTACCAGCTTGCTTTACTTATTTTCCCCTATTTAGTTCTTCAACAGAATCATCTCAAAATATAATCTAGTCCCATATGTCGTTGAAATACATACCTGTACCAGATTTCAAGTGAGTATCTCAATTTAATTTTATCAGTCCCTTTAATAATGGAGTGGAAGGTGGTGGAGATGTTGAATAATATCTGAGGCTTTGGTTTCTAGTATATAAACCAAATCCTAAGTTTCTGTGCTCTTACCAGCTTGCTTTACTTTTCACTATTTACCCCTATATACCCCCCGACTCTTCACCAGATATGTTCCAAAAACAATCAAGTTCCAGATCTCGTTATAATACATACGTGTAGATAATTTCAAGTCAATATCTTAAACCGTTCCAGAGAAAACGTGCGGACAAGAAAAGTTACAGATAGACAGACCGACCGATCAATCCACTACGTGGATGTGGAAATAATATAATAACTTAACTAATGAACTAATATTATGTGACTAAGCAATTTGCGTTGTCTGAACATTCGGATCATTGTTACCAGCTTGTTTTACTTACGTTCCTCTATTTACCACTATTTAACCCCCAACTTTTTAATGGAATCATCGCAAAATATAACATAATAACAGATGTCGTTATAAACATACATGTACCAAATTTCATGTAAAATCTTTATTTTATTTTAGCAACCCCTTTAAAAATGTGGTGGAGTGGTGGGGGGAGTTGAAAAATATTATAACAAAGTTGAGGCCTTGGCTAGATATATACTAGAGTATATACACCAAATTCCAAGTTTCAGTGCTCTTATCAGCTTCCTTTACTTATTTTCCGGTATTTGCCTCTACCTATCCCCCACCATTTCAACGGAATCATCTCAAAATATATACTTAAGGATGTCGTTATAATATACACGTGTATAAAATTTCAAGTGAATATCTCAGTTTTATTTTATCAACCCTTTAATAATGCAGGTGGTGGGGGGATGGAAATTATAAAAAATTTGAGGCCTTTGCTTCTAGTGTGTACACCAAATCTCAAGTTTCTGTACTCTTACCAGCTTGCTTTACTTATTTTCCCCTATTTAGTTCTTCAACAGAATCATCTCAAAATATAATCTAGTCCCATATGTCGTTAAAATACATACCTGTACCAGATTTCAAGTGAGTATCTCAATTTAATTTTATCAGTCCCTTTAATAATGGAGTGGAAGGTGGTGGAGATGTTGAATAATATCTGAGGCTTTGGTTTCTAGTATATAAACCAAATCCTAAGTTTCTGTGCTCTTACCAGCTTGCTTTACTTTTCACTATTTACCCCTATATACACCCCGACCCTTCACCAGATATGTTCCAAAAACAATCCAGTTCCAGATCTCGTTATAATACATACGTGTAGATAATTTCAAGTCAATATCTTAAACCGTTCCAGAGAAAACGTCCGGACAAGAAAAGTTACAGATACACAGACCGACCGATCAATCCACTACGTGGATGTGGAAGTAATATAATAACTTAACTAATGAACTAATATTATGTGACTAAGCAATTTGCGTTGTCTGACCATTCGAATCATTTTTTAACTGTATTTAACTTGCAATCAGGTTTGGCAACCTCTATTTTGTCACCTTAGCAAAAATTACAGCGTTAAATTGCCCATTTTAATTTAATTATCTTAACATAATTAGCTGGAAGCTCGCGGAAAATTTATTGCAGGAATTTAGTTTTTTCTGTGCTTGCAAATACGATAAATTCTCTCAATTAAGATAATTTCGTTTTTTCAAGTGCTTCCTTAATTCGAGCAGATTTATTAGAGCCAAGCGACGCACAATAGACCCTGTCGCTTGACGATATTTACTTCTTTGAAAGCAAATAAATAAATCAAAGTCTACACTAATGACGTGTAGAATTAAACTACGACATAAATAAACTTTTACTGCCAGCCATTGTTGCGAAGTTTTATTAGTTCTAAAACTAAAACTAACCCGAAACATTACACATTAAACCGGCGGGCAGCCGTAACAATCAGGATTATGGGATATCCCGGTAGCATTACTAAAACGCTGCCACTGAAGCCCATACGGGGTGATCACTTGAAAACCCAGTCGTATTTTGTGTCCATAATTGAAAATAATTAACTTAGGGAAATGGATGCCATACATGCTTATTTTATTGGTTGCAAATATGAAGTGAGGAGTATATTTTATCTGAAGGAGCACATTTCTAAAACCGAAAATATAGTTCATAGTTGAAATATATTCCTGTAAATGTATTAGTAAACAACTTTAGTGTACTTTTTGAGTAAGAGCAAGCGCAATAGTTACCTCTAACAGCCGGTTTTACAATCGCTAGTTAACTTCCAGTCAGAGTTAACTTTCAAGTTATTGTAGAAATTGGGTTTTAAAATAGCTGGTCATTTTCGATGTGGTAGTTATCTAGTAGTTAACTTTACTAGCAGATGAGGTGTGGGTAAACTAGAAGTTGGCAGTTTACTGGAAATTTATAACCTATAAAATAACTGTCACAAAATAATTTTTTGATATTTTGCCTAAAAATGGATATGTACGAAGTAAATACATATAGCAGTGATGAGTAGCCAAGGTAATCCTGTATAGACCTTACTTTTTCGAAGAATACGATGGAAGATTTTTTAAATAGATCGAGACTAAATACTACCTACATACTTAGTAATAGACCACTAGCTCATAAATTGCTTCTGACATTTATATTTAATAGGAGGTGACGTGACTTTGGACCAAAATTCATACATTTTATGTATATTACTAATTTTTCCAGTACCAACATTATAAATTTTATTCACAACCTTTCGTTTACAAATCATCACTTAACTTTATATTGAAAAACTCATGTGTCGGTAAAGTTATAGTTAACCTGCAAGTAAAAGTCAACTAATATGAAAGTTAACTTGCTATTGTAAAACCGGCTGTAAATGTAGCAACTCATCACAGAGTTATTTTGTGATAATATTTAATTTTAAATTAATTCGTCGAATAAATGAAAGGGAGCAGAACCTGAATCAGCTCTGCTTAGATAGCATTTATACCATAGATAATTTTATACTCACTCAACATCTAAGGTGCTATTGCACTTGGCTGTAATTTAGAATCATATTGTTAGGAGAAACTCATAAAAGTACAATTTTCCAATATTTTATTGATAAACTTTATCAATGAAACAGTGCATCATTATACCTTATGATGATGGCTACTCATATTACCCTGTGTATCTTTGTGTTGCAGTTGAAAGCATGTTCAAGGCAAAGAAAGCACATTTGCTCATCACATCTGTTGGTAAGCTTTCCAAAATAAATGTAGAGAATATATACTGAGTCAGCTCTCAGAATTAAGAAAATGCAAGTACTATAGGAACATATCTAATAAGGAATTTCACACAATCGGCGACGAGAACAAGAAACAACCCATAAAGGATCAACAAGCTTAAAAAACTACATTTTGATATGCTTTTTATCCCTGTTGGGATGATTCAGTACATTTTCAGCAGAAGGTCAGTACATTTTGACATGTTTTATTTTTCTTTTTGTTTTCTTTTTACATTGACTAAAGTAAAGGCTAACTACATTTAGACTGCCCGGTGGAGCAGAAAGCAAAATATGTGTTATTAAACAAGGAGTTCCACAGGGTTCAATACTGGAACCACTCTTGTATATTCTTTTCTCCAATGACATTATTAATTACCTTCAAAAAATACCAAATGTTCATGTGGTTTGTTATGCCGATGACACAAACGTTATAGTCACAGGAAATGATTTAACGGAAACTAAGGTAACTGCTGAAATAGTTTACCAAAATATAATTCGCTGGTCTCACAATAACAAATTAAACCTGAATAAAACGAAGACCACTACCATTCAATTTACATTAAATAATAATTCCGAAGGGTTAAAATTTTTGATGATAATGGCACTGAATTAAAATCCTGTGACGCCAATAAATTATTAGGCGTTACTTTTGATGAACATTTGAAGTGGACCCACCATATAGAAAATTTGTGTACTAAGCTAAGAACAAGCTGCTATGCTTTAAAGTTCATGTCGAAACACTGCAGCCAGGAAGTTCTTAAAACACTTTATTATGCCAACTTTCATTCCCATCTTAGATATGGAATCGTGAATTGGGGTAACAGCAGTAATGTGGCCAGGGTATTTTTATTACACAAATATGCAGTCCGTATCTTGTCAAACCTAAATTACAGAGAGACGTGCAGAGATGCTTTTGAAACTTTAGAAATTTTGACTCTTGCGGGTCTTTATATTCTGGAAGTGTGTTTATATGTCCATAAGCATAAATCGTTTTTTTCTAGTAATCAGGTTAAACATTCACATGAAACCAGATCGAAAAACATTTCAATGCCTGACCAATACAGAACCACCATGTATCAAAAAAGTTTCCTTTGTCAAGGGTGTAAACTTTATAATTCACTAGATGTAGATATTAGGACTTCTGGTAGCGTTCAGATTTTTAAAAGTAAACTTAAAAAACTAGTGCTCACCAAAAATTGTTACACGATTAACGAATTTTTCTTAAATACACTCTGACTTACAAGTATTTGTGTGTAGGAACGTTCATGACTGTGTTATATATAGTGTCCCGTATTATGTATATTGTATAGATGTTTTTTTTCTTTCTATTGCTTGTATTACCTTATGTGACGCGTTCTTCATTTAATGTGTGTATACTCTTACATATATATATTTTTTTAATGAAGAAATAAAGATTATTATCATGAATGAGATCTCCACTAGTAGTGGGCGCACAAACAAGTATCGGCCGCAGCAAGATACTTGTGATTACATGGGTGAATTTAGAAATGAACGGACTATTGTAGTAGTCGACAAGATCACTGCTTTCTGGATGGCTGCAGTCTTGTCGGCAATTTCAAGCTTTGTTAAATTGGCAACAAGAGTTTTGGGGATTACTCCGGTGGTAGATATTATTAATGGAATTACAGTCACCCTTTCTTGATGCCATATTTGCTGGATCTCTTGCCCAAGCCGCTGATATTTGCCTTCTTTTTCAGCAAAATAATTCTGAATGTTATGGTCGTTCGGAATTCCTACATCTATCAGGCAAACCTCCTTTTTGACTTTATTATTATTATTATTATTATTATTATTATTATTATTATTATTTTGAAACACAGTAAGGGCATCGGTTTTATTTTAAGTTAGTAAATGAAAATCAGTCAAATATTTATAGAGATAGAGTTTTCTCCGGTACGATCTTCATTTTTTTTTGTTTGGATAACTATAGATACTTTCGTGTATAACTAAAACGGAATCTTGAGAAGGCATGATATCAAAATCTGTTTCATAGTAAAACTTATTTTGTTTTGCATTCGTATGTTTCTTTTACAATGGGTACAATGTAGGAATTGAAATTTATTTTTTTCTGTTAAAATATTAAAATTTTACAAAATATACAAATTTATCATAATCAGTTTTTATACTTTATAAAGTTGGAATTATTTTAGCTACAATAATTGAAGCTTAAAACCTACTTCGCTCCACCCCAAAAATTTATCACCATTATTTAACCAAATAAGGAAATGTATGATATTTTATATATAACAATACATTATTTTTTGCACCTATATCGCACGGAGAATTTATCAATTTGTAACATTTTTTAAAATAATTCTATGGAATGCATTTTCGTAAATAACCCGTTTATTTTTAGTTTTTAGAAAAAATTCTATTTCAGATTTTTTGTCCAAAATGGTCCGTGCCTCATACTGGTCATAGAGACTGATCGATCGGTATTTGTAGAATTTATAAAAAAAATCAAGTTTCGCAGGATTTGTAGATTCGCTTTTGTTTCGTCAAATTTCTCACAAACTATTTTCACCTAATAGAACCTAATCGAGCCCTACAATCGCCATTTTTGAAAGTCAAAGTCGGATCTTCGGTTAGGGAGTTATTAATTTCTATGGAAAATCATACTTGGCCCTGGAAAAATATTTGCGGTCAACGGATCCGGGCCGCCAGCAATTGGCCTTATTTGTGGCCGTGTACCTTTGATCCCACCAAGTCTCATCGAAATAGATCAATATCCTGGACAGTTATCGCGCTTCCTAGCCCGATTTCAAGAAAACCAGTTCTTTGCAAAAAAAATCAATTTTCATTTGTTTATCGACATAGTCTCTGGTGTACTTATTTGTAGAGCGTTGCCAGCGGCACCATTTCTTTTTTGAAATATCTCGATCTGACTGCCCGTTACCGAGTTATTCAATTTTTCTCGAAAAACTCGAAACATCTATATCGGGTACTTCTGGTTTCCGAACTTAACCGAGCTTCCAGCGTTAAGGTTTTCTAAGGGCCTCCTATTATCCACCCAAGTTTCATCGGAATACGAAAACGGATTAGGGGTGCTGGGCGTGATAGACAGACAGACAGACAAACAGACCGACTGACCGACGGACCGAATTTTCTAAATTCGCTCTCGAGTCGATAGATATGACTTTCATTTCGATCCGACGCGGACGTTTCCTTCGGGTTTCAATGGTCCACCGGAAAATGCAAAACATTTTTTTTTTTCAAAATGTAGTAACAAGTCGAAACTCTAACCGAAATTCAAATTAAGAAACGTCAGAATGCTGTTAGGTACAAACACTGCTTTGGAATGAGGAGAGCATAGCAGACTGACGGGAAGAACTCAGATGATCTGTAGAAGAGGCGAATATTCTCATCTACAAGGTGATTGTAAAGAACGGGGGTCACACATAGATAACAATCACAATAAGAACCTCTACCAAATAGTAAAAATGATTACACAAATTTAAACCCACAAATGTAGCCAATTAAAGACTACCCTGATACTTCTAGAACTGACAAGAATCAGATTATTGAAGTTTGGTGCTAATACTGCACAAAGGTTTTATATAAATTAAAATCTAGCAAATCAGTAGTAGTCAACAGTGTCATGATAGAGGCACTTGAGTTAGTTGATAAGGATGGAATGAGAATCTTCCACAGAACATGTAAAGAAATATATCAGAAAGAAATTTAAAACAGTGACTGGAGAATTTCAATTCTTGTGGCACTAAAATGACAATGGTCGATGTCTGGAACAACAACAGATTGTTAGCATTAATATCGCAGGCCAGTAATACTACTTTTTATTTCCTCTCATATTTGGCCTTGCAATACTGCGTTTTGGTTCCGAATCTATCTTTTCACGTTTATATAATTGAAACTAGAAACGGGCGCGTAAGTTAATACTGACTCACGCTCGCGCATACCAACGACATTCAAGATTTTGTTTACGCACACTGACGCATGAACATACATGTTGAAGGAAACTCACGCTCGTCTCAAATGTTCGACCACAAACGCACATACACGCTCACTTAAACACGAAATGTAATGAGGAATTTTTGTTTTGTCATGTCGCATGTCGTAATCTAACGTGACACGACGAAAATCATGTCACGTACCTACAACTAATTCACACTCACGCACGAGTAATATTTGTTCACGCACGCGCACACAAATGTTCCTGCTTTACTATTTTGATATTACACGATGTTGAGATACGAAATGATACGATAAAAATCACGTCATGTGCCCCCCGTCTCTGACCTAAACGCACATACCCTGCTGGTCGTGATACCTATTCAAATGAGTTTATATAACACAAGCGCGTAATATTTTTTAATGGCGTTATACCGACAGATTCCTTTTTGCGCTAGCACGGCATTCGGGGAGATAGTTACTTTACTTCTTCGTCTAAAATCATTTTTAAAATAACTTTGTTGTTGTTTTGTGCATTATACTCGTAGTAAGAGCAAGGTATGTGTACTACAATTGAAAAATAATTGCAGGCAGTTGTATATGCATACAAATGAAACGTGGGACAATAGTGCATCGGAAGCACTGTTATTTGTGTCATCGGCCAACAACTAGAAGTACAATTCGAGAAAATTATAAACTAGCTCGTTTACATCTACTGAGAAGAGAATTGGACCAAATATTGATCCTTGCGGGATACTACAATTAATTCTCTCGTGACTTGAACATTTCTTTCACGCATTATTATTATGATCAGTTACTTCGACCTACATTTTGCGACCTGTTAAATATGACGCAAACCATTGAAGAGAAATACTCATAGAATAAAATTGCATTATTGGATGCACTACACACATATACATACATCTGTTACCGGTAGATACGTGAACCATTCATTTCACGTCAAGATCGCAAAATACATCTTGACGACTTTATGGAAAAGTAAACAATGATGGTAAGTTATGTGTTAAAAATGTACACAAGATCAATTGAGAGTCTAACAAATCTAACCTAGTGTTACTTTATTTATAAATATATATTTGGTTATTTAAAAAATAATAATAATGGAGTGTTTAAATAATTCAGACATGTATTTAATATTAGACTCAATGCACACTTCTGAAATGTCCATACATGTGTGTATTCCATAATATAATGTTTTTAATTATGCCTTTATTTTATCAACATTTAGAGAAAAATTAAAAATGAGCAGACATGAATAAAACATACGACTTACAAGGGGTTTTATGTTCTGGACATTTAATAAACTAAACACCAAAATACATAATAATAATGAGATCAGGAATAAAATCCGAAAATTATGTAGTAAATTTTTTGACATTTTGAAATTATTAATGTTATTTAGATGTCGTTGTTTGGTGGCATTCCTATTATTAGTGTTCGAAATTTCAACAACGAAAAATATTCCTTTGACTTGTTGAGTTAATATAATTATATGCAAATGCAAATTCCCTATAATATAAAAGCTTTACAATAGAAATAAAGGAAAATATTTACCAGAGTACCATATTCAGAGTGATTCCAAATTAATTTGTGCGAATGGGTGCTGTTTCTTTCTTTTTCTGTGTGCTTTTCTTCATTAGTAAAAAAAATATTGTACTATTATTTCAATAATAACAACTATAAAATAGACATTTCAATGTATATTTACAAAAAAAATTAACACGCCACGTTTTCCTTCTCTGTTAAGAAAACAAAGTTGGGCCTCCCTGAACCAACCTTCGTATACTAGAAATAAGTATTGGAATTGGTTTATATGTCCTTAAATGTGTCTGCGTCGACTAAAACTAAATCCAGGAAGGAGATTTAGCAATATCTTGACACGTGACCAGGCCTCCTGGAATTTACCCGGGACAATAGAACTTTATTTTATGGAAGGGTCGAAATGGAATGTCTAAGGAGCCCTCACAATTGAAGGGTACGTCATAAAACGCTACTTTAACCTGTGATAAATATAAACAGGAGTATGGGAACCGAACCCCGATTTTTTAGTTAGAGCCTTAAAGGTAATAGAATAGTTACTCATCGATCATGTTGCCTGCAGCTGAGTGGTATTTGCTGTTTTATTATGATGTTGCAAGTGTTAAGATTGATTAGTATGCTTTACTTGTTATGTATATTTTATTATATAAGTTATAGCCCAATCATTAGAGATATTTACTTCTAAACAAAACGGAGGCGTATAATTTTTTTAATGAGTTCTTTGGATGATAAGCAGTAACATTATGTTAAGTTTACATGATTTCCAGATAGGGTAACGTTAAAAAAAAATCAAAAACTTTGTTTTAACAGTATTTTCCCAAATTTAGAAAACGAGTCGAGGTAAGAGAAAATAGAAAATATTCTTAGAAAGAGCATACATTTTTAGACAAAAAATGTATCTGCTAAAATTTCGTCTAAAGCAATGGATTTTCCATAAAAATTAAGTGAAGTGGAGATATTGGGTGAAGCGCGGTGCAAGGTTGCCCGCGCCCGAACGCGCGAATTGCAGTACTTGGCGCGCGAAAAGCCCTTTGCTTTAGACAAACAAAATTAACACAAATTAAAAAAATCGGTAAAGGTGTTTACACAGAACTTCCCTCTTTATTTATACCGGGAGGTCACTCTAAAAAATTATTAATTACGAAACCACATATATGAGAATAATTATCGGAAGGTATTATTAAGTACAAAGAAAAACTGATAACTTTTGGTCAAAAAAAATGTACAGAGTGATCATCCGATAACAAAAATCAATATTTAATAAAAGGTGCCAAATATGGAAGGCTTGCGTAAATACCTTTACAAATTTCCAACATGGTGGAATTGTTTTTTGGGTGAACACTTTGTACATTTTTCATAAAACTATAATAGGTGTCTTCCTTGTCAATTGCGTAAACTGTATGTCAAATATTATTGTCATCTGTCATATTTTCAGTTCCATATCCATATCAGTAGTACAGTGGAAGTATATACAGGGTGTCTCACCGCGAACTGCATCGATCGATATAGAGAAGAGTACGCATCAGAAATTTTTGAAGATTTAGAGAGTTACTTATGTCGGTGAGGCCAATCCAACTAAAATAAAGCATGGGGTGCTTACAGTTATACCAGAAGTCGATACCAATTTGCTTATTTTAAATGGAACAACACCCTACATATTTTCCACTTTTCGAGATGACAGTAAACCCAGTAGTTTCGAAGATATTTGACATTTTATAAAAAAATTGACAGGTGTAATGGTTTGCAAGAACGGTTACAACTTTTTCTGTGTAGGGCACTCTGATTTTCTCTTTGGCGTGGAGAAAGAATACAAGGAAAACTACGTTCTACAATAAATTCAATAATACCATACCAAGTGTTCCGTTTTTCGCGTTACATTATGTCAAATTCAAATCGCGAAAACTTGTTTAGGTCAAACGGAACACCCTGTATTTTTTTACGTCAAGTGGTGTAAAAGTGAATTTCCTTTTTTCTGATATCAGCATTAAGGAGTTAACGTTTTCAACTTTTTGAAATATTTGCGATTTTATTAGAAATTCATGAATTGTTGTAATCATTTAATCAAAATAGCCATGATTAGAAACAGTCAGTCATTATCTTATGTCAAAAAATGCCAGCATCGAGTAGCAAATGTGCTGCAAGTTCTTGATATTACCTTATCACATTCTCCATAAATAATAAACAAATTTAAAAAGTCTTCGTGGGTGTAATTTAAACGTGCTGGCATTTTATTACATAAGATAATGACTGATTGTTTCTAATCATGGCTATTTTGATGAAATGATTACAACAATTCATGAATTTCTAATAAAATCGCAAATATTTCAAAAAGTTGAAAACTTTAATCCTCAATGCTAAAATCAGAAAAAAGGGAATTCAATTTTACACCACCTGACGTAAAAAATACAGGGTGTTCCATTTGACTTAAACAAGTTTTCGCGGTTTGAAGTTGACAGAATGTAAGGCGAAAAACGGAACACTTGGTATGATATTATTGAATTTATTTCAGTTGTAGAACTTAGTTCTCCTTGCGTCTTTCTCCGAGCCAAAGAGCAAATGAGGATGTCCTACACAGAAAAAGTTATAACGGTTTTTGCAAACCACTGCACCTGTCATATTTTTTATAAAGTGTCAGTTATCTTCGAAACTACCGGGTTAAGATATAGGTTGTGCTACATGCCTGAACTCAGAATTTTATTGTCATCTCATTCCATTTAAAACAAGCAAGTTGGTATCGACTTCCGGTATAACCGGAAGTACCCCATGCTTCTAATTATTTTAGTTGGATTGGCCACACGGACATTAGTAACTGTCTAAATTTTCAAAAATTTCTGATTAGTACTTTTTTCTATATCGATCGATTCAGTTCACGGTGAGACACCCTGTATAATACAACGCACTGTATTCAGGTACCGGCGTGGGAGCGTTATGCAATAGATATCATTTAAAATAATTATTTTCTGTTATTTCCTTCAACAAATATTATTTAATGCATTTCTCATAATATATTTCGTACCTGAGGTAATATATTGCGAATGTAACTCGACGCAAATTTGCATCTCGTTTGTTACAATATTTTTATTTCAATGTGACTTTAACAACAAAATTTTGAGACGCATATTTTGCTTAGAAATGTCATTCTGATTTTTTTTTAATTTCCGACCTATGTTAACAATTTTGAATAAATACCGAAAACATTTTTTTTCAATTTTTTTTTTAATGTTGCTGGTCTGGAAATCATGCAAACTCTAGATGATCTTATTAATTACACTTCAGACAACTCATAAAAAATTAAATGATTCTCAACATATTTGAAATTGATAGACAAAACTAACTACACCGTCTGGCCTATTAGTGCTTTGCAAACGTTTACTGTATAAACATCCATAGAAACATGTATTTCTTAATTTAATTATTTTATTTTATTTCTAATTTACTCGTACATCATCCAACAGTACAAAACCATTTATAGGAGGTGAATATAAATGAACTTAACTTAATCTAGTCTCAATAGCAAGTTCAAGTAATAATTATGAAGGCGTATAGACTATCATACAGTAAATAAAATTTCCGGCTCCTAGGCAAATATACCTAATTCATTGCCAGTGAATTTCACAATTAGTACAAATATTGTATAGAGCAGAAAATGTTAGCACAGTAGATCTAGAAGTAGGCATATAAAGCTAGGACGAGAATTATTGCGAGGGACAAAAGTTCAGTTGACTCAATATTTCACTACATTATATTTCATTATGCATTATTTTCTCTAGAAAGCGCAATGCTCTGAGGGATCCCAATTGGTGGACATGTACCTTCATTTTTCAAGTATTTTCAAAAATTTAAGGAAGCGACGCTAATCGTTTCTCAATTTATCGTTATGAGGGTTATAACTGGGTTGTCAGACAAGCGACGCATACTCCAGCTTAGACCACGAGAAAGTAAAATAAAGCAACTGTAAGGTTTTTGCATCGTTAAAACTATAGCTGCTCCGTAAGATAAAGCCTAACATTCTATATACATCCGAAATTACGGCATTAGTTTGATTAGCGAATGTTAATTTAGGTTATTCAATATTTATATCTTTCCAACGCTGTAATATATAGGCCTTTATTTTGGACGTTCATCTACTTCACTATTGGCACGTGCTGGAGCTAACATGGCAAATGTTAGGCACCACGGTGATTGGTAACCTGTCACCGTGGCAGAGCGATATATCGAAAAATTATTCGAAAATAAGAAAAAAATGGGAGATCAAGATCCTAATTGATGAAGAATGTATTTCCATGGAGAATAATTTTGATGAACATAACGCCGATTACTTCTGCCTCTTCAAGTATTTTCAATTCTGCTTAATTTAGGTACTTTAAAGTAATGTGTTAAGTATTAATGTTTATAATAAATAAACATTTCAAATGCTTTAAATGCTGTTTGGGAAATATTTTCTGCGCCCATTTACGCAAAATAAATGCAGTATTGCCATTACTCGCATACTTGCAGAAAGAAAAATGTCATTCGCCCATTATAAACATGACTAACTGTATTTGGACTAAAAGCTGAAAAAACTTCCTGCAGTACACAGACTATTAGAAGGAGCTGTATAACAGTAGGGAATTTGTATTCGAATTTAATTATATTTTATTATTATACATGTATTGATAATTATCCGCAATTCATTTTTTTTCATCCTCTTCAGGATGAATCGTGAATAATTGCTGCAGGTGTATTTGCCTGAAAAATATTTTTTCAGTTCATCCTAAGCTTTGAAAATAGTTTCACTGACGAGTTGTAAACATCGAAACACATGTCTGTAAATGTTTTAAAGTTTGATATAATTGTTATTCTTGGTTAGTGTTTTAGTCTGAATTGTTCTTGATTTTATTGAACAGAACAGTAAGAACTAAAGTAACATCGTGAGAGTCATGCTGCACGTAAAGTGCATATTTTCTTTCATGTAATCAAATGTCGATTATGGCATGAAGCCCAGAAAGTAGTTATTGAGAAAGATGTATTCCTTCTACATTTATCAGTGATAAGTTTTTCTGTAATAGTTGAGCAATTACTAGTATTTTTTGCTAGTAATACAGGTATTTCCTTTGTTTCTAGCTGCAATTGTGTTTACACAGTCCAAAATTTGAACAGTGTTATATTCATATTGAAAAGAATACAGTAACATTTATTATTAAATTAGTAGGTGAAGGTAATAGTGAATCGTAATTTTCTTTCAAATGTGAATATAAAATGGACTAAAAATGTAACTGTTTCGGTTTGCATTTCCAAATCGCCACCAAGACATATAATAGAGAGATGCTTTTACATTAACGTTACACTAACATCTCACAGAGGACGTAGAGTGCTCAGTTTCAAAGTCGATACTCGATTTCTTGATAAGTATTTTTCTCATATTTCCCGCCAAGGACACTATTATCCTGCCAACTCAATTAGCAGCATCCTGTACAAGGCTTCAATTAAGCCAAACGTAGGCCCCGCTCAATTTAACTTAATTTGGAGCAGTGAAGGTCCCAAATTACGGCCTGCTTTTCTATTTATATAATTATCGAACCAGTAAATTTACGTTTTGTGATTATACTGTAAATTGGGAAATTCCACCCGGGCATGTATTCGTAAACAGAAAACACTACAATTTCAGTGTTAACCTAATAATAAAGTTTATTGTGGAATTCGGGACGTCCAATAACGGTTTTAATAGTCAACGGGCTATTAGTAAAGTTGTGAACCTATAAAATTAGGAAATTATAAGTTTTAACAGGTAATAAAATTGAGAGAGTAACGTGCAGCAATTAGGACGTAAAACTGCAGTAAACTTTATTTAATTGTTTACCTAAAGGTAAATCTTGATGATACGATCGGAACGATGTATCTTTGGTCAGTAAATGGATCCTTAAATTGAGGGCGTTTAAGAGAGTTTAATGAACGTTACAAAGCAGTATTCATTTATTTTAAACGGATATGCTGGAAAGATATATTTACTAATATCAAATTTCCTCTTTTAAAATTATATCATTATTTTAACCGAAAAGTTGCGAAAGGATATCGATACGTTTCAAGAGGATAACGAGACAAACAATTCCTGTTATTACCCACACTCGTTAAGAAGACGTTATGACCTTGGAGAAAATTAAATTTTCAAATCATATTTTCAAGTAATCGGACATGCACAATTAATTTGGGACACCTTGTAATAATCATCTTATCCACAATTCATCATTTTGATTGCTAAACTGTATTATCAGAGTTTGTTTGTTTTTTAATTGCTTTTTGTTTGGGTTGATATTGTGGAAAAGTTAGTTGCTGCCACCTAATCTGAGAGGCTACATTTCTCACCAGTTCTAGCAAAATGATTTGCAGGGACTTTTAGAAAATGTGCCTTTGGGGTTAAGACGAGACACGTGGTTTTCAGTATGGTACATTAACAACTGTATTACCGTTTTCCGAACAGATGGATTGGAAAAGTAGATAATGTAGCTTGGCCCACGAGATATCCTGATCTTAATCCCCTTAAATTTTCCTTTGCTATTTTATAGAATCTCTGAAATACGTGACTTCTGTACTCGGACGAGGAGATCTTCTGGAAAGAGTTATGATTGCAAAGTATTCAACACTGCTGTGTTGTCGAATAATTTTTAAGCTTGACGACCTTTCTGCAGTTCGGTGTTGGGAATCGGTAACTGAGCGTATGAAATTCCACATTATTCGTTTACGTCTGTTCAGGATACCGGTTCTGCATTGAAATTTACGAGGTTATTAATTTTTAAAGTGTCTAAATGTATAAGTTTCAAGACAATCATCAGGGAAGTAAAGTAGCAATGGACGGTAAGTAGAAATTTTCCTATCTCATCTTTAACGTCTTTGAACAAATTACCCAAAAGATGCAGAACGGCCTAAACTATATTCATAACCCAATGCAAAAAGTTAAACATAATACTTGAAGGATTACCTTCAGGTGTATATAACGATCCTCCTCCAGATTTTAGCGGTTTATATAGCAGTGTATAGGTAGAAGCTATTTCATTTTAGACGAGATCTGCACAGTTGATATACCATCCTTCTCAGAGGATGTGAAGCAATCTCGATCCCCTGTCTTTAACATTGATAGAAATTGGTGAAACTGATCATATCAATTTTTATCGAACGTCGACGAATGAAGAGCTCTTACTGTAGGTACACCGTGCACTGTGCCTTTCACCTATTTCATACCGACGAGCGCAAGAAACTTGAAACTAGTGCATGCATGATGCGTGTCCTGCCTACATCGGGAGTTCCCCTGAATTAAATATAAATATAATTCTCTGTTGGCTTACTGCAATAAGTGATTTATGTGCATTATCAACTAACAGGAGGCTGTAATTGATATATTACAAACTATTGTCAATAAATGCTTAATTGGAGGAGATGAGGTACCGGAAGAGTTGAAACTTAGATACATTAGCTTGATACATAAAAAGGGCCTGGTACTAAATGTCACAATTCTCAAGGAATTACTGTAACTTTTTATCTTGAAAGATTGTATAGACGAGTTATCAAGCCAAGGACAGAACAGTAAATCGAAATCAGTGAAGAACAGTGCGGATGCACGGCTGGAAGATCGTTCGTGGACAATATATTCACTCTACAACTAAGCCAAAAGCGAGTAGCAAGGAGTAGTGGAGAGACTCATATAGTGTTTGTAGACTTAAGAAAGGCATATGACACCGTGCCTAAACAGAAATGCAGCATAACAGCTCTGTTCATTACATCTTTATGATTGGAAATCAAACGTCCAGCACCTTTGAAGTCACGAACGGAGTATGCCAAGGATGTCGTCTATCACCGACCCTATTCGAAATCTACATAAATAAGGTTTTACAAGAATGGCAGGCCAAATGCAGGAATATGGGCGTGTGTCTAAATGCGCGAATACCTACATTCCATTCTTTTTGCAGATGACCAAGTGGTTGTTGCATCAGATGAAGATGATATTAACTACATGATGCAGAAATTGACGTAGGCCTACGAAAAATGGGAATTAGAAATGAATTTTTATAAATCTAAACATTTCGGGGAAGTAGGGAATGACATGGACGTAGATGGAAGAAAAATAAAAGTCTGTAATGACTACACGTACCTAGAAGCCATTATGTCAGTGGAGGGGACGAAGAGATATAATCAGCAGAATAATATAGGACAAACATAAGCTAAACTCGATTTGGTGGTCAGAACAAATGAAGACGCTGACAAAAGAATAATTTATAATAGCGTCATTCAAAGCGTAGTAACATGTGTATCAGAAACATGGGAGATAACAAAAAAATAAAAATAAAGGCTACTTGCAGTTGAAATGACAGAGAATAAAAGACTGCTGAAGTATGGACATTTGAGGTATATGAAGCCAGAGAGGTGGCCTCAATGAGCAGTGGTATCCTCCAGAAAGAAGAAAAAAGTTAGGCCTGCTAGAGAATGAATGGAGAGATGAAGCGATAGAAAGATGAGACCTGGATGAAAATGAATGGGCGGATAAAGAGTGTGGCGCTGAAGATGCGAGAAACAATCCAATTAGCTGTAAACCACTCGCTGGATATATATCAACTAATAGGTAAATTATTTGGTACGCATCCACCTTGCTCATTCTTTGTCAAAGTGGTCACAATGTAACTTGTTGTTTAGTTAAAGGATTCTTAAACATTATATATTTGATTGTAAAAGTAACAGCGTTGCACCACTAACCTCACCCGTACCAGGCTTTTAAACAAGACGCACTGTAGTCGCCAAATAGGAAGAGGCCGGTTGGCTCAGATTAAATTGCCTTTGGTTCCTATGTAACCGCACAAGTTTGCTACAATTGGCGTTTCTATATGTTTAGGAAGGGTACGAATAGAATTTGGCTTTCGGTCAGTCTCATGCTACGTAGCAACTACAGTTCCTAATAAGGAACTCTATGTATTTTATCTAAGGCGCCTGCCTAACGCGCAGAGGTAAGGTTACTTTTTATTACTAATGAAATAAAAAACATTAAACTGCTTTAACGTTTTCAAATATATTAAGTCAACATGATGATCGTCTCGCTAAAACATTAGCTTCATCAGATGTCTAATTGACCGTTGAGTAAAATATTAGAGTTTTTATACCTATTAATTTCTAAGCTCTCAAGTAACGGCCATTTTGATCCCTTACTGGTTGTATGAAAGATATAAAAATTGTCGTTAAATAAGTGCTTTTCTTCCAAAAAGTGATTTGAAAAGCTAATAATAAAAATAATTCTAGCTTTTCTAGGATTTTTTATGCTCAATTATACGTTTTTTAAAATTTCTACATGATTGTCCAACGTACATCGGCAAGTCCCACTCCCGACAATTCTTTTTACTCTTATCTTTATTGTTTCTAATAATAGACCTAAAGTATTATTAGTTTTATAAGCTATATTCTGACCTTGCTTCTATAAAAATTTACTATTTTTCTCTGATGGGTCGCCAATAAAGCTTAATGACCTGAAATTAGATTTTGAATTTTCATGATCTTTATAGGTCGGATATACTGCATTTAAAGCGTTATTGTACCGTTTCTTGTGCAATAAGTTATTTATAAAAGGGGCTTGAAATCCGTTATTAATTCAGATTTGCATAGTTAAGTTCAACACCTTAATAAATTCATAATCAGATAATGGAATATTTAATAACCTATGTAACAAACCATGATAAGTTGCATGCGTATGCGTATGCTGTCTAGAGTGTAAATGATATGTAATTTATCGTGGTATCAGTATGTGAAGGTTTGTGGTAAGTGAAAAATTGGTGTGTGTCGTTAACTCTATTTATTGTTAAATCTAAAAAATTAAGTTTCTTTTTATTACAAATATTTCGAAAAGCGATTGTAATAGTTCAGTCCCCAATATTTACACGCATATGCCATACACCAGTTTTAGTCCATCTTCAAAATTTCTTAAATGGGGAATCTCATTTCGACCATATAGGGTCGCCAGAATTACGTAATTTTGATAGATTCACACGAAATTTGGCACATGGAAATATTTATATTACTTTGTAGGAACTAAAATAAGAGAACTCTGAAAATAGTGATTTAAAAAAAAAATTACTAGGTACCTCTAAAAAAACGGCAACGGAAAATTTTGAAGTAACATTTCACTCTCGTTCGGCGAATCGAACCTAATTACCTAATATCGTTATAGAGGGCTTTGTAAAAATGACAAAATCGAACGTATATTTAATCGACTTCAATATTTATAGTAGGTATAGTATTTCTATTCTTAATTCAGGAATTCGGACTAAAACGTTGCTACCAGAATCAATCATTACATAATCTATTTGTAATAGAATAACACCGAGACAGTGCTTGAATATTACAAACGATACTCGTATACGAATATAGTTAACCAGATATATTACGCGCTCATCTCAAACGAAAGTTGCCCATTGTTTACCTGGCTCACCATTACAAGCCCGTCAGCTCTTGGTTCATTTTTAATATTGTCCTTAGCATAGCCGTAGGTTAATTCTATTTATTTACTTTTATTGAATCATTTATGGAGTTATTCAATAAAATAATATTATTTATTATATAATATATATTAAGTAAATCAATATTTACAATAATTAAAAGATGATACTGTAGATCGACGCTGATGACATCGCTGGTGTTATGAACTATTCCCTTGTCGTTTTTTTATGATTCTCAAATTGACATTAGATAAACTATAATAAGGTGCAGTTACCCGAGTTCAGGTCAAATTATATTCCACAACACATGCACACAAAAAAATTGTTCTTCCAACAAATTAACCCACCATACCCGTCCCCAAATGTTGCATAAAAAATGTAGGTTTGACCGTTTAGTTTTCTCTAGCTACCCAAAGAACACTTTTGAAACCCTTCAGAAGGGCGGGGGGGGGGGGGGGGGGAATTATTTTCGTATGTGTCTGTGTAACTTATGATGACCATATCTTTAACTACAGTTCAATTTTGCAAATCCTTTTCACATTAACTGTTTTTTATTTTTACAATGCAGATAAAATTAAGTTATGAGGCTTAATCTGTTTCAATTTAATTCACGTGCAGCATTTCGAATAAATTTAACCAAAATCGTATTATTATCCCCCTACGTATAGTTATCAAGTTATCATTAATATGGATGAAACATAAAACAGTTGAATGAATAAATGTATACAATTTTACCTAGTACATATGAAAGATAATAAAGGAAACATTTTTACTAATTGTAATTTTAGTTTATGCCGAAAATCTACCTTAACGGTGGCAAATTGTTTACGGCAATAACAAAATTCGCAGACGTATTTAGGATTTAGAGCCTCTTGGGAGCAATAAAGCAATTTTTTGTTTCATTTCAGGATAGTATATAAATAAAATAGAATGACGAGAGAAAATGAAAACTGTAACAGAAAATAATGTATATACTGTAAGCATGAAAGAAGTTATACACTAAACTTAATGAAACAAATATTTGATTGTTATGTTTATTACCGTGGTTAGCGATACGTCCTAACTTTACTCGTATTTCAATACGAATACGAAACATTATTGTGCTTAGAACTTGTTATAGTCAATAGAACTTTGTATATCATCGTATACGTAAAAGCTATGCAATTTTAGGCGAAGATTATGTAGAAGACATCATCCTTTGGAGAGGATGTAAAGTACTCGGTTGCTTGTCCATGCAAGTATAAAATCTTTACTCTTCTTACGAGGGTGGGATCGGCAAAATTATCAAGCTGGAGGTAGTTCATCTCCTGGTGCCAGTTATTGGGTTTAGTAATGGAAATAGATGTTAAATAAATTAATTTTAATAATAACAACAATTGATGTTACTTTATAGACCCAGAGAATTTATTAAAAATAGAACGTAATAACATGTACTAGAATCAAAAATAAAAAAACTAACCATGATTTCGTTGGAAAATTTTACTGAAATTTACACCAAGGTTGCATCTCAGTATGGTTATTATATTTGGTTACCTAATGATAAAACAAAGGACCTATTTTTTACATTTAAATATACAGTAAAAGTGTATGTATGTATATGAACGGTTTGTATACAGCAAATTTTGCCATCTAACGCATCCCAGTTTCCAAGAGGTTCTATTTACGAATCCGTTTTCCTCTAGTTCTCTCTTTGGCATAACTTCCTCTATTTCTTTATCCCAACTCTTCCTTGGCCTTCCTTTTTTTCTTATATTAGCCGGTATCCTTTTCATTTTTCGTGGCATTCTATCTGGTTCCATTCTCCTAATATGTCTATACCACGGCAGCTGTTTTCTCTCAGTTGTATTCACTAACGATGTGTCTACTTGCATTATCTCAATTGTTCTTTCGTTTCCTTTGTGGTCTGATAATGTCGTTTTACAGCAGATTTCTATAACAATAATTAAAAGAATTTCAAGTTCTTAATGTTATGTACGTACTGACCAACTACTACTCTACTGTTACATTTCTCGCGTCGACTAGGATTAGTTTTTAACATTGCTCACTTAGACTGCTGATTAATTTTAAAAGTTGTCAAAAGTCTATTGCCAGTCATGAGTCTTAAAGAAGAGTAAGAGGACACTCAAGCATCATATGTGAAGTCACTTTGCAACGACAAAAGTACAATGAATATAACCTTCAAATCCACAGTTCTAACACCGTTGAATATTATGAATACGTTGTCGAATATCTTTAATATTTATTCCTATATTTATTTCAATATATTTGTCCTTTTCTTAAACCATTTATGAGATACACTCTCAAGACAGAACCTACATGTCTCATTCTGAAAGACTGGTACTGGCCATTGCCTAATCGATACCTACCTTTTCTGTTACATTACCATAGCAGAAGAGGTTGTTAATGAAAATGCTTACTCACAGAGCCAACATAATATTTGACAAAGGAAATAAACATTTAACAAACTTTAAAATAAGCAAAGACCTTATAGTTAACAACTGTAGGGAAACGATAGAAGAACAGCAGCAAGCAATATATGTACGTCTTCCACACGTTACTGTACTCTAGGCTAAAAAAGATTTCATCCAAGAAAGTGGGTGTATAATTCTGAACAATGAAGAAAATGTAGCATGTGGTTCCCTCAAACAAAGGCCTCGTTCCTCAACTGTTGACGAAAGGTGTATATGTCTTAAGAGTTGCATTGTGAAATATGGTGAAATATCCAGTGCAGAATTAAAGAACGCCAGAGAAACATTAGGTTTCGATACATAGAAGAATCAGCAGTAACAGAACGTGTTCATCATAGCGTGGACCATAAAACTGACTACGATAATATCAAAATATTAGTCAGTAAACCGTAAAATTCGAGAGAAGAATGAATGATATCAACGGAGAAGACAGAATATAATTAAAATTACATCTAAACGTGCAATGACGTAAATCAAATTTAAAATAAATGTGTATTAAACAATCAACATAATAATATATTACTGTTACTCAATGGACTCGGGTAAAAAATCGCCAGTATTATAGAGACAAACAAGGACCAACACTATTTTAATTTTGTTTCACATATATCATAATTTGATATGTTTTTAAATTAACGCGCAATTTATTATATAATCTGATGTCGACAGCTCGGTAAAGGTTTGTATGTAATGTAGTTATACTATGATGTGAAATAGGCAAAAATTCACCATACCTTATGCTGTGGTCATACAGACACGAATGGCTGATGATTAATTGGTAATGATTTTTGACAAATGTTACACATTTGCAGATATAACTTGATGGGCCCTCAGTATTTTAGTAGCTATTAAAACCTACCTTCAATTTTTATTTTACCTCACAACAAAAATTATTCTTAAAAATTTCTCCTCAACTACAAAGTCTTCACTGGAGCCTTCTTCACTGGAATAGCTAATTATATTTAAACAAATATGCAAATGCGTCATAGTAGAATAATATATTCAGTGGTCTTGGAACTGTTGGGATATCTTTCCTTTGTACTTAAATAACAGATAGCTCTTTAGATCAATATTTTCCAGCTGTTGCGGTGTTTCTGGTGATTAGGTTATACCTCTGTCATTGGCTAACATCGCAGGGATAGAATTCTGAAGATCGTTGATGAACAATAAAGGTAGTAATGGGCCTAGTATAGATCCATGTAGAACACCAAGTATAATATCGTATCTAGGTTCTAGGAGACGACAATCAGTAACTCAAGTAGATGACTCTTCTGATGTTATTAAAAAACCATGTTGAAGAGTAGCCAGTAGTGCAAGTGCAATTATTCTCCAAATACTGACCACTTACAAATAATTTAAAGAAACTGAATAGACATCTATCTGTAGTTATCAATATTATTTCCTATTCGTATATTGGTAAAATTAAAGTGGTTTTAAATGCATTCGTTAAACAAACATATTGTTGTTGTATGTATATGTTTAATAAACACAGCAAGATTCACGGTATAGTTTTTAATTTTAGGATAAACCATATAATAAATTGTTTAAAACTGCTTCTCTGTTGAAACACGCGACAAAAAATGAAACAAAACACTTGTTCTACGTGTATGTACACTGCAAAGTATATTAATGTCTCAAAGTGCTAATGTTCTTAGAATTCTCCTTTTCTCTCAATAAATCAAAACATGTGGGTTATTTATAGAGCGTCTATGGAATTAATGTTGCATGCTAAAGTATATTTAGGATTCAACTTGTCTCGCATGAACATCTGGGATAATATAAATTATTTTAAAGCAGACTGAGGTAAACAAATTCCTTAACACCTGTGCACCGGTATTAATTCAGAGTTTATATGGAAAATAAAACATTTTTACATTAAAATGGTAATAAAGGATCTCCATGTTCCAAGAATCAAATATACAACGAAAAGTACAAATGTGTAATGATAATCATTATTTTAATAAAAACGAATCGAAGATGCTCTACAAATTTTTAATTTTATTTTCGAATGGGTCTTCGGCAACGAACGAGTTCATTCGCTTTATAACAGGCCTATTAAATATAAACAGTAAAAAGTAAACACGAAGAAAGAAAAACTGGTATATTATCTAATCTATGTAAAGTTTGTTCGGTCCTGAACGACACATTTCAAGATGTGATTTATATATATTGTACATCTTGATGTTTTTTCCTGTTTAATCATAAACCGTAGTGACATTTTGGCTAAAATTATAATAAATCATAATTTATGTAAAAGAAGACAGGTAACATGCCCCTGGCGATCAACCAGTATGCCAGATATATATTTTATCCAACAGTTATTTCCACACACGTGACTTGACCTCGAATATCTGTATGTATTCAAATAAATTGAAGGTATAACTTGCAGCACTGGAGACCAGAATAAAATATCAATGATAAATAATTATTTAACAAATAAGAATAAAATATATGTACAAATAATTATTTCGTGCTTTGTAATAATAAGGATTAATGGTCTAATTTCCTCCTGGATGTAATTAAAATAAATTAACATCGCTATTGTTTCTTTCAGTAGCAAAATACTGATTTGAATTTTCTACAGGACTTCTTGTTTGTGAATTCAAGTGTTTGCCGGGCACTTTGAGGTTCTAACTAGAACTGTTTTTGATTTCAAACCTTATTGAAGCCTTTAAAAAACCGCTGCCTAAGGAATCAGTACTCCACATGCAAATTTTCCATCCAAGTCACTTTAAAGGAAACATCTTGACAAGATTTGCACTCTAGTATGTGGAAATTATTGGTCATAAAATTTTATTAATATTTGGAGCAGATTTCATAGAAAAGTTTGAGGCGTTGGTTTCTACCATATATGTTAAAAATTAAGTTCTTAGTTTACCCTACTTATTTTTCCCTATTCACAACCTACCACGTCCCATCCCTTTAATGGAATCATCTCAATCAGATGGCATTACAATACATATGTGTACTAACTTTCAAGTAAATATCTCAATTTCATATTATTAAACCCATTATTAATGGAGCGGAGATGGTGGCGTTGGAAAAATGTTAGAGAGAAATCTGGGGCCTTGGTTTCTAGTATATACACCAAATCCCACATTTTTGTACTCTTGCCAGCTTGATTTACTTTATTTTCACCTATTTACTCCTATTCAACCCTCAACTCTTCAACGGAATCATCTTAAAATATAATTTAGTTCCAGATGTCGTTATAATACACATGTGTCCCAAATTTCATGTGAATATCTTGATTTCATTTTATCAATCTCTATAATAATGGATTAGGGTGGTGGGAGGTTGAAAATATTACTAAAAAATCTTAGGCCTTGGGCTTCTAGGACATACACCGAATTTCAAATTTCTGTACCCTTACCAGCTTGCTTTACTTATTTTTCCCTATTTACCCACACTCATTCAACGCAATCATGTCAAAATATAATCTAGTTTAAGATATCGTTATACGTGTAACAAATTTCAAGTGAAAATCTGAATTTTATTTTATCAACTATTTTAATAAGGGAGTGGGGGTGGGGGGGGGGTATGGAAAATATTATAAGAAAAAATCTGAGGCCATCGCTTCTAGTGTTTACACCAAATCCCCAATTTCTATACTCTTACCAGCTTGCTTTACTTAGTTTCTCCTATCTACCACTATTTAACCCCCAACTCTTCAACGGAATGATCTCAAAATATAATCTAGATCCAGATATCGGTATAATACATACGCGTACCAAATTTCAAGTAAATATTTCAATTTTATTTTATCAACCCCTTTAATAATGGATTGGGGGTGGAGGGGGATTGAAGAATATTATAAAAAAATCTGAGACCTTGGTTTCTAGTTCATTCACCGAATTTCAAGCTTCTGAACTCATACCAGCTTGCTTTACTTACTTTCCCCTATTTAACCCTATTTAACCCCCAACCTTTCAACGGAAGCTTCTCAAAACATAATCTAGTTTCAGATGTCGTTATAATACATACTTGTACCAAATTTCAAGTGAATATTTCAATTTTATTTTATCAACCCCTTTAATAATGGAGCAGGGTTGGTGGGGGTTGAAAAATAATATAAATAATCCTGAGACCTTCGCTTCTGGTACATACACCGAATTTCAAGTTTCTGTACTCTTACCAGCGTACTTTACTTATTGTCCCCTATTTACCCCTATTTAACCCCCAACCTTTCAACGGAATCATCTCAAAATATAATCTAGTTCCAGATATCGTTATATTACATACGGGTACCAAATTTCAAACGAATATCTCAACTTTATTTTATCAACCCCTTTAATAATGGAGTAGGGGTGGGGTGGGGGGGGGTTCAAAAATATTATTAAAAAAATGAGTCTTCAGCTTCTAGCACATACACTGAGTTTCAAGTTTCTGTACTCTTACCAACTTGCTTTATTCATATTCCTCTATTTACTCCTA
This sequence comes from Stenurella melanura, assembly GCA_963583905.1. Taxonomy (NCBI): domain Eukaryota; kingdom Metazoa; phylum Arthropoda; class Insecta; order Coleoptera; family Cerambycidae; genus Stenurella; species Stenurella melanura. The sequence continues at coordinate 97,548,165 of OY757317.1, forward strand.
TTTAACCCCCAACCCTTCAACAGAATCATCTCAAAATATAATCTAGTTCCAGATGTCGTTATAGTACATACGTGTACCAAATTTCAAATGAATATCTCAATTTTATTTTATCAACCCCTTTAATAATGGAGTAGGGGTAGTGGGGGGTTGAAAAATATTGTAAAAAATCTGAGGCCTTGGCTTGTAGTACATACATCAAATTTGAAGTTTCTGTACTTTTACCAGCTTTCTTTATATATTTCCCCGTACTTACCCCTATTTACCCCCCAACGCTTCACCGGATATCTTCAAAAAACAATCCGGTTTCAGATCGCGTTATAATATATACGTGTACAAAATTTCAAGTCAATATCTTAAACCGTACTGTGCAGACAAAAGAATTTACAGACAGACTGAAAGACAGACAGAATTTTTTTGCTCAAATTTAAAATTTTGACGTTTCATGACATTCTAAACCTACTTCAATTAAAAAAAATTGAATTTCTTTTACGGTTGCTATACCTCCAATCCACTAAGTGGATGTGGAAGTAAAAAAAACGACTACACGGATACATTGATACGAAAAATACCGAAAACACGATAAATATGAACAAATCACTATGTATTTATGATAAGAGGTGCATTCCGAAATTGCTGTTTCAACCTGTATGGTTAGCATGTTTGAAACGAACATCGCAGCTCTATTAGACATATGTACAAGGTAGTGGGTGACGGAGATCTCAGCAAGAACTGGACTATAGCTCAATTTCTATTTGAAGGATTATAAACTGTTATTTTATCTATTTGCAATGTTTTATACTAATAGTAATAATACTAATAAGTATAAAATACACATACATTTTATGAAGAAAGAACTAACATGGAAGAGTAATGTTACCACATTTTTGTGAAGTCTGGCTGAAAGCTATTCACAACTAATTAGAATGTGGCACACTAACAATTGATAAAAATAATACTGTAAGACAAAAAATGGCAAAGTTTACCGGACAGAGATTAAGTGAAGCATTAAGTAATGTGGAATAAACATTTCATAAGCACTTTAATAATAATAACTAGGCATATGTATTTAGATAAGGAGTAAGTAGGAACTATTATTTGCTTAACAGATAATGCTAGTGCTAACAAATGAACTAATTATTTTGTCTCACGCTTTATTGAGCTCATCTTAATTGGAATTCCCACTTGGAAAAGGTAATCCACAAAGCGATACTGTCCCTGTGGACATGTCGAAGAATTTATAGAAAATCTTGGGGCATTGGTCCCCAACAAATATATTGGATATACTTTACGGTCATTAAACCAATGATAGCGTATGCCTCAACGTTTGGATAGGACTTATAGACGGTCACGTGTTAGGACCACATTTTTTTGAAGGTATACCAACTGGTAACGTTTATATTATTTTTTTACAACATATGTTAGCGAATCTTTTAGAAAATGTAAATATCCGAGGTATGTTCTTTCAACATGATGGAGCCCCACCGCATTTCTCCAACCAAATAAATCATTTAAATGATACATATCCAAACAGATGGATTGGTCTGGGAGGTCTTCGTGCATGGCCGGCAAGGTCTCCAGATTTCAACCCTGTCGATTCTTGTTTATGGGATCATTTAAAAAGTGAGGTATACAATGTGGACATTCAAAGAATTTTTGATTGGTGCGACGAAATTACAAAGAATCCAGATCTAATAAGACCAATTGGAGACAATTTAATTATAATTCTAATTTGTAAATATGTTTTATAATAATGTCTGAATATAATAATAATAATAATAAATGGTCTATTAGATGAAATAAAAATACAATTTCTTAATCTACAGGGCGAAGTTTAGCTCAACAGCACTTAACTCTTATACTCTTAAAAACATGAGCATAAGATACTTGTTCTAGTAGACACTTATATGTATAAAACTGATAGAATTCTTTCAAGTAACAAAACAAAAACAATAATTGTAAAGTATGAGTAAGAATAATTAATTGGCGCAGAATTATAAATATACACAAGAAAAATGTGCAAATAAGCAATTAAAAATAAATAACTGCATTTTTTGTTTTTCCTGCTGGTAGCTCGGTGGTGTTTTGCTAATTACGTAATTTTTATGAAGTTTGCTAGTTACCATTATTGTTGTTGTTAGTGAGTAGATTATGTAATTATTTTACTAGTTTTTAATGAGTGAAAGGAATGAAAAATGTTCGGTGGCCTTGTAACAATATTTTTTTGTTTCTTTTACCCTATTCATAAAAATTTGGGATTAAAACATAATAATTTTTAAGTCTCATATTGTGCGGCAAGAAAATCAGTGAAGCCATTTTGTTCCGTTTTTTATGTACTTTTCGAATTTAATATTGAAACTTAAAAAAATATATATACAGGATATTGTTTTCTTAAAGAACAACAAAAATATTTCTTTTTCGAGTCCGGACCTGGATTTTGTATGTGTGCTATAAGTACTTATTAAAGACCACTAGTGTATTATATGTGCCAAATATGAACTTATTATTCCATTCCCTTACATAAAACAACCAAGAGAAATTTTGGAAAATATACATAAAACACTCTGTATTTCAGCAACGTGGGCCCAACTAGGTTTTTCTATGGGTGATTATGATTACCTTTGGTGTCCTCTATCTGCAATTAAAGCATGTTCGTTTCCTCTCGAAACACCCTGTATAGATAGAGGGGTCACCCTTAATATAATAATTATTAGGAGTACGACGGTGAAACATAATAGGTTTCATGCAGTGAACATTTTCGCCGATGTGCCGATCTCATCTTTTTAAGTGAAAAATATACTGGGTGTTCAATCTAAATAAGAATATAGAGGAAAGTTTTGTATAAACATGTTTACAGATTTCTTAGGATCGTTAATCTACCATATATGTAGACTATGCCATATTTATCTGTCTCTATCTACTGAAGTTACTCTTCCAATTAAAAGAATGTCAATCTGTGAACATTAAACGTCTCATTTAATCATAATTTTGCACCCCTGTATAATATTATTGAAGGGAACTTATATCAGTAGTAAAAAATGCAACTATCAGGGAAGTCTTAAAGAGATGTGTAGAGACACTGGCATGGCAACATTTTAATCTGATAATTGTTGTTATGTATCTTCTGGGAACGTTTAAGTTTCGATGCCAGAGAGTTGCTGGGATATGAGGGTGAATAAAAGTGTGCCAAGTGAGGCTGGAGAAACAGATTTCATTCCGTAGATAATCCCACTTATTTATCTTTAAAATTAAATTGTGAAATTTATTGATTAAGGATTCGTAATGTTCGAATTTTCATAGCCAACTTAAGTTAGCCTCAGTTCACCCTATTTGGTATAGATTACCTTTGTTGTATCCATTTATAGTAGAGATGGGCACCTGACGTGATTTTTATCGTGTCATTTTGTGACACGATGTACAGTGGACTAGAGTCTCAAACTCCTTGCCGAAATAAGAAACCAAGTTCGTTATATTCTGCTTTAATTCGCATTATTGTGTAAATCAGGATTCCCTGCGTGTAAGACTGAAGCGACAGCTACCTAGGTTTTATACCTACTGTTCTACCTCGGTCGGAACTTGACCACCTTCGAGTCTGTAGCGGTACGAAAATTGGTCCCGAAATACTCAACGTTCGTGTTTTGAATTTCTGTTATCACAGGGTGTGCTTTTGACTTAAAAAATGGAGGCGACTCCTGAAGGTATGTAAAATATTATCTGTCCATTGAAATTCTATTTTTTTTTATTTCTTATTATGGAAAATAAATGTTAACTATACGCTTGTAATACAAACGCGCGTGTTAAGGTAGCAAAACAAAAGTATGAAAATAGTTTGTATTTACTGATTGTAAGAATTTGGGTTTTACATGGCTTACACTGAAAAGGATTTGATTGATGTACCCCATAACCTTCACCGCCTTGCTGTGAGCGTTTCGTAAATTTCCAGGAAGGAATTCTGTTAGTTGCCGTAGTTTTGTCGCCACGTGTTTCGTGAGCTTATGCAATACTCTCTATATGAAGTGAACTTTTATTTTGTTTAGTTTGGAGTTTTATTTAGTTCTTATTTATTGTAAATATTACAGAGTTATTGGAGAGGCTTCTATTTTGGATAAGCATATGTTTGGGAGAAGCCATATAGTTGGATAGGCCTATGTTTGGGTCAGGCAATTTGGCAGAGTAATTTATATAAGAGCCCAGCTGTTTGGTGCTGTCATGGTTCGTAATATTTAGAAGAGTAATAGAAGGAAGTCTATTACTCAGATATTTGGTTTTATGTGGCTCCTGCTGACATTTAGAGAAGTTCTGATTGGAGAATTGTTCGCAGCAGTCTTCAGGAGATTTATGCAGAAATATTGGAGCAGCACGGAGCCGTAGTCGTAAGCAACGTAGAGAACGTCTTAAGAGTGGTGACAGGTCACGCTGCAGTCGTCACAGAAAATGCCAAGGCTCTGACCAGGTTTTGTTCATTTCAGTTATATATTTTAAAGAAATTATTAGAGTTTAATTTAGTGATTTTTGTTCGCATGTTAAAGTAAATTATACCACAATCTTGCAACTATAAATCTAAGTTTATATATAGAATGATGATACATTTAAGAATTTTACTGTAAAGCAACCCATGGTACCGTGAGATGTTAATTTACCTACTATTATGTTACATATATGAAGTATTTTCAATAGAATAGACTTATTTTAGAACATTCATTAACGTCTAGAGGTAAGCAACAAAGATTGCATTTGCCGCGATCGTATTTTAGAGGAGCGAAGGACGCAATTTTTAAACGAAAATGTTGATCAAATATTATTTTTGAATAAAAATCTATAATCTGTTTGTTACAAAAATATTTTTGTTTTGTTTTGTTCATACTGTTCTATAAAATATTGAAACCTGCTGGTACTTGGACCATCTAATATTTGTTCTATATTAAACGAGTTTAGAAGAACAATTATTGAGAGATATTGACGAAAATTGGGACAAAAGATGGAGACTATTTTTTTTGTTGCAATTTTTACAGTTTTCAAGAAAATATGTGAAAACATTTTGTCAATGATTTTTTTACTTTGTTATAGCTAAATAGGAATGTATTTTGATCATATGTTTTTTGCCACTACAAGGCCAGTTAAATAAAACTTAATTCAATTCAATATTTTATTTGTGTCATGATTATTCGTCTGTTGTTATAATGACACAATCTAATTATTTCATCTATTGTTTAGATTAATGAAACCAATAACAAATTGTACAGCCTTTGTGGTAGTGTTTGCACACTAATTTTAACTTGCTCTAAAAAGTAAACTATATTATTCACTTTGTAGGAATAAATTAATCCTTTGGCATTAATGGGGGCTTAAGGTATGCATTTAAATTAAAAATTACTAAAATTTATTTAACCAGACGTGACTACATTACAGTTTTTGTATAAACACAAATTTGCATTCAAAGTCATATGTGCATGTTTGTGTCTTTTTCAGTCTGGCACGGTGAGTATAAGCGTGAACTAAATCGTATATAGTTAGGGATGCAAAGGGGACTTACGTGCGCCCACTCCACAGTCAGCGTAACTATAGCTTATATGTTCGGCATATACTTTCCAAAGAGAACTCATCTAACATGCTGGTCGTCATTGAAAAATAAATATACAAGGTGTCCCGTAATAACGTTCAAAAAATTTAACTACCAATTCCTTGTCCAAAATGAAGGTGGATTCTTCATATAAAATTTCCCAAAATAAGCCTTTCTTGTCCAGCTACACCCCCTTAAGGGGACGTGCAAAAACCAGTTTTTAATTTCTATCTTAAAATAGCGTAATCGTATGACCCTTTTGGAAAACTGACTCAAGATATTTTGAGGATTATATTATTAACTTTTGGCAAATGACTTGAGACTTATAATGTCAAAATAAGATGCTACATTTGATAAGATGCTACATTTGATAAATCTGGTAAAAGGGGTAAATGACTTCTTTGTAATTTTTGTGAAATTTTTCGTAATTCATTTACTAATTCACTTGGTTGAATGATTGAGGGATGTAAAGTATTTAATCTTGCAAAAGTTATGCTTTCAATTATGTCATCTAATTCATTTTCAATAATTATGTTCGATTCGGTGATTTGTTCGCAAATTTCAATAAATTTAAATCTCGCTTCATAATAATTTTCGTTGTCTGAGATTGCAGTGCCTCTTTCCATTGTTCAGGGATATTTATTTATTTTATTTATTTATTTATTGCATACACTGTTCAACAGGTAAGATACCCAATTACAGAACAGGAATAAAGGCATACAAAGCATTCATTACATAATATACAACAACATAGAAAGAAAGTAAAATGAAGAAAAAAATTACTTAAATGTACGAACTATGAATAACTAATGATACGAAGAAAGAGAAAAAAATAACATGGGAAATGTTTAAATATAAAAACTATATATACATATATACACATATGTGATTCAAAGCAAATTAAGAAAAACAAAGACACTCACTGGTTATTTAATTTAGAACATTTTGTTTTATGTCACTAAGGCTGCAATTAAAAATATCGAAGTCGTTACATAATTTGTTAGAAGTACTGCAAATCGTATATAAAGGTGAATTATTTAGTACGTTGGTACGCGGCGTAGGTAAATAGAACACTTGGTGATTACGAGAGGTTAATCTGGGAACGTGAAAATTAAGCTTACTAATTATTTCGGGTGCGTCAAAATCATTGTGTAGTAATTTAAACAAAAATACTTGAGAAAAGTACGTACGCCTATCCTCAAGAGTAGTCATAGAGTATCTTTCAAGCAAGTTACTGTGCGGAAAACCAATCACTGGATAGGTACCGTCGGATTTGAACCACAGTAATTTAAGAAATCTACGTTGAACTGCCTCCAAGTTATTCTTGTGAACATCATAACTGGAACTCCAAATTAGCGATGCGTACTCAAGTTTCGATCTGACGAAGGATTGATAAAGAATTTTCAGAGTATCAGTATTAGTGAACTCTCGACTAGTACGAACGATGAATCCAAGGGCTTTGGAGGCTTCGGACACAATGGTATCGATATGATGAGTGAAGGATAATTTACTATCAAAAATTACGCCGAGGTCGCGAAATGTTATAGGTCTTTGAAGTATGACATTATCTAACCTGTAATCAAAAATAAAAGGTGATGTTTTTAAAGAAAAGGACATTACGTTACATTTACTAGGATTCATGAATAATTTATTTACTATACACCAGGTGTTTATTTTGTCAAGAGAAGTCTGAAGTTGAAAACAGTCATCGATTTCATCAATTACTGTGAAAATTTTTAGATCGTCGGCATATAAAAGGTGAGGCAAATTAATTTCGTTCACTATGTCGTTAATAAATATGTTAAAAAACAAGGGCCCCAGAATAGATCCCTGGGGAACTCCAGATGTGGCAGCAAATTCGATCGATTTGAACCCATTTAATGCAACGTACTGACTCCTATTCATTAAATAAGATTTAAACAAAAGGAGCAAAGAATATGAGAAGCCGATTTTTTCTAATTTATTAAGTAACAACTGGTGATCAAGTCTATCAAACGCTTTGGAGAAATCGGTATATATGACATCTACCTGCCCACGTTCATCTAGGGATTCAGAAATATATTGAGTTACACAGAATAAATTTGTTGTTGTTGAACGCCCTTTCATAAATCCATGTTGATTAATAGAGATTTTGGTGTTAATCGAATGATATATTCTATCATGAAGTAATATTTCTAAGACTTTACAGAAGTTACAAATTACAGAGATTGGTCTGAAGTTCTCAATATCTAGTTTGTTTCCCTTTTTGAGGATGGGACATACTTTGGAATATTTCCATAGGTCAGGAAATAGGCAGTTTTTTAAGATTAAGTTAAAAATTAGAGTTAGAGGATATACAAAGATGATAGCGCAATCCTTTAATAAAAAAGCTGGAATGGAATCAGGACCGGTCGTCATTTTGGGTTTAATTCGTTTTAGAGCCCGAATAACCTCATCTTCACTGAAAGAGTTTATGCTAACAATATGGTTATTGTTAGGTATATCGGTCTCAAAGTGATGTTCCTCGATATCTAATGAAGACTCATTATAAGATTGACCGAAATAATTGGCAAATGCATTTAGTATATCAGAGGGATATACCCTTATGCCAGTCAACAATTTATAATATGAGTAGAATCACCAATGGAAAACTGTATTTTGACATTACTAGGGTTTGGTCTAACCACATGCATTTTATTTTAGATGATTAAAAGATACTTTATTAATTACTTCAGTTGAAGTCATTTTAAAATGAAAACTCACATTATTATTGTGTTTCATTACGATATTTTCATGAACAGACACAAAATATGACAACGTGTTGTCTAAAACATCGATACATTGAGAAACATTACCATGAGGTGCCCTGTAAATTACTCCTGTAGGTAAACTAATTTATTTATTTATTTTCTTTTATTTATTTATTTAGCATACACTGCTCAACAGGTATAACCCATTTACAGAGAGGGACAGATATATAAAAACAAAATATTAAGTATATACAACATACATTAAAGAAATATAAAGTACTCCTAAGCATAAGAATATTATAACTAAAGAAAAACAAAGGTCAAAGACAAGAAATATAAAAATACACATATAAGATAAGAATAATATTAAAACTATATAAAAACAGAATCCAAAGAATTAATGGCTATAAAAGTCTGTTATGGAATTAACAGTGCAGCTGAAAATATCAAGTTTGTCACAATTTTTGTTGTAATTATGACATATTGAGAATAGAGAAAGTTTAAGTCTATTAGAGCGCGAAGTGGGAAGATAAAAAGTTTGCATTATTCGGGTATTTAATGGGACATAAAATTGTAATTTGTTTAAAAATTCTGGGCAATCGATGTTGTTATGTATTGGATTATGTAAAAATAGCAAACCCGCGAGAATCTACTCAAGAGTTCTAGATGTGGGAAACCAATTGATGAGTATACTCCATCACACTTGAACCACAATGATTTTACAAATCGCCTTTGTACTCGTTCTAGGCTATTAACATCACTTACGTAATGAGGGTTCCAGACGACGGACGCGTATTCAAGTTTAGACCGTACCAATGCAAAGTAAAGTAATTTTAGAGTATTAGTATTGGTAAATTCTCTCTTTGATCTGAATAGAAATCCCAAAATCTTAAAAGATTCTGATGTTATTTATGCGTGGCTCAGAGGAAACTTCGTTATCAAAAATTACTCCAAGCTCCTTGAAAGTCACGAGTCTTTGGAGTTCCACATTGTCTATGCTATAATTAAACGTGGTCGGCATGAGTTTTGTTGTGTAGGACATAGTTGCATTTGTACACATTTAAGTTTAACTTATTTCGAACACACCAATTAGATACCTTGGAGAGGCTATTTTGTAACAGATTGCAGTCCGCTAAGGAACTAATAGTCGATAGAAGTTTGAGATTATTCGCTTAGAGCAAACAGTCGGCTTGAATAACTTCCACAATATCATTTAAAAATATATTAAAAATTAACGGTCCCAGAATTGATCCTTGCGGAACACCTCGAAACCCACTATAAGTAACCTATTATTTTCTACCTAAGAGATAGAAATGAAAAAATACGAGCAGAGATTGGGAGAAACCGAAAGAGGACATTCTTTGAAGTAATATAGCGTGGTCAAGGGTGTCGAATGCCTTAGAAAAATCTGTGTGTATATTACGTCCATTTGCAATCGTTGATCAATGGCCTCAGAGATAGATTGAGTTATGCATATTCAATCAGAGGTGGTAGAGCGCCCTTTAACAAAACCATGCTGGGAAATTGATAGCTGGCTTTTAATTCTATATGGTGTCGTGCAATGAAATTTCAATACCCTTGCAAAAATTACATATTACCGATATAGGCCTGAAATTGGCAATATTGTTTTTATAGCCCTTCTTAAAAATTGGGTACACTTTTGAATCTTTCCAAATATCTGGAAGATGGCCGTTGCGAATACATAAGTTAAAAAGTATGGAAAGTGGATATGAAAAAACACCGGCACAGTCTTTAATCAGATAGGATGGGATATCATCGGCCAGCTGTTAATTTAGGTTTCAATTTTTTTAGAGCGTTAAATACTTCATTTTCACCGAAGAAATTGATAGCGATAGTTGAGGTGTTTGCTACTTGGTAGTTTATCGACTCGAAATTGTCCGTGGGTAGCAGGAAAAACTTACTAAAAAAATCTGCGAATGAGCTTATAATGTCAAAAGGATTATCAAAATGTTGATCGTTTAAGAACACATGAGTGGAAATATCTGTAGGTTTCTTTGTAGTATTAATATGAGACGAAAATTTCTGTGGTTCCTGTACAATATCATTTATTTTATATTTATTAATACCTTTCATTTTGTGTAGTAAGTAATTGTAGTTTAAAATTTCCATTTAAACTTCCCCGTTGCAACTACTCTACTGTACAATTTACCAAGCTACACTTATTAAGCAAATGGAATACAGGAGTTGCGCTATTTTTCACATTAAACCAATTATGTCATCTTCACGGACATTGAATAAAAATGTGTTTTAAAAAGATCTCATTAAATTTGAATTTTGGCTCATGGCCACTTTGTGTTCAACTCCTTTTCTCTATTAAAAGTGACATGTTAATACTTGGAAACGTTACAGTATTATGGGTATTGCGGCCACAAGGCTAACGATGTGAGAAATTATATTCTTAATATAGACCTACTTAATATTTTCAATAACTTGCTTTGCTGAATAGAGACATATATAGAAAATATAAAAATATTAGATGGAGTTTTACTAATCGCCGACTTTAAACATGTTCAAGCAAACCTATAATCATGTTAAGACGCGAAGATGGGAATATATATTTTTTCGCTACTTCCACATCCACGTAGTGAAGTGGAAGTATAATAATCGTTAAAATTATTTTGAATTTATTATTGGTTAAAATAGGCCTAGAATGTCATAAAAGAACGAGATTCTAAATATGATCAAAAATATTCTCGGTCGGTCTGCAGGTCTCTCTGTCGGTCTGTCTGTTGGTCTGTCGGTCGGTCTGTCTGTCTGTCTGTTCGTCGGTCTGTTTGTCAGTCTGTCTGTTGGTTTGTCTATCGGATTGTCTGTAACTTTCCTGTGCACACGTCTGGATCGGTTTAAGATATTGACTTGGGATTTGGTACATATATCTATCCCAACTAGCACAATTAGTCGTGGGAATGTAGCAATGACTCTTGTAGGCACTTTAAAGTGTTTTGGTACTAGTCACAGGCACGTAATAGGAACGTTCCTAATACGTGTTTTTGACCAAAATAGGGAATATTTTTTGTTGACGATAACGTTCCAGCCACGTTCCTGGAACTTGTCTGGCTACGTTCCAATGACGTTGTTGCTCCGGAGCGGCGGCGTAGCGGCGTAGACGCCGCAATTTTCAGAAAACTTTACCACTCCCTACTCTTTCAAATCGATGTTGCCCCTTCTTTGTCTTGCAACCGATTTTATTATATTTATGTTTCATTCTTACATATGATTCTTGTTCTTGTTCATTTCCCTAACTCAGAAATTTAATAGAATATCAGAAGGTAATATTAGACAGCAAAACTTGTGCTATTTTCCAATGGTCTAAGGGTCACAATTAAAACGAATGCAATTTTACTGACAAACATAATGATAAAACGTCCGAATCTAACCGCGCGCCTCTAAAATATGCATTTTTTAATGAAAATATTGTTTCTAAAATATGTAATGTCATGCGAGAATATGATACACTAGATGCCGAAACCTATTTTTTATTGTTCTTCGGAACTTAACACTACTTTTCATGTATTCATTTGTTGTAGTTGGTGAAGAAATTGCGATAAATTAAATTTATTAGTCAATTGTGAAATTATGGTTCATGTGTTATAACAATGGCGTCGATAATTTTGGTCACCAACATGGCGTATTTCAGAAAATATGACTTTAAGGTCGTTTTCACCAAGAAATGCTACTTGAAAGTAATTGCTACTTGGCGATAGTGACGAAAACTGCAAATAAGTAACTTTAAAGTTATATTTACCACAAATCTGCGAATGTAACTGTAGCATCACTTTAAAGTCGTAGCAAAGTTGTGACTACCACAAATTACCTTCAAAGTTGCCGCTGCTACTTTATGGTTACATTTCTCCCGCTATTAATTCGGAACGTACGTGTTAGCCGTACGTTGAGGTCTAGACTGAACGCGTTCCTGGCTTTTGTTGTTTATCATTTACCTAATTTCACATTGAAAAACCTAGCAGCTGTCGCAATTTACTTGTATGCAGCCATATTACAACGACTTAATAAACATAAACCTTGTTGGTATAACATACTATTACAATGATAGATAACATAGAAGAAAAGGTAGGTGTAATAAAACTGTGTTGAAATATTAAATTTTGTTGCCTTATTTTGAACATAAAATGTTGCATAGCATGAATATAGCAGCATATGATTCTAGTCTAGGTTAGGCAAACATATTATATAGGTTAGGTTTGTTGCATTAACTTTATCTATGGTCAAAATTGGGAACTAGATGTTGAAATTTACTTCATGGTAAATTTCAGAGGTGATGTGCACTTTGTAGTAGCCGTACACAGTTCTGTAGGTAGCAGTAACGTCATTAATACCTATGAATATTACTTACAAGTTCCACTACTTTAAATAAATAGTGAAGGTTCCAAGAACGTCGCGGCAACTATTAAAAGCTACTTGAAGGTGATTGCAACTTTGAAGTCACATTTCAGTGATTCGAGTTAGTCGCTGCTACTATAGTTTACCACCTTCAAGTTCTAAAAATCCAAAAGTCGTCACGCTGGTAACTACCACGTTCCTATGTACCACGAAAGCTACGTAGAAGTTGCATAACTATAAAGTAATCATTAGTGGTAGAAACTACGAGGCAGGGACTGTAGACTTGTCAAATGAAGTTGTTTTTACACCAAAGTCGTAAATTTAGTGACAATTACGGAATGGTTACTCATACGAAGTTCCTATCTCAGTTACTGTCACTTTGGTGCTAGTTGGGATTATACTGAGATATGGAACTAGATTGTATATTGAACTCATTCCATTAAACAATTGGAGGTGAAAAGTGGTAAATAGAAGCAACTAAGAACATTTTTGACATCTGCCATCCCTACCACCACCCCAACTCCATTACTAAAGATGTAAGTCAAATAAAATTTGGATATTGCGTTGGAAATTGGTACATGTATGTATTATAACGAGACCTGGAACTACATTATATTTTGAGTTTATTCCGTAAAAGTAGTGGAGGTTGAAATGGGTAAATAGGAATAAATAACTAAATCAATCAGTTAGAAGTAGAAAATACTCCCGAATTTTTAAAATACTTACTTCCTTTATAGAAATATTTTATTTCTAAATCCACTTATTCTAAACTACATCCCAGATTGGCAAAAACGGCAAGCTACAAGTCTAATTTAATCTTAAAATAACAAATAAAATGAGCAAAATTATTATGCAGCAAAAAATAGTTTCGAAAATATATATAAAATTCACTTTTGTACACAGTATTTTCACTTTAACCCAAGATATTGTAAACTGTACACTAAAGAGACAACAAAGCTAAAACTTGTGAAATAAATTACATCTATAACTATTATAACTATACTAAATAACTGTATAACTACTACAACTATAACTACGTATGTAAGTTCAATTTCGATTCTTTCAAAAATCTGCCTCGACAGTTTTGTAGCCAGAAGTTTGATGATTATTAAAATTAAAAAAACAATATTTCGATTATACAGAAAGTAAAGGCCGTGGAGAATTTTGAATGGTAATTTTTCTTTCAGCCCCACTGGGGTTGTCGTACTACATGAATGTACATTAGGATGGAACAAAAAATTCTTTCTTTTTAAATTGTTTTGCCATAGGTGTCAAAATGAGCTTTTGGATAAATAAAATTCATTCTCAAAAGCTGATCGACCTATCTTAGCATCTTCAGGTTCCTCACGGGACCGAAAGTTTAGAAATTTTGGTGATTTTACGGATTTTTATTACTTTCATTGGTTTATTTAAAAAAATATAATCTCTGGTAGACATAGTGCTTGAAATAATTATTATAGTATGATAAAAGGCCCCTTCAAGTCAATTTTCTTTATTCTAATATCATTGATTAAGTAGAAATAGATACTTAACCAAAGAATTTGTACTGTTAGTTCCGGTCTTAAATTCATAGATGTCGTGTGACTTTTCGAGTCGAAGTTCAAGCTGGTCTTTGCAAGGCGGGTAAATTAATTCATGAATGAAATGAAAGGTTGGACGGGCGGGCCCGTGGGGTGTGGAGGGAGCTAAACGACCTAGCAACTAAGACAGCAGTGCAACCAGCGTTGCCACCTACTCGCAGAAAATTATCCGATTTTGTAAGAAATTATCCATTCTTGGCGTTTTGTACTTTTAAAAATAGCATGGAAAATACTTACATGTGTATATATTGCTTATAATACTATAATCTACTAAAAACATTATGTTTGATTAGTCTTAGAAATTATTTTACGAAGAGCTTTTTTATTGTTTTGTCTTTATGCAAAAAGAATAGGTAGGTAAGTATATGAAATTTATTTAATAGGAATAAATAAAAGTTTTTTTTTTTCAAGAAAATACCAGGAAGAAAATAAAATATGTTTTATATATAAAAGAAATATAAATACAATCACAAAATCACAAATATTTGGCAGACATCACCATTTATTGTATAGCTATAGTGTTTATTCCAAATGTACCCCGAAACGAAAAATGAAACGTACTTCACGTATAAAAATTGACTCATGTAAAAGAGGCCAAGAATATTGAATATCATGCTTTGGCAACACTTTTTATTTAGTGCCACATTGTTTAAATAATTCGCAAAGTTGAGAAAATCAGTTCTTCGTAAATACCCAAAAAATGAAGAATTTTAGAAAATAATGTTTTACATGACAAATGTTACTACTAAAAAGACCTACAAAACCCAATAATAAATTTTCCAATAGGTTAATTTGTTTATCTGCAAAATAAAAAAAAATTTCAATTATTAATAACTTATGATAAATTAAGCCTTGTGACATCGAAATTATCGGAAGTTGTACGTCCCAATTTATATACTTTAAAAATGCTAAAAATTTCAAATCGATATCTTTTAAGGTTTTTTGCAAAAAGTTATTTGTTTATTGAAAACTTGCTTTCGTAAAATTGTCGTAATTTTTTTTTAGACATTTTAGAGTTACGGATCAAAGTGGATTCACATTTTGACAAGTTGTACTATCATATACATATCAAATTTAATTGATTTTCGCAAATTTCTTTGTTTAAAATCGAGTTCCAAAAACACGTGCGTTTTAAAGTTATAAACAAATTGAATAATTTATTTATTTTTAAGGGTACGTCGTTCGGGCTAGGATCATTTTAAAGCTACGATTTTTCTGCGAATTTAAAAAGAATAATAAATGCTCCAAGTCACTTGGGAACTGAGATAATTTTTTTGTAAAATTCTTAGTTTTTTGGTATTTACGAAAAACTGATTTTCTCAACTTTGCGAATTATTTAAACAATGTAGCATTAAATAAAAAGTGTTGCCAAAGCATGATATTCAATTTTTTTGGCCTCTTTTACATGAGCCAATTTTTATACATTTGGAATAAATCTATTACACTAATGTAAATTTTTGTCGCATCGGTAATTTAGCTCAATATGTTGGAGCGCTCGGACGTAGTTGTACGGTTGGCTCCGAGTCTCGATCCGGGGAGGCAATTTCTTGTATTAAAAGAACTAAATAAATTTGTTATGATGATGACATAAATCCGAGGGTCGGGGGATCGATTCCTACCCAACACGACTTTTTTTTTCCTTAAAAATATATAAATATTGTCATATAATTAAACTGCATCATATATTCATTTGAAATTGTCACACAATGCAGAGCAGGTCTTGATCTACTTAATGTGTTGATTTTAAATACAAATGCCAATAAGTGAATCAGCTATATGAGTAAAAGAAAAATAAAAAATTATCTCAGCTCACAAGCGGCTTAAACATTCTTTTTTCTTTTAAAATTCGCAGAAAAATCGTAGCTTTCAAATGGTCCTAGTCCCAATGGAGTACGATTAAAAATAATTGAGTTAGTCTATTTGTTTATAACGTGAAAATGTACGTGTTTTTCTAACCCGATTTTAAACAATTAAATCTGCGAAAATCAATTAATTTTAAAATGTACTTGATGGTACAACTTAGAGAGAGTATCCATTTTTGGTCATTAGTCTACGGTGCCAAAAAAAAAATTTGGACAATTTTACGAAAGCACATTTTTAATAAACAAATTACTTATATTGAAACATTTCAATACAATTATAAGCAAACAAATAATAATTCATTTTTAAACAAATTACTTTTTGCAAAAACCTTAAAAGATATCCATTTGAAATTTTCAGAGTTTTTTAAGTAAATTGATACGTACAACTTCCGATAATTTCAAAGTCACAAGGCTTAATTTATCATTAGTTAATAACGTTGAAATAACATGCCATTTTGACAGTTTTCTTGATTTTGCAGATAAACAACCGATTTGAAAATTTCTTACTGGGTTTTGTAGGTATTTTTACTAGCTACATTTGTTATATAAAACATTGTTTTCGAAAGTTCTTAGTGTTTTCGTTATTTACAAAAAATTGATTTTCTCAACTTTGCGAATTATTTAAACACTGTGGCACTAAATAAAAAGTGTTGCCAAAGCATGATATTCAATATTCTTGGCATCTTTTACAAGAATCAATTTTTATTCATGAAGTATCTTTCATTTTTCGATCAAACCCTAATTCGATTACACTATATATACTAGGAGCAGTTAACAAAACAATGAATATATATAATAGTACATTATACACTAAGGGAGAGAAACGTCTTATTTTTCCTGAGGTGTAATTTGAGGCCCGAGGGCGAAGCCTGATCGAGGGCAACAAATACATCGAGGGAAAAATGGCGGTCTCTCCCGAGGTGTATATTTAACAATATTCTGAGTTCAAAGTCGGAATATAACAAAATTCCGACTTCAAACTCGGAATTTAACAAAATTCCGAGTTTGAAGTCGGAATTTAAGAAAATAAAATATAAAATTTATTGTGGCCCTTCTACGCTTTTATGATATACTATTCCTAGATGCCTACATTAATTTTAATATTTGAAAATATAATAATCCAATAATGTTTTTTCTTTGATGTAAGCTTTGTTGAACCTAAGTTCAAAAGTTACAATAAATTTAGTGTAGTGCGTCTGAGGCTGCCCACGCTACGCGGGCGTATACTGTCGTGTCGCCGCGTCGTGCGTTAAAGAAAATAATGGAGAGCCTAAATTTTTGATCGTAGGAAGAACTTCGAACTTCATACTTTCGAATGGCGCTATTAGTTTTTTTTAAGAAAAAAATATTTTAAGAGACTTTTGACAAAAAATAATTTTCAACTAACTTGTTTAACCAATGAAGGTCAAGGATTATTGTTGGTAACTTTTATGTTGTCCCTGACATGTTCAGAGATGTTTTCTCAAAAGTTACCGCTTCCCGGAATTTTTCCGAAGTGAAAACCTCTATCGATTCCACTACACTTAATTCTGTAAAAGAACAAAAAAATAGTTTCATGTAGTAAGTAACTAGATGAAAATATTCGATCGACCTAATTTATAATCACTTGAAAATTATTTTACTCAAAGGCAGCTTTTTACTGTAAATATAAATATGTTTTGACATATGCCATCTTCTGATTGTATATACCCTATGTACCTATTTACATGTTTAAATTTATACACAGAAATTGATGAAAAATACGTTTTAAATATATATATATATATATATATATATATATTGTTATACGGTACATTAGTCAGCCCCTTATATGATCGGGTCGTTCGTTCGCCCGGCACTTGTAATACATATAGAGATGTATACATTAAAAAAAAACAATATTTGGACAATTTTTATCCTTAGGACACATAGAGGGGTAGGAATATAATGTAAATAAAAATCATTTATATAATCAGGCTGTAAGTCATCCCCTTGGCTTGGTTAGCCCATCTTTATATGTATCTTACCGTGTTTCGTCTATTGGTCAGCCCAGCGGTGTTGCCAGTCTAACCAGCTCATGGATATTTCTTAGCTGTTCACTCACTCTCTGCCTGTTGTTCCAAACATCAAATTACACGGCAGTCTGATCTCATGTCCAAATATTTCACGAGCCGGAGTCTAATATAAAAGAATTGCTGGTATCCGTATCTAATATAAAAAGTCCATTCCGCTGTGGGTACGCTAGCACAGGACCAGTGCATAGAGCCGCCTTCAATTTTCTCCATGCTGTTTCACACTCTGGTGTCCACTGGTACTGAAATTTCTCTTGTGAGCCGGTGTAATGGTTTCGCGATCTTTGCAAACCCTTCCACAAGGCGTCTATAATAAGTGCAGAGGCCAAGGAAGTTTCGTACTTCATGAACGTTAGACGGTCTTGGTCAATCTAGTACGGCAGAAATCTTGTCGGGGTGCGTTTGTATTCCCCGAAGACACAACATGACCCAAGAATTTGACTTCTTTCTGGAATAGTAGGTAGTTGGGTTCAACTTCACGTGTGCGTTCCTGATTCACCCAAATACTGCTTGAATATTTTTTAAATGTTCCGTAGTCTCGTCCCATAACAAGCACGTCGTCAAGGTAAACCAGGCACGCCTTCCAAGTTAGTCCTCGCAATACGAATTCCATCAATCTTTCAAAAATGGCTGGGGCATTACAAAGTCCAAAAGGCATCATAATAAACTGGTAAGGACCACTGCCTGCTGAAAGCGTTGTCTTTTCCTTATCATCAGGATGAAGCCCCACTTGATAGTATCTGTCCCTAAGGTCTAACGTAGAGAGCCATCGTGAGCCTGCTAATGTGCTTAACGTGACATAAGTTCGGGGTAATGAGTAACTGTCTTTCTTCGTGACATCGTTTAATTTTCGGTAATCGACACAAAATCCTTCTTAGCAACCAAAACTACTGGTGATGACCAGGGACTCGTTGACTCCTCAATAACTCCATCTTGTAGCATCTTATCCATCGTTACCGAGGCTTCTTGTTTCGCTAGCGGAAGCCTCCTAGGTTGTTGTCGAATAGCTTGTGAGTCACCAGTATTTATCCGATGTTGGACTATATCTGTTATTGTAAGAGCATCTGAATTTTTGGCAAATACTGAACTTTCCTTTTCCAGGAACTTGAACGCCTCCCCTCGTTCATCCTCAGATAAATGCTGCAACTGGGAACTCAGCAAGGTCAAAACTTCCTGGTCTATATTCGTACATGAATTTTTCTCTGTTTCTCGCACCTCGCTACCCACTTAACCGCTTAATAGGAGCCAATCGGTTTGCCTTCTTTGATTGTCACTGCGTGGGAATTTAAATTAACGACTCTAATTGGGATCTTGTCTTGTCGGGTTAACGTTCTTGCCATAATAATATTGGTTGGGGACTTAATCGATTCGTCATCTTCAACAAGGCCAACACGGCACCCTCCAGGATTTTCTTCCAAGGCAGCATCGTTGATCTGTTCTGAATAAGCAGGAATCTTAATCGTCCGTGCTGTCAATAGCCTTGCTTTATGAAATTGGTCGTCTGCAGTTGTCAGAACAAATTCCTCATTTCCAATTTTTAAGACGCGCTCCCCTACGTCAACAATAAACTTCTTTCTGTTCTCCCATGATGTCCAGTCCCAAAATGAGATCATCTGTAATGTCAGCCACAATGACCTTGTAACCGTCCAACCTACAGTTCCAAGTTGACCTCTTCATGGACCGCAGCCCTGTCTCCCATGGCTGTCCGAATAATTACTTCATTTTACCTCTTGTTAATTTGCAAGCCTGATAAATCCTGGCCGCTCTATTGATGACGTAGCACCAGTGTCGATAGCAAACACGCATTTCCTTGCATTTACATATCCGTACAACAACAGACTACTTGAAATTCTTCGAAGATGGGAAATCTTTATTTCTCTGGGGGCACCGTGTTCTCTAGCCAGCAGCACTTGGTGCTGGCTGTTTCTAGTTTTCCTGTTTCTTTTCAGTATTCACAGCATTTACTCGTCTCCCCGAGTTCTGCCTGATTCTGACTGATCATTTTATGTATATCGGTCAATATAGGATTTTCGTTCTCCTTAGCTGGCTGCGATTCTTGCAGCATCATAGCCAGCACTTGGAGTATCCCTATAGGCGACTTCTTTCTACTTCCAGTGCACGCACCAAGGCTTCGCTGCTACTGAAATTTGTGAATTAACAAAACAAATAAAGAATAAACACAGCAGTGGAATCGATGAGATCCCCAGTAGCATAGTAAAAATTGCAATAAGAGACATAAGTAATGTATTGTGTTATATGATAAACAACTCTTTTAAGTACGGAATATTCCCAGATGCTCTTAAGATAGCACTAATAAAACCTCTGTATAAAAAGGGAAATTCAGAAGATATGGAAAACTATAGGCCTATCAGTTTATTACCAAGTTTCTCAAAACTTTTTGAATTAATTATGAGCAATCGCTTAGTGAGGTTTATGAACGAGTGCAATTTATTTAGTGATAGTCAACACGGGTATCTGAAGGG
Organism: Stenurella melanura; assembly: GCA_963583905.1. NCBI lineage: Eukaryota > Metazoa > Arthropoda > Insecta > Coleoptera > Cerambycidae > Stenurella > Stenurella melanura. The sequence goes on from OY757317.1 coordinate 97,568,786, forward strand.
GCGATCAACACAAACAGCTATTTTTCAATTTATTCAAGAAGTATTGAAGCATTTAGAAAATGGCGAGTTAGCCCTTGGAATGTTCCTAGATCTTTCAAAGGCCTATGACTGTATAGACAAAGAGTTGCTTATTAATAAGATGGAGATGTATGGAGTGAGAGGGCATGTGCTACAATGGTTTATATCATACTTAAGTGGTAGACAACAAAGAGTGAATATAACTAAAGGGGGAAACAATTACAGCTCGAAAATCTTGTCAAATAAAATGGGAATCGCACAAGGAAGTACCTTAGGACCAATCCTCTTCATAGTGTTTATGAATGACCTGCGATCCGTACCAGATGGATATAGTCAAAACATTGTTAATTATGCAGATGACACTAATTTGATACTGGGGTGTAAGACCATCCCAGATATTTTAATAAAAAGTAAAGATCTCTTGAAAAATGTGAACAACTGGTTTAAGAAAAACAAGCTAATTATAAATAAGGAAAAAAAAACCAATATAATCCTTTTTAGAACAAAACTGTCTAGAATTGAAAAACCAACGCATTTAATAGATGAAGATAAATCAGATATCGTAGAGAATACTAAATTTTTGGGAATTCATGTAAACGAATTCTTAGATTGGTCATGTCATATAACCCATTTATCAAAAAAGCTAAACTCTATCTGTTACGGAATCCGACTGGTCAGTAAATATATGAATGAGAAAACACTTAGAATAATGTATTTTGCAAATTTTGAGTCTGTTATACGATACGGAATCATCTTTTGGGGAAGGGATAATCAAATACAAGAGTTATTTGTAATTCAAAAACGTATATTGAGAATTATTAAAAAAATGAACTAAGTATAATTAATCCTGTAGAAATGTATTTAAATCAGAAGGAATAATGGCAGTTCATGCTTTATACATATGTGAATGTTTAATGTTTTTATTTTTTAATAGAGACAGATTTAACGTAATAACAAACTATCAATACAATACTAGAACGATGTCATTAAACTACCCCATACATCGCCTCACATTGACAGAAAAAAGTCCGCATTATATGTGTATAAAATTTTACAATGAGTTACCTGAAAACATAAAAGTACTGGAAAATCATAAACTATTTAAATCGCATATTAGAAAAATGTTAGTTGATCTTGAACCATATAGCATAAATGATTTTATAGGTGGCTAATATGTAACAAATGTTCTAGATAATCATTGTCATCTAATCTAAGAGTAGGTTACAATTCAATGTAATTGGTCTGACGCCTTTTCATTTTATGTTTATTTATAATTTTATAAATGTAACATAATGTGAAATAAAGATTATTATTATTATTATTATTACTATGATATTGGGATAGCCTGAGAACTCGCCCAATCACCTCGTCCATTATCCCATCTAGGAATGCCGCCATTGCCAATTGCTCTTTGAATTCTCTTGGCGTATTGGGATACGTCATTATAGGCATATGATTACGTTAAAATCAAGTAAATATGACAATCACGTCAATACCGGTAATGGAACTGCCCAGAAAAATCTCGAAACAACAGAAAAAAGTCTTATCTAAAGTCTTTGTCGCTTAACCACTGGTGTCCAAATAGAAAATTTCCAGAAATTTAAAAAAAAATTCACTTAACTACACGAAAAAGTCTTGTTTAGAGTCTTTATCACTTCAGTTCAAGTTCAAATGATTTAATTACTACCACTAATGTCTTAATAAAATGTTCTACAATGTCTCAAAAATTCCCTTAACACTATCTTCCAGTTCGAAAGTAACTCGCGAACAATGTCCAATAAATTAGTCCTCTGTGTTAGTACCAATTCCCAAAAATACATTGTTCAACCTTCTCGGACACTTTTGAGTCCCCTTGTATAAAATTACGCGTCTGACACTAATTTGTTGCGGCTTTCCGCCCTATTGGGAAACCACCCCTTCAATTTCCGTAGGTTTCAAATAAATTATAAAAGGATAACCACTAACACTTTATATAACTTACTGAAACTTAACAATACTTCCTTGAATTAAAATACACTTTTAGTGGACTAAAAATAATCTTTAACAATATTACACTTTCTGTTTACTTTCTGATTTCTGACCTCACTTTGTCACTTTTTTTAACTTTCCTTCTTCAGCCATGAATCGCGCCTTATACATCCAAAAGGAATACATGTAGAAAAATTTAGCGTAGACCTTTTTCGAAAATGTACATCTAGAATTCTTCTCAGCGGCGGCGGCGATTCCAGAACAATGTAGAAAGTCACTATTAGTCATGGGCGTATCAATCTCCTGTTTCAAGGGGTGTAGTGCATAACAATATTATAACAAAATACGTACTGTAAAGAAAATATTATTATACTTTTAGAGTTTAAAAAAACGAGAAATTGGCGATTTCTTAATTTAAAAAAATTAATAACATTGAAAAAAGTTATTCAACACTTATTGTTGGAGATTGGTCAAAAAATATTTAAAAAACAGTTTTAATTGAAAAAAAAAAATATTTCCTATTGTTATAAACAACATTGTTTTAAACAATATCAGACCAGTTTACCGTGTGGTAACATGGATTTTCATAATCGGTAGTGTCTCCTGGACTAATCCCAGCAAAAAATCTGTGTCCGAAATGTATTCGGTACTCATACACCCATATAGGCTGGTACATATTTAGTTTTATTATATTTTCTTTACTTCTAGGAGTAATTATTTTTCCGCTAACATCGTAGAATAAGATTTTGTTGCTTATTTTTCTTACAAATCTTACTTTTTTTTATATAATATTTAACTTTACTCTCGCTAGTATATACTGTATTGTGAAAACACAATTTTATTAACACATTTTGTAAATTTTATATAATAAAGTAATAATACATTTTTTAAAATATATTTTTATTAAAACCCCATAAATATCAACAATTCCAAAAAAATTGCTCAAATTGTTTTATCTAAAACTATCGATTTACTAACTTAAGACACTAATCAACTTGCCACTGAAAGTGTTTGAAATTGCAAAATATAATTTAAAGATTTTTCTCTAAGTGGAAATTAAATATGACGAAAATCATTTTAATTCAACAATAGGATAGCTATCCTGATAACTGACTTCATATCACAATTAGCTTCTGCAATAAACACCGGATTGGTAGCATTACAGCCCTCTGATTAACTTTATCTTTAATATTTCTTATGCATTACCACCGTTGCCAAGTTTCGGGCTAACCGATGTACCATCCACTAAAAGTACCTGTATAAAATTGGGCTGACCAATGCACAATTTACCATAAATATGTATATTTGTCAACAGCGCTATCTGTACGGAATTTTTGTGAACTATGACGCATATAAGCTAGATGTAAATTGATCATTGGTCGTCCCTACCGAAAATTCATAGAAAGTAATATCACACCCCTTCCTATCGAATAAAGCATGTATACAGTGCGATTTCTTGGTGAGCCCAAAACCGGGACGACGAACGACAAACTGGGCTGACAAACGACCGCTCCATATATTGTACGGGCTCACTAATGACCATAAACACATCTATATATATATATATATATATATATATATATATATATATATATATATATAGATGTGTTTATGGTCATTAGTGAGCCCGTACAATATATGGAGCGGTCGTTTGTCAGCCCAGTTTGTCGTTCGTCGTCCCGGTTTTGGGCTCACCAAGAAATCGCACTGTATACATGCTTTATTCGATAGGAAGGGATGTGATATTACTTTCTATGAATTTTCGGTAGGGATGACCAATGATCAATTTACATCTAGCTTATATGCGTCATGGTTCACAAAAATTCCGTACAGATAGCGCTGTTGACGAATATACATATTTATGGTAAATTGTGCATTGGTCAGCCCAATTTTATACAGGTACTTTTAGTGGATGGTACATCGGTTAGCCCGAAACTTGGCAACGGTGGTAATGCATAGGAAATATTAAAGTTAAAGGTAATCAGAGGGCTGTAATGCTACCAATCCGGTGTTTATTGCAGAAGCTAATTGTGATATGAAGTCAGTTATCAGGATAGCTATCCTATTGTTGAATTAAAATGATTTTCGTCATATTTAATTTCCACTTAGAGAAAAATCTTTAAATTATATTTTGCAATTTTAAACACTTTCAGTGGCAAGTTGATTATTGTTTTAAGTTAGTAAATCGATAGTTTTAGATAAAACAATTTGAGCAATTTTTTTGGAATTGTTGATATTTATGGGGTTTTAATAAAAATATATTTAAAAAAATGTATTATTACTTTATTATATAAACTTTACAAAATGTGTTAATAAAATTGTGTTTTCACAAAACAGTATATGCTAGCGAGAGTAAGGACAAAATATTATATCAAAAAAAAGTAAGATTTGTAAGAAAAATAAGCAACAAAATAGAAAATCTTATTCTACGATGTTAGCGGAAAAATAATTACTCCTAGAAGTAAAGAAAATATAATAAAACTAAATATGTACCAGCCTATATGGGCGTATGAGTACCGAATACATTTGGGACACAGATTTTTTACTGGGATTAGTCCAGGAGACACTCCCGATTATGAAAATCCATGTTACCACACGGTAAACTGGTCTGATATTGTTTAAAACAATGTTGTTTATAACAATAGGAAATATTAATTTTTTTCAATTAAAACTGTTTTTTTAAATATTTTTTTACCAGTCTCCAACAAGAAGTGTTGAATAACTTTTTTCAATGTTATTAATTTTTTTAAATTAAGAAATCGCCAATTTCTCGTTTTTTTAAACTCTAAAAGTATAATAATATTTTCTTTACAGTACATATTTTGTTATAATATTGTTATGCATTACACCCCTTGAAACTGGAGATTGATGCGCCCATGACTAATAGTGACTTTCTACATTGTTCTGGAATCGCCGCCGAGAAGAATTCTAGATGTACATTTTCGAAAAAGGTCTACGCTAAATTTTTCTACATGTGTTCCTTTTGGATGTATAAGGCGCGATTCATGGCTGAAGAAGAAAAGTTAAAAAAAATGACAAAGTGAGGTCAGAAATCAGAAAGTAAACAGAAAGTGTAATGTTGTTAAAGATTATTTTTAGTTCACTAAAAGTGTATTTTAATTCAAGAAAGTATTGTTAAGTTTGAGTAAGTTATATAAAGTGTTAGTGGTTATCCTTTTATAATTTATTTGAAACCTACGGAAATTGAAGGGGTGGTTTCCCAAAAGGGCGGAAAGCCGCAACAAATTGGTGTCAGAAGCGTAATTTTATACAAGTGGACTCCCCTAAAGTGTCCGAGAAGGTTGGACAATGTATTTTCGGGAATTGGTACTAACACAGAGGACTAATTTATTGGACATTGTTCGCGAGTTACTTTCGAACTGGAAGATAGTGTTAAGGGAATTTTTGAGACATTGTAGAACATTTTACTAAGACATTAGTGGTAGTAATTAAATCATTTGAACTTGAACTGAAGTGATAAAGACTCTAAACAAGACTTTTTCGTGTAGTTAAGTGATATTTTTTTTAATTTCTGGAAATTTTCTATTTGGACATCAGTGGTTAAGCGACAAAGACTTTAGATAAGACTTTTTTCTTGTTTCGAGATTTTTCTGGGCAGTTCCATTACCGATATTGACGTGATTGTCATATTTACTTGATTTTAACGTAATCATATGCCCATAATGACCAGAAGCATGGCATCCGAAAAACAAATACAAGACTTATTCGTACAAATGCAAAAAATGATGTTGGTCCAAGAAAAGAAACGTCAGAGAGAAGAACAAGAACAAAGACATCAACAGGAGAAATAAGGACAAGAACAAAAGCACCAAGAAGAATTAAGAAAGATTCTTGAGGATCAAGAGAAACGACATAAAGAAGAAGAGAAACAACGTCAGAAAGATTTGAGAAAAATCATGCAAGACTTGGATATAAAACAACAAGAAAAAAGATACGAACTAAGGCAAGTTATCGAAATACAACGAAGTGTCATATTGTCAGTCGCCGAAGAACTTAAAAATAAAGTCGAACAAGAAGTAAGTGGAGTCAAGGGAGAAGTACGTGAACTGAAAGGACAAGTAAACAAGGTTGAGGAAGAAGTGGGTGAAGTGAAAGAAACAGTAGACAAGGTCAAAGATAAAATGCACCAGGTAGAAGGAGAAATAGACCAGCTTAAACGACAGTTGAGGGATAGAGGAAGCCAGCAAGTGGTATCATCAGGCCAGCGATTAAAACCTCCCTCCTTTGACTGTAAAAGTTTCTGGACAACATACTAGAGGCAGTTTGAGGCAGCAGCGTGTGCAAACAACTGTGATGATGAAAAGAAGGCTATGGCATTGGTCCTGGCTTTACGAGACCAAGCATCAGAGTTGCTCCAGACAATTCCAGTAGAGCAACAAAAGAACTTCAGAGTTTTAGAAGCTGTCTTAGATCTGCGATATGGCGACTAACACCTTGCCCAAGTATACCAAACCCAGCTGAAATTGCGCGTTCAAAAAGCTGGAGAAAGTCTGCAAGAATTTGAAGCTGCGGTGGAAAGACTGGCACACTTGGCGTATCCCAATACGCCAAGAGAATTCAAAGAGCAATTGGCAATGGCGGCATTCCTAGATGGGATAATGGACGAGGTGATTGGGTGAGTTCTCAGGCTATCCCAATATCATAGTAGCAGCGAAGCCTTGGTGCGTGCACTGGAAGTAGAAAGAAGCCGCCTATAGGGATACTCCAAGTGCTGGGTATGATGCTGCAAGAATCGCAGCCAGCTAAGGAGAACCAAAATCCTGTATTGACCGATATACATAAAATGATCAGTCAGAATCAGGCAGAACTCGGGGAGACGAGTAAATGCTGTGAATACTGAAAAGAAACAGAAAAACTAGAAATAGCCAGCACCAAGTGCTGCTGGCTAGAGAACACGGTGCCCCCAGAGAAATAAAGATTTCCCATCTTCGAAGAATTTCAAGTAGTCTGGTTGTACAGATATGTAAATGGAAGGAAATGCGTGTTTGCTATCGACACTGGTGCTACGTCATCAATAGAGCGACCAGGATTTATCAGGCTTGCAAATTAACAAGAGGTAAAATGAAGTAATTATTCGGACAGCCATGGGAGACAGGGCTGCGGTCCATGGAGAGGTCAACTTGGAACTGTAGGTTGGACGGTTACAAGGTCATTGTGGCTGACATTACAGATGATCTCATTTTGGGACTGGACATCATGGGAGAACAGAAGTTTATTGTTGACGTAGGGGAGCGCGTCTTAAAAATTGGAAATGAGGAATTTGTTCTGACAACTGCAGACGACCAATTTCATAAAGCAAGGCTATTGACAGCACGGACGATTAAGATTCCTGCTTATTCAGAACAGATCTTTGATGCTGCCTTAGAAGGAAATCCTGGAGGGTGCCGTGTTGGCCTTGTTGAAGATGACGAATCGATTAAGTCCCCAACCAATATGATTATGGCAAGAACGTTAACCCGACAAGACAAGATCCCAACTAGAGTCGTTAATTTAAATTCCTACGCAGTGACAATCAAAGAAGGCAAACCGATTGGCTCCTATTAACCGGTTAAGTGGGTAGCGAGGTGCGAGAAACAGAGAAAAATTCATGTACGAATATAGACCAGGAAGTTTTGACCTTGCTGAGTTCCCAGTTGCAGCATTTATCTGAGGATGAACGAGGGGAGGTGTTCAAGTTCCTGGAAAAGGAAAGTTCAGTATTTGCCAAAAATTCAGATGCTCTTACAAAAACAGATATAGTCCAACATCGGATAAATACTGGTGACTCACAAGCTATTCGACAACAACCTAGGAGGCTTCCGCTAGCGAAACAAGAAGCCTCGTTAACGATGGATAAGATGCTACAAGATGGAGTTATTGAGGAGTCAACGAGTCCCTGGTCATCACCAGTAAATTTTGGTTGCTAAGAAGGATTTTGTGTCGATTACCGAAAATTAAACGATGGCACGAAGAAAGACAGTTACTCATTACCCCGAACTGATGTCACGTTAAGCACATTAGCAGGCTCACGATGGCTCTCTACGTTAGACCTTAGGAACGGATACTATCAAGTGGGGCTTCATCCTGATGATAAAGAAAAGACAACGATTTCAGCAGGCAGTGGTCCGTACCAGTTTATTATGATGCCTTTTAGACTTTGTAATGCCCCAGCCACTTTTGAAAGATTGATGGAATTCGTATTGCGAGAACTAACTTGGAAGACGTGCCTGGTTTACCTTGACGACGTGCTTGTTATGGGACGAGACTACGGAACATTTAAAAAATGTTCAAGAAGTATTTGGGTGAATCAGGAACGCACACGTGAAGTTGAACCCAACTACCTACTATTCCAGAAAGAAGTCAAATTCTTGGGTCATGTTGTGTCTTCGGAGGAATACAAACGGACCCCAACAAGATTTCTGCCGTACGAGATTGACCAATACCATCTAACGTTCATGAAGTACGAAACTTCCTTGGCCTCTGCACTTATTATAGACGCCTTGTGGAAGGGTTTGCAGAGGTCGCGAAACCATTACACCGGCTCACAAGAGAAATTTCAGTACCAGTGGACACCAGAGTGTGAAACAGCATGGAGAAAATTGAAGGCGGCTCTATGCACTGGTCCTGTGCTAGCGTACCCACAGCGGAATGGACTTTTTATATTAGATACGGATACCAGCAATTCTTTTATATTAGACTCCGGCTCGTGAAATATTTGGACATGAGATCAGACTGCCGTGTAATTTGATGTTTGGAACAACAGGCAGAAAGTGAGTGAACGGCTAAGAAACATCCATGAGCTGGTTAGACTGGCAACACCGCTGGGCTGACCAATAGGCGAAACACGGTAAGATACATATAAAGATGGGCTAACCAAGCCAAGGGGCTGACTTACAGCCTGATTATATAAATGATTTTTATTTACATTATATTCCTACCCCTCTATGTGTCCTAAGGATAAAAATTGTCCAAACATTGTTTTTTTTTAATGTATACATCTCTATATGTATTACAAGTGCCGGGCGAACGAACGACCCGATCATATAAGGGGCTGACTAATGTACTTTATAACAATATATATATATATATATATATATATATAGATGTGTTTATGGTCATTAGTGAGCCCGTACAATATATGGAGCGGTCGTTTGTCAGCCCAGTTTGTCGTTCGTCGTCCCGGTTTTGGGCTCACCAAGAAATCGCACTGTATACATGCTTTATTCGATAGGAAGGGGTGTGATATTACTTTCTATGAATTTTCGGTAGGGACGACCAATGATCAATTTACATCTAGCTTATATGCGTCATAGTTCACAAAAATTCCGTACAGATAGCGCTGTTGACAAATATACATATTTATGGTAAATTGTGCATTGGTCAGCCCAATTTTATACAGGTACTTTTAGTGGATGGTACATCGGTTAGCCCGAAACTTGGCAACGGTGGTAATGCATAAGAAATATTAAAGATAAAGTTAATCAGAGGGCTGTAATGCTACCAATCCGGTGTTTATTGCAGAAGCTAATTGTGATATGAAGTCAGTTATCAGGATAGCTATCCTATTGTTGAATTAAAATGATTTTCGTCATATTTAATTTCCACTTAGAGAAAAATCTTTAAATTATATTTTGCAATTTCAAACACTTTCAGTGGCAAGTTGATTAGTGTCTTAAGTTAGTAAATCGATAGTTTTAGATAAAACAATTTGAGCAATTTTTTTGGAATTGTTGATATTTATGGGGTTTTAATAAAAATATATTTTAAAAAATGTATTATTACTTTATTATATAAAATTTACAAAATGTGTTAATAAAATTGTGTTTTCACAATACAGTATATACTAGCGAGAGTAAAGTTAAATATTATATAAAAAAAAGTAAGATTTGTAAGAAAAATAAGCAACAAAATCTTATTCTACGATGTTAGCGGAAAAATAATTACTCCTAGAAGTAAAGAAAATATAATAAAACTAAATATGTACCAGCCTATATGGGTGTATGAGTACCGAATACATTTCGGACACAGATTTTTTGCTGGGATTAGTCCAGGAGACACTACCGATTATGAAAATCCATGTTACCACACGGTAAACTGGTCTGATATTGTTTAAAACAATGTTGTTTATAACAATAGGAAATATTTTTTTTTTTCAATTAAAACTGTTTTTTAAATATTTTTTGACCAATCTCCAACAATAAGTGTTGAATAACTTTTTTCAATGTTATTAATTTTTTTAAATTAAGAAATCGCCAATTTCTCGTTTTTTTAAACTCTAAAAGTATAATAATATTTTCTTTACAGTACGTATTTTGTTATAATATTGTTATGCACTACACCCCTTGAAACAGGAGATTGATACGCCCATGACTAATAGTGACTTTCTACATTGTTCTGGAATCGCCGCCGCCGCTGAGAAGAATTCTAGATGTACATTTTCGAAAAAGGTCTACGCTAAATTTTTCTACATGTATTCCTTTTGGATGTATAAGGCGCGATTCATGGCTGAAGAAGGAAAGTTAAAAAAAGTGACAAAGTGAGGTCAGAAATCAGAAAGTAAACAGAAAGTGTAATATTGTTAAAGATTATTTTTAGTCCACTAAAAGTGTATTTTAATTCAAGGAAGTATTGTTAAGTTTCAGTAAGTTATATAAAGTGTTAGTGGTTATCCTTTTATAATTTATTTGAAACCTACGGAAATTGAAGGGGTGGTTTCCCAATAGGGCGGAAAGCCGCAACAAATTAGTGTCAGACGCGTAATTTTATACAAGGGGACTCAAAAGTGTCCGAGAAGGTTGAACAATGTATTTTTGGGAATTGGTACTAACACAGAGGACTAATTTATTGGACATTGTTCGCGAGTTACTTTCGAACTGGAAGATAGTGTTAAGGGAATTTTTGAGACATTGTAGAACATTTTATTAAGACATTAGTGGTAGTAATTAAATCATTTGAACTTGAACTGAAGTGATAAAGACTCTAAACAAGACTTTTTCGTGTAGTTAAGTGAATTTTTTTTTAAATTTCTGGAAATTTTCTATTTGGACACCAGTGGTTAAGCGACAAAGACTTTAGATAAGACTTTTTTCTGTTGTTTCGAGATTTTTCTGGGCAGTTCCATTACCGGTATTGACGTGATTGTCATATTTACTTGATTTTAACGTAATCATATGCCTATAATGACGTATCCCAATACGCCAAGAGAATTCAAAGAGCAATTGGCAATGGCGGCATTCCTAGATGGGATAATGGACGAGGTGATTGGGCGAGTTCTCAGGCTATCCCAATATCATAGTAATAATAATAATAATAATAATCTTTATTTCACATTATGTTACATTTATAAAATTATAAATAAACATAAAATGAAAAGGCGTCAGACCAATTACATTGAATTGTAACCTACTCTTAGATTAGATGACAATGATTATCTAGAACATTTGTTACATATTAGCCACCTATAAAATCATTTATGCTATATGGTTCAAGATCAACTAACATTTTTCTAATATGCGATTTAAATAGTTTATGATTTTCCAGTACTTTTATGTTTTCAGGTAACTCATTGTAAAATTTTATACACATATAATGCGGACTTTTTTCTGTCAATGTGAGGCGATGTATGGGGTAGTTTAATGACATCGTTCTAGTATTGTATTGATAGTTTGTTATTACGTTAAATCTGTCTCTATTAAAAAATAAAAACATTAAACATTCACATATGTATAAAGCATGAACTGCCATTATTCCTTCTGATTTAAATACATTTCTACAGGATTAATTATACTTAGTTCATTTTTTTAATAATTCTCAATATACGTTTTTGAATTACAAATAACTCTTGTATTTGATTATCCCTTCCCCAAAAGATGATTCCGTATCGTATAACAGACTCAAAATTTGCAAAATACATTATTCTAAGTGTTTTCTCATTCATATATTTACTGACCAGTCGGATTCCGTAACAGATAGAGTTTAGCTTTTTTGATAAATGGGTTATATGACATGACCAATCTAAGAATTCGTTTACATGAATTCCCAAAAATTTAGTATTCTCTACGATATCTGATTTATCTTCATCTATTAAATGCGTTGGTTTTTCAATTCTAGACAGTTTTGTTCTAAAAAGGATTATATTGGTTTTTTTTTCCTTATTTATAATTAGCTTGTTTTTCTTAAACCAGTTGTTCACATTTTTCAAGAGATCTTTACTTTTTATTAAAATATCTGGGATGGTCTTACACCCCAGTATCAAATTAGTGTCATCTGCATAATTAACAATGTTTTGACTATATCCATCTGGTACGGATCGCAGGTCATTCATAAACACTATGAAGAGGATTGGTCCTAAGGTACTTCCTTGTGCGATTCCCATTTTATTTGACAAGATTTTCGAGCTGTAATTGTTTCCCCCTTTAGTTATATTCACTCTTTGTTGTCTACCACTTAAGTATGATATAAACCATTGTAGCACATGCCCTCTCACTCCATACATCTCCATCTTATTAATAAGCAACTCTTTGTCTATACAGTCATAGGCCTTTGAAAGATCTAGGAACATTCCAAGGGCTAACTCGCCATTTTCTAAATGCTTCAATACTTCTTGAATAAATTGAAAAATAGCTGTTTGTGTTGATCGCCCCTTCAGATACCCGTGTTGACTATCACTAAATAAATTGCACTCGTTCATAAACCTCACTAAGCGATTGCTCATAATTAATTCAAAAAGTTTTGAGAAACTTGGTAATAAACTGATAGGCCTATAGTTTTCCATATCTTCTGAATTTCCCTTTTTATACAGAGGTTTTATTAGTGCTATCTTAAGAGCATCTGGGAATATTCCGTACTTAAAAGAGTTGTTTATCATATAACACAATACATTACTTATGTCTCTTATTGCAATTTTTACTATGCTACTGGGGATCTCATCGATTCCACTGCTGTGTTTATTCTTTATTTGTTTTGTTAATTCACAAATTTCAGTAGCAGCGAAGCCTTGGTGCGTGCACTGGAAGTAGAAAGAAGTCGCCTATAGGGATACTCCAAGTGCTGGCTATGATGCTGCAAGAATCGCAGCCAGCTAAGGAGAACGAAAATCCTATATTGACCGATATACATAAAATGATCAGTCAGAATCAGGCAGAACTCGGGGAGACGAGTAAATGCTGTGAATACTGAAAAGAAACAGGAAAACTAGAAACAGCCAGCACCAAGTGCTGCTGGCTAGAGAACACGGTGCCCCCAGAGAAATAAAGATTTCCCATCTTCGAAGAATTTCAAGTAGTCTGTTGTTGTACGGATATGTAAATGCAAGGAAATGCGTGTTTGCTATCGACACTGGTGCTACGTCATCAATAGAGCGGCCAGGATTTATCAGGCTTGCAAATTAACAAGAGGTAAAATGAAGTAATTATTCGGACAGCCATGGGAGACAGGGCTGCGGTCCATGAAGAGGTCAACTTGGAACTGTAGGTTGGACGGTTACAAGGTCATTGTGGCTGACATTACAGATGATCTCATTTTGGGACTGGACATCATGGGAGAACAGAAAGAAGTTTATTGTTGACGTAGGGGAGCGCGTCTTAAAAATTGGAAATGAGGAATTTGTTCTGACAACTGCAGACGACCAATTTCATAAAGCAAGGCTATTGACAGCACGGACGATTAAGATTCCTGCTTATTCAGAACAGATCAACGATGCTGCCTTGGAAGAAAATCCTGGAGGGTGCCGTGTTGGCCTTGTTGAAGATGACGAATCGATTAAGTCCCCAACCAATATTATTATGGCAAGAACGTTAACCCGACAAGACAAGATCCCAATTAGAGTCGTTAATTTAAATTCCCACGCAGTGACAATCAAAGAAGGCAAACCGATTGGCTCCTATTAAGCGGTTAAGTGGGTAGCGAGGTGCGAGAAACAGAGAAAAATTCATGTACGAATATAGACCAGGAAGTTTTGACCTTGCTGAGTTCCCAGTTGCAGCATTTATCTGAGGATGAACGAGGGGAGGCGTTCAAGTTCCTGGAAAAGGAAAGTTCAGTATTTGCCAAAAATTCAGATGCTCTTACAATAACAGATATAGTCCAACATCGGATAAATACTGGTGACTCACAAGCTATTCGACAACAACCTAGGAGGCTTCCGCTAGCGAAACAAGAAGCCTCGGTAACGATGGATAAGATGCTACAAGATGGAGTTATTGAGGAGTCAACGAGTCCCTGGTCATCACCAGTAGTTTTGGTTGCTAAGAAGGATTTTGTGTCGATTACCGAAAATTAAACGATGTCACGAAGAAAGACAGTTACTCATTACCCCGAACTTATGTCACGTTAAGCACATTAGCAGGCTCACGATGGCTCTCTACGTTAGACCTTAGGGACAGATACTATCAAGTGGGGCTTCATCCTGATGATAAGGAAAAGACAACGCTTTCAGCAGGCAGTGGTCCTTACCAGTTTATTATGATGCCTTTTGGACTTTGTAATGCCCCAGCCATTTTTGAAAGATTGATGGAATTCGTATTGCGAGGACTAACTTGGAAGGCGTGCCTGGTTTACCTTGACGACGTGCTTGTTATGGGACGAGACTACGGAACATTTAAAAAATATTCAAGCAGTATTTGGGTGAATCAGGAACGCACACGTGAAGTTGAACCCAACTACCTACTATTCCAGAAAGAAGTCAAATTCTTGGGTCATGTTGTGTCTTCGGGGAATACAAACGCACCCCGACAAGATTTCTGCCGTACTAGATTGACCAAGACCGTCTAACGTTCATGAAGTACGAAACTTCCTTGGCCTCTGCACTTATTATAGACGCCTTGTGGAAGGGTTTGCAAAGATCGCGAAACCATTACACCGGCTCACAAGAGAAATTTCAGTACCAGTGGACACCAGAGTGTGAAACAGCATGGAGAAAATTGAAGGCGGCTCTATGCACTGGTCCTGTGCTAGCGTACCCACAGCGGAATGGACTTTTTATATTAGATACGGATACCAGCAATTCTTTTATATTAGACTCCGGCTCGTGAAATATTTGGACATGAGATCAGACTGCCGTGTAATTTGATGTTTGGAACAACAGGCAGAGAGTGAGTGAACAGCTAAGAAATATCCATGAGCTGGTTAGACTGGCAACACCGCTGGGCTGACCAATAGACGAAACACGGTAAGATACATATAAAGATGGGCTAACCAAGCCAAGGGGATGACTTACAGCCTGATTATATAAATGATTTTTATTTACATTATATTCCTACCCCTCTATGTGTCCTAAGGATAAAAATTGTCCAAATATTGTTTTTTTTTAATGTATACATCTCTATATGTATTACAAGTGCCGGGCGAACGAACGACCCGATCATATAAGGGGCTGACTAATGTACCGTATAACAATATATATATATATATATATATATATATATATATATATATATATATATATATATATATATATATATATATATATATATATATATATATACATATAAAAATTGTAATAGCGGCACCCAAATCGTATAACCCTTGTTATACCGACACCCGATTTTACAGTGTGGCACCCAGATTTGGGTGCCACATTGTTTTTAGTAGAAAATGACTGTTTTCTCATCTTCTGGCCTAGATCGGCGAAAATACCAATTTTTGATTGGGTGCCATTTTTACATATTTTATAGACACATATATTCCAATAGTTGAGCAACTTCTTCACCAGAGTGCGCCTGCTAAAACACATCTGTATATACTGTATATAACAAAGTGACATAGTGGCCCTCTGAGAATACCAATGCAAACTGGCACCCAAAATATGGCAACACTGTTAGTTATTGTCTTTAACATGAAAGCATATTTAGGTTTCATTCACAGTTGTATTCAGATATTTTATATTCGGTAAAAACACATATCTGACTGTCGTTTTAATAAAGTACGGCAGCCCGTCGCATGTTGTGACCGTGAAACTTTGATTTATTTGTGAAATAAGTATAAAGAATCTCGACTACTTTTTATTTTTTTTTTTATTTTCCCGTTTTTAATTATTGAATTACGAAAATTAAAGTCTTTCGATTCCATCAGTCTGTCTGCCTCACAGTCATCTCCGTCTGTTAGCGCTAAAAACTTTGACAGTGAAAAATAATAATTAGGGATTATTAACGCTATTGTCAAAGAAAAAACCTTATATGTTTTTAATTATTAACGTCATTGTCAAGGAAAAAACTTTATATATTTTTATTGAAAAATAAACAGGGTGGGGTTAAAAATATTTGGTAACATACTATCCCAGATTTTTACGTTTCATGTAAATTTTGAGTCTTACATGTGTCTGCCTATCTGAATGTTTATCGATACCTCTTTTGGCGATACATAAATATCTGATCTAAGTAGAGAGTAATATCTAGTGGGTAGTTAATGTGGCTGCTTAAAGAATTATTAATAATAAAAATGTGATGGTGTTAAATTATTTTACAAAATCAAACAGTCAACAAATTTTAATGGAGTATAAAAACCCTGGAATAATTCTTTTTTAATATTAAAGAAAATGAAATAGGACATTTGTTTCTAGTTGTGTGTCAAATCATTTCCCCTAAACAACATAAAATTTGTACTAATATACGATTCAAATGTATTGACGCCTCACTTTAACCGCGAATATCCCAGAAACGGAAGAGCAGAAAAAATTGAAATAATTACGTGTTCATTATGAGTCTATTCTAAATCAGTCACTGAAGTTTGAATAATGTACATTGGACACTTTTGAAGTTCTGATAAGTTATATTGAAAAATGTCCTACTTCTTAAAAAAATTTTGACCATACCAGTTTCAAATCCATCATATCTTGAAAAATATGCATACTATGTAAATAGTATTTTAGACACCGATAAAACACGGCATTTTTTGTAAGAGGAAATTTGTTCATATTCTTTTATTCTAAAATTTTGCAGTTATTCTTAAAGACGTGACGTCATCTTTATTCGGTTATTTATCAATGTATTTAAAAAATTTGTGTTGAAATAGTTAATTATGTAATATGTAAGCATTTTCAAAAAAAATAATTGGTATGTATCAAATATTAATTTAGTTATCAAGGATAATACCATTCCAAGTTTGCACTAATATTATTTATTACGTTTCATAACTAAATTAATGATTGATATATACCAATAATTTTTTCTGCAAATGGTTACATTTTACATAATTAGCTATTTAAACAAAAAATTTTTAAATACATTTATAAATGACCGAATAAACATGACGTCCAGTTTTTGAGAATAACTGCAACATTTTAAAATAAATAATTTTGAAAAAATTCCCTGTACAAAGAATGCCGTGCTTTATCGGAGTCTAAAATATTATTTACAAAGTATGCATATTTTCCAAGATGTAATAGATATAAAACTGGTACACGGTTCAGACTTTGCGAAGCTGAAAAAATTCCCTGAATTTTCCAGGTTTTTCATAACCAAACATAGATTTCCATACATATTTTTTAGTAAATTAATTTTTTACTCCACATAAAATAATTCCTTAAATTGAATTGCATCAGTGGAACTTCTTAAGAATTCTATGGTTTTCCATATCGAGACGCAGAATTCCCTGATTTCTTATACAATTTATAAAATTCCCTGATATTTCCAGGTATTTTTTAAAGATTTTTAAATTCCCTGTATTTTCCAGGTTCTCCAGCCATATGAGTCGAAAGCCTGTGGTATGGTCAAAATTTCCTTAAAATGTAGGACATTTTTCAATATAACTAAGTTGAACTTCAAAAGTGTCCAATGTACATTATTCAAATTTCAGTGACAGATTTAGAATAGATTCATAATAAAGCCATGTTTTCAATTTTTTCTGCTCCTCCGTTTTTGAGATATTTGCTGTTAAAGTGAGGGGTCAATACATTTGAATCGTATATTAGATCTCAAATCGTTTGTACGTATTATTTAATTAAACGTATTATTAGAAAAGTCATCTATATCTGTGCATGAAAGAAAACTCAAGCCCGTCAGTATGGGAACCGGCGTGCGCACAGTACCCTAGTAGCACCAATATTGCGCCAATATATAATATAATATATAATCCATATAGGAAAACTATATGAATATTGGTCTTATATAGGACCAATATTCATATATTGGTCCTATATGGATTATATATTGGTCCAATATGTTGTGCTACTAGGGTGGTCCCAAATCGAGTTTTTTTGTTAAAAAATGGCTAGAGAGCGCAAATCTGAAATGAACAGTTTTTTTTTAAACTAAAGCTTACCGAAATTCCAACAAATCCTCGGAGTCTGAATTTTGAAAAAAAGTTCCTTTTTTAATATTTTAAGTTAAAGGTCAAATAAAAATGTTTTTAAATAATTTTTGATATAATATACTCAATATACTGAATAACTTCATACTTACATGCATACTTCAATTAGACAAAAAAAGTGTCATTGACATCTGCCAAATTGATATTTGACTTATATTCACGGAATTGATATTTCTACCATATATGTATTATTCAGTATATTATAATATATCAAAAATTATTTTAAAATTTATTTTTTTCCGGCCTTTAACTTAAAATAATAAAAAAGTATTTTTTATTTCAAAATTCTGGCTCCGAGGATTTGTTGCAATTTCCGTAAGCTTTAATTTATTTATACATACATTGTTTGGATCAAAATAACATGACAACTGAGTGTCATTCTCATAACACTGGATTACTGTGTAGTGTACACTATTGAAAATGATGAAAATATTTTCCAGCTGTTTCATTTGACTAAAAGTTTATGTCCCAAAAGAATAATTATCTTATATACAAAGACATAGTATTTAATATATTTCTATAAATAATAAAGAAAGTTTGATTTAAAAAAATCCAAAGTATTACCTCATATAAAAAGTATATTTCTTCATATTATAACAAAATTTGACATGAAAGTAATAATTGATCTTCAAAAGGTAGCTTAAATTTAATGTATCGAGAGTATTGTAAAAATGTGTTATTAAATGTTAGAGAGAGATTTACAACAGACAATAGTGAACAATTTTTTCCGTTTTTGGGATAATCAGCCCTCATAATGAAACGTCTGTGTTATCTTACCCCAGCTGTTTTCAAATATGAGGTAACGAGGAGTGAATTTCTGTAGTGAAAATTTATGAAATACACTTTGCTTGGCATAAAATTGATAAACTCTTTTTCTATGTATAACTAGAATTATCAATATGAAAAATATTTACGATAAGTAAATATAAGGAAATAATATAATCTTTAAAAAGTTATTCCGCTTTTGTTTGAAATATTTGTTTGTTTGTTAAGTTACTTCAGTTTCTGTCGCCTTACCTAAAATCCACCACCCATTATGAGGACAGGAATAAAAAGTAATAGATTTTTACGGTATAATTATGGTATTGTCACAAGTTGTAAATATATAACTGACTACTCACCAAAAAATAATGGTAGCTTTGAGATCTATTTAAAGTTTACAATAGTATAAAATGAAGCATCCCTTTTGTTGTTAGAAATAAGGTCCATTATTTCCTGACCAGTCAAGCCCTCTTTAAATACACCATATGGTCGTTCTTAATTTAGCGCCAAATATAGTAATTTCAGTCAAATAGAACCCTTAAGATTATTATCTGAGGTAACAAATTCTCAACTTATTTTTATTATGTTTATTTAAATGTAGAATACAACTATTACTTATATTTGACGGTTTTATAATGAATTATAATACATATTAAACAAGCTAACCATTATACAATTCACCAATTTACTACACCTGTTATATATAATTGTTGTACATTCTATAGGATACTCTTTTCAGTTTTTTTGTAACACTAACTTAGTGCCCAAATTTCAATACAATCGGACTTCTCGTTCTTAAGTTATCGTGCTTACAAGAAACGTGACAGACGGACAGACAGACGGACGGACGGACAGACAGACGGATAGACGGCCGGACATTTTGAAAGTTGTTCAGAATTCGATCACCAACACCGTGATATGAAATTTTTTTCTCTACGAACAATATTACCGGTTTTAGAAATGTGCCGATCGAATGCAATATACTCTTCGTTTTGTATTTGCAAAGAGTATAATAATTGATAATCACAAAAGTCGTCTAAAAGTTTGTTATTTTTTAGGACTAATTTAATATAGGTTATCATTTTCATTATTAAATTTATTTTTGATAAGTATTTTGTAGGTATTCTGATTTTACACTGGCCACATAAATTTTGAACTGCGCATTTTTGTCTATTAATTTTCTTGACAGGCCACGTCTCTATTTTGTAAAGTTTTCTTAATGATACTATTAAACCAATTAGTTAGTTTTTGATCGTAGGACACTCTTAGTTCAAACCAAACTTTATATTAAATTTACACACAGTATGGATATTAATATTATATCGCCTATTAGCATAATGTCACGCAGTACTTGAAATTTATTCTGGCCACCCGGTACATCACTTTTTTAGTAACGGATATCGGTTGTTATACCAGATCTGTTTAACGTATTTGCATTTTACTTTGTGTCAAAAAAGCTGAGTTCGCGGGAAGTAGGTTCACCGCACTACATTGTTGCCGGGGCAAAAGTGTCAAGTCAGTAAAATGGATAACGGTACCGGCGAGCGGGAGAAAAGTCAGTTGGGTTTAGAGTGTTGAAATCGAAAGTCCACCGGGTACTGCGTGGGCCCAACTCCCTCCCCCAGAAGGATCCATCCCCAGGGGTTGTAACTAAAAATGTAAGTACACTCTTTTTTGTATCAGATTAATTTAATAAACTTGTACTTTGTTTTCTACCTCTATGTTTTATTTAATAGAGTATTCATTCAATAATTAGTTTAAATCCTCTCGTATGCCAAGCGAGTAAAAGTGGCTTCATGGGTATCGCCGATAGGACTCCGGGCAACCGGACAATATGGGAGATACCTGTGGACGTCGCATATAATACTCAAAAATAAGTGGTACAGCCATAAAAAGAGGGCAAATGCGACACGTGGTGTAAGTCTAACACCCCTAAAAAAGAGGGTGGAATGCGACACGTGGTGGAGGTTGCCGTGCTCGGTTCCAGGGGTGATTCTTCACAATCACTCCAGTTATTTTAAATAGCCTTTAATTCAAGTTTACATAGAGAGTTAATTTTTTTTCTAGTAGTGAATTTACGTAATTCCTCATAATTAACTGACTTTGAATTTTTTTACTTGCATTTTTATTTTTATTTAATTTAATACAGGCCACCAGTTGTATACGACATGTTGTCGTAAAATTGTTCCAAAAAAGTCAAATTTAAGGAGAAAGTCAATTTTTTTTTAGCAATCTTATGGAATTTATCACATTTTAATAAGTTGTTTTTAACTATTTGGTTTGTATTTTACAACATTGAATGAATACTACGTATTTTCCGTTTGATCGTAATTTTTTATTTAGAAACTTAGTAACTTCGCGTCATATAATTTTTTCTGGTAAAGTCCGACGGTAGAAATCAAGTGTACAAAAATTATTTAGGGGCAGTGAAATAAGGAATGAACTAGGGTTTTTTGGATTTTTTATATTGATATAATAGTATTTATGAAGGCAAATGTTTTGTTGAGAATCTATTGATATTGGTTATGTACTTTGATAATTAATTTAACTATTGATATTTCTACAGTAGCTATGCTTAACTTATTAGATATTTTTTTTCACGAACTTACGTTACGTTCGTAAAATGGATTTTCTTGAAATTGCTTGATTTGCTCTGTATTATTTCCGTGATTTGGTTTTTTATTATTGATTTTTTTATTGATTGATTTCTTTTTACATAAATATTAATTTTACTTAATGGTAAACGCTATTACTTGCTTTTATTTTTTTCGATTTATTGCGGATTTGCCAAATTTCGGCAGAATTAGGGTGAAAGCGCTGAATTTCTTTAGCTTGAATTAATTGTAAAATGTTTATTTGCTTTTTGAATTTTTCAGTAAATTGAAAAATTTAGGTAATGACAAAGCGATTTGTGGTACTGATGCAATTATTTTGTAATTCATATAATTTTTTTTTGTGACAATAGCTATTCTTTCTCTACTTGTCTAGAGACAGCTTAGCAACAATCTCCTTTTTCAATTTTTTTTATTTTTTCAAATTAACTGCTTAGAAAATCTACTCTTTTCCCCAGCCTGGATCGCAGGCGGGAGAATTATAAGTTTAGTTATTACACGTTGGTAAATTAATACCCTTGATTAGTGCCCGTTTACCTGGCTAATCAAGTTTAATTTCCATCTGTACCCCTGCAGTTGTATGAGAATTCGTTCCAATTTTTCATGAGAATATTATTCGTATAAACAGTACCCCGAACTGACTTGTTGTTGAGTTTTTATTCTTAGATTTTTTAGTAAAGAGACAAAAAGTTTTGCATTTTAGTGATAACAATGTAATTTTTTTTTGTATTATTCTTTTTACATTAGCGACCTAACCCTAATAGTTAGAGAACAATTTTTTATTCATTAGTGCGGACGCAATAAGAACAATTATTGTGCTTGGTATATATATATTTTTTCGAGATGATATTTTTTTTTAAATGATAGGTCTCTTCTTTGTGCTTATCAAATTATCCTTGGCATGTAGGTTGAAAAACACAGTTTTTTTAGTTATACGATTATTACCATTTCACTATTTCCCAAAAGTGATTTTTTTTGCAAGGAATGAATAAAGTTAAGTTAGAGCCGCAATTTCAAGGTGGTTATCCTGAAACTATTATAAGATAGAGTATTTTCATTGTCACTAGTTTTGCCAAACGATTTAAAATGCTGATTTGTTGGAAGCAACACCTTAATGCCACTTGTTCTTCAATATTTTTATGTTCTCCGAAAAAAATAAGCGACATCTTTTTTATTTGATTTTTTTTTTTAATTTAAATGAAAAGATAATACTGATTTTCCTTTAAATATGTATTTTGGTTTTGGATATGCTATTTGGAGCATTATTTGAATTGGAACGGTCGATCAGCCTCATTTGGGCGTCCTTCTTTTGTTTCTGGTTTTTCTATCCTGCCTCGAAGTTGACCAGGTCTTGGAAAGTTTTGTTTCTTTCGTTTCTAATATTTGCGAAAAAAAAACCGTCTATCTGAAATATTTGTGAGGGTTAAAAGGGGTAAAATTTATTAAAAAAAAAATTTATTAAAACCCCGACGTTCATTAAATAAAATATATAGTTAAATATGAAGAGACTACTACAATATGACATCGAACGTTGTGCCGACTCAAATAGGAGTGCCTCTGAAGTAAATCAATAGAACATTAATTCGAAAAATTTTTTAATATAATGTTTTTATTAAGCAATTTGTACTGTTGTCCGGCTTATCCCCCGGCGACGGTCGATTCTCTTACATATGGTCCCATTCTACTTTTTTTTGGTTTTTCACCAGTCCAGTGTGCTCTGCGTTTTTATGCATTATTTCAAGTGAAATAAATGATAGCGAATAGCGACGTCGCTTTGAACGCTTGGCCGCCACAAGCCAGCTTTTGCCCTTTTGCTCTACGCGAGGTTTCTGTCCTCGCTGAGCTGGCCTTAGGACACCTGCGTTATTCATAATTTTTTTCTTCCCCTTCTTCAAATGGTTAAAAGATTTTCTATTAACATTGAAATTGAAACAGTGAAATACTGGTATATATTCCCAGTTGGTCCGACATATTTTGAAATTTATCTTGAATCGTTTGTAATAAATTTTGTATATGTTTTTTTCTCATTTCTCTCTAAATCATCGATTCGATTTACCAGCTCATCGATTCTAGTCGGTTATTGGTAGGACATATTTTGAAATTTATCTTGAATCGTTTGTAATAAATTTTGTATATGTTTTTTTCTCATTTCTCTCTAAATCATCGATTCGATTTACCAGCTCATCGATTCTAGTCGGTTATTGGTAGGACATATTTTGAAATTTATCTTGAATCGTTTGTAATAAATTTTGTATATGTTTTTTTCTCATTTCTCTCTAAATCATCGATTCGATTTACCAGCTCATCGATTCTAGTCGGTTATTGGTAGGACATATTTTGAAATCTATTTTGAATTGTTTTTTACAAGTTTTTTTTACATGTTATATTCATTTTTGAATATTCTTGAGGGCATTTTTGAAAAACCTCCTTCGTCTACGTTCCCTAACATTCCAAGAAAAACTCTCAAAATGTGAATTGTTTTAGGTAAACGAAAACCTACATTTTTTTTCTATTACCTCAGTCGCTCCAACTTTCCAAGTTGGCTTACTAATTTGTCGTTTTAAAATATTTTTTTTTGTTATATATACAAAAAAAACGTGAAATGCTATACTTATCAGTGATTTATTAATTATTTTGTTCTTATATAATTGTTGCACATTTTGTGATACACCCTTCGTATTGAAAAAATATGTTAGTTTTGGACATTTTTTAGGTTGTGCTTTTAAATATATTTTCTTGTTGTTTTTCCCTTAAATATTCGTATTGTATTGATAATAGAATACGAAATGTGTGATTTTTTTTTTTATTGAAAATATTGATAACACAGTTATAGCCGATTATAGAAGTTTTTTTTGCCCCGTATGGTGCGGTTCGTTGTTTTAAAGTACAAGAATAATATTTTTGCCTCTTTCTTCCTAAGAAAATTTCTCTAGGAGAGAAAACAAAGTTTATAATGCCTTGTAGAAAAATAATGAAAGTTTAGATAGTTTAAGTTCATTCCTTATTCCTTATTTCGCGTATAAGTTGGTAATAATGTAATATTTTTCTGAGTTTTGTTGTTCGTTAAGTTAATGTTCTATGATTTAATTTTAATGCCCCTAAATAAAGTACTTACATACACGCAGTGCCATATATTAAGATTTTTTAGAGGTATTCGGGGAAAAGAATATTTTTTTAAAGCTGCAGGAGGGACCTAAATATTATTAAATTGTGTCGATTTGTCTATGTAGTTATAATAATTTAAATTCCAAAATAGAGTGGAAAATTGTTTTTCAAAACTAGATAAAACGTCGTTATTTGAATATAATTTTCTTAATGAAAGTATAATTTGAAAAAATGTAAAATCTAGTAAATGGGAGCTTAACATAAGCGTTTATTTTGATAACATTAAGTTGAAAAAACGAAGTCAAACATTTTCTTTCTTTGCAATTTTATTTTACGAAAAGGGGGGTTATTTTGAAGTAAAACTGAAAGTTATAAAGTGTCAGTTTGAAGTCTGATCGTACTGACCAGAATGATTTTTATGTAACTTTTATAGAGGAAAAATACCTAGGTAAAGGTAGAGTGAAATGTTTATACCCATAAACAAATTTTTTTATATTGATTCGACTATGCTACAATTTTATGATGAAAATATAAAATGTGTAAAAAGGGAATATTGACAATTTGAGTTACTTAATTACGTTGAGTTGTTGTACCAAGACCCGAGTCAAGTAAAGTTGAGGGAAATAGAAGGCGCGCCTAGGAAAGAAAGTTTTTAATGTGAATTATGAGACATAATGTGTTATTAAAAAGGTACCAAGTTTATGAGTTTACAAGAGTTATAATACGATATTATGAGTTGATTAAGTTTTGAGATAAATAATGTGTTATTAAAGGGTACCAAGTTATGAGTATATTAGGGTTGTATGAGATATTGCGAATTCTCAGAATATTTAAGGGTACCAAAGCCCAATTAGAGGCGTAAATGCTTAGGACAGGAAAACAGGGTTTGATGACAGTGATGTAGTCCGGTCAAATCTACTGTAAAGGGAGGTTCAAGAAAACTATCCGTTAGTCCGGTCAAAAGAGCATTTTTATTGGTCATGATAAATATTCATGATCTATTAAGAATAATGGTCCCAAGGTCCCCTCAGTGGTAATGAGGGTGTGTAAAAAGCGTCATAGGGAAAAGACGTGGGAAAAGGGTTTGATAGCAGGAATAAATAGTACGGTCAAACCCATCTTAAAAATCAAAACATATTCTTTTCTTTTGTAATTCAATGTTCAGCGGGGCAAATAGCCGGGAAAGTAGTTGTTGAAAGAAGAGAGTAGGCTTTGTATGTTAAAATGTAGATTTGCAAGGAAGATATAATGATTTTTTTATGGTACCAAGGTTGCCTCATAGGTTAATGAGGGTGTGTAAGAAGCGTCTTAGGGAAAAGACGTGTGAAAAGGGTTTGATAGCAGGAATAAATAGTACGGTCAAACCCATCTTAAAAAACAAAACATATTCTCTTCTTTTGTAATTCAATGTTCAGCGGGGCAAATAGCCGGGATAGTAGTTGTTTAAAGAAGAGAGTAAGCTTTGTATGATAAAATGTAAGGAAGAAATAATTATTTTTGATGGTACCAAGGGTTCCTCATAGGTTAATGGGGTATATAAGAAGCGTCAAATGGAAGACGTAGGAAAAGGTTTCGCTAAAGAAACCGAATATTAGTAGGGTCAAAGTCTAATTTAATTAGCAAAGGTACAATAAGAGTAACTCTGATTTCTGTTCGTAAGAAAAATAAGGACAAGAAAACAAATATAGTTTAAATATTTGGTCAATATTCCTTGAAAGATAAATAGTCCGAAGGAAGATGGGTAAAGGTAATTTTAAGAGTATGTTGTGGTAGCCTAGGTCAACAAGTCGAGAACACTAGTATCGGAGGGTTGAATGCCGTGTGGGGTTGTAAATGTTAAATTTTTTCTATTTGCTCGGATACCAATTGGTAAGTGCTATTGCTGGGTCACGATGCGATGTTGCTGGGCGATTTAAGCTAGTAGCTATAGCGAGGTTACTAGATAAATGGCAAAGTAAAGTAGCGAATGGCCTAGCGGAGTCCTTATCCAAGCTAAATTAATATTAACTATACAAACAGTGTTGACATGTCGCCTCCATAATGAACGAAAGTTGAACCACCCACGGTATATAAGAACCGAGAAAATGAGAAGTAATTGGTGAACGTTTTTATCCCCCCATAGTAAAGTTTTTTTTTTAAATTGTTTTATGACGTGAAAGCTATGATAAGTAATAAGGGGAAAATATAGTAGAGTCCGTGAAATTGAGATTGTTTTTCCCCACTTTCCCCCAAGAGTAAGTGTTTAAATGGCAAATAGTTTTATATTATGAAAATGTTTTTGTTGTTAAGAGAAAGAAAAGTAATAAAGGTAACAGGTCCTCCTAAGAAACTTTTGCTTCTTTAGCGATTTTTATATGTATTGAGTTAATTTTTTTTGGTCCAGAGGAGAATACTAATAAAGGAAAGTTAGTTATAATTTGATTCTATATAAGGTACAAGGTGTTAAGAAACTATCAATTTTTCTTAGTTATGACTATTTTTTTTTAAATTTGGCATATTTTGCATAATAGGTACATTTTTTTTGTTGTTTTTTGGATATTTTAAATGTCAATGAATAAGTTCAAAGGTACCGAAATACATTTTCATTTTTTTTTTTTTCTCATAAGATTAAATTTATGAGTCTGTTTCTTTTTATTTGTTTATTGGAAGAGATAAAAGTCAATAAATAACTATAACGGCATCAAAATAATAATAACAATAATGATAATATGAATATTCGACTTTTTTGATGTACTGCACACAAAAAACACATTTTTACTTTTTTATGAAGTTCAATTCATGGAGTACATTTTTGTTTTTTTTTGTTTTGTTTGTGTGCTTAAACAAATAAAAGTCAATGAATAACTTAACGGGATCTAAATATATCCCTATTCTTTTTTTAATATGAGAGAGAAGTCTATGGAGTAAAGAAAGTATTTTTACGTTTTTTGGAGAAATCATTTTAAGAATTTTCTTTACGCAAGCTCCAAATAGGAAGGGTAAGATTTGTTAAGTCAAATCATGAATATTATTAAGGTTGTCATTTTAGGGTTGATCAAACTATAACAGGTAAACTACCTATTATAATTTTTTAATTTGTGAAAAAATTTGGGCTAGAGTCTAAACCAACGAGAAGTTAAATTTCTTTTGTTTTGATTGTCGATGGTAATTTTTTTAAATTGTTTACATTAGAAAAGTCTACTTGGCTAGGTGAACCGTTTGTTGTGTATTTTTTTTTTCTGTTTCTTTTAATGTTTGACAAAATGGTTAATTAAGAGTGTTTACAAGAAATGCATATTGTTATGTTTTTTTTTTCAAATAATGTTATATAAGAACTTACTTGGGCCATTCTTTTGTTTTATGTAATCGCACCGTGGAAATGAGACACACATAGCACAGGAAGGCAACCCCATTCAAATGTCCCAGGAACGGAGAATCTCACCTATAAGTCGTAGCGACTAAGACCGAACCACATTTGAAGAAAAAGTCCGCTGGTTTTCTTCAATTTTTTTTTTCAAAACCAGTTCCAATGTAAAATGGTGTAGCTGTTTCAAGAACGAGCTCCGCTGTCAGTCAGGCGATAAAAAAGGCACACTTCTATAATGGCATCTTTTTTCCACCCACATTAACAACTTGTGGTAGTTTTCGCCTTAAATTTTTCCGCCTTTGCCTGACAGACAGTTATTTCCAAAAGGAATTTTTTGGAAACGGATAGATGGAGAGTGGACAAGAAGGACACGTCAGATGGTTATGGTTCAGTTGGTTCCGAACGAAGGCAAATGAAATGCGTACTACCCTACGCACAGTGGAGATGGCGACGATGGGAGCAGTAAGTCGTGGTACGCTTGGCTGGGATATCTCTACCCTTGTTCCGAGGATCCACAGGTTACACATCACGAGCCCAAATGTTGAAATGATAATTCATAAAGGTTGGCGATGAAAGACATTTAGAAAATATTTGGAACGTGGAAGGACAATGGTGTAAGTGTGGTTTATAAATTTGATAAATTGAACAGAGCCGGACTCCAAAAATTTGTGCTATAACAGTCGTGTGTTTTCTGAGACTTATACAGTGCGAAACATTTCTAAGTGCCCAAATAACATTTTTAGAATCATTTTGTCTTAGCGTAGTACTTCTGATTTTTCTTTTGTTGTTATTTTTTGGGCGAAAAAACTTATTTTATGTTATCGGTACGATAATACTTTAATTTTTTTTAATGAAAATTTTTTTTGTGTGCCCAAACGTTTTTAAAATCTTTTACATCCTAGCTTGGTAATTTTTATTTCATTGTCTATTTTTTTTTTCTCAAAAGAATGTACTTTAATTTATTACTACTATATTTTATTTTTTTTAATGAAACATTTTTGGATGTCCAAGTAGCATCCTCAGAATTTTATTACATTCTAGCAGAATACTTTTTTAATTATTTTTTCATGGTGTATCTTTATTTAAAAACTGGTTTAATTTATTACTGCAAGGATCCCTTAATTTTTTTTTACTAAGATACAATTTATTTTAATTTTATTGAATTTTTATTTTTTTTGGCTAGCTGGCCTTTGATAATAGTTTACAAAGTATTGGAGCTTGCACTACTAAGGTTGAATAAATAATTTAATGTTTTGTGTTGTCGATTTATTGACATTTAATTATTTTAAAACTTGACAATGATTTTCTTTTTTTAATTTTTTTACGTTTTTTATTTAAGTTTTTACTCCATATTATTATTTTATTCTTATGTGTTTTATTGTTGTGTATCGTTTGTTTTGGAAATATTTTAATACTGTGTTTGCCGTTTTGTTGAATGTCCTAAAAATTTTTTTTTTCTATTTTCTGTACTTAATTTTTTTTGTTTTTTTGTAATTGTATACCCAAATGTTTAAAGCTGGGGACCAGCTTTCATAGGTGGGGGAGATGTGTCACGCAGTACTTGAAATTTATTCTGGCCACCCGGTACATCACTTTTTTAGTAACGGATATCGGTTGTTATACCAGATCTGTTTAACGTATTTGCATTTTACTTTGTGTCAAAAAAGCTGAGTTCGCGGGAAGTAGGTTCACCGCACTACATTGTTGCCGGGGCAAAAGTGTCAAGTCAGTAAAATGGATAACGGTACCGGCGAGCGGGAGAAAAGTCAGTTGGGTTTAGAGTGTTGAAATCGAAAGTCCACCGGGTACTGCGTGGGCCCAACTCCCTCCCCCAGAAGGATCCATCCCCAGGGGTTGTAACTAAAAATGTAAGTACACTCTTTTTTGTATCAGATTAATTTAATAAACTTGTACTTTGTTTTCTACCTCTATGTTTTATTTAATAGAGTATTCATTCAATAATTAGTTTAAATCCTCTCGTATGCCAAGCGAGTAAAAGTGGCTTCATGGGTATCGCCGATAGGACTCCGGGCAACCGGACAATATGGGAGATACCTGTGGACGTCGCATATAATACTCAAAAATAAGTGGTACAGCCATAAAAAGAGGGCAAATGCGACACGTGGTGTAAGTCTTACACCCAAAAAAGGGTGGAAATGCGAAAAGGGTAGAAATGCGACAATGAATGAATACTCTATTAAATAAAACATAGAGGTAGAAAACAAAGTACAAGTTTATTAGATTAAAACAATACAAAAAAAAAGAGTGTACTTACATTTTGTTATTACAACCCCTGGGGATGCACCATTCTGGGGGAGGGAGTTGGGCCCACGCAGTACCCCGCGGACTTTTTACTCTCGAACTCAAAACCCAACTGACTTTTCTCCCGCTCGCCGGTACCGTTATCCATTTTACTGACTTGACACTTTTGCCCCGGCAACAATGTAGTGCGGTGAACCTACTTCCCGCGAACTCAGCTTTTTTGACACAAAGTAAAATGCAAATACGTTAAACAGATCTGGTATAACAACCGATATCCGTTACTAAAAAAGTGATGTACCGGGTGGCCAGAATAAATTTCAAGTACTGCGTGACACATCTCCCCCACCTATGAAAGCTGGTCCCCAGCTTTAAACATTTGGGTATACAATTACAAAAAAACAAAAAAAATTAAGTACAGAAAATAGAAAAAAAAAATTTTTAGGACATTCAACAAAACGGCAAACACAGTATTAAAATATTTCCAAAACAAACGATACACAACAATAAAACACATAAGAATAAAATAATAATATGGAGTAAAAACTTAAATAAAAAACGTAAAAAAATTAAAAAAAAGAAAATCATTGTCAAGTTTTAAAATAATTAAATGTCAATAAATCGACAACACAAAACATTAAATTATTTATTCAACCTTAGTAGTGCAAGCTCCAATACTTTGTAAACTATTATCAAAGGCCAGCTAGCCAAAAAAAATAAAAATTCAATAAAATTAAAATAAATTGTATCTTAGTAAAAAAAAATTAAGGGATCCTTGCAGTAATAAATTAAACCAGTTTTTAAATAAAGATACACCATGAAAAAATAATTAAAAAAGTATTCTGCTAGAATGTAATAAAATTCTGAGGATGCTACTTGGACATCCAAAAATGTTTCATTAAAAAAAATAAAATATAGTAGTAATAAATTAAAGTACATTCTTTTGAGAAAAAAAAAATAGACAATGAAATAAAAATTACCAAGCTAGGATGTAAAAGATTTTAAAAACGTTTGGGCACACAAAAAAAATTTTCATTAAAAAAAATTAAAGTATTATCGTACCGATAACATAAAATAAGTTTTTTCGCCCAAAAAATAACAACAAAAGAAAAATCAGAAGTACTACGCTAAGACAAAATGATTCTAAAAATGTTATTTGGGCACTTAGAAATGTTTCGCACTGTATAAGTCTCAGAAAACACACGACTGTTATAGCACAAATTTTTGGAGTCCGGCTCTGTTCAATTTATCAAATTTATAAACCACACTTACACCATTGTCCTTCCACGTTCCAAATATTTTCTAAATGTCTTTCATCGCCAACCTTTATGAATTATCATTTCAACATTTGGGCTCGTGATGTGTAACCTGTGGATCCTCGGAACAAGGGTAGAGATATCCCAGCCAAGCGTACCACGACTTACTGCTCCCATCGTCGCCATCTCCACTGTGCGTAGGGTAGTACGCATTTCATTTGCCTTCGTTCGGAACCAACTGAACCATAACCATCTGACGTGTCCTTCTTGTCCACTCTCCATCTATCCGTTTCCAAAAAATTCCTTTTGGAAATAACTGTCTGTCAGGCAAAGGCGGAAAAATTTAAGGCGAAAACTACCACAAGTTGTTAATGTGGGTGGAAAAAAGATGCCATTATAGAAGTGTGCCTTTTTTATCGCCTGACTGACAGCGGAGCTCGTTCTTGAAACAGCTACACCATTTTACATTGGAACTGGTTTTGAAAAAAAAAATTGAAGAAAACCAGCGGACTTTTTCTTCAAATGTGGTTCGGTCTTAGTCGCTACGACTTATAGGTGAGATTCTCCGTTCCTGGGACATTTGAATGGGGTTGCCTTCCTGTGCTATGTGTGTCTCATTTCCACGGTGCGATTACATAAAACAAAAGAATGGCCCAAGTAAGTTCTTATATAACATTATTTGAAAAAAAAAACATAACAATATGCATTTCTTGTAAACACTCTTAATTAACCATTTTGTCAAACATTAAAAGAAACAGAAAAAAAAATACACAACAAACGGTTCACCTAGCCAAGTAGACTTTTCTAATGTAAACAATTTAAAAAAATTACCATCGACAATCAAAACAAAAGAAATTTAACTTCTCGTTGGTTTAGACTCTAGCCCAAATTTTTTCACAAATTAAAAAATTATAATAGGTAGTTTACCTGTTATAGTTTGATCAACCCTAAAATGACAACCTTAATAATATTCATGATTTGACTTAACAAATCTTACCCTTCCTATTTGGAGCTTGCGTAAAGAAAATTCTTAAAATGATTTCTCCAAAAAACGTAAAAATACTTTCTTTACTCCATAGACTTCTCTCTCATATTAAAAAAAGAATAGGGATATATTTAGATCCCGTTAAGTTATTCATTGACTTTTATTTGTTTAAGCACACAAACAAAACAAAAAAAAACAAAAATGTACTCCATGAATTGAACTTCATAAAAAAGTAAAAATGTGTTTTTTGTGTGCAGTACATCAAAAAAGTCGAATATTCATATTATCATTATTGTTATTATTATTTTGATGCCGTTATAGTTATTTATTGACTTTTATCTCTTCCAATAAACAAATAAAAAGAAACAGACTCATAAATTTAATCTTATGAAAAAAAAAATGAAAATGTATTTCGGTACCTTTGAACTTATTCATTGACATTTAAAATATCCAAAAAACAACAAAAAAAATGTACCTATTATGCAAAATATGCCAAATTTAAAAAAAAATAGTCATAACTAAGAAAAATTGATAGTTTCTTAACACCTTGTACCTTATATAGAATCAAATTATAACTAACTTTCCTTTATTAGTATTCTCCTCTGGACCAAAAAAAATTAACTCAATACATATAAAAATCGCTAAAGAAGCAAAAGTTTCTTAGGAGGACCTGTTACCTTTATTACTTTTCTTTCTCTTAACAACAAAAACATTTTCATAATATAAAACTATTTGCCATTTAAACACTTACTCTTGGGGGAAAGTGGGGAAAAACAATCTCAATTTCACGGACTCTACTATATTTTCCCCTTATTACTTATCATAGCTTTCACGTCATAAAACAATTTAAAAAAAAAACTTTACTATGGGGGGATAAAAACGTTCACCAATTACTTCTCATTTTCTCGGTTCTTATATACCGTGGGTGGTTCAACTTTCGTTCATTATGGAGGCGACATGTCAACACTGTTTGTATAGTTAATATTAATTTAGCTTGGATAAGGACTCCGCTAGGCCATTCGCTACTTTACTTTGCCATTTATCTAGTAACCTCGCTATAGCTACTAGCTTAAATCGCCCAGCAACATCGCATCGTGACCCAGCAATAGCACTTACCAATTGGTATCCGAGCAAATAGAAAAAATTTAACATTTACAACCCCACACGGCATTCAACCCTCCGATACTAGTGTTCTCGACTTGTTGACCTAGGCTACCACAACATACTCTTAAAATTACCTTTACCCATCTTCCTTCGGACTATTTATCTTTCAAGGAATATTGACCAAATATTTAAACTATATTTGTTTTCTTGTCCTTATTTTTCTTACGAACAGAAATCAGAGTTACTCTTATTGTACCTTTGCTAATTAAATTAGACTTTGACCCTACTAATATTCGGTTTCTTTAGCGAAACCTTTTCCTACGTCTTCCATTTGACGCTTCTTATATACCCCATTAACCTATGAGGAACCCTTGGTACCATCAAAAATAATTATTTCTTCCTTACATTTTATCATACAAAGCTTACTCTCTTCTTTAAACAACTACTATCCCGGCTATTTGCCCCGCTGAACATTGAATTACAAAAGAAGAGAATATGTTTTGTTTTTTAAGATGGGTTTGACCGTACTATTTATTCCTGCTATCAAACCCTTTTCACACGTCTTTTCCCTAAGACGCTTCTTACACACCCTCATTAACCTATGAGGCAACCTTGGTACCATAAAAAAATCATTATATCTTCCTTGCAAATCTACATTTTAACATACAAAGCCTACTCTCTTCTTTCAACAACTACTTTCCCGGCTATTTGCCCCGCTGAACATTGAATTACAAAAGAAAAGAATATGTTTTGTTTTTTAAGATGGGTTTGACCGTACTATTTATTCCTGCTATCAAACCCTTTTCCCACGTCTTTTTCCTACGACACTTTTTACACATCCTCGTTACCACTGAGAATACCTTGGGACCATTATTCTTAATAGATCATGAATATTTATCATGACCAATAAAAATGCTCTTTTGACCGGACTAACGGATAGTTTTCTTGAACCTCCCTTTACAGTAGATTTGACCGGACTAAATCACTGTCATCAAACCCTGTTTTCCTGTCCTAAGCATTTACGCCTCTAATTGGGCTTTGGTACCCTCAAATATTCTGATAACTAATGTCTCATACAACTCTCATAGACTCATAAAACTTGGTACCCTTTAATAACACATTAATTACCCCTAAACTCAATCAACTCATAATATCGTGTTATAACTCTTGTAAACTCATAAACTTGGTACCTTTTTAATAACACATTATTTCTCATAATTCACATTAAAAACTTTCTTTCCTAGGCGCGCCTTCTATTTCCCTCAACTTTACTTGACTCGGGTCTTGGTACAACAACTCAACGTAATTAAGTAACTCAAATTGTCAATATTCCCTTTTTACACATTTTATATTTTCATCATAAAATTGTAACATAATCAAATAGACATAAAAAAAATTATTAATTCATGGGTAAAACATTTCACTATACCTTTGTCTAGGTATTTTCCCTTCTATAAAAACTTCATAAAAAATTCAAAATGGTCAATCTTTGAACTGCCAACTTTATAACTTTCAGTTTTACTTCAAAATAATCCCCCTTTTTGTAAAATAAAATTAAAAAAAAACATTTTTTTTTTTTGATTACGTTTTTTCAACTCAATGTTATCAAAACAAACAATTATGTTAAACTCCCATTTACTAGATTTTACATTTTTTCAAATTATACTTTCATTGAGAAAATTATATTCAAATAATGACGTTTTAGCTCCAGTTTTGAAAAACAATTTTCCACTCTATTTTGGAATTTAAATTATTAGAGCTATACTACTTAGACAAATCGCTACAATTTTAATAATATTTAGTTCCCTCCTGCAGCTTTATAAAAAAAATATTCTTTTCCCCGAATACCTCTAAAAAAAATCTTAATATGGCACTGCGTGTATTTCCTAAATGTAAGTACCTTATTTAGGGGCATTAAAATTAAATCATAGAACATTAACTTAACGAACAACAAAACTCAGAAAAATATTACATTATTACCAACTTATACGCGAAATAAGGAATAAGGAATGAACTTAAACTAGGCATTATAAACTTTGTTTTCTCTCCTAGAGAAATTTTATTCGGAAGAAAGAGGCAAAAATATTATTTTTGTACTTTAAACAATGAACCGCACGATGCGGGGTAAAAAAACTTCTATAATTGACTATAACTGTGTTATCCATATTTTCCATTAAAAACTACATACCTATTTCATACTCTATTTTCACCCCAATATATTTCTAAAACGAGGATACATTATATAAAAAACTTTTGTTTACTCCTGGCAAAAATTCGTTTTTATTGGGAATTAGCGAGATGGTAACAAAAGTACAACTTAAAACAAAATAACTGCGCTTTTCACCCCACATGCCAAGAATTATTTGATAAGCGTAAAAAAAGAAAAATATTATTTATAAAAATATCATCTCAAAAAAAATATATATACCAAGCACAATAATTGTTCTTATTGCGTCCGCACTAATGGATAAAAACTTGTTCTCTAACTATTAGGGTTAGGTCGCTAATGTAAAAATAATAATATAAAAAAATGACATTGTTATCACTAAAATGCGAAACTTTTTGTCTTTTTAGGGGCAGCGTACGTAAATTCGCTACAAAAAAAATAACTATGTAAACTTGAATTAAAGGCTATTTAAAATAACTGGACTGATTGTGAAGAATCACCCCTGGAACCGAACACGGCGGCCTCCACCACGTGTCGCATCCCCCTCTTTATTTAGGGGTGTAAGACTTAATTTGAGTATTATATGCGACGTCCACAGGTATCTCCCATATTGTCCGGTTGCCCGGAGTCCTATCGGCGATACCCATGAAGCCACTTTTACTCGCTTGGCATACGAGAGGATTTAAACTAATTATTGAATGAATACTCTATTAAATAAAACATAGAGGTAGAAAACAAAGTACAAGTTTATTAGATTAAAACAATACAAAAAAAAAGAGTGTACTTACATTTTGTTATTACAACCCCTGGGGATGCACCATTCTGGGGGAGGGAGTTGGGCCCACGCAGTACCCCGCGGACTTTTTACTCTCGAACTCAAAACCCAACTGACTTTTCTCCCGCTCGCCGGTACCGTTATCCATTTTACTGACTTGACACTTTTGCCCCGGCAACAATGTAGTGCGGTGAACCTACTTCCCGCGAACTCAGCTTTTTTGACACAAAGTAAAATGCAAATACGTTAAACAGATCTGGTATAACAACCGATATCCGTTACTAAAAAAGTGTGGTCTATTAAGAATATCGAAAAGTAATTTTACGTTGTTGGAGAAATCATTTTCAGATGTTAACTTTAAATTTTTTACGCAAGCTCCAACTTAGAGGGACACAGAAAAATAAAGCAGATTTGTCAAGTTAAATCGTGAATTTTTTTTAAGGTTGTAATTTTAGGGTTGATCCAACCGTAATGGGTAAACTACCTATTTCTATTATTTTCTAATTTGTGGAATAATTTAGGCTAAAGTTTAAATTAATGAGAAATTAAATTTCTTGTCTTGATTGTAATTATAATTTTTTTTGAATTTTTTTTAAGTCAACCAGGCTAGGAAAACTGTCTGTGGTATACTCTCTTTTTTCTGTTTAATAAATAAAGGGGTGAAATGATTAATTAAGAATTGTAACAAATAAAACATATTTTATTTTTTCAAATATTGTAATATAAGAACTTACTTGGGCCATTTTTTTTTCTTGTTTTATGTAATCGCATCATGGAACCGAGACACACGTAGCACTGGAAGGCAACCCCATTCAAATGTCCCAGGAACCGATAATCTCACCTGTAAGTCGCAGCGACTAATGCCGAACAGCATTTAAGCAAAATGCCCGCTGTTTCTTCCTCAAATTTTTCCGAAACCAATTCCAATTTAAAATGGTGTAGCTGCTTCTTGAACGAGTTTCTCTGTCAATCAGGCGATAAAAAGGCCCACGTCTAAAAAGGCAATTTTTTTTCTCCACCCACATTAACAACTTGTGGTAGTTTTCGCCTTAAATTTTTCCGCCTTAGCCTGACAGACAGTTATTTCCAAAAGAAATTTTTTGGAAACGGATAGATGGAGAGTGGACAAGAAGGACACGTCAGATGGTTATGGTCCAGTTGGTTCCGAACGAAGGCAAATGAAGTGCGTACCGCCCTACGCACAGTGGAGATGGCGACGATGGGAGCAGTTAGTCGTGGTACGCTTGGCTGGGATATCTCTACCGTTGTTCCGAGGGTCCACAGGTTACACAACACGAGCCCAAATGTTGAAATGATAATTCATAAAGGTTGGGGATGAAAGACATTTAGAAAATATTTGGAACGTGGAAGGACAATGGTGTAAGTGTGGTTTATTAATTTGATAAATTGAACAGAGCCGGACTCCAAAAATTTGTGCTATAACAGTCGTGTGTTTTCTGAAACTTATACAGTGCGAAACATTTTTAAGTGCCCAAATAACATTTTTATAATCATTTTATCTTAGCGAAGTATTTTTTATTTTTGTTGTTATTTTTTGTTGAAAAACTTATTCTATTTTATCATTACAATAATATTTTAATTTTTTTTAATGAAAAAAATTTTTTTTTGTGTGCCCAAACAATGTTTTTAGAATCTTTTTACAGCCTAGCTTGGTAATTTTCATTTCGTTGTTTATTTTTTTCTCAAAAGATATTACTTTAATTTAACACTACTATATTTAATTTTTTTTATTAAACATTTTTGGTTGTCCAAATACTATCTTCAGAATTTTAATAGATTCTAGCAAAATATTTTTTTTTTAGTATATTTTTATTTAAAACTCATTTAACTTATTACTGCAAGGATCCTTTATTTTTTTTTTCTTTTCAGATACTAATATGCATTTTTAAAATTTTTATTGAATATTTAATTTTTTCTTTTGACTCGCTAGTCTTTAACAATAGTTTACGGAGTATTGGAGCTTGCATTACTAAGGTTAAAAAGATAAATTAAAGGTTTATGTTGTCCATTTATTGACATTTAATTATTTTCAAACTTGACAATGATTTTTTTTAAATTTTTTTACTCCATATTATTATTTTATTCTTATGTGTTTTATTGTTGTGTATCGTTTGTATTGGAAATATTTTAATACTGTGTTTGCCGTTTTGTTGAATATTTTAAAAAATTTTCTATTTTCTGTATTTATTTATTTTTGATTTCTTGTAATTGTATACCCAAATGTTTACAGCTGGGGACCAGCTTTCATGGGTGGGGGAGATGTGTCACGCAGTACTGGAAATTTATTTGGGACACCCGGTACACCATGTGTGGTAACGGATATGATTTGAGACATGAGATCGACTTAACGTATTTCTTTGCATTTTACTTTGTTTCGAAAAAGCTGAGTTAGCAGGTTCACCGCACTGCATTGTCGCCGGGGCAAAAGTGCTGTGTCAATTAAATTAATAACAATACCTCGCGCGGTAAAAAAGTCAGTGGGGTTTTGAGTTCGAAAGTAGAAAGTTCGCGGTACTGCGTGGGCCCAACTCCTTCCCCCCAGAATGGTGCGTCCCCAGGGGTTGTAATAACAAAATGTAAGTACACTCTTTTTTGTATTGTTTTAATCTAATAAACTTGTACTTTGTTTTCTACCTCTATGTTTTATTTAATAGAGTATTCATTCAATAATTAGTTTAAACCCTCTCGTATGCCAAGCGAGTTAAAGTGGCTTCATGGGTATCGCCGATAGGACTCCGGGCAACCGGACAATATGGGAGATACCTGTGGACGTCGCACGTAATACTCAAAAGTGGGTCTTACACCCCTAAATAAAGAGGGGGGTGTCACGCAGTACTGGAAATTTATTTGGGACACCCGGTACACCATGTGTGGTAACGGATATGATTTGAGACATGAGATCGACTTAACGTATTTCTTTGCATTTTACTTTGTTTCGAAAAAGCTGAGTTAGCAGGTTCACCGCACTGCATTGTCGCCGGGGCAAAAGTGCTGTGTCAATTAAATTAATAACAATACCTCGCGCGGTAAAAAAGTCAGTGGGGTTTTGAGTTCGAAAGTAGAAAGTTCGCGGTACTGCGTGGGCCCAACTCCTTCCCCCCAGAATGGTGCGTCCCCAGGGGTTGTAATAACAAAATGTAAGTACACTCTTTTTTGTATTGTTTTAATCTAATAAACTTGTACTTTGTTTTCTACCTCTATGTTTTATTTAATAGAGTATTCATTCAATAATTAGTTTAAACCCTCTCGTATGCCAAGCGAGTTAAAGTGGCTTCATGGGTATCGCCGATAGGACTCCGGGCAACCGGACAATATGGGAGATACCTGTGGACGTCGCACGTAATACTCAAAAGTGGGTCTTACACCCCTAAATAAAGAGGGGGTTGTGACATTTGGTGGAGGCTGCCCTGCTTCGATTCTGTTGGGTTAATTCTCCATAATTAACTCTGCATTTTTATTTTTCTTTTATTTTAGCGAGGTATTACCTGAAACAGAAAAATATATTGTATAAGTTTAAAAAACTATTATTTTTTTATTTTTTTTATTTCAGGACTATTTTTAGATCAATTTAAGGTATAATAAATCCTTTTCACCCCAATTCCTCCGTTTAGTCTGCCTATGTATTCTTTATAGCCCGTATATCTGGCTTGGAATATATACAAGACTTTAACATTCCCTTTTATACGCTCTTTATAGCCCGTATATCTGGCTTGGAGAATATAAGAAACACGTCACATATTCCCCTCGTTTTGGCCTTTCTATGTGTTCTTTATAGCCCGTTTATCTGGCTTGGAACAGATACAAGGTCCTGAAACACTCCCCTCTTGTACGCTTTTTATAGCCCGTCTATCTGGCTTGAAGAGTATAAGAGTTTACCTTGGCCAAGCCTGTTGAATAATTCCTCAAACTTCGTTATTTTTTTTTAAGAATTCAAGCGTTCAGCAAATATTATTAATATTGTTATTTTTTTTATCCCTGTAGTTACAATACAAGAATGTTTTATTTACAATATATTTATTTTTGTTTTTCTTAAATGCCATGTAAAAATAAGCTAGGCAAGAAGGAACGCCAAGTAAAGGTTATCACGTATTCAAATTGATACGTATTTTTTCTAATTAGTAATGAGAATGGATCTATCTTATTTAAGTAATGGTGGCATAGTATGAGTAAGGAGATAAAAATTACAAGGGTAAATGCTTTTAAGCAGCAAAGTCAGAGATGCACGGAATGTGGATTGAACAGTAAATGAAGTTTTCTTTACCGGCACCAAAAAGTCTTGGGGCATCTCATAGCAAAGATACCCCTAATAAGCGATACCTGTTAAAAGTCGAGTCAAATATATCGAACCTCTCACTAGAGGCAACTGCATTAATTGTTCTTTAAATATAACGAATGAAAAGTAAAGAATATATATAAATACAGAATGGATATGCGTTGTGCCATTATAATAGTTAAAAGTATATACAAATATGATGAGTTATGGTTTAATTGTTATATATAACAAGTGAAAAGTAAATAATATATAAGTACAGAATGGATATGCACGGTGCAAATATAATAATTAAAAGTATGTGCTGATATGATGAATGAAGGGTTATTTTTTTTATAAGTGACAAAGGAATAGTAAATAATATACATATACAGAATAGATATGTACTGTGCCAATATAATAGTTAAAAGTATTTGCTGATATAATGATGGTTTAATGATTTATTATATATGATAAATGAAGAATAAAGAATTTTTATACATAATAGATATGCACTGTGCCCAGGTAATAATTAAAAATATATGCCGATTTAATGAATGGTGGTTAATAAAATAATTTCAAGATGTACCCACTATAAGTAATGGGTGTAATTGTAATAAATAAAAAGGGACCCAAGCCAAAATGAGAGTGCGCACTCAAAATCTTGGAATCTTGTTCCCAGGATTATTTTGTTGGGTTATTTAAGTTAATGTTATGCAGAAATATTAAATAAATATCACTGCAATTGGTACTGGAACAAGGTTGCAAGTATCAGGCTTAAATAAAAAAAATGTTCCTTTATAAATTGGATTATTAATTAGTTAAATGATAGAAGTAAACTTGCCAAGGGCAAAGGTTCAGTAAAGTACTCAAATGAAAATATAAATGGCATATATGGGTCAAAGGCACAAATGTGTGAAAAGTTATTAGTTGTTCTTTCACACTCAAATAGATGGCTATATGGGTACATAAATTAACACTACGCCAAGAAAAATAACCATAAAAGTTTGAAGGTAAACAAGTGATGAAAATTGTGAAAAATAATATTTAATAATGGCTAAATAATTATTTTCTGTAATAACGTAAACGACACAATAGTTTTAATATATTTTTTTTTCTCTTATGTGGGAAAAAGAAGTCCAAAGGATAATAGTAATGGTAGTTAAATTTCCTTGAAATAATAAATGTATTCTATTAAGAATATGGCTAGGTGATTCTTTTATTTAAGAGACGATATAGAGTTTTTTTCTGAGAAGCCTAAAATAATAAGCTACAGAATTAAAAAAAGTTAAAAAATTGTCATTTTGCTTGCTTGTGAGAAACAGTTAGGTATAGAATTAATAACAAACCGATATACGATGTAAGTTAGTTTATATATGGCTAGGTTAGTTCAAAACCATGGCTCAAATAGGAATTTTGCATTATTATTTGTTTTAAAAAAAAAAAAAAATATTGAACGAAGAACTTACCTGTAATTTTCTTGTTTCATGACAACCACACTGGGGCACACAAAATACCGGGCACACCATAGACCAGGCACAGAGAAATCCAGTAATACATAGCGACCAACTGATAGAAACCTACCCCGGGAGTCCAGAACTAACCATACCAGAGTTCGCAGCATCTCACACAGCTAAGGCTTTCTAGCACTAATTCCTCCTTCTGTCAGTATCTAACATGGTAGGACATACTTCTTGGCTATATTTCCAAACCTATAAACACTTTTAGGTTATTCTTGCCAACTTCCCCAGGTCCTAAGACTGACATGAAGTGTAATCAAATTAATAAGGATGAAGGCTACAGGTAGCTAACCAAAATCCACTTGTTGATGGAAAACATCTTACCAGGTCATCATTAAAACGTCCCCTACAACAAAGGGAATAATGCTCTACATGTTTAACACGAGGTTTAGTAAACCAGCATGGACACTTACCTTACTATCAATGAGATGTTCGCCCGAGCTGTAAGGAGTTCCCTGGTCACCCTTGGCAAACACGTTCATGGATTCTGGATTCCCAATCACCGAACATTGATGGTCACTACACAGTTCCAATGGATAGATAATTCCCGTACCCACAAACCAATTTAGCAGTTCACTTTTGTCAACTCAGCATCACAGCAAGTTCAAAGACGTTAAAAGTTATCTCCGATTTGACAGACTGACAGTGCCTAGTTGTGCAGGACTACCAACGCGAAAGATGAAAATAAACTATAGTGTAACATTGAATGAAGATACAGTACCGGACTTAGTGCTACGAACAATGTGTGCCCTCGAACTTTATATGTGGTATAAATAAACTCTATGAAAAATGAATTTGGACATTAACATAATTTTTAGTTATTCTAATTAATATTTTATTATAATCTTTAGCGAGAGGTAGCGACCATAAAGTTAAAATTAGAACAGCTAAGGTTAAACAAAAAAAACTTTATTGACGGTACCCCATCGCAATAAAATATTATCTTATTATACATTGTATTTTATTTTTGTTACTGTTTACTTATGCATATTATTTTTTTATTATTAAT
The DNA here is from genome assembly GCA_963583905.1 of Stenurella melanura. Lineage (NCBI taxonomy): Eukaryota > Metazoa > Arthropoda > Insecta > Coleoptera > Cerambycidae > Stenurella > Stenurella melanura. The sequence goes on from OY757317.1 coordinate 97,612,247, forward strand.
TTGTTGTTTTTTTTTTTCTTCTATTCATTAACTCAACTACTTGTGATTCAATTTTTTAGAACTGGAGCCCAGTTCTGCCTGGTGGGGAGAGATGTGTCACATATCAAAATTAATAACTATTTTTCTATGCAAATTTGGCAAAATATCTTATTAGTATATTCCCTATAAATAAATACAAAAATGGAAAATCTAAATTAAAGAATTTCCAAATTTAAATCCATAATAAATAAACTAAATTCAATATCATTTATTTTCTAATCTATAAAATGTAAAGTATTAAAGCATTCATAACATATTAAAGGACGTAGAGTATCAGATTACAATTACTAATTAATAACATCAGGTCATTAGTTTCCGAGCGCTTTACGTATGTAGGGAATATGTCGATCAAGCATTTATCAATCATATAAATAGCCCAGAATGAACGGGCAGTGGCAGTCCATTCTGGGAGTCCACCTGGGGACCCATCTCTCCCAACATGTGCCTTTGGTAAGGAAATATTATTTACTGTTTATTTTATATTCCCATTTTTGACTTTGTTGTTTGACTGCAAACATTTTTATTGTTTAATTAATAAATATTATTTATAATTTATTTTGTGTCTGATCATTTCCCACTAGGAAAACCTCTCGCAGGCCAAGTGGCCCCCTTATTATAACAGTCATAGACCAGCGGTCGTGACACTTGGTCTTACTTTTAAAGAAATATAATCTAGTTTTCTGCATTTGGTTTCTTCGTATATAGTAGTATATTAAACCAATTAGTTGGTTTTTGATTGTAGGACACTCTTAATTCAAACTAAACTTTATATTAAGTATAGACAATTTACACACAGTATGAATCTTATTATTATATCGCCTATTAGCATAAATTAATTCAAAAGAAATGTAATCTAGTTTTCTGCATTTGGTTTCTTCGTATATAATAGTATATTCGCAATTTAAAGTAGTAATTTTGGTACACTTTGTTTATTTGCCTGCATTTTATAGCAATTAGAAAACACAAGATTAATTGTAAATTATCTGTTAAAACATTCTGGATGTATTATGTATAACCTTTTGTCATATGGATTACTTACACATTTTGGGGCAATACTTCAGTAGCGTATAATTTGGGAGAAAATGGCACTAAAAGCACGTATATATTTTTTTCCTAGAGGGCCTTCTTTAGGAACTAATTAACCGTAAAATTTAAATTTTGAAAAAGGTTTTGTTGATAGCGCCCAAATTGCTTTGTCGATTGTAATATTTGGACAGTATAAGTGTAGGAGGTATAATGAGCATCTGATTTAAACATGTCATATTTTGTCTCGGGAGTTAGGAGTTGAACACCCCTAATGCGTATTGATCCTAAATGTTGATATAAATTAATTTATTAATTTATTACTAAATGAATTCCAATGTCAAATTTTACAAATATTAAATGATTACATAGAAACTAAACATTATTTCTTAAGAAAACCACAAACTTATTAATTTAAGAAAGAAACACTGTAGAAGTGCGTGTAATAATGTTTTTTTTAAATAGGTAATACATTTATCATCTCGTGAATATGCTGGCATGAATTTTGCGTAGGAACTTGTTGCGAGTAACTTAGAAGACAAATATGTTTATCAGAAAACGCTTCCTAACAGTTCTTCCAAATAGGAAAATGTCAGTTTTTGTGACACACTACTAAAACAAATTTTGGTCAAAAATGGGTAGCATTATTCACGACTAACACGACCGTCTTTCTAGAGAACTATTTTGTCAATATTTAGGGGCACATTTCGTTAGGGATATCCTACTCCTGGCTTTCTAGACAAGATGCAAAAGATACCATACCGTTGAATAAAAATTACCTACTTACTATCTATACTTTCCTAGTTTTATTACAATCGATAAAGCGGTTAAGAAACGACCAGCAAAGAAGCTCTTTCAAATTGAACCTTCAAGGGAATAGCACTCCGAAAGGAGACGACCTAAGAAAAAAATAAAGGTAATTTTATACGCTCTAGAAGCAATGCCGCATACTACTTAGACACCCTGTATATAAGAGACCATCTAATATTAATATCCGCTTTACTTTTAATAATGGAAACTAAATATTACTATGCAGAATTAAATATTTAAACCATATAGTATGATTATATCTTTGCTAATTTATTTCTTTCTTGCAGATAATTATAATATTGTAATAGATTTGGAAGAATCAAATATATTTTTCTCAATTAAATCTATTATTCTTATATATTAATTTAGTTTGGAAGAACAAATACGGTGAAAATAAATCATTCCATTTCGTCAGTTAATTAAATATTTTGTGTATTCTTATTATAACATTGCATTCAATATAATAAAAAATATTAGATATATCTTAAATTGAAAAATGTAACGCTTCTTATACATGTCCAGCCTCTCATATTCCCAGTGTGTCGAATTACACAGTCCAAATTCTCAGATAAGTCGGTAAAAGTCATAAGAAACCTAACAGCTTAAAGCAGTAAACTAGGCAACATTGTTGGATGCCACAATGCTATGGTTTATTAAAGTTTTACACAGAGAGGGGTGCCACACTGTTAAAACGTCTTTTATATACGACCATTACTCATCATGGTGTGAGAGTATAAAACGGGTGCTAGAATTACATTCATTAACATGGGTGCCTCTTGGCAAACAAACAAGTATATATATATATATATATATATATATATATATATATATATATATATAGATGTGTTTATGGTCATTAGTGAGCCCGTACAATATATGGAGCGGTCGTTTGTCAGCCCAGTTTGTCGTTCGTCGTCCCGGTTTTGGGCTCACCAAGAAATCGCACTGTATACATGCTTTATTCGATAGGAAGGGATGTGATATTACTTTCTATGAATTTTCGGTAGGGACGACCAATGATCAATTTACATCTAGCTTATATGCGTCATGGTTCACAAAAATTCCGTACAGATAGCGCTGTTGACGAATATACATATTTATGGTAAATTGTGCATTGGTCAGCCCAATTTTATACAGGTACTTTTAGTGGATGGTACATCGGTTAGCCCGAAACTTGGCAACGGTGGTAATGCATAGGAAATATTAAAGTTAAAGGTAATCAGAGGGCTGTAATGCTACCAATCCGGTGTTTATTGCAGAAGCTAATTGTGATATGAAGTCAGTTATCAGGATAGCTATCCTATTGTTGAATTAAAATGATTTTCGTCATATTTAATTTCCACTTAGAGAAAAATCTTTAAATTATATTTTGCAATTTTAAACACTTTCAGTGGCAAGTTGATTATTGTTTTAAGTTAGTAAATCGATAGTTTTAGATAAAACAATTTGAGCAATTTTTTTGGAATTGTTGATATTTATGGGGTTTTAATAAAAATATATTTAAAAAAATGTATTATTACTTTATTATATAAACTTTACAAAATGTGTTAATAAAATTGTGTTTTCACAAAACAGTATATGCTAGCGAGAGTAAGGACAAAATATTATATCAAAAAAAAGTAAGATTTGTAAGAAAAATAAGCAACAAAATAGAAAATCTTATTCTACGATGTTAGCGGAAAAATAATTACTCCTAGAAGTAAAGAAAATATAATAAAACTAAATATGTACCAGCCTATATGGGCGTATGAGTACCGAATACATTTGGGACACAGATTTTTTACTGGGATTAGTCCAGGAGACACTCCCGATTATGAAAATCCATGTTACCACACGGTAAACTGGTCTGATATTGTTTAAAACAATGTTGTTTATAACAATAGGAAATATTAATTTTTTTCAATTAAAACTGTTTTTTTAAATATTTTTTTACCAGTCTCCAACAAGAAGTGTTGAATAACTTTTTTCAATGTTATTAATTTTTTTAAATTAAGAAATCGCCAATTTCTCGTTTTTTTAAACTCTAAAAGTATAATAATATTTTCTTTACAGTACATATTTTGTTATAATATTGTTATGCATTACACCCCTTGAAACTGGAGATTGATGCGCCCATGACTAATAGTGACTTTCTACATTGTTCTGGAATCGCCGCCGAGAAGAATTCTAGATGTACATTTTCGAAAAAGGTCTACGCTAAATTTTTCTACATGTGTTCCTTTTGGATGTATAAGGCGCGATTCATGGCTGAAGAAGAAAAGTTAAAAAAAATGACAAAGTGAGGTCAGAAATCAGAAAGTAAACAGAAAGTGTAATGTTGTTAAAGATTATTTTTAGTTCACTAAAAGTGTATTTTAATTCAAGAAAGTATTGTTAAGTTTGAGTAAGTTATATAAAGTGTTAGTGGTTATCCTTTTATAATTTATTTGAAACCTACGGAAATTGAAGGGGTGGTTTCCCAAAAGGGCGGAAAGCCGCAACAAATTGGTGTCAGAAGCGTAATTTTATACAAGTGGACTCCCCTAAAGTGTCCGAGAAGGTTGGACAATGTATTTTCGGGAATTGGTACTAACACAGAGGACTAATTTATTGGACATTGTTCGCGAGTTACTTTCGAACTGGAAGATAGTGTTAAGGGAATTTTTGAGACATTGTAGAACATTTTACTAAGACATTAGTGGTAGTAATTAAATCATTTGAACTTGAACTGAAGTGATAAAGACTCTAAACAAGACTTTTTCGTGTAGTTAAGTGATATTTTTTTTAATTTCTGGAAATTTTCTATTTGGACATCAGTGGTTAAGCGACAAAGACTTTAGATAAGACTTTTTTCTTGTTTCGAGATTTTTCTGGGCAGTTCCATTACCGATATTGACGTGATTGTCATATTTACTTGATTTTAACGTAATCATATGCCCATAATGACCAGAAGCATGGCATCCGAAAAACAAATACAAGACTTATTCGTACAAATGCAAAAAATGATGTTGGTCCAAGAAAAGAAACGTCAGAGAGAAGAACAAGAACAAAGACATCAACAGGAGAAATAAGGACAAGAACAAAAGCACCAAGAAGAATTAAGAAAGATTCTTGAGGATCAAGAGAAACGACATAAAGAAGAAGAGAAACAACGTCAGAAAGATTTGAGAAAAATCATGCAAGACTTGGATATAAAACAACAAGAAAAAAGATACGAACTAAGGCAAGTTATCGAAATACAACGAAGTGTCATATTGTCAGTCGCCGAAGAACTTAAAAATAAAGTCGAACAAGAAGTAAGTGGAGTCAAGGGAGAAGTACGTGAACTGAAAGGACAAGTAAACAAGGTTGAGGAAGAAGTGGGTGAAGTGAAAGAAACAGTAGACAAGGTCAAAGATAAAATGCACCAGGTAGAAGGAGAAATAGACCAGCTTAAACGACAGTTGAGGGATAGAGGAAGCCAGCAAGTGGTATCATCAGGCCAGCGATTAAAACCTCCCTCCTTTGACTGTAAAAGTTTCTGGACAACATACTAGAGGCAGTTTGAGGCAGCAGCGTGTGCAAACAACTGTGATGATGAAAAGAAGGCTATGGCATTGGTCCTGGCTTTACGAGACCAAGCATCAGAGTTGCTCCAGACAATTCCAGTAGAGCAACAAAAGAACTTCAGAGTTTTAGAAGCTGTCTTAGATCTGCGATATGGCGACTAACACCTTGCCCAAGTATACCAAACCCAGCTGAAATTGCGCGTTCAAAAAGCTGGAGAAAGTCTGCAAGAATTTGAAGCTGCGGTGGAAAGACTGGCACACTTGGCGTATCCCAATACGCCAAGAGAATTCAAAGAGCAATTGGCAATGGCGGCATTCCTAGATGGGATAATGGACGAGGTGATTGGGTGAGTTCTCAGGCTATCCCAATATCATAGTAGCAGCGAAGCCTTGGTGCGTGCACTGGAAGTAGAAAGAAGCCGCCTATAGGGATACTCCAAGTGCTGGGTATGATGCTGCAAGAATCGCAGCCAGCTAAGGAGAACCAAAATCCTGTATTGACCGATATACATAAAATGATCAGTCAGAATCAGGCAGAACTCGGGGAGACGAGTAAATGCTGTGAATACTGAAAAGAAACAGAAAAACTAGAAATAGCCAGCACCAAGTGCTGCTGGCTAGAGAACACGGTGCCCCCAGAGAAATAAAGATTTCCCATCTTCGAAGAATTTCAAGTAGTCTGGTTGTACAGATATGTAAATGGAAGGAAATGCGTGTTTGCTATCGACACTGGTGCTACGTCATCAATAGAGCGACCAGGATTTATCAGGCTTGCAAATTAACAAGAGGTAAAATGAAGTAATTATTCGGACAGCCATGGGAGACAGGGCTGCGGTCCATGGAGAGGTCAACTTGGAACTGTAGGTTGGACGGTTACAAGGTCATTGTGGCTGACATTACAGATGATCTCATTTTGGGACTGGACATCATGGGAGAACAGAAGTTTATTGTTGACGTAGGGGAGCGCGTCTTAAAAATTGGAAATGAGGAATTTGTTCTGACAACTGCAGACGACCAATTTCATAAAGCAAGGCTATTGACAGCACGGACGATTAAGATTCCTGCTTATTCAGAACAGATCTTTGATGCTGCCTTAGAAGGAAATCCTGGAGGGTGCCGTGTTGGCCTTGTTGAAGATGACGAATCGATTAAGTCCCCAACCAATATGATTATGGCAAGAACGTTAACCCGACAAGACAAGATCCCAACTAGAGTCGTTAATTTAAATTCCTACGCAGTGACAATCAAAGAAGGCAAACCGATTGGCTCCTATTAACCGGTTAAGTGGGTAGCGAGGTGCGAGAAACAGAGAAAAATTCATGTACGAATATAGACCAGGAAGTTTTGACCTTGCTGAGTTCCCAGTTGCAGCATTTATCTGAGGATGAACGAGGGGAGGTGTTCAAGTTCCTGGAAAAGGAAAGTTCAGTATTTGCCAAAAATTCAGATGCTCTTACAAAAACAGATATAGTCCAACATCGGATAAATACTGGTGACTCACAAGCTATTCGACAACAACCTAGGAGGCTTCCGCTAGCGAAACAAGAAGCCTCGTTAACGATGGATAAGATGCTACAAGATGGAGTTATTGAGGAGTCAACGAGTCCCTGGTCATCACCAGTAAATTTTGGTTGCTAAGAAGGATTTTGTGTCGATTACCGAAAATTAAACGATGGCACGAAGAAAGACAGTTACTCATTACCCCGAACTGATGTCACGTTAAGCACATTAGCAGGCTCACGATGGCTCTCTACGTTAGACCTTAGGAACGGATACTATCAAGTGGGGCTTCATCCTGATGATAAAGAAAAGACAACGATTTCAGCAGGCAGTGGTCCGTACCAGTTTATTATGATGCCTTTTAGACTTTGTAATGCCCCAGCCACTTTTGAAAGATTGATGGAATTCGTATTGCGAGAACTAACTTGGAAGACGTGCCTGGTTTACCTTGACGACGTGCTTGTTATGGGACGAGACTACGGAACATTTAAAAAATGTTCAAGAAGTATTTGGGTGAATCAGGAACGCACACGTGAAGTTGAACCCAACTACCTACTATTCCAGAAAGAAGTCAAATTCTTGGGTCATGTTGTGTCTTCGGAGGAATACAAACGGACCCCAACAAGATTTCTGCCGTACGAGATTGACCAATACCATCTAACGTTCATGAAGTACGAAACTTCCTTGGCCTCTGCACTTATTATAGACGCCTTGTGGAAGGGTTTGCAGAGGTCGCGAAACCATTACACCGGCTCACAAGAGAAATTTCAGTACCAGTGGACACCAGAGTGTGAAACAGCATGGAGAAAATTGAAGGCGGCTCTATGCACTGGTCCTGTGCTAGCGTACCCACAGCGGAATGGACTTTTTATATTAGATACGGATACCAGCAATTCTTTTATATTAGACTCCGGCTCGTGAAATATTTGGACATGAGATCAGACTGCCGTGTAATTTGATGTTTGGAACAACAGGCAGAAAGTGAGTGAACGGCTAAGAAACATCCATGAGCTGGTTAGACTGGCAACACCGCTGGGCTGACCAATAGGCGAAACACGGTAAGATACATATAAAGATGGGCTAACCAAGCCAAGGGGCTGACTTACAGCCTGATTATATAAATGATTTTTATTTACATTATATTCCTACCCCTCTATGTGTCCTAAGGATAAAAATTGTCCAAACATTGTTTTTTTTTAATGTATACATCTCTATATGTATTACAAGTGCCGGGCGAACGAACGACCCGATCATATAAGGGGCTGACTAATGTACTTTATAACAATATATATATATATATATATATATATATATATATATATATATATATATATATATACTTACCATTAATCAATACAGAACCAATATGATTAATGTAAGTAGGTTGTTTTTGTTTTTAGTAATAAAAACTTAAAATACATTGGACTTATTTGGTTATTTGTTAATATTTGATGTACCTAGATGTAAAAAATTGCTCAATGTCAATATAATTCCTTTAGCAGAAAATCAAAAATATTGACGAAATTAACTAAAATACATGTAAGCATCAAGTCTATTTTTGTTGTTAAATTGATTACTTTAAGAAATTATCATAAATATAAGCAGCAAGTACAAGTTTTATAAACCGTTTATAGGTACATTTATTTGTGAAAATCGCTGAACAGTGATCACTTGATGCTAAGAAGACAGACACGTCTCTCTCTTCCTCTCTGTGATGAGCGTCCACTGGATGTTTTCAAAGATTAGTGAAAGTATTGATAATTATTGAATTATCAATGGTAGCTAGACGTGGCAAGAACGTAATATCGCGTACTACGGTAGGCGGGGCTTACCCGAGGTCGGCGCTAAGACGAGCGGTAGAGCAGAACGAAATTGAACTGTTCTGCCGAGTGCCACATTATTATGGGATTACGTTGCTTCGGACATTCATCGATAGGTACCGCCACTCTCCAATAATTACGGGAATAATTATCTATTACTACTTAATCAATGCTAATATGTTCCGGTTCCTCATTGTCTTTGAAAATCGCGTCGCTTATGGGAATTACGCGACAAATAAAGCGCTCGAATACAATCAGAGTCCAAGCGACAGGGGTCTATGGGGTGTGGAGCTAATAAATTCCAACCTACTTTCATTTGTTTGAGTACTTCTACTAAGTATTGTTTTTAGTTGTCTGTTTTTTGTGGCTTTTTACGTGTTTCGTGGTTTTATGTCGACTGTTCGTCAAGTGTTACAATATGTGTTTAAGTCATTATGGCAACTATAAGTCAACTTTGTTCCAAGATATTTGGTCAATCCAAGATATTAAGTTAACCGTGTGTTACCTATTTTTATGACGTTATTTTCCGTTAATTATTTGTTTAGAATGTTCTATGATATAATACATAAATAGGCTGGGAGAGATCTAGGTGTTTCTAAAATACTCAGAAACATTGTATCGAAAATTGAAGAGATTTGGCAAAGTACATTAATTCCTACAAGCTGTCTCTGGCCAAGAAAAACGAAACGGATTCGTTAAAACCCCTATAAAATCTAAAAAAATATTTCCCTTCATTTAAGATGATATCAGATTACTTTAGAAATGGATAATGACTGAAATAATAAAGATGTTCTGATTTTGTTTACTTTTCCATGTCTATTTGGGTGTTTTTATTTTAATGAAATGTGTGATATTATTTGATGTTCATCCTTCTATAGTTGTTGAATATAGAGAAAAAATAATAAGTACGACCCGATCAGGTAAGATATACTTTTGGAAAAAATTGCTTAGAAGTACAAATTTTTACTTCCTTGAGGAACCTGAAGGGTGGTACATTCATACACTTTTTGGCGACTATGTCATTATCAACATCCAAAGGATAGAAAAATAACCAAGAAAAAATAAATGAAATAAGAAAGTTTTTTCTAAAATTTTGAACCCATTGAAGAACCTGAAAATTACAAAGTACCGTTCTCAATTTTTCGCACTTATTAGTATCAACAAAATGCACCTTTTGATAACTATGTGGTAATAATTCTCGAAAAAGAAACTAAAAATCTCATGTTTCGATCCACCCTAATGTACATACCTAACCCGCCGTTACACACACGGTATCTATCCATTACAAATGGTCATTGCACGCTATCACGTGTACTATATGGACTTACCTAGTTAATTCTATTGGGGTATTAAAAACATACAACATACCGTTTTGCAGCGCGAATGCAAGATCAGCTACTATTATCTCATAATTTCTATAAAATAAATCTTGAGTGAAATTATTATATTCTCGGTTATATCCATAATTTCCTTATATATAGTCGTGCTAAAAATTTATGGGAGCACGATCCTTGTTGCCTATAAAACTGAATTTATGGAATCTTTACATAACATTATGAAGAAAAATTCATTCTCTAAAAGGTTACGGAGTGCTAAAACTTATTCGGTTCTTAAGCCTAAACTTTTAATGCAATATCCTTCTCGCAAAATTGCATTCTAATCTTTTAGTAAGCAAGAACGGGAAGTAATTTGGCTGTGCACTCAGAGTTACTTGTTATCCTGATGTAGTTTATAATCCTTAGAATAGGGGACTTTATTAACCTCGAATAAACTTGTTCCGAAACAATTCATGATGATAAAATTTAAATTTCTGTTAATTTCTCGGTGTCACTGATTTGTTTGTGAAGTCGTCGATGTTTCAAACAAGGATTTTTAAATGGTAAACATAAATAGTACGTTATATAGAACACGAGTTTTAAAATTTGCAGGGTAGAGTTGCGGTGTCCTAAAAATCATTAAATAATGAGGTTATTTATCTATCAGACTCAGTAAATATGAAAATATCGATTCTATGAAATGAAAAATGAAATATGAGAAAATTCTGTGTTCCGCGATTTTCAAGTAAATAATTTAAAAAATTGTCAGTTCATCACGGTATAGTAGAGAAAATATATTCTCGCGAAACTACGTGCACTCTTAGAAAGAAAATGTTAAACATTTCATTAATATGGTCATTGAATTAAAATAACAAAAAGCATTTTAAAGGAGAAGGAAGCATATCAGTTTATTTATTTCTTAACAGTTATTATACTCTTCCCAAATACAAAACGAAGAGTATATTGCATTCTAAAACAGGTCATATTGCTCGTAGAGAAAAAAATTTCATATCACTGTCGTGGTGATCGAACTTTTAAAATGTCCGTCCGTCTGTCTGTTCGTCCGTCCATCTGTCTGTCCGTCCGTCACGTTTTCTTTAAGCACGATAACTTAAAAACGAAAAGTTCGATTCTATTGAAATTTGGACAGTAAGTTAGCGTTAGCTAGAGGAAGAACCCTATTGAACCAAATCGATCAGTAAATAAAAAAACCGGTAAAGGTATTTCCACAGAACTTCCCTCGTTATTTGTACATGGCGGTTACTCTAAAAATTTATAATTACGAAATGACATTGAGAATGATAATCGGAATATAGTTATTGCTACTATTACAAAGAAAACTTGATAAGTTTTGGTCAAAAAAATATACAGATTGTTCATCAAACAGCAAAAGTTCAATACTAAATAGCAGGTGTCACATATGGCAGGCTTACAAATGTCCACCATGACTGAATTATTTCTTGGGATGACCACCCTGTACATTTTTCAATAAAAGTATAATAGGTGCATATGCCAGATATTATTGCCATCTGTCACATTTTCAATCCAACATTCACGTAATGGAGTGGAAGTATAGTGGTTAAAAAATGTCATTTTTTTTGAATTTTTCAAATATGTTGAAAAAAAATTTCAAAATGTTTTCTTCTGAAATAGGTTTAAAATGTCAAACGTGGACATTTTAAATTTGAACAAAAGGGAAGTTTCCTTCTATTCTATAGTAGTGGTAAAAAAAAGTTTAAAATTTAAAAATTACAAATTTTTTTAAATAGGTTTAGAATGCTATGAAACGTGAAAATTTTAAATTTGAGCAAGTGAAAAAAAATCGATCTATTTTAGTGGTAAAAACTTTTTGAAAAATGTTGGTGAAAAAAATGTTCAACATTTTTTTTCTGAAATAGGTTTAGAATGTCATGAAACGTGAAACTTTTAAGTTTGAGCAAAAAAAAGTTTCCATCTATTCTAGTGTTAAATTTTTTTCCAAACTGGTAACAAAATGTTGTAAATTTTTTTTTTCCGAAATTGGTTTGGAATGTCATGAAACGTTGAAATTTTAAATTTTAGCAAAAAAAAATTTTTCGTCTATTCTATAGTAGTGATAAATAGATTAAAAATGTTTTCAATTTTTTTTATTTTTCCAAAACATTTTTAAATTTGTTTGAATAGTTTTAGAATGCCATGGAAACGTGGATAGTTTAAATCTGAACAAAGAAAAAAAAATCTATCTTAGTGGTAAAATTTTTTAAAAATATTTAAAAAAATTCTAATTTTTCTTTTAAATAGATCTAGAACGCTATGAAACGTGGAAATTTTAAATTTGAAGAAATTAGAAAAAAATTTCCATCTGTTTTATTGGTAAAAAAATTTTCAAAAATGTTGGTCAAAAAAATTTTCAATTTTTTTTTTTTTTAATCAGGCTTAGAATGACATGAAACGTCGAAATTTTAAATTTGAAGAAAGAAAATTTTTTTTTCATCTATTTGAGTAGTAAAAGTAAAATATTTTCCAAAAATGGTAACAATAATTTCAATTTTTTTTTTTTTGAAAATTTAAATTTGAAGAAAGTAAAAAAATTATTTTCATCTATTTAGTAGTAAAAAATTTTTCAAAAATCTTTTTTTTTTCTGAAATAGGATTAGCGTGTCATGAAACGTGAAAATTTTAAATTTGAGCGAAAAAAATTTTTTTTCGCTAGTTATTCCGTTTAGACGGTCCACCCTGTATATTTTCCAGTGAAAATGTTACCATTTCTTCGCTGTCGGTAGGGTCAACTGCCTACCAAATTTGACTGCTCTCCGTCAAGTAGTTTTTTTAGTTAATGCACCAACAGACAGACAGACAGACAGACAGACTGACGGAATTGAAAAACCTATATTTTCGTAATCTACGTGATCCGAAACGTCAGAATCCGAAAAAATCTACGAGGGTGATTTTTTCTCGAATACAATACTTCCCTTCGGTATGCGAGGGAAGTAAAAGTTATTAAATGATAAAAATTGTTTTTGTTTTGTAATTAAAGAAGAAATGTTTGAAAGTCATATCATTTACAAAAAAAATGCGAAGGGTATTCTATAGAATGTGCAACAATTATATAACAAGTGTAGTAAATCGGCTAAGAGTATAATGGTTAGCTTGTTTTTGATATACATGTTCATTATATAACATGAAATGACACAAAAGAATCCTCATAATATTAATCAGTTTTTACATTTGTTTATGAAATGACATATTTTAAACATCTCTTACATTTGAAAACATAAAATGAGACTTATTTGCGCGCCAAGTTTTACTGTATTTGAATGAATTATTTTTTATATATACCTACATTTTTTTTTATAAAACATGCCGGATTTGGCGATTTTAACCGATTTCAAATATTTTTGGATAGATCACATTTTCTCATCTTTTGTTCCTCTAGAGAAGAACGATTTTCTTTTTGACACAGTGTACTTTGCGGTTATTTTTCTTACAGAAAATCTGTTATTGTGGGCATTATCATATATACGAACAATTTACAATTCTTATTGTTATTATTGTTAATCCATCAAACATTTTTCAAAATATTATTATACTCTTCGCTAATACAAAACGAAGAGTATATTGCATTCGATCGGCACATTTCTAAAACCGGTAATATTGCTCGTAGAGAAAAAAAAAATTCATAATACTGTGTTGGTGATCGAATTCTGAACAACTTTCAAAATGTCCATTCGTCTGTCCGTCTGTCTGTCTGTCCGTCCGTCCGCCCGTTCGTCTATTATAGCTAAAAGAAAACAAGAAAATACAATTTTGTTCTAATTACCTTGTTGCACATAAGGTATTTTTGAAATATAGACAAACGGGCCAACCGGTTTCAGAAATGTGCTAATCGAATGCAATATACTCTTCGTTTTGTATTTGCGAAGAGTATGATAATCATAATTCAAATGCATTTAAGAACCCGCTTTTAAAAACAAGTGAAACTGTTAAAAAAATGCATTCAAAAGAAAAAGTGGGTCCCTCAAAATACTCAGAAAATCAAAATATTAATTTTCAAAAACGCGTTTTTCAATTTCATTTTTAGTTTTTTAAAAATATCTAGGATGTTCTTGAAATAGGCATTTCTATTATTTCCTCCAACGTTATTTCGGTGACCCACTATTTGATATAGAACTCTAGTATGCGGCCTTTACTAATAGGTGCACCCAACTTACAAGCTAGAAGTTTGTTATGTCTAGATAATGGACAATAAAATTGATATACCGGCGAGTCTTTTAAGGCGACCGCGACCATTAGTATTTAGAGACAGACATTTTAAATTTGGTACCATATCATGGCCTACCATTTCGAGCCCGAAAAAGATAATTTGAAAATGGCGGCAATTTCGGAAATACCGGAAGTAGGTAACAACTTGCTTATATTAAATGGAACACTATATACCTACTTTTCGAAATGACTATAAAATTCCGAGTCGAAACATGTTGCATACCCTGTACCTAAACCAAACAGATTCGGAGATATTTGACGTTTTTAAAAAATTTGACAGGTGCAAAAGCTTGTAAGAGCCGTTATAACTTTCTTTGTGCAGGAGATCGTCGTTTGATTTACATCAAGAGCCAGTCTCTGGTACAAATTAGGTAGATCCCTACTACCAGGCATAGCGTACGTGCATTGCGCAGATCGCAAAGAATATTTTAACACAAAATTTAAAACCGTTCGTCCGTCCATTCTCTTTATCGACACAAATGTTTAAAATTCAACATTTTAACGCATTGCTACTTACTAGCAATATGAAATTATGATTTGGCATCTAAAAATGTACATGGAGGAATGTTCATAACTCGAATTTCGAATGAGTTGCTACAACAAGAAAATTATATCATTTGTTAATTTATAGTATCTATATTATAAAGCAACAAACACCAGTTAAATATTCTCGTCCATTTTTTTACAAAATCTTAAAATATTATGAAATTCGACCGAAAACTTGAAACATTTTTATCGTTTTTCAAAAAATTCGTTTAGACAAGATGAATGAATGTTAAGACTCAAAACTTCACTTATTTATTGTTGGGGGTGTATAAAACAAGTTTGTGAGGTCGTCAATCAAATTCATTCCCTCTCCCCTTTTCCACCCCGTTTAAAATACGCATTTAGTAGCAAAATGCAAAATCATCTTTTTCGAGTGTTTTTAATAAAAAATAATAATTTTTGGACGTTTTGACGAAAATACCCCATTTTCAACCCTTATTAAGGAAGGAGCCGAAATATACTAAAAATATACGTTCAAATTTTTGTCTTCTTCTATTAATGCCAGTGGGGATTTTAAGCTCATAGCTCAGAAAACCTTAAAACGAGTTAAAATCGCCAATTGGCATTAATAGAAGAAAAAAATGTGTACTAATATTTTTAGTATATTTCGACCCCTTAACAAGGGTTTGATAAAGCGGTTTAAACATTCAAACATTATAATAGTTAAAATACGTATTATTAAAATTTGTGCGTGAGACACCATATCATTTTTTTTTTAACAAAAACAGCGTCATTTTTACTTAACTCCTTAGTGCTTTGCTGGAAGGAGTTGGAAGGAGTTAAAATGCGGTTGAAAGTGAGGTCCATCTTTAAAAAATATACTTTTAGCTAAAAAAAAAAACCTTAAAACTACCTAAAATCCCCATAGGTATTAGAATAAAAAAATTTGAACTTATATTTTTAGTATATTTCAGGCCCTTAATAAGTGATGAGAAGATGGCATTTTCGTTTAAACGTTCAAAAATTATAATAGTTAAAATAAGTATTAAAATTTGTACGTAAATCATCATAATGAAACATTTCTTAACAAAAAAAGCGTCATTTTTACTTAAGGGGTTGTAAATAGTTATAATGGGGTTGCAGGTGAGCACTACGGATCTTTAAAAAATATGCGATTAGCTAAAAAAACCTTAAAACAAACTAGAATTGCCCCATAGCCATTTTGATAGATGATAAATATTTAAATATATATTTTTAGTATATTTCGATCCCTTAATAAGGGTTGAAGGGTTGATTATTTTTTATTAAAAGCACTAGAAAAATGTGTTTTTTTTAAACATAATTTTGCTACAAAACTGCATATTTTAAAGGGGGTGGAAAAGGGAAAGAGGGATGAATTTGACTGACGACCTCACAAACTTGTTTTATATACCCCCAACAATAAATAAGTAAAGTTTTGAGTCCTACGATTCATTCCTTCCTGTCTAACTGAATTATATAAAAAACGATCAAAAATCGTCTAGTTTTCGGTCGAATTTCGTAATATTTTAAGAGTTAAGACTTCGTAAGGAAATGGACGAGAATATTTAACTGGATTTATAATGTAGATACTATAAATTAACAAATGATATAGTTTTTTTGTAGTAGCAACTCATTCGAAAGAGTTATGAACATTCCTCCAACAAAACAAAGTGGACGTTCTACTATTACTGGCGAGTTTGAATTCCTGTACATTTTTAGATGCCAAATCATAATTTTATATTACCAGTAAGTAGCAATGAGTTTTAAACATCTGAGTGGATAAAGCGTCGGGACGACCGAGCACGTTAACAATGTGGCATGGTGAATTTATCTGGGCTTGTGTAATAATATGTATAATATGCCTGTTAGTAGCAATTCGTACCACTTTTATCCTAATACAGGTTCTTGATCTATGCAACATATTTCGACTCAGAATTTTATGGTCATTTCAAAATTCAAAAATGTATAGGATGTTCCATTTAAAATAAGCAAGCTGGTATCGACTTCTGGTATATCCATTTTGAAATTATCATTTTCGGACTAGCAATGGTCGACTATGGTAGGGTACCAAATCTCAAATGTCCATCGCATCTGTGAGTGGGAAATATTCTAATGGCCACTTTAAAATAATCACCCTGCATACCCTCACATTATGAACTATCTCAAGAATTAGCGCTCAACGTTATTATTGACAAAATTATCTTCAAAACTCATCGCAACAACGCAGCTGTCAATACTTATTATTAAAACAGCACTCCCGGTAAAACTTGCGAAAATATTATCGTTAACTGCCTGATAAGTTGAAATTTCAACGTTTGGGATTAATATCAACTGAGGTAGAAATAAACTGCAAACTTTTGAGTTTGTTTTCAATTTACTTTTTTGCTTGTTTACTGTTATTTGTTGTTTGCTGGCTGCAATTTGGGTAGAAGTATCTCGTTCTACTTCCATTTTAAATCTGTTTTGCCAGATATGTAGAATGCGGTGCAATAGCTGAAATAATATAACTTCAGACTGACAAGTAAATGAACAAGTACATACATCTGTAGCTAAAGCATTAGCAGCCGGGCAATGTACACTTAATATATATTTATTCGCCAAACATTATATTCGGGTATTGTATAATACGTATAATCCAGTTTCAGATACATTTCCCAAATTCGAAGTGTTATTAATATTTTTGTTTAAAAGAAAATCAGTCACCATCCCATCCACTATTAAATTGGTTAGCAAAATAAAATAAAGATATTGACTTGAAATTTGGCACACGTATATATTATAACAAAATTTGGAAGTACTAGCTACCCAAGTAACAATTGTAGTTTTAAAATAAAATATAAGTTATCCTAAAAATTTATTTCCAAGACTATTTATAAAGGTAAATAGTTTAGAAGGACTCTATAAAGCCGATTTAATACCTTTATAAGAGTACAGGGGCCCACTTAGAGAAGGGCTTACATGCTCCTTTTTAAAAGTACTATTAAAACTTTCAAGTTTAATGAATCATCTAAAGCTTTACTCAGTGAGTATATGAAGAGTATTATAAAACCATATTTTGTTTAGGATAGACAATATATCAAAACTTAAAAGACACAAAAATGGGCCGCTATAGTTATATATAAGTTATAAAATGGGCTATTCCGCAGCCGTCTGTAAGTAAAGACGGCTGTGGCAATTGGCGACTACTAAGAAGAGTTCATAAAAACAGTTAAAGATCGACCACTTGTAATGAATTGATGAGTCCCATCAACGAACGGCTGAAATTTTCAACGAGGCTAAGTTTACTATAAAACATGTATTGATAGTTCTTACAAATTCGTGAGCTCCCTAATTTACAAAATATATAAATAATAAATTTTCTTTTTGTGACTTAAAAAATAAAGAGGGCTTTAGCATCTCCCTATAATATGGTTTAGTATATGTAAACTGCTGTTATAAAACATTTTTATTAGATAAAAATTACATTTTTTTGGTCAATCTGGAAAAGTTCCAGTATGGCTGACCATTATATCCTCGACGGTTGGAAATAAAATGGCGGCTGTATGTATAAACTCTACAAGCTGTAAATAATTCTACGTCAATTATGTTTTGTCATAAAATCTCCATTACATTACCAATTGCTCTTTCAGTATGTTGATTTATTCTCGTAAAAGTATATTTTTAGCGTAATTGTTCTTAATACATTTTTTAGATTTATCTTAAAACCAAGTTTAAACCATTTGAGCACATAACACAGCCGCTTTAAAACCTACAGAATTTATGGTGCTCGGATAATATAACCAAAAAGTCATTTTGCCGAGACCCGCCCACAGGTACGTCATACACAAACAAAATGCCGACAAATATCTGTATATATTATCACAGTGTTAAAACTACCTATATTAAAACATTATAGTCTGGGCAAAGGTAAACAAAATGCTTTTATGTTTAAGACTGATTTAGTACAGATATTTGTTTGCTTCATTAAAACTCTAGCAAGCAGTTGCTTTTATGAAGGTTCGACCTGAAACTTAGTGATTTAAAAGCATATTAGATCTATAGCCCAGCAATAACCTTTAACCGCTACCGTGTGGTCTGTGGGTTCCTGGCTGCATTGTTTTACTTCTAATTTTTGTGAGAAATTTTTCTGCGGACTGGGGTTCATGTACCTTTCTATGAGTAAGGAACCTAGTTGCGTGTAAGCCGGCTTGGTAATCACGTACTTTGTTTTTAGTGTGGCGCAGTCGGTGGTCTCTGAGGCAAGTGACAACACAAAAATCACTTCTTGGAAATTTTAATGTTCCAGTTTGAATATAAGCGAAAATGAAAACTTTTCTGACAGAAGCATCCTGATAAATGCAATTTTCTGAATTGGGCCCAAAATCTTTTAGATCAAGATGATGAAAATGTGAAATTTATAGATAGTGATGATGATTTTGAAGATGAGGATGATGTAAAAGAAATTTATGAAGAAAAACCAGAAATAATTGAGTTTTATAAGTAGGCTAAAGGAGCAGTAGATAACATAGATAATACTGTAGTTGAAAATAACCCCCAAGAGGATCGCCTTGAAAAAAGAACAACTTACTACGTATGCCCACCACAACCTAAATGTAAAACCCAGTATGCCTGTCGTTTTTGCAAAAAGCCCATTTGCCTTCAGTCTCGAAGAAAATATGGCATCAGTATCTGAGAGCCAGAAATGAGTGAAATTAACGGTTTTTTATTTTTCGAAATAATTTAAATTTTTTTGCCGTCGAATTATTTTTTTTCAGTGTACAATCGTTTATAAATAAATGTTTTGCAATAATACGCAATGTCTTATGTTTTTTAAATTTAAAGTTGATTGATTGATTGATTTCCCAGCGTAAGGTGGGCATTGCTGCCGATTCCTGGCATGGAGATTTGTTCCACCACGCAGCCCGATCGCCCACTGAATGGCCAAATGCGATCGCCCAGTCATCTATTACTTATTAATGCCATAACTGGGTGGCTCCATCCGACCGACCAACGGACGATCCAACTATGTGCCGGATAATACCCCTGATGCTTCTATATACAGCCGGACCGGCTGCATAGGCAGGATTGAACATTGGACATGCTTGTTGTCAGCAGCGAGAGCCGCATGACGCATGGGGTAGGAATATATGATGGAGCGTGTAGGTGTTTGTGAGATGCTTCTTCTTGGTTTCCATCTGTCTTCATCGGTTGGGAAGTGTAGGCGCCTGTGAGATGCTTCGCTTCTCTTAGGCTTCCGTGCTTCTTTTAACTTTCAGGTTTTTCTGAAATGCTTCTTTTTAGTTTCTGTCTGTGATCATCTTCTCTCCTAAACTTCTTCTGAGTTTGCTGAGTCTGGCAGTGTGTATATCCTTGATATTTCTTTCCAGTGTTATAATCCTTTCCTATCTTATTCGTAATCCTCTCGATTGTTGTTATCCATATGTAGCGTTTTCATCTATCATCATTTCCAAATTCATTCTTCCTCCAAGTCTTCTGTTTCTGGATCCAGCAATGTGCACCTCCTTCTGCCCGCTTGCGTTCACTACGTTTTTCTGCCAAGACACACATGCATTCGCCCACCGCAGGGAGCTCTTTATTTCTCTTATTTTCTTTCTTTTTAAACCGGTCCACAAGCAAATAACCATTTACGGTGGAAGTGCCCGATCTCGCGACAAAAAAACTTTTTTATGGCGGGTTGGTCATGAGAAAGAGGCCCGTGAGAATATTTTGCACACCCTGTATGTTAGTTTGTTCCTACAGTAATTACTTTCAACTGCAATTTTCCAATTTCGGGTATTTTCTATTTCAATACCTATATTCAATACCTTTTCATTTTTTTCTAAATTTTTCTCTGTTGTGTAATAAATTGTCCTGTGACCACACTCGTAAAAAATAATATTCTGAATCAAGAATCATCTGCCTCAACCGGTAAGCAAATAATCAAATTCCTCATATAAAACTAATAACTCAGCAGCAAGAAACGAAAAGTTTATAGTAAATAAATTATTTCTTAAACAAAAGTACACGTTCGACATAAAGGATTCTTTCATTCGCGTATATATGAAACAATGGATTTCCGAATTACAACATTGTTTCCATCTGTGAAGGATTAATAACTTAGAAATAAAAAAAATAACAGGCATCTATCATCCTTTGCTTATGTTACTACTTCCACTCGTTAGAAGCCAGTCCGTTGCTTTTCAGTAAGGCTTAGCCACTTTGAGGAGGGTGCCCGGTCGTCTTAAGTACATTCACTTGTGGATAATTTATGTGTTTATGACCTGGTCCCATTGTACGTGTTCATTTTATTTTCTTTTATCGTATGTTGCAAAATGTACCCTTTGTCGAGCTGCCCGTGTACGCCTTTAGTGATGGACCCCATCAAATATCAAATATCAGCTATATGAAATAGCCAAATTTATGTTAATTAAGTCAAATAATGTAGGATTGTCCACTCTTTAATTCAACACGTTTTTGCGCGTTTTCACACCGTTCTTACTCGAGTTCTTCGAGATTTCATGGGATCCACTTAAGAACGCGTCTGCTTTGGCCGACGAACGAACTGAACTCGTTATTAAATTTAAAGTTGTTATAGAAGCAACAGGGTACTGTCAGACCTCACATTAGCGCTCGTGTCCCGATTCGGCACGTTACTGGTTAAAGGTTAACAACCACCTCAAATTAATTTCATATAGCAATGATAAAACCACAACATTTGCTTAATCTCTATACTTGATCCTTCTTCAATTAAACAGCTATCGAAGGCCTGACAAATACCTTGATGTCAATCATAATAAAAACTAAAAGATAATTTAGTTTTAATGTAAGTTCTTGAAGGCTCTTTTAAAACATTCTTTAAGACAAAACTATCTTTAAGGGCATTTGGCATTTAATAAATCTGGCACAAATCAGAGGTTTATACGGTGGCCATTATAAAACACTGATAAAACCTAACTAAATCTAAAAAGCATTCAAATTTTTACTTGGATAGAGTCCAGAAACTTGGAATTTGGTGTATGGTTTTGTCTTGTTTTGATTATGACATTTTCTACAGACTATTTCAAATATTATATTATTAACATTCTATGAACAATAATTTTCACATACTGAAGTGTAAAATAATATTGAGATATTTTCATTTTAGAGAGCCTTGGTTGGGAAATATGGATGTGGAAGTAGTCATTCCTTAGGCATAGTTTTTCTTTACGTTATATTGACGTTTTATTGTAGTTCATTCGATAGATCAACTTCATACTCAAGGTATTTATCGCCCTGTACATTTCATGTATTTTACCAATG
The DNA here is from genome assembly GCA_963583905.1 of Stenurella melanura. Classification (NCBI taxonomy): domain Eukaryota; kingdom Metazoa; phylum Arthropoda; class Insecta; order Coleoptera; family Cerambycidae; genus Stenurella; species Stenurella melanura. The sequence goes on from OY757317.1 coordinate 97,634,309, forward strand.
TTCAATTTTTTGGACCCTTCCGTTAAAGTTGTTATCACACTTTAACCACATAAAAACAACCAAATATTGGCATTGACACAAATTTATATTACTAAATAAAATTCATTTCAAAAAACGTATTGTTACGAGTTTCCACCCCTTTTGGGAAACACCCTGTATGAATCCTTCGGTTTCAAACAATTTTAACAAGATGTAACCATAGCACTTTATTTAATAATTTATGAATACACAATACTTCTAAACTAACTTTTACAATGTTTATATTTACACTTCGAATTTATAACCTCACTTTCTCTACCAAACTTCTGTTTCGCCTTATATATCCTAAAATTGCCTCTAGATCCATCCAGAGATTTCCAATTCCAGAACGATAGAGCCATCTACAGACTTCCAGAAGAGGTGCATTACTGGTTGCATAACCATTTCTACTTCATTTTCAGCTTCTAGTAGTCATAGGCGTACTATAGGGGGTGTAATGCATAACAGTTTCATAGTGCGCTCCGAAGACTACAAAACATTTTTTATTATTTATTTCCAGGGGCAATATACAGTTGCAATTGTTATACCAATTATAATTATCATACTGCAATAGTCCACGTATTCGTTTTGAAACGCTAAAATAAATTAACTCACTTTACTCATGTATTGCATAACTTATATCCTTAAAAGATAATAGCGGTTTCATGTAACCATTCAAGGAATTTAAATTATAAGCAAAAGTTTGAAATATGTTTGGAATTCCAGTTAATACGAGGCCTAATTGTCCGAGATTCCTTGTTTCGCGAATTTTTCTCCACATTATTTGCATGGAGCATATTTATCCCTTAGGACAGGGCTCGGTCTTTGTGACATAAATATATTAACATATGAAGTATGTAAAGACAGGAATTAGAAGCTGTATTTTCAATACGAGCATGATAGTTTATTATTGATAATACTTCTATTTATTTCCACAAAAACTATTGTAATTAGCAGTATATCTTTTTAAAGTTAAAATACAAAATATATAACACAAGCATGAAGACTATATAAAGATGCTATAAACTGGATGTTAATATTTTATTCTTTTAATTAATTAACTCATTTAGCGTTGTCCTATTTCCATAGGAGATGAGCTATCACCAATCTGGAAAAGTACTCTAGTACGTAGAGCATGAATTTTTTATTTGCCTAATAACTAGTAGATAAAAAACTGACCGCTTTTGATCCTCTCCGAACAATGTCATATCCACTATGCAATTCTCGCCTAAAGTTCTATAGCTTCTACATATGTGCTGAAATACAAGCTGTTAGAAGGTAATGCGAGATCCTAGTATTTCCTTGGAGTATCAACTATTCAAATAATAGCCGCAGTTGGCGTTGGCGTATGCGCGTCCCCTTTTTACTCTTGGTCGCGGTAGGTTCAAATTATTGTATAATTATTGTACATTTTGTACGATGCTTTTCACAGTTATTTTGAGAACAAATAAAGTTTTTATGTACAGGGTGCCCCAAATTGCTTGATTTTGGCTGGTTTTCCAATTTTCAGACCAGGTAGAGAAAAACTGACGTATGAGTCTAGAGCTAGATTTTTGTGAAACGCTGATTGGTGAAAACCGCATTTCGATATCTCTAACCGTTTCAGAGATATCGGCAAAAATTGACATTTGGCAGATTCCGAAAAACTGTCATAACTTTTTTATTTGTGAAAATTTTTTCAAACGGTAAAAACTTTCTATATGCATTTTTTGACGTAGAATAAGATGCATTTGTCAAAAAAAAATATCGCTTCTCAATTGTTCGATATCAAAGCCAACTTTGTTATTTCAAATGGAAACTATAGTTGGCTTTGACTTTAGAAAATAGGAAAAAAAATAAGCTTTCCAAAAATATATATGTCAAGATATATCTAGTCATCCTTGCTGCCAATATAACACATTTCTATTTAAAAATGACATTTTTTAAACATTTAACATTTTAACCCAGTTGGCCACACAAAAACAGTTGCTTTGCATATCTAAAAGTTAGTTTGACAATAAATACAATAAGTGTTAAAGTTGACATCTGTTATAATCTCCCTGCATTATTCCAAAATGTATGAAAACTTTGAAAAATTCCAGATGTTTATATGCTATATTGAATCAGGCCGAAATTCTGATGATGCACTAAATCCATATTTCGAACGTTACCCTGAACGCCAGCAGCCAAACGAACAAATATTTCCTAGATTGGAAAATGCTTTGATGAATAATGGATCATTTGTCAAGACCAGACCTAAACAGTATGCTATTGAAGGTAGAGACGAGGTGGAGGCAATAGTAATTGGAGCGGTTTTAGAAAATCCTGAAACTTCTACCAGAGAAATAACTGTAACTAAGGGTGTGAGCAAAAGCCGTAGCCAAAGAATTCTCAAGAAATATAAATATAAACCTTATAAAATCACTCATCAAATAGTCCCTGGTGATCAAGAACGCAGGATTAATTTCTGCAACTGGTTCATCAGAAAATGCAATGAAAATGAAAATTTTCATCGAAATGTCATTTGGACCGACGAAGCAAGAGTAACCAGCAACGGAATATTTAATCGACATAATCGGCATCGTTGGTCGGACCATAATAAGAATGTTTTCCAACCTAGAAATATGCAAGGACGATTTGGTTTCAATATTTGGATTGGAATAGTGGGGCAATGAATTATTGGACCTTTTATTTGTGACAAAAACCTTAACGCCCAACGGTACGTTAATATTTTGGAAAACATTGTTGAACCATATTAAGAAGACTTGCCCCTTGCCGAATTGGTAGGAAAGTTTCATCACAAGATGGCGCATCAGCCCATGACGCGGCGGTTACAAGGAACAAACTAAATCAAATCTTCCAGGATCGGTGGATGGGAACAAGGGGGCCCATACCATGGCCTGCAAGACCTCCGCACCTAAGTCCTTTGAACTTTTTTATTTGGGGTTTCGTCAAAGACCAGATATTTAAAACCATACCAGAAACGCGTCAAGATTTAGAGCAACGAGTGAGAAATACAATAGCTGGGATAACACCTTTACAACTCTTAAATGCCGAGAAATCAGTAAAGAAGAGATGTCAATTGTGCATCGACCAAAATGGTAGACAATTTGAACAGTATTTGTGATACTTCAATCGTTAAAGATTTGTTACCTAATTAATGAAATATGTTTAATTATTAAAATTAATTTAATAGAAAAACTATTGTTTTCATTTGAATAACTGAAACTCTTGTTTTCCATGGCCAACTCTGCTAAAATGTCATTTTTAAAGAGAAATGTGATATATTGGCAGCAAGGATCACTATACATATCTTGATATATATATTTTTGGAAAGCCTATTTTTTTCCCTATTTTCTAAAGTCAAAGCCAACTATGGTTTCCATTTGAAATAACAAAGTTAGCTTTGATATCGAACAATTGAAAAGCGATATATATTTTTTGACAAATGCATCTTATTCTACGTCAAAAAGTGCTTATAGAAAGTTTTTACCGTTTGAAAAAATATTCACAAATAAAAAAGTTATGAGAGTTTTTCGGAATCTGCCAAATGTCAATTTTTGCCGATATCTCGGAAACGGTTAGAGATATCGAAATGCGGTTTTCACCAATCAGCCTTTCAGAAAAATCGAGCTTTAGATTCATACGTCAGTTTTTTTCTACCTGGTCTGAAAATAGGAAAACCAGCCAAAATCAAGCAATTTGGGGTACTCTGTACAATAATTGTTGGTCTTTCAACTTTTATCATGTCCCGATAATGCTTCCTTAGTTGGGGAATTACACAGTACAAGTATAACAACTATTTCAAAATCTATATTAGACATGAACTTATTTAATTTAGGAGTAGAAGACCATATATAAAGGGTTAAGACAAATGTTTAATAAATATTCTCTCAAGCAAAGAAATATTTATCTTTATGACAATATTTTCAAAATCAATCTGAAACAATCACTGTCCCGTGTGTAAATGAAAGTCATTCAAATGCGTTAGGAATGTTGCTAAAAAATGGTATCCCTCAGAGTCCTTGTTGGCAATAACTGCTATCTGTGAATATGGGACTCGACAGATAATGCAGATAGATAACGCTAACTGAGCAAAATTTGTCGTTATAGAAATGTTACGAACCGCACAAATAGCGGGTTTGCTAACGCTCTAATTTTCCATCTTTCTTTATGCCTCTGAGAAATGGACGTTTGGGGATGCAAGCGAAATATTAATGAAGACCTTGAATACCCTAAATACCGACAATTCAATTTTTTTTTAAGATTGTCCTTAAAATAACCCTCTTATGTCTTTTCATTCTTGATAACATGTAACAGAAAACAATACAATATATTATAACGATTAAGGGAATCTCTCGGATATATTTGCTTTCCGCGCTGTCTACGCAGTGATACAGACATAGCCTTATCGTATCGTGCACGGAAATGCATCTATGAAAAACTGCGAATTACTACACATTGGGCTAATAATATCTATAAAGAATTACAGTAAGATATCTTCCGTAATACAAATACAATTGTCGTCTTTATATTTAAAAATATTTCTCACGTATCTTGCTATCCATAAGGTATTGTAACCAGTTTTATACGTTATACGAGCTGCTCAGAATATGTTTAAAAGTCCTTTTGCAGATAAGAACAACTTTAAAGTTCTAACAGATACAACTTAGCTGTTACTTGTTCATACTAGACGTATAGAAAAAGCATTTATTTACGTACTTTTCTGTAGCTTTCAATATGACGCAGCAGATTCCAGTTAAAAGTTTCAGACGTGGAAGCGTAAAAAAGCACTAGCAAGTGAAATTTAATAATATTTTCTAACCAGCTGGAATACGTTGATGGACTTTTTTGTATTTTAAAAACTCGTATTTTATATGCTTAATTGACTTAGAACCGCTTGAGGCGCATTCACTCAAAACAGGACACATCTATTTTTGAATAAAATTGAGTTCTCTTTATATGCGAGATGTTGATATTGGAATATATTGGAAAATTGGTGTCAGAATCATTCTAAAGTAGACGGTTCTTATAGCAATTTACACCTAAAAACGTATTATTTCCACAAAAACGATATGTCCAGTAATGACATGTACCATTCTAGTTAGTGAAGAACGAGATACGTCCAATATACTTTCATTAGGTAACACTCAGGTATCAATGAAAAGTAGAAAAAAAAAGTAGTATGTCGGTCTGTCTGTCTGTCGGTATGTAACTTTTTGTTATGCCCACGTTTGCATTATAACGACACGCGTTATAATACGTGTACCAAATTTCAAGCAAATACCTCAATTCTATAGTTCTAGTTCCACAGTACTAGATTATATTTTGAGATGATTTTGTTGAAGGGCTGGGGGTACATGGGGGCTAATAGGGGAATAAGTAAAGCAAGCTAGTAAGAGTCCAGAAACTTTGGATTAGGTGTATATACTGGAAGATAAGGCGTCAATTCTTTATGACGTCTGCCAGCCCCACCATTACCCCCGCTAATTAAAGGAGCTAACAACTTTCGAAATGTTCATCCATTTGTCTGTCTGTCTGTCTGTCTGTCCGTCTGTCTTTCCGTCCACCTGTCTGTCTGTCTGTTTATCTATCTGTCCGTCTGTGCATCCGACACGTTTCTTGTAAGCACGAAAACTTAAGAATTATAAGTCGGATTGTATTGAAACTTGGATAGTAGGTTAGTGTTAGTAAAAGGAACCACTCCATTGTAACAAACAAAATTTACCAATAAATAAAAAAGTTATTAATTTTTTTTTTATATACCGGGTGCCACAAGTAAGTGGCTCACCCTTATATTTCCTTTATTTTTTAACTTATTCATTTGAAATTTGGGGTACATAAACTACCTGTAAAAATGGATTTTTGGACATGAAAAATGGTATGAGACCATTTCCGGTTTACCCGGAAATGACCGCAACTTTCGAATTTTAAATGGAACACCCTGTATATTTTTACATATTTGGATTCAAGGCAACATTCTAAATACACCATGAGAATACCGCGAATTTTTGAGTCGATGTTCAGTTTTTTTAAGCATTTTAAGATATTCGTCTAGAGTGCTTTGGAATACCAAAATTTGTTCTACGGTATGCAAAGTCCAAGGGAAAAATACAATTTTTCATTTAATTTCATTAATAGCCATTTACGAAGCCTCCAAAGTTGAACATATCAATTTTTTATCGAAAACTTTTTTTTTTAAATGGAAAGGTGGTGGCTCATTATGTTCAATAATTTATAGATTTTTTTCTGAATTTTTTGACATATGAAGTAATTTAATACCACTTCCGGTTTCGCAGGAAATAACCGTAACTTCTGATTTTCAAATGGAACACCCTGTATATTATTAAATTTTTTGATTCAGAATGAATTTTTGAACATGTGTAGTGATTTTTATAAATTTATGGCAAGTAGTTGTTTTTTATAGCAATTATAAATTTTAATCTAGACTGCTATGAAATAAAAAAATAAGTACTTTGTCATTTTAGATTGTACAGGAAAAAATATTTATACATAGTTACTATTATTAACCATTTTGTAGGCAATTTAGTGCAAGTAATTTAGTTTTTTTGAAATAACTCTTTTTTTCAAATGGGACGGTGGTGGCTCCTTATATCCATAAAATTGCCCTTTTCTACGAATCCATTGATATCACTATGCTTGGGTTTTTATTAACATTTATTTAAAAAACTGTAAAAACCGATTGTACTTGTGGTATTTTAAATCTGCAGTTATTATTATACGGCTATCAAGAAATTTCACATCAAGTTACCCTTGCATTTTAAAAGAGAAACAAAATAAACGAAATGACAGTTCTCTAACTGAAAATTTTAGTTAACTATTGCAATTTCGCATCAAGTTACCCTTGCATTTTAAAAGAGAAACAAAATAAACGAAATGACAGTTCTCTAACTGAAACTTTTAGTTAACTATTGCAATTTCGCATCAAGTTACCCTTGTATTTTAAAATAGAAACAAGATAAATTAAATGACAGTTCTCTAATTGAAACTTTTAGTTAAGTATTGCAATAATGGTGTATACAAATAATGAAAAAGTTGGAAATTAATGTGCTAGCCATAGTAAACTATGATCAAATTGCTTCTACGAGACAAATCGCAGAGGGATTGGGTTCAAATAAGGAAACTGTAAGACGCATATTAAAAAAACACAATTATCATTCTTTTAAATACAACTTACACCAGCATCTATATGAAGCTGATAATGATCGAAGGGTACAAATACTGTGAGTGATTACTTAATAAACGTGAACAAGATAACAGATTTTTAGAAAATGTGTTATTCTCAGATGAATCTAGATTCACAAATAATGGAATGTTTAATCGACACAACACTAGATACTGGTCTCAAGAAAATCAATATTTAGTCAGAACCAATAATTTTCAAGAACGTTTTGGCATAAATGTATGGGCTGGAATTTATGGATGCCGCATAGTAGGGCCTATTTTGTTTCAAGGAACATTATCGGGTGAAAGATACCTCGAGTTTCTACAAAATGAGATATGGGATGAAGTTGCAGAGCTACCATTAGCTCAATTTAGAAACTTATACTTTCAACAAGATGGTGCTCCTCCGCACAATAGCAGAATTGTTTTAAATCATCTCACTGAGACGTATGGTGAACAAGTAATAGCAACTCATGGTCCGGTACGGTGGCCTGCCATGTCTCCGGACTTAACCTGTTTGGATTTTTATTTATAGGGATGTCTCAAGGATAAAGTGTACGGGATACCAGTTTTGACATTAGAAAATCTAGAAAACAGAATAAGAGCTGCATTCAATACTATAATATCTGAAATATTGGAAAACGTCATTCGAGAGACAGAACATCGAGCAAGAGAGTGGTATAGCTCGTGGGGGAGGCCACTTTGAACAATACTTGTAATTTTTGTTAATTGTAAATATTTTAATTTTGATTCAGTTTTCTTACAATGTGTTATTATTTAAAAATTTTGATTTAGAATTTCGAATAATAATAAACATACGTTTTTTTTCTTTAAAATGCAAAGGTAACTCGATGCGAAATTTTTTGATAGCCATATAATAATAACTATAGATTTAAAATACCACAAGTACACTCTGTTTTTACAGTTTTTTAAATAAATGGTAATAAAAACCCGAGCATAGTGATATCAATGGATTCGTAGAAAAGGGCAATTTAATGGATATAAGGACCCACCACCGTCTCATCTGAAAAAAAGAGTTATTTCAAAAAAACTGAATTACTTGCATTAAAATGCCTACAAAATGGTTAATAATAGTCACTATGTATAAAAAAATTTTCTGTACAATCTAAAATGACAAAGTACTAATTTAAATTTAAAATTTATAATTGCTATAAAAAATACCAACTTGCCACAAAATAAAAATTACCACACATGTTCAAAAATTCATTCTGAATCAAAAAATTTAATAATATACAGGGTGTTCCATTCGAAAATCAGAAGTTAGGATTATTTTCTGCGAAACCGGAAGTGGTATTAAATTACTTCATACGTCAGAAAATTCAGAAAAAATCTATAATTTATTGAACATAATGAGCCACCACCTTTCCATTTGAAAAAAAAAAAGTTTTCGATAAAAAAGTGGTATGTTCAATTTTGGAGGCTTCGTAAATGGTTATTAATGAAATTAAATGAAAAATTATATTTTTCCCTTTGACTTTACATACCGTAGAACAAATTTTGGTATTTCAAAGCACTCTAGACGAATATCTCAAAATGCTTAAAAATACTGAACATCGACTCAAAAATTCGCGAAATTCTTATGGTGTATTTAGAATGTTGTCTTGAATCCAAATATGTAAAAATATACAGGGTGTTCCATTTAAAATTCGAAAGTTGCGGTCATTTCCGGGTAAACCGGAAATGGTCTCTTACCATTTTTCATGTCCAAAAATCAATTTTTAAAGGTAGTTTATGCACCCCAAATTTCAAATGAATAAGTTAAAAAATAAAGGAAATATAAGGGTGAGCCACTTACTTGTGGCACCCGGTATATTTTTTATATGTCTAAATGCAGAGAAAGTGTGAAGAGGATCGTCCAGAATGTGCAACGATTATTATATATAGAAAATACAGAAAATCGGCGAGGCACAGTATAATAGTCTTATAATTAATACATCTAATGAATTGCGATACAGTTTCTAAGTTTACTGAAAATAATGAATGAATGAATGAATGAATGAATAAATAAATGAATGCAGTTTATTTATCTCAAGCATATTACACGTCACAGGTACATTTATAAAGGTAAAATAGTTCTATATTAATACTTATATCTACGCTATATCTAATATTACATATGTAATCTCTGGGTTTGCATTTGATGTGTAAATTAATGAACAGCAGTATGTAAAGTGTGGCCGAATTAAAAAATTATGTATAGTCATTTTACTTCCAATTGACAGATACTGGCTTATTCTTCTAAAGGAGCCAATTTATTTTACATATTTACACATAGTCAACGTGATCGTTTAGCTTTAGTTCCCTGTCTATAACGAGCCCTATTCAATTTGAACCAATAAACATCCATTTGGACTTAATTTCATTTACTTTTAATATATTTTCCTTTAATTTATTTGAGACATATCTTAGTTCCAAGTTTACCGTGTTCATAATTCATTATAATCATTGTCAGCATAATATATTAACATATCATCTGCAAAAAGATGGATCTAGCATTTTTTCAAGATAATCCCGAGGTCATTATAAATAATACATAAATAAATAAATAAACAATTTCCCAGTCAGATTCTGTACAGAATATTGGTATGTCAGATATATTGTATAAATTGGATAAGTAAGGTAAAGACAAAGTAGACAAAAAAAAGACGCATATACCTACATCGTATACATATTTAAAAAAAAGAAAACTCTAGAACAGAGGACATACAAGCAAAGACAACTAACATTAATACGAAAAATAAGATAACATTAATATATAGAATGAAGAGTAATGGCCCAAGGATGCTCCCTTGGGGTACCCCGAAATTGTTTACGATAGGCCCTAACTTCTTACTACTTACTCTAGTTACCTTCTGACGATTTGAAAGATAACTCTCAAACCAATGCAACACCGTGTTCGAGAGGCCATATGCTTTCAATTTTAATAACAATATCTGCCTGCCAATTGTTTCAAAAGCTGTTTTAAGATCTATGAACACTGCGCATATTCCTGTTCCCAATTTGTTTAATAATTCTTTCCATTCAGATATTATGAACTGTAAAGCTGTTTCACGAAAATGTTTACCTCGAAATCCCGATTGATAAGTACACAATATGTTATTTGAATTTATATATATAATGACTTGATCGAGCACTACTAATTCAAGTAATTTTTCGCAAAAAGGAAGCATATTTATGGGTCTCAAGTGCACTGCTAAATTGATATTCGGAATCTTCGGTATGGGCACTATTAAAGACGTTTTAAAACATTCCGGAATAATACCATTTTCAAGACCTAAGTTGATCACATTTAGTAACGCATAGCCAAATACATGAAATGTATTTTCTATTGCCTCCTTTCCTATTTCTTTACTTGGTTACCTATTATTTTATTTTTATTTAAGTTTGTCAATGAAATCAAGTGAAAAGAAGACATATTGCAGTTCAATTTCGGTATTGTTTCTAAAACTCTTTCATTCTCAACATTTACACCAATACTAACGATCACATCCTCTATGCTGCCCACAAAATAAATATTTAATGAATTTGTGATTTCGTCTATATCATTGTATTTGGCTCCATTACAGCTCAATATATTTGGTGCATTTGGATTTTTTGCATTATTACCTATTAATTCCTTTAAATTTGTCCACATTTGTCTAGGATTATTCTTTGTATTATCAATGCTTTTTTCATAGTAATTATGTTTATCAATTTCTATTATTTTTACTAAGGCATGTCGTTGTCGTTTATATATATTCCAGTCTTGTTCCTCATTTGTGTATAGAAATTTCCTGTAAGCAGCGTTTTTATTTTTTATTGCCTCTACATTCATTATTAATCCATAATTTTCATGAATTTTAATTTGTTTAATTGGGGCAGCAGTATTAAGAGATTCAACCATATTGTTAATAAATAATGATGATACCACATTCACATATTATATACCAAATATTTACAAATGCTTGTGATAACAGTTTTACATGTTGCGTAGTTGATAATGTATTTTCTGACCATCGAACAGTTTTATTAGATATAAGTTTTAATTTTAATCAACATGAATCAAGGAAAAATAATATGAAAAGAAATTTTAGCGAAGTCAATATATCGAATTTTAAAAATGCACTAATAACTGAGAAATGGTCATATCTAGATGACAGAATTGATTTTAATGATGCCTTTTGTTTATTTTACAACACTTTTTTATTTAAATTTGAAACATACTTTCCTAATCGTCTTTTACCGTTTCTCAATAAATTCCAAATTGTGTCAAATCATCAGCATGGCTTCTGTATAAACAAGTCTACATCATCTGCAATGTTATCATTACATTATCAAATATTAGAGTATGTTGAGGCAGGCGAATGTCCAGCGGTGATCTTTTGCGATCTGAGTAGAGCATTCGAATGTGTCAACCATAAACGATTATTGTGTATTTTAGAAACGTATGGCATAAGAGGCTTCGCACTGAATATCAACATTCCTACAAGATCGCAAACAATATGTATCTTTAAAAGTTAAAACTGAGAAATCTGTGGATTACGTAAACTCCGATTGCTTGGATGTAAATATGGGGTCTCCCAGGGATCAATAATCGGTCCTATCTTATTTGTTTTGTATGTAAACAATATATTCTCAGTCAATAAAAACAATTATTACACAGCCTATGCTGATGACCTTTCTCTTGTTATATCATCATAAAACACCGAATTATTGAATGTTAAATGTGCAGAGGTGGTTACCAGAATATCAGATTTCTTTTTCAATACCGAAAAGACTGACATGCTCAGGATACATAATTTCCAAAAAGAAAAAGACGATTTAAATTTCGAGGTCAACAGGGTATCTATAACAAATACACATGATAGCGTGCGTTTTCTTGGTATTCATTTGGATGAATTTCTCAACTGGAAATCGCATTGTTTAAAACTTATTTGTAAAATGAATTCGTTGAAATTTTTTTTTATTAATTTGCGGATGGTACCAGAAACACATCAATTAGTGCAGGTTTACTTCGCCCAAGTAGATTCTAGACTTAGGTACGGAATTTGATTGTGGGGAAATTCTATCGAGGCAACTAATGTACTTATTGTACAAAAAAGAATAATTCGATGCATAACAAACATACTGCAGTGGGAATCATGTAAAGATGTTTTTAAAAAGCTGAATATTTTAACTCTCTCGTATTTATATATACACGAAATGTGTATCTACGTCTATAAGAACAAAAGTAGTTTTACCACCAATAAAGATATATATAGTTATAATACGAGGTACGTTGATGAGTTTCATGTGCCGTTCGCCAAACAAAAGCTTAGTTTAGATGCTCCCAATTGTATAGGACCCAAGATGTTTAACTGCCTGCCACGAACAATTAAAGATAGTGAAAATCAGCATATTTTGAAAAGAAATTTAAAAACATTTTTAATTGACAAATGTTATTATAAAGTGTCTGAATTCTTACACTAATTGACGAATCCCATACAATGTACATTGTCACAGTGGAAAATAAATGTTATTATTATTATTATTACTACTATCACAGCCCCATTCTCTATATTAATATATTTGTCATTTCATCATAGTTTATTTTACCTCGAATATTTTTTGTAACAATTTTCTTTTTTCTTTTTCTTTTAACTTAACTTGTATAATTGAATGGTCGGTTATTGAGTAATCTATTTCTACAGAAACATTTTATGTAGTCATTGCTTATTACGAGATCTGAACTACTTGATGTATTTGTAACCCTTATAAAATCTTTTACAAATTGTTTTCAGCCAGTTTTCTATTAATTTATGAAGATTTTTGTTAATAGGCTCGTTTGAAAATTATTTTAATATACTTACGTTGTTTTTCAAAACATATTCTTTAAGGGGAGTTCTAGATTTGGTTTATTTAGCCCAACCCAAAATTATGCAAAATAAACTGTGTATTTTAATCGCATAATGAGCATATAAATCACAATTTATCTCAACCTGTTTATTAAGTTTGAAAACGCCGCACGATAAATGTATAACAATAGCTTCAACTAGTTGACAAACACTTAATATACACAAATAAAGCATATGTACTGTACCTTCTAGTAAAAAACTCAACAAGAAAAACAACTCAATTATCCAAAGCAGTGTCATTTTGCACATGTTGTTGCACTTCCTCACATCACTTACACAATCCATCCAAACCTGACATCACACATAAATATTAATTTATCCCCATTTAGGCCATCATTGAATAAGAAGTTCACCAGCCAGTGTCAACAAATAAAGTGTTATCTTTAAGTGCTAGTTTACGAGTTGCGTGGAATTCATGCGAGAAGATAAGCCGGGCATCCGTGCGCGTCGCGACGACAACAGACCAGAAATAAAGGGACAACCCTCAGAGCAAATTTTGAAACTGATTGCGCGCGCGCGATTGTCTATATGGGAATGATTGAATGTGTATTTTTGTAGATTGTTTTGGAGGCGTATAACAGCTAATTGGCAGTTGATGCGATGTAAATACATGATGTAAAGTAAATATTTTTGGGCTGTGTACTAGGGGTCGAGATGAATTCTGAGGCGCCTCGGAAGTGTCTGCACATAAAGAGGATTATATTGGGCGACAGGTGAAGTTTTAGCAGGTGTGCCATGGAACAATCCACGTACTTTTGGGTTTTGTGTAGGTGGCTGCATTAAACTTACAGGAAATGTATTTTTTCTCTTACTCTTGGGATTATTAAGATGTGCTTGAAAGAGATTTGCAAATGTTTCAGACTTGGCTTAAAATTACTCGCTTTGTTTTGAACTGTCGCGATAATGCGTTTGTCTTGTTTTTAGAGGCAAATAACAATTATACAGTGTACACTCAGTGTAGATCAAGTCATGTGAAATAATTACAGCTAAAAGTAACAAGATTTGAAGGGTATAAATTGAGAACATTTAAGCACATTTTAAAATATTTGTCAGTGTTATTATAAACTATATATTATGAAGACCAGGGTGCCCTACCATAAGTGCGTCAAAACTATATAATAGGTTTATATACTAGAAGTCAAGTCCAAGATTTCATTACATGTTTTAACCCCACCACCAACCGCCACTCCAGATTAAATGGGCTAATAAAATAAAATTGAGATATTCACTTTAAATTTGGTACACATATGTATTATAATATCTGGGACTAGATTATATTTTGAGATGATTCCGTTCAAGAGGTGGGGGGGAGGGTGTAAAGCAAGGTAAATAGGGGAAGATAAGTATAGCAAGCTTGTAAGAGTACAGAAACTTTAGATTTGATGTATATACTCGACGACAAGGCCTCCGATTTGTTTATAATGTTTTTCAATCCCCCTCCCCCATTACCTCCACTCCAAATATGCAAAAATTGTAATACTATGGTATTAGAGGAAACGCCTTAAATGTATCACAATTCTCTAGAGTCGATTATGGGGTGCCACAGGGATTTGTCCTTGGTCCGGTGTTATTTATTATTTGTATAGACGATATGTCCTCTAATTTAGCTTCCGAAGTGGTTCCAATACTGTATGCTGATGATGCCACATTTATATTTAATAACGAATTATCAAAATATCTACACTAAAACATCACAGAGTCGAATAATTCGATAGTAGACTGGTCGGAAGTCATTATCTTACCTTAAATGAAGATAAGACTAACACTTTAAAATTTTCAACTAAAAAAAGTATTACCAAGAACAAACTAGTAAAACTACTTGGAGTGTACTTACATACTGTTTTAAATTTTCAGTCTCACATTGAACAGCGATCCAAACGACTATCGCTTGGCATATGCATAATAAGACAACTTAGTTCCAAAACTACTTTGGACTCTTTTAGAATTGCTTACTTTGCTATTTTTACAGCATAATGACGTATGGCATAATTCTATGGGGGGATCAACTCATTCAATAAAAACTTTTAAGCCACAAAAAAAGCTGTTAGTATATTGGTAGGGGTAGTCTGCCATTTATGAATATCTTTGTTATATAAAAAAATTAAATGGCGAGAACAAAGGGACCAAGCAGGAAGACAGACATCGCCATGCCACTAGGATAAAAGCCAATTTACGACTACCAAGGTTTAGACTATCAACATCACAACATACCTACTTATACTTGGCATAGATTTTTTAACGTGTTACCTGATGCCTTAAAAAATCCTTAAATGGGCACAAATAAATTTAAGATTAAGATTAAAAATATACCCATACAAAACTGCTTTTACACACATGATGAATATTTTGATTATTTTGACTCTCTATCAAATGTTTCAATATTTTTACATCCCTTTCTAGTATATGAATTACCTACTTGCATGACGAATGTAAACATAAATTTTGTTGTAAAATTTTATTGTATGCATGAATAAAGTTCAATTCTATTCTATTCTATTCCATTATTATAAGGGTTGATAAAACAAAACTGAGGTATTCACTTGAAATTTGGTACACTTAGGTATGTACTGCAAGGACATCTGATATGATTCCGTTGAAGGTGTGGGAGAGGTGTAAAAGATGTTTTCTTCTCTAGTGACTTGGATGGAAAATCTAGATGTGGAAGTAGTGATTCATTAGGCATCGGTTTTTATTACACCTATACCAATATTAACAGAGTCAGGCGCAGTAATTTTGAGTTTAGCGGGCATGTTAAAAATAGTGCTGATATTGTCAGCAGCTTTTATTTATTTGTTTATTTTATTTAATTCTTGTTTAATTCATTTGTTTTGCTTTCAGCAATTTACATTCATTTTACTGAAAAATAAAATCTGTTTATTATTATTTTATACATTTACATTTATCTCTTTTAGTTATTGGTTAGTACTTAATCAATGCCCGGATAAATACTAGTTTTAAGAAGAATTAAAAGGTAATCTATACTTGTCTTAATTATTTCTATATGTAACAACAATAATAATTAGATGTTACTCCAAATAAGACAAATAAGGGCGATGACTTGGACAATTATCATGATTATTTAAAGTACATATCATCGTGCGTATCAATTTTAACTTCTTCGGTATCTATTTGTTTATTGTTTTCAGTATCCCATTTCAACAGAATTTATGTGTTGGCATCATCGGAATCGTGTGGAAAGAAATATCTAAAATGCATTGTAGATGTACACATAAACACAGGTGTGCATCGTCTTTAAATTTAGACAATTTAAATGGCCGTATTATACGCAAGTAGAGCTACTACACATGGTATTTGTTTGTGAACAGCTAAGATAATGTTTGTTTTACAATACATTAAGAACTACTTTGACTAAACTTGTTTTGATTTCCTTCTTTTGCCTGATTTACTGTTTGGTAAAAATCATATATAATCCGTGGAAGGAGAATTTATTAATGTAGGGATATTTATTATGTTCCCAGACCGTAATAGTTTTCGTCTATTTTTATCGGTGAATTGAAGCAGTTTAAGGGACGCTGCCAAAAGGCTTGGCGACATCGTTCTTACACTCCCCATTTTGTGAAAGTTTTTGAATTGGTAATATTTGAATAATTTTTAAATTGTAAATTTTTTTCGCTGCACATAGTGCATTGGTGTTTATTTTTAACAAGTTGAATATTGAATTCATGTTGTAACATATTTTTTTATATCCAGGAAAAATGCTGGATTCGAAATTCTGGAGAATTATGAATCAATTTATTAGCTACATGATTTTAATTCTATTTTTTAAAACTTGTAATTGGATTCATTCGTGTTTTTTCTGAAATGGTTTTTTTATAAGATTAATAAGCGGAATTGTCAGAAAAATTGGTAGATTCAACAAGAGGGAATTAAAAAAGACTTATTGAAGGCTTAAAAATAATTACTTCGTCGATCTAAGGCATGATTGATAGATAAATAGTTAGATATATGCTTATTTAACCACATTATATAATAATAATAATAATAATTTATTAATTAATTTGCCAACAATGGATAGAACAAGTCATAAAACCTTAGTTAATTAATGTAAGATAATTACACAAAGTTAATAAAAACACTGTCAATTACTTTCTCAAAAACAAGAAATATATATAAAATATAATATAAATATGTGATAATATACAATCAAATACTTAACACTTAACATAGTCAATAAATTAGATTTATGAATAGATATCGTTATATATTATATAATGAATCGCACAAATATTCGCCCATGCTATAGCAGAACTTTTAAGCAACATTTTTTGTACACTAGGTTTAAAAGTTTGTATTATGTTTTCTCGCGAATTGGTTGAGGAAGTGTAACAGAAGTCAAATTAAGGGAGCCAAGTCCGGTCCTGGCTCATAGAACCACCGTATTTTCTTACTTCGGATTTCTGTAATATTTTAAGGGTCGAGACATTAGTAAACTATCGTAAAATACCGGTCATAGATACATCTGTTTTATGTTATTTTAGAGTCCAGGAAACGTGCTTTGTTAACTTTACTCTTTATTAGGTAGTCGACGTTAGCCACTTGTAGACAATAAATAACCATCCAAATTATTTTATGTCCAATTTGCTTTGCCCACTTGTTCAGTTAAGGGCACTTGTTGAAATACCCACCGGGGTCTAGTGAGATTTTTCAGGACTAAAGCAGTTGATAGAGAATTCTAGGAACATGTGTAATAGACCATAAGATAGATAGGCCAAAGAAGGCAGATTTTTTCCCCTATGCAAAGGCAAAGAAAGGAACAAAAGGGGTTTTTTTCCATCTGCTGGACTGGTATTAAAATGTTAAAGATAGACCATATGATAAATACCATGGTCCGTTAGGTAATTTCAAATGCGAGGGTTTAAAGTTTACTGCCCACTTTGGAAACGTATTATTTCGATGTAGAGATTATCTTCACTCTTGGTTTAACTTCGGTTCGGTCATCATCTACCTACAGTCTTAAACATATAGCACAGCCGAGCGCATTGTTAATAAATAGTTGCTGCTAGTTTTCTAAAAATACTTATAAATAACTGAGAAAATAATAACAAAATGACGAATACAAGAAGTATAAGTAGTGCAGACGACAACCTCGTTGTGAAATTCTTAAAAAGTGATGTTTTTTGTAACCTTCTGAACAGAATAGTGAAAGAAAGTACAAGTGAACTATTAATTAAAGTTAGTAATTTAGAAACAGAAGTGAGAAATTTACGTGAATCAAATATAGATCTTGTCAAATTGTTAAACAATCCACAGATGTCAAATGTTCAATTACACAATGAATATTATGATTATAATGACTCTAAAAAATTCTCTACAGATGTATTAAACTCATCGTTTAAATCCGATTCATCTATTACTACTGTTATCAGTCATAAAAACAAAAATGTACAGAAAAACGACAACCATGACAAAAACTTCAATACGGGAAGTGCAAAAACATCAAGACAAGATAAATCAAAGAAACATAATTACAATTATAATTATGATGGAAATAAGAATGGCTATAACAAAAATACAAAAAAAATTATTGATCGTGATGTTACGAAAACCCAGAATTTTCAACAAAATAAGAAACAAAACATTAGTAAAAAAAACGCAATTTTTGGAACAGGAACAAATCAAAAATCTAAACTTACAGCAGTCGCTAGAAGGGCGTGGCTTTATGTTGGGCGTGTGACTCCTGGAACAGGTATGGAAGGGATGCAAGAACATGTTGACGTCATGTTTCCAGGTCACGAATTTATTATAGAAAAACTACCACAATGGAAAAATGGGAGGACGGAAGCCTTTAAAATAGGGCTGAATTATGATCTTTTACATGAAGCTTACGATTGTGAAAAATGGCCTAAAGGTTCTCTTATAAAAAAATATACATTTTTTCAGGACTCATGAGCTGATCTCAGGTGATAATATTCCTTTACATAAAATAATAAATATAGTACATGTAAATGTACAGGGCATGCTCAGCAAACTTGATGAGATTGAATTTTTGTTACTTAACACAAACATTGATATTATGTGTATTTCAGAACACTGGATATGTGGTAATAATATAGAAAATGTTGTTTTTCCTAACTATAAAATAGTGTCATGTTTTTCTAGACTTGATCACATACACGGGGGTACACTTATAATGGTTAATAAAAAAATTAAGGCGTATGAAATTCCTTCTATTAAACTGCTATCCATTGAGGTCAATATTGAAATTTGTGCCGTGAGTATAGCCATAAGTAACAGAAAATATGTGGTAATTATAGCATATAGGCCCCCCGATGGCAATATTGATATCTTTAACATTAATTTGACGGCAGCCTTAAATATTGCATTTAGTATATCTGGTAGTGTCGTTCTCTGTGGTGATCTAAATATTGACATAAATAGAGCTGGACACTCTGCCAATATACTAGTCGACATACTTGATTCATTTGATTTAAAAGTCTCTACTACAGAACCAACAAGAGTATTTACTAATGTCCATGGGCGTACTAGTTCCTCTACAATTGATTACATGGTCACCAATTTACCTGATGATATGTATACCTGCGAAATATTTAATCCAAATATTGCTGATCACCAAGCTCATATATTGTCAATAACCTATTCTGATAAGATGAATGATGATGAAAACATCGTCAAAATAATTCAAACTCGATCTATTAATGACAACAACATTTCTAATTTTCTATACAATCTTAATAAATTAAACTGGGCAGAATTATATAATCTTGATGTTGATGAATCTTTTCAATTTTTTATTGATAATATTACTTGGTGCTATAACGTTAGCTGTCCTTTAAGAAGAATTAAATTGAAATCAAACGACAACAGTACTAAAGAATGGCTAACTAATGAGTTAATACAGCAAAGCAATAATTTGAAAAATATATTTTGGCTAATGACTAATCTGGAAACGGCTGAGAGTAAAAAACTTTATAAAACTGAGAATAATAAATTAAGATACAATATAAAAATGGCTAAATTTAACTATAATGCCAATAAAATTAAAAATACTCCAAATAAAAGTAAAGCTATCTGGAATATAGTCAACACAAGACTGGGTAGGAATAAATATAGTAATAATATCACAACTTTGATGTACAATGGTGAACACATTACTGAGACAAACACTATAACTCATTTATTTGCTAGTCACTTTTCTACAATCGCCAGAACTAAATTGGACCAGCATTTTGGCCAAAACCTATCGTTACCGTGTACTACTTCTGTATACCAGGAGCAATCTATGTTTTTCGGGTCAATTACGAATGATGAGGTCATTAAGGCTATTGATAAATTAAAGAACAAAAAATCTGTGGGCTTTGATAATCTGACAGCACAGCTATTGAAAATTATAAAAGGGAGTATAGTCCATTATTTAACATATATATTTAATATCTCAATAACTGGCGGTATTTTTCCAACTGTACTAAAACAATCAATTGTTGTACCACTCTATAAAAAAGGTCCTCCTGATCAAATAGAAAGTTACAGACAAATATCTTTATTAAGTGCTGTATCTAAAGTATTAGAAAGAATTGTGTATGATAGAGTGGCTTTATATTGTGAAAAAAACAACATTCTGACTACATCGCAGCATGGATTCCGAACAGGAAAATCCACTGAAACAGCCTGTTACCATTTTTTGGAATACGTGTATAAGTCACTGGATACTGGTAAATATGTAGTATCGTTAATGTTTGACTTGACAAAGGCCTTCGACGTCATTGACCATAAGCTACTTCAACAAAAACTATATAGTATTGGCATAAGAGGGACAATATTGACATGGATCTTGTCTTATATGGAAAGTAGAAGGTTAAAGGTCAAAGTAAATGGATGTGAGTCAGAATTACACGATACGGTTCTCGGAGTTCCGCAAGGGTCTGTACTGGGACCGCTACTTTTTTTATTGTTTGTCAACAATGTACCTGAAAATATAACTACAGGACAACTGACAATATTCGCTGATGATCTAACAGTTACAGTGGTGGCAGACACACTTGAGGAACTGCAGGCACTTGTTGATGAGACAATGGAGGAAGTTAGTACTTAGGCCCAGCGAGATAAGCTTATACTAAATGATAGTAAAACAATATTTATGAACTTCACAATACAACGGTCTTTGACAGAAAATCATGTAATGTACGACAATATTACGTCATTACATAGTACGAAACTGCTAGGCACATATATAGACTATCACTTACTCTGGGATGTGCATATAAAACATGTTTGTGAAAAATTAAACAAAGCGTACTTTGCTATATTGCAAATGCGAGATAGCTTAGATCAAACAGGTCTTATAAATATTTATTATGCCCTAGCATACTCTCATATCTCGTATAATGTAATGTTTTGGGGAAGCTCCAGGGACAGAGAGAGGGTATTTATAGGGCAGAAAAGAATCATACGATTAATTTTTAAATTAAAATACAATGAAAGTTGCAGAAGTACATTCATTAACAAGAGTGTGCTGACCATGCCTTGTATATTTATCTATAAATGTCTAACTTTTATAAAGAAGAACCTGGACTTATTTGTAAAACGGAATCATTATCACACATATGAGACTAGGAATGGCGACTTAATAAGTATACCAAAACATCGTACAACAAACTACAAGCATTCCCCGAACTACAACTGTATTACTTTATATAACAGCTTGCCATTACATCTAAGAGAAATTACCAGCTATACAAAATATAAACACGCTGTAAAAGATCTGCTAGTAAGGAAAGGCTTTTACAGCATATATGAATTTTTGAATAGAGAACCTTAAGGTTATGTTTAATTTTAGTGCATGTTCAGTATGTAGGTATGTTGTCATATACATATTTTATTTTGTTACTTTTATGCATTTAGTACATGTATTATTATCTATATGCTTTTATTTATTGTGTGTTCGATCATGTAAAATTTTGACGTGCCATATATACTCTATGTATCTGAAATGGTTAATAAATATTATTATTATTATTATTATTATTATTATTATTAGTAGTATAGTAAATTCTCGTTTTGCGAAGCTTTGTCAATTGTCAAGTTTAAGTACATTTGTTTAGTATTTTGCCGGTTTTAATAAGTAGAAAATTAATGTGTTGTAATTATTGATCTAGAAATATTCGGTCGCGATTTAGCTAAAGGTTTTGAAATTGCCGCGGAC
The DNA here is from genome assembly GCA_963583905.1 of Stenurella melanura. Lineage (NCBI taxonomy): Eukaryota > Metazoa > Arthropoda > Insecta > Coleoptera > Cerambycidae > Stenurella > Stenurella melanura. The sequence goes on from OY757317.1 coordinate 97,656,566, forward strand.
CATTTTATTTCTTGATATAGAGTAATTATCGTTTGTTAATTTATTTAATCGTCTTTAAGTGTTTGTGATTGTCAATCTCATTTGCTTTCATTTTCTTATGTAAATATAGTGATTTAAGTGTTTTGAGAAATCACGTGTTTTATTTGCTTGTCATGAAATTAAGTTCATTTTACATTCAGTAAAGTTTGTTGGTGAAGTAACCTGGTTGATGGACACCAAAAAGGATAAAATCACCTAGAAAGCAAAGGGTAAGCACAGTTTTGTTTTCGATGGATATACTATAATATCGACGGAGTTTGCAAAGTGATTGGGCCACTCCGTACTCTGCCAATGGTAATGTCTAATTAACTCATGTAATTAGGGGAATAAAACCCCAGTTATTACAGAAGCATATTATATACTTGGGACCGATGTAATGAGGCAACTTTTCGAATAAAGTTGTTCATACAGATCATATATTTGTAGCAAGTCAACAATACTGATATTACAGTTGGATATTCATAAAAACATAATTTACAAAGACAAACACTTTAAAAATAGGCAACACACTAACACAAAGAACAGCAGAACAATTTGAGAATATTGAATTATTACTATTATTAAAGGCACCAACAATACTTGACACTATAAACTCTATTTCATAATCATAAGTATAGAAAAAGGTTTAAAAGAATGAAAATATTAAAGAGATCAAAAATATTAAAAATCTGTGAGTATTCCCTATATTAACACCCAATGTATAAATTGATATTCAGTTCGGTGTTCAAAAATTTATCAACAGAATGAAAACAATGTAAGAATATGTGTCTGATTTTTTTGAATTTATTTATGTTCAAATTTTTTATCTGTTGGGGTAATCTATTGTACAGTTCTTAGCTGATTTAGCAGGATGGCATCTAAGACGTTTTAATAGGTTTGCTGACCTTGTGTCATGATTGTGATATCATAAAGATTAGCTTCTTGTGAATTTCTAGCAATGAGAAATAAATATATAACGAAGTAATGGGCATAATACCATGTTTTATAAACAAAGGTTGACAGTGTTCATTAAAATTAGCATTTATAATAATTCTAATGTTTATTGTCTATTGTTTTTGTTGTCTAAAAATCCTGAGCGCATTTATTGCGTTTCCCCATAGTACGACTCCATAATTTATATGAGAATGAATCAGTGAGTAGTACGCCGATAGTAATGTATTATTATTTACCACATATTTAAGACGTCTCACTAGAAAATTATAACGAGCCAATTTACTAAAAGTTCGACATTGTTCCCTTTTGTAATGAGGTTATTAGTGGAAAGAATCAGTTATTGTGTCTTATCCCGATTTAGTTTTAGCATATTGGAATTATACCATAGTTCGGTAAATCTTTCAGTTTCAGATATTGTTTCATGTAGATCTGCAAGATATTTATCGAGATTTATTTGAAATACAACACCTGAGAATATTATATTATGCCTTCATACAATCCCACATCAATTACGGAATTATAGAAAGGGGTGGAGTAACGAATAATTACTTTAAAAAACTGGAATGCGTGCAAAAGTGGATTATTAAAATATATAGGAAATATATAGGAAAAAAAGAAATAAAATAATGGGTAGACGCCACACCAAAACTAAAAATACATCAATTAATAGACAGAAAAAATATTTACTAAATATAAAACACAAAATAGAAACACTATATTTTCTGCCTTTTCATCACTCCTACGGTTTCTTCTTGTGCAATCATTTCCAATATTAGTTTCGTTCCTATTTCTAAGTTATGAACGTACATATAAACAATTAAATTTAATTACACAGGGTGTTTGGTACATCGTGTGCCAAATGGAAATGGCCGACAGAAAGGGTTATCTGCTATCCTTTCAGGCCCCTTAATACTTCTCATGTCCTGCGGGATTTTTCATATCGACCTTTTATCTTTTTAATGAAAAAAATCCCAAATTCTACATTTAAATTCAAATTATAAAAAAGTATTAGGTGTAGACTGCGAATTTCATTTTTATTTTGATGTGTATTGTAGAAGGGTTCTTTTAAATCCAATATTACTGGCATTAGTCATCTAGTTGTTTTTTTATTCACTCGCAAACTTTCGGAATAGGTAAAATTTAAATTTAAACTTAGACTTTACATGGCTATAAAAAAAACTCAGAGCAACCGGGATCTTCCAACTCCCTAAAAAATTCTCTAGTCTATCCTCTTGCTAGTGATGTGCCACATGTCATAAAAATCTTTTAATAACTTCGTGAATTCGCTAAATTAATGAATCGGGTCACATAAGGCTAATATTCAAAATTCCTAATAAAAAATTATTTTTGCTTAAATTATGCATGGGAAACAGGTAAAATCTGTTATCTCACTCTTGCGAAGTAAAATCTATCTTCTATCTCTGTCTGTTCATTGGTTTTCTTGAAATAAAGAAACAGTTACATTTTTATCATTTATTAAAAAAATTTAAAAATCTTGCTCAAAGTATTGGTCTCTGTTGCGAATGCAGGCCCGACATCTGCTTCGTATTTCGACAGTTGTTGTATGAAGTCGTATTTCCTCCCTAATTGTACCGAAAGCCGTTTCTATGAGTTGGACAATAGGACAAGTTCCTCCCTAGTCGCAACCTCCGTCGCGCACACGAGCTCTTTGGCACGACCTCGGACATAAAATCCAATGGAGTTAGGTCTAGGGAACGTGGAGGCCATTGAATAGGATCATCCTGCCCAATCTACGCATACGCCTATAGATTTTCAAAATGACGGCTGTCCCGCGCACTGGCAATTGATTGTAAGACAATATCTAGACAATGTGTTCCCAAATGCGTGGATTGGGCGGGATGGCCCTATTCAATGGCCTCCACGTTGCCCAGACCTACCTCCGTTAGATTTTTATGTCTGGGGACGTGCCAAAGAGCTCGCGTACACGACGGAGGTTGCGACTAGGGAGGAACTTGTCCTCTTGTCCAATGCATAGAAACGGCTTTTGGTACAATTAGGGAGGAAATACGACTTCATACAACAACTGTCGAAATACGAAGCAGATGTCGGGCCTGCATTCTCAACAGAGACCAATACTTTGAGCAAGATTTTTAAATTTGTTTAATAAATGATAAAAATGTAAGTTTCTTTATTTCAAGAAAACCAATGAACAAAAAGAAATGGAAGATAGATTTTACTTCGCAAGAGTGAGATAACAGATTTTACCTGTTTGCCATGCATAATTTAAGCAAATATAATTTTTTATTCCAAATTTTGAATATTAGTCTTATGTGACCCGATTCATTAATTTAGCGAATTCACGAAGTTATTAAAAGATTTTTATGACATGTGGCACATCATAAGCAAGAGGATAGACTAGAGAATTTTTGAGGGAGTTGGAAGATCCCGGTTGCTCTGAGTTTTTTTTTTTATAGCCGTCTAAAGTCTAAGTTTAAATTTAAATTTTACCTATTCCGAAAGTTTGCGAGTGAATAAAAAAACAACTAGATGACTAATGCCAGTAATTTTGGATTTAAAAGAACCCTTCAACAATACACATCAAAATAAAAATGAAATTCGCAGTCTACGCCTAATACTTTTTTTATAATTTGAATTTAAATGTATAATTTGGGATTTTTTTCATTAAAAAGATAGAAGGTCGATATGAAAAATCCCGCAGGGCATGGGAAGTGTTAAGGGGCCTGAAAGGATAGCAGATAACCCTTTCTGTCGGCCATTTTAATTTGGCACACGATGCACCAAACACCCTGTATATTAATTATATTTGTATTAAGTCCTTAAATATGCTCTACGTAGATTTTAGACATGATATTTAGATTTTAGATCCAAATTCATCACGGGCTCATTTACAAGGTTTACTTTCCTAAGCCCTTGCTTCTTTTATTTAGCCCTAAAATTATTATTAAAACATATTTTTGTTACTTACATGCGTCATTTTCTTATCATATAAGAAACTGATATTTTGGATATATTGTCATTATTAAGTATTAACTGTATTATTTATCACATGTATGATTCGGGAAATAAATTTTATTATTTTTATTATTATTATCATTATTAATGTACTTACCGATTGCAGATCATGTTGTTTGATATCCATCTTCGGTTTGAAGCAGAATTTCTACTAATCGTGTGGTTTATTCTTCACTTTTTTTAAATGATAAATACTGAATTTTTGTATTATAAGGCATTGCATTTTGTGTCATTCACCAGCCTTCTAGTATTTTAGCAATAACACAAGCTGTAGCTAATTCATATTGTTTTTACACACTTGCGATATAATTTGACAAATATTAAACTAACTAAAGTAAGCAAAAATATGTTATGCCCTTTTATTTATACACAACAAAAAAATCAAGAAATGAACAAAATTTATCAAACGTGGACACCCTGTATAGATACGATTAATGGTAAATATCTTCATTATGATCAAAACTACATGCATCAATATAAAGCTTAATGTCAGGTTGATGAAATGTCAAATGATTAATTTCGTAATGGCAATCTATTTAAATGTGTCTTACTAGCTGTGGAACCCCTCAGTATGGTAGTTAACATTATATAAAAGTAAATACAAAGTGACCCATTAACTTTAAAAATAAGAATTTAAGTGGATATGCTTTGCAATCATTGAACCACATGTGCATTTTTAATCATCTGCTAATGATTCCAACATAGTTGTCAAAATTACTTCAAAGGCAACATGACGCTGAAGATTTCACCCTCCCCTAGAACACGTCCATTTTAATTTAACATATGGTTTTACCACAAAATCAGTTAGCCTAATGATAAAACCGATGTAGCTTTTGTTCACTGCCCCTAATGAATTAAAATTTTATTTGTCACGCACCCATCATGCCGGTGACTGTGTTTTGATTATTTTAAGGCAATTATAAAGAGTACAGTGGTGAGCATTACATAAAGACAATTACAAAACTTAAGCTACCCCTTTAAATACATAATACTAATTTTAATTTTTAATTTAACATTGAGTGTTACATCTAATAACCTTATTGTAAAGCGAACAAATCTTATCCTATTTATTCTCTTCCCTACTTAATTCTACTCTAATTTTAATGTGTTTAAGAACATTGGATCTGAAACCCTTGTGGCGTCTCTAATAATTTAATAATCATATCGCGAACCAGGATATTACATTAAATTGTATGAAATTATAAACCTTGCTCTGGTGCTTGCGGTATTTTTCGAGAAGCGTTTTATTTGAAATTCTCCGTGCTGATTTTATAAGATTATGTGTGAATTAATAAGCTATTATCTATATATTTGCGGTCGGTAAAGTAGTTTTTGTGAATTATAATAAGTGCTTTCTTACATTGCGAGGCTTTTTAATTATAATTAAGACAAATCTTCTTCCTGGAAAATGCTTTTATATTATTTACCTAATTATTATTAATTAAAAGAATTTTAAAAAATAATAAAAAACATGCTTTTAAAAACCAGCTGAAAACTCTGAAAGAAATGCACTGAAAAGTAGAAAATGATTACTAATAAATGTTAAAGCGAGGGAAGCTCAAAATACTTAGAATAACGGAAAACTTAACTCATTTGATGCCTCACGCTACACAGAGGAGCAAAATCGAGTTTTTTTGGTTCAAAAATATTTCTATTTTCATAAGTTATAAGAAAAAACTTGTAACTACTTGAATAAGGATATTGGAAATTAACCAACTAACTATTAATAATAACAGCTCCAACTAATAATGCTCTTAGTGTGAACTGTTATTATTAATAGTTATGTTTAGGTATTATTGCACTGGTTAAGTCATTTTAGAGTTTCATTTTGTGAAACTGCAGTTACTCGAGCAGATTTTTATCAACTGTTTTGATTTTCTTGAACGAATGATACACTTGTTGTATTTTGAGAGTGAGAAGGGTTAAACAGTTTTCGTGATATCTCAATGTTTGTATTGATTCTTCTATATATCCTTCTGCTACATTGGAAGAACGCCATCTTCCGTGCCCTTTCAGAGTGTGTAAATCACAACCGCTTTCCACCAATATACTTGCTGTGCCCGGTATGTTCTCTGGGATTTGCTAGTTTTAGGTATTCTGCAACAATTTTCGGAACACCACTGACGGTATGGCAAGCAACATGTTGAGCGAAACACCTGCCGTTTCGATATGCAACAAATAATCTTCTGCTGTTCATATTTTTTAGACCGTAAAGCTGCATATTTCAGATTTTCTTTTTTTTTTTTTTCGATTGGAAAAACCTTCAAAAGGTTCCCTACACTGATGGTCCGGCGTGCAGGGATATGTGAGATTTCTACTAATATTTTAGATATTGTTCATCTGGAGCTTCACATAAAAATTTGGTTACTTGTTCTGCTATTAAAACTCTGTACTTTTTTGGTATATATCCTACAATTTGACGTTTCAAGAAAGCAATAGTCTTTGTTTATGTCAACATTTTCCCTTCTCGCCAAACAATTTTTTAGCGTTGAGAATCGACAGCACAATGTGGAAGATTTCATAGACTTTGCTTTTTTGACAAAGTAAGTTAGAAGAATATCGTCACTTACAGTTTTGATTTTGTTCAGACTTCGCCATTCAGTAAAAAGCTGATATTTGTGTTCATATCTTGACCTAGATTTTACTGGTAATAAATTCGCGCTCGTTTGTGCCGCTTGCGCTAGAATGTTATCGGGAATTTCTAGATTTTCTTCTGAGTACATTTTATCGGCATAAATTTAATTGACAGAAAATAAGCGCTGACAATGCAGTGATTGACATATATATGATGCGTTTCCATGGTTATTCTCAAATTATTCCAAAGGTGATTTGTTTTAAATTAGTCTATGTCAGATATGGTTGACAAAACGTCAAAAAATATTACAGAAGTTCATCCAGATAACTAAATAAAACACACTATTATGTATTTATAAAAATTGCGACTGCAGTTTCGACTTACAAAATTCAGTTATTTGTGCAAAATGATTAACTACCACAGAGTAACGGCTCCTTCAATCAATTTTTTTCATCCAAATATTTAAACATTTACGAATTAAAATAGAAAATAGGTACAAGTTAAACATCAGATAGCATATAGACTTTCTTAAATTTAGTTTACTTTGCTGTAAATTTCTATTTTAAAGTCATATATTCCGTATTTTTATTCTGCGCACGGAACAAATAGGAGATGGCGAAAACGTTTCCCGTGCGCTGTTTTTAAAATAATTTTTTATATTGTGTACTGAATAACTTCATACGATAAAAATATCTAATCCACGAATATAATTCAAATGTCAATTTGGCAGCTTTCAATTGAGACTTTTTTGTCTAATTTCATAGCTGAGATTGCTTTGCTTTATTTTCAAACTAGCTTTAACTATTCAAAAAGCTTCGAAGCAACTATTTGTAAACTGTAAAGTATAGGTCATATGTCATTTGACGGCTGTCAAGCTGTCAATAAATATCGTATGCCAAATTAGGCATTAAATTTTGACCTAGTGGCATTACCAATACTGGAATTATGATATTCAGCTACAAGAACTCGATAATTTACCATATGAAATTATTCAATATATTATGTCAAACATTATTTTTCATAAAAAATTTTATTGACAGATTGACAGCTGTCAAATGACATTTGATTTATACTTTAGAATTTTCAGACAAAAACAGTTGCTTCGAAGTTTTTTGAATAATTAAGGGTACTTAGAAAATAAAGTAAAGCAAATTCAGCTGTCAAATTAGACAAAAAAAGTGTCAATTGACAGCTGCCAAATTGACATTTGACTTATATTCGTAGATTCAATATTTTTATGGTATAAAGTTATTCAGTATATTATATCAAAAATTACTAAATAAATTTCTTTTTTGGCCTTTAACTTAAAAATAATAAAAAAGGATTTCTTTTTTCACAATTCGAGCTCCGAAGATTTGTTGGAATTTCGGTAAGATTTAATTTAAAGAATAAATTGTTCATTTCAGACAAGACCTGGGCTCTGTAGCCATTTTGGAACCAAAAAAACTTTATTTGGGACCATTGTGCGCTGCCGCGTTTACTATTTATAAAAATTATTTTCCCCTTTTCAGTTCATTTTTTTTTCTTCCATTTTGATGTTAAAAGTGTACCTTTAATTTTTTTTTGTATAACATTTTTTTAATAACGAAATTGAGTAAAACACGTTATGTTTTTTACCACTATATTTGCACAAAAACGTGACTGCAGTTTCAACCCTTTTTAGGTCATTTTCAAACAATGATTCAATTAAGAATGAAATACAAAAGATTTGGTCCCTATTTAAATATGTTTCTAGAATTAAAAAGATTAGAGAATTATACAGGTATTTTATGATATCCTAACTATCTAAGGGTGGGGTTTCTCAGAAATTTTAATTACATCTTGGTAGCAGTAAAAATAGGTGAGTACATAATATCTAATTGATCATTTAACAAAATTAAATCATCTTTATTATTGTATTTGTATATTTCCAATGCTTCTAACAAATTAAGTTTAAAACCTTTGCTGGCATAGTGTAGGATTTCCATATTATTAATATCAGGGAAGTTATGTCCACTCTCTAATATGTGATTAGAAAAAGCAGAATCTGTTTTTTGTAGTCTGAAGGCCCTATCATGATCGAGGTATCTTGTTCTAAAATTACGTCCCGTCTGTCCTATATATACGCTATTGCTCTCTGAGCAATTTAACCTATAGACTCCAGATTTTTCGTATTTATTTGTTTTATCCTTGGCGTTGTAAATTAAATTTGATAATTTTTGTTGGGGTTTAAATGCTATCTTGATATTATGTGCTTTGAGAATATTTGATATTTTCTCTGTCAGTGTATCACAGTATGTGAGTGTAGCGTGAGGTGATTGTTTTTCTTCTCTGACTGGGATAAATTGTTTAAAAAGTATACTGGTTTTGTTTCTTGTTTATTAATTTTGCGATAACTTCTGTGGGGAAGCCATTGTTCTTGGCTATTTTTTGAATTATTGAAAGCTCTGTTTTTATTTGCGTTTCTGATAAAAGCAATGAAAAAACTCTATGTAGCATTGAATTATATGCTGCCAGTTTATGTGCGTATGGATGGCAAGAATCAAAGGGGATAGTTATATCAGTATATGTAGGTTTTCTAAAAATATCAAATTTGAATTGATTATTTTTGTATGTGATAGTTAGGGTTGAAACTGCAGTCACGTTTTTGTGCAAATATAGTGGTAAAAAACATAGTAGTGTTTTACTCAATTTCGTTATTGTTATGGATTACCACAAAGTAACCGCTTCCTCAATCAATTTAGTAATATTTTTTTGTTTTTAATTTAGTCCCAGTTAGACTAGGGTGTTGGTTTGATTCGGAAATCTGACAGTGATGTTGCCAATGTGTCTGGTAAATCAAAATCGACGATCCATCGTAATATTACACGTTAGAGGCAAACTGGAGATTATGTGAGAAGATGAGGTCAAAGTAGGAAATGCCTAACCACAGCTTTAAACGATCGATTTATAATGTTGCAAGCACTTCGTAATAGGTGTCGAAGGGCAGTTCAAACATGAAACAAACTCTAAGAAGTTCGTGGAACCAAAAATGTGCGTATAGTTAGAGGACTCAGAGAAGTTGGTTGGAAGACATATATGTCAAAATAGCTCCGACTCCAGAGAAGTCAGCGAGCAGCATGACTAGCCCTTGCTCGAGAACAATAAAATTGAAATGACAATCAGCAGGTCAAGTTTTGTTTACGAATGAGACTTAAATTTTATGCCAAAGCCATACATAATTTTGCATACCAATAAATAACCATATACTTGTCTATATGTACGTTCTTTATTTAAGGTAATCTTGTTCGTGGACGAGAATTACGTATTATTTTTCTGAATATATAATACATCTCTTAGTTCAGTCTCTTCAGAGCTAGGTCTTCTCATTCTTGTGTTTTAAAAGTTTGATAAATTGTTAATATATCCATACCACTCTCTCTTTTCTTTTCTTTATGATAACAATATTTGGCTAATATTCTCAGAGACAGTTTAGTGATTTGCATCTCAGCTGACTAAAGGTATAGGAAGATACAAATTACACGCCCTACTTCTGTTGCTGAGTAAACCAAGGCCTTATACATATTTTAATTGTTATCTTATTTTAGCGAAATACACGTAACAATAGAACATCAAATGTGGAAGAATTTCCTCAAGAAATGATCGATAGTGTCATTGTATGAGAAAAAAAGTGCTCGTAGGAGATACTTACGTCATTAATAATATATCATTGTAATTTTGTTTGATCATGAAATGTTTAAGACAAGTCAAAACATACAGTAAATTTCTTGCATTATGTTTTTTACACAGGATTTAAAATGGCATGAAACTTTACAAGTTAGCTTAACTTTGCCGTTAGTAAGCTACTAGTTAACTGTTCCTTTTAAGAAATTTAGTTGAAATTTATAGAGAAAAAAAATGCCATTTAATCTCTGACCCTGATGTGTGTATTGCTTATATTTTTGGAACGTGTTATATGTGACTAATGTTAGTTTAAAGATAATGCTATTGGAGAACTAATTTTGAAATTATTTACAGAATTTAAATGCAAACAATAAACTTATAATGGTAAAACTCAATAAGGCTGAGTTTAATATACATATTAAGTAAAGATGAAAGGGCATAGCAAGGGGAAGTCTACTTAATATATGCCTACACTACAGTATATTTTTCAGCGCCCTCTAACATATTTCTTTTGTATGTTTCAGAACATATTTTCTTCACTGCACATTGGGGCGGAAGTCCAGGGAGATTACACAAAAGTCAGAAAATAGGTAGTCCGTGAATTGATAAACAATGATGTTAGAGTAAACAGAGCTGCAGAATTCTGGATAAGTGTCCCTTCAAATTTAGTATAAATTTAATTTACTTAGATCCATAGTGGTAAGGGTAAAGAAAATATTAATAGAAGTGTCATCTGAACACAAATAACTATCGCTATTTTATCAAAACGATTCAAAACAGTATTAAAATACAATGAACATGATCTTTAGCGCATTCCACCATGATACACAAAACAGTAAAATATCGAATATAGAATACTTTTTCTAAGGAATGTCCAAAAGTGAGAGCACTGCAACTGTTTACAGTGTGTTACGTAATTCAGTACCTTTCTTCCAGTGGATCCATAGAAGGAGAAGAAATGATATTTGTTATCAACTTATTTGACGTCGCGCATCGGTCTATCTCCGAGTCTAACGCGAGTCTGATGCCAGGAGACGACCTACCTCCAATCTGGAAAAATTGCCGAATCTCTTCCTGTAAGAAAGTTAAGGGTTTCTTATTGTCTAAAATTTTATAGATAACCAACACTATGCATACTCTCCTAATATTTCATCTCCTCTGCGTATACGCTGATAGAAGATGCTCTAGAAGGTGGAATGAAATCAGTGTTTCCATAGAGGTCAACCTTATAAGCAATAACCGTGTCTAGTGTTGCTTAACTATTCGTATCGAAATAAATCAAGTCGGTTCTGTGCTCGAGTATTGTGTGTGTGATATATTTAACGGAATGAGATTAGCAGACTGTATGGTTGTGGTTTACAATTTATGCAAATCACTTACCACTCTTCTCGATGGTCTTGGCCTAGTCCCATGTGTTGCACTCGCGTGGTTTACAAAGGACAAGGGGGTAATAGGATGGGCGGGAACGAGACAACACACGGTTATTGATAATAATTATTATTACACTATTTGACAACTGACTAATTTATGCGTTAAAACTTGGGCTCACAATTTTTCGTATCGATCTGATTGAGTGTCTTATCAACTGACTGAATAGTACCAAAAAAATGGTATAGTTTTTGTGACAAAAACGGTATTATAATTATTCTACAGAGTGTTTCTAGTAAATGTCTATATACGGGATACAAATAATATTCACGGCCTAAACAGTGTATAAACAGTTATTTTAACACAATTTCTTCAAGGGGTCTGTTAAACATGGTTAAATACATTAAATATAACAAATCATTAGTATCAGAGCAGTATGTATTTGTGTAAAGTGTTATCGAAATAAGTTAGATAACACGGGATGAAATTTATAATATAGCGTGTCCCATTTTGCTTGGAGCCACCAATATAAAAAAATTATTTAATGTCAGATTTAGATATATTTTTTTAAATATAGATCTTTGAAAAGCGCATCTTTGTGTTATATTAAATTTTACAAAACATCTTATTGGCGATTTTTGTATTGTTCAATATTCAGTGAATTTTCCGTATTAGTTTCTAAGTTTTAATTTAGTGTTTAAGTTGATTGTCATAAAATATTATCTATTGCCCTAAAATAAATTCTAAAATTCAATTTTGTACAGTTGCCCGCGAAAAATACTCGGTCGCGCAGAACCCTACTTTTCGGCTACGAGAAGGTGGAGAAGTGGGTCTGTGAGACAGTTTAAAATCTGATCGCTAACGAGCACGTGTACTAACTGTGTCTCGATATTCTCTATACATATTTTTCTTATCGCTCAAAACGCTCATTTTCGCTCGTCTCGCTAATAGTGTGTGAATTACATCACGTTCAGTTGTTCGACTTGGTGATCCAACTACAGTCCGCTGCCCCCCCGCCGAATCAACCTACCAGAGCTCAGAGGGAAGATAACCAGGCCCAGAACATCGGCCAATAAAGGTAGGAAGTGCGACCGAGTTCGAACAATTTGTTAATTTTCTCAGTTCATATTTTTATTCAATCCAACACATTTTTTGGTACCTTGCGAGCCAAGGATTCTCTTATTTAATTTAGAAATATTTAGAAATATTTTGTGGCAATTATAATTTCACATTGAATTAAAAACCTTATCACTTTTTTGTGGCTAGTATTGAAGCTACATAGATATTCGACTTTTTGTTCGCATACAATCCGCTCAGCTGTTTGTGTTTATATCGCGCAGTTGATAATATTTATATTTCTCAAACTTTGACAAAATTGCTCCTTTATTTTCTTGAAATTAGTTGTTGTTTATTATTTAATAATTTTTCATTAAGATATTTCAGAATATTTAATATTGTCGTTTAAAACGCACTGGTAATCATGTCTAATGCTAATAAAATTAAAATGCACACTGCAATTCGTGATATGAATGACAACAAATTGAAAGAAATAAAAGCTAAAGCAGAACTTGCGCGAGAGGACGAAAGGCATCATTCTATTTTCAAAATATATTTTAAACGATTTGATTCAGTCTATGAAGAATTTCAGGGAAATCACGGTAATTTAATAGCTTTACTCGCCCTTCAGGAGGGTGCTGATTTAGACACCCAAGAAAAAATTAGGGCTTCGTTTGAAAATGATAGTGCTATAACACAAGAAATTTATTTTGACATATTTGGGGATCCAAGTATTATTAAAAAGGATGATTCAATCATTTCTCAGCGTAATATTAAATTACCTAAAATAGAACTGCCAAAGTTTTTGGGTGACTATAAGCATTTTAGAACCTACATAGATATATATAACTCTCTAGTTCATAATAATCCAGATCTTTCTGAAATTGAAAAGTTCACTCATTTAATTAATTCTTTAGAAGGTCCTCCTTTGACGCTTGTGCAATGTACACCTATGACCGCAAATAATTATATTATTGCATATGATGCTCTTGTCAAACGTTACGACAATAAACGTCTGATTGCATCATCATATCTCCAAGAAATATTTAACGCTACGAAATTAGTAGACAAACAAATTAACCCTTATAACCTTAGAAAACTCTTGGACACATTTAATGAAAATCTGGCTGCCCTTGCAAATATGGATTTTCCTGTAGATCAATGGGACTTTTCATTATTTTTTATGTTCCTCAAATGTTTGGACACAGACACTATTAGTCGCTTTGAAATGGAACAGAAGTCAGATAACAATGTCATACCTACCTTTGAGTCTCTAAAAAC